>BSBN01000050.1:3104500-3800500 GCA_027924645.1 Cunninghamia lanceolata | reverse complement strand
CTCTCTGCTTCCCTGTTTTGACCTTGCCATCCATGCATCTAGATTAGTATTCCCCGGATGAGTGTCATTTATCTGACCATATCTGAATGCAACTCCCTCTAGTTGTATGCACATGGGTTTTAGGAATTCTGCATCTGACCTGTTTTTATAGAGCACCATTGAATCATGCAATAAAGCATATGCATTTCTTACCTTAACATGTCATGTGGTCATACACTTTAAGAAAACCATGAATATTTTGATATTTTGATCTTCATTCAATACATTGCATGCATCATCACATTGATTTACTGTGGTAAAAATAATTTTACTTGTTCATTTTATCCATAAATGAAAAAAGAGGGTTTTGTTGTTACATACCTGATATCTGCTACCCTTTTACTATTTAATTGATATCCGGATGCACGCATTTACCTTATAGATACTTTCCTCTATTTGTCATTCGATTCCACACCCATTTTGTTACTTTCACAAGTTGCAGTAATGAAGCCTTAATCACACAATAACTCTGTAATTTCGCTTGAATACTTGATAAATTCAAAAAAATGAGCTTAAATCCTTACTTTTAATCAAAAGCAATGGCGAATTAGGGTGTGATTAATGATATTCTATTGGTATCCGTAGATCGACACCAAAGTGTTGGAGATGTTAACAGGTGGTGAGCGATTATTTGAAATTTTGAAAGGTTCAACCACCGTTAGACTGGCATTTAATGCGGGGATGCATATTCACAGATATCAGTGATATTTTAAAGAAATATGACTGATATCTGGGAACATGAGGATGATTTCATTGTAAAGATGACCAATGGTTAACCGACTAGTAAAATCAGGTCATCATACCCCTATTCAACAATCATGATAATATAAAGTGCTGACGTGATCAGGTCAGCGTGCCACATGGCAACTTCCTATTGGTTTTCGAGGATCCATGTGTTACGTGTCTCAAGTATGGATTTGAGGATATTAAGAAATATGACTGATATTAATTTCGTAAAACATCTCCCACATTCGAAGATCAGGATGATGTCATTGCCATCGTTAATATTTCAAATCCACTTGGGATATGATGTCATTGTCATATTGACAAAGATCAGGCATGTTAGTTAATATGCGGGATATTAAGAACTAGATGACCTTCCGGATGCAGGCATCTTGATGATGTCATCGTCATACCGGATCTTCTTTATATCGAGTTAGGATGACATCATCGTCATATTAAGGAAGATCAGGGATCTTAACTAATATGACGGATATTAAGTATATGCCTTTGTTGAGTGTTTACGTTATATCCGAAGGTGGTCTGCATATTAATGAATATCAGGGATATTACGAAATATGACCCTCCGAGAATGTACTCGGGGATTTGACAAGTAGATGGCTTCTTGCATTTAAATTTGACGTCTGCATAATAGCAAATATGCAGATACCGGGTTTCTCTTCATTAAAACATATATCAGGGATATTCGTGAATATCATGGATATTCAGGAATGTGATGACTATGGGAATATTTGGTTTGACCAAACTTTGACCGAGCATAACTCCTTATCCTTAAGGAATTTTAGGGTGATTCAAAAGGCAAACTTGCTTAGAATTTTGCACTCTTTCACATTATGAGGTTCATGATGAGAGAATTTGACTTTGACATTTAACCCTCATTTATGAGGCTTATGCATACCTAGGGTGATATCATTTTGCATTTGATACTTGACTTTTTCCATACCACCCAAAGCAAAAAAAACAAAGGAAAGCCCAAAAAATGTTGGGTCCCTATTTTGCTAAGACAAAATGATGTGTGTTGTGTAACCACACAACAATACTCACGCTTTTGCTATTCTAACACTGCAGGCATCACCATCACCTTCTCTACCCATTGCACCTGATCATGTTGTATCAATCTCTCCATCCTCTTGAGTGAAACCACTCTCAACCCACCATTTGAAATTCCCCTGAGCACATATTTCCTGTTCACCTTGAACTTCGTCTCCATAGTCCTCAAGTTGAGTGTGAACTCCCCAATGTCATGCAACCATTGTATGCCCAAAACAACATCCATCTCACCCATGCTAACTACATAGAAATCCGATTGGCAAGTGTAATCATTCAACAATATGGTGAAATTGGATATCCTCCTCGTGCAGGTGAGAACAAATCCATCTACAACTCTCACCTTAGAGCCTTAAAACTCTTTAGTTTTGAGTCCTCTCTTAGCAACCAAGCCCTCATCTATGAAATTATGAGTAGCACCTATGTCTAGTAGAGTAATCACTCTCTGCCCACCAAGTACTCCTCTCATCCTAAATGATCCCTCTCTTTAAATGCTAGAGAGATGTGTTGTAGGTAGGGTCGTCTGCTCCTCTATATCAAATGCCTCAGATGCACCATATGTACCTGAGTCATTGGCTTCGAACTATTTCTCTAAATGTGGCTCTAACTCCACGGACTCATCTGCTGAAAAATACTCCAACTGTTTTGCTTTTCCTTGGGCAGCACACTTGTGCTTAGGATCCAAAGGCTCTCGACAATGAAAATAGAGTTTCCTCCTCCTCAAGTCATTCAACTGATCACTATCCAACCTGGAAGAACTCTTATGCTATTGTTTGGATTCCTTTTGAAAGTGTTTCTTGTCTTTATCTTTCTCCTTGTCCCTCCTGTATTGGAATCCCTTGGACTGAAATTTACTCCTCCATGCCGAGGACTCCATGTACAAGGCCTTCTTCATGGCCTCCTGTAGAGATACTAGGTCTAGACCCTTAATCCAACCACGCAAGGGGTCTGACAATCCATCAATGAACAATATCACCAGCCTGCGCTCTGAAATATCTGGGACCATAATAGATAGGTCCTGAAACTCTGAGATGTATGAGTCCACTGAGCCCACCTATCTAAGTTGAGCTAACTCCTTAAATTGCAACTCTAGATCTTTCTTGTTGAATCTGTCGATCAATCTGGCAATAAACTCAACATATGAAGTGATTTGATCATGGCCCAATGTAACCTTACCATTGCTCCACCATTTAGGCGCACTGCTATCCAAATGCAAAGCTACATAAGTGATTGCATTAGCTTCGGGCATGGGGCTGATCTATAAATAACTATCCAACTTCTGGACCCATGATCTAGTAGTGGTTTTGTCGGAGTCATCAAAGTACGATAGAGTCATTTTGCTAACCTTTTTCTGGAGCCCTTGATTCTGTCTATTTCCCCTGCAGGGTCTGTGTCTCATCCACAGATCAGAGTACTCTTCAAAAGTCATCTCAGCTCTAAACTCCTCGCTGGATGCCCTCCAATCTCTAAGAATCTTGTCCTCGAACTCAAGCTGTGTGGCCTCTTGTTCAGGAACATTGTTCCTGGGCGCAACTATAGGAATGCCAGGTCTATCACTGGCTACCAACTAGGTCGCTCTCCTGTTGGTGTCTGAAGCTTCACCATCATCATCCCTATCTCTGTGTCTATCCCCATTGTGCCTATCACCATTCTTCCTATCTCCATTATTCCTATCACCTCTAATATTAATCATGTTTCTGTCTTTGAAGTTGTTCATGTTTCTCCCATTGTTGTTATTGTTGTTATTGTTATCCCTGCTGTTGTCCCTATTATTCCTCGCATCACAGGGGATCAATTGAGTTAATATATGAGTCAATTATGCTTGTGACTCTTGCAATGTCCTCTTTATAGCCAACTATCCCCTAGCCAACGAGTTCAGAATTTCTCACATGCTAGGTTCTTCATTGTCTCTGTCACCCATCTCCTCAACCTACACTCCAATCATTCCTGAAAAAGGATCTATCTGTGGTATTTCAAGATCTTCTTCGCTATGAAAGACTACTGGTTGTTCCTCTATGGCTACCATCTCTGTATCTGTATCAGAAGTATCTATCTGAGGAACCTGTAAATCTGGTCGTGACCTATTTTGTTTGAGATAATATCTACTTGTACCCGACTGCATGTCTCATTTTTTCATCTGCATGTCTGACTCTAACCTCACAGGATGATAGGAAGAACTTGGCTTTGATACCACTGTAATCTGTCGTACCTGTTGGTTCTTTTAAAATATTTTTAGTGTTATTTTTTTTGTGTTCTTTCAGACTAGAAAAAAGAAGATGCAGAAGGGGTTTCAGTTTTCTTGCAATGTGTGTTGCCGAAACAATACAATAGATAGCATATATTGAAAACCCATAAAATATACAACAGATATGAAGAAAATATGAAAGACCCAGATCATAGAATGGCCAAATATTAATTACTATCACATACCCATATTTAGTTTTGCAACTTCGTACATGTGTTGAGACTGGACTAGCAATTGGGTATCATAGATCTCCAAAATTACATAGAAATGAACAGGAAGTGTAAGCAGTCAGTTACAATAACTTCAGAGGCCCTAGACGCCTCAATATGAGAGGTAGAATGGCTGCAAATGATAAGAAATAAGTCTAAAGAGACCCAACGTCCCTCCTAAGGATGTACAACCAAACTGGAGGTTCCTAACAGTAGCAAACAACATCAGATCTTCAAGAAATCTTTATGTTTCTCATCTATAGTCATGAATGAAGCTAGGCAACCAAACTATGGGCAACAACCAACACCAAATGCATCAAAAATCCCCTCAAAGGTAGTACGACCTGCCTGGAATAGGTATGACCAGCAAACACCAGCAATAACAGTCCAAACTCCTCAAATCTCCACTCAAATCTACCACTCCAAACTATCTTCTCAATCAATCCATGAATCTCTTCTAATCTTGCATGGATATAGCATTGAAAACTCCTTGAACCCACATCAATCGAACTCCATTAAAGCCCATATGCAAACATTGTGTGTATTTACCTCAGAAGCACCTTTGGACGGTCTTTCATGTCTGTAGAATGATGTTACTAGAGGGAGTTTTTGTTCCCAATAGCCTCTGGTTTGAATCCTCTTCAAACCCTTTTAGAAAACCCTAGTAGAGCAAAATAGCCAACAATATCATAAACTCAAGCATGCCAAATGAACTCCTTTTTCTTTCTTTTATTTTCTCTCCAAGAGGGCGTTAGCTTTTTTGGGGGAAATGTAATGTTTTTAAATTAGTTTATTTCCCCTAGGGATGGGTGCCCAAGTCACATAAGTGACACTTTTGATTTTTACTTTATTTCAGCCACTTTCTAAAATAACACTAAAGTCTCAATTAAATAAATTAACTCAACTTACGGACTTTGAAATAATTACCAAGATAATATCAGAATTCCACATTCAATAGCTCACCGGAAAGGTCTCGACGAGATGAATCCAATCCAACTCTGAAAATACTGAAATGACACCAATCATGACTTATTAAGAATAGCAAGTATGGCACTAACAAGCCAAGTCATCACAAGACATTGCCAACTAGCTCCAATCTGAGTCCGAACCACATCTACACCTCTGAAATACCCATCCAATGCCAAACCAACAATGGTTCCCTAACCAAATTGTCAGTCTATGGGAACCCAATGATAGACTAAAACTGTGAACAGAAAGGGGACATTATATTCCGACACCCCAAAGATTATCTGGCCTTGGACTAGGGCGCTAGTGGCAGTGTCCACCTTTTCCGGGACTGAAATAGAAGATACAGTGCAGATTGGTGTCAGAAGGAGATCTAGATTTTGTGTAAAAAACAACACCTTGGATAAGGGCGCTAGTGGAGGTGTCCCCAATTGTTCCGTATTTTGAACTTCAAAAAATAGTGAGTTAACAATCTATATCCTTCATCTTAGTTTGAAAGGATTTGTCGTAATTCATCAATTTGCTTACTATTTTGCTTATTTAGAGTTTTAAGAGCACTTGAGCATTAAATTGAGATATTGTTTGATAACATCTGAGATTCCACATCAATCCAAGTGACAACCCAACCTATTAGGTGAATGCTCACATTTAATAGAGATTCAACTCAGTTGATATATCCTTAGTGTTTGGTGAGAAGGGAGGATCTACACTAAATCAACCACATTCCCAACATCCCCCCTTTTTCCTCCTAAACATTTTGGTGAACCTGTGTTTTTAATTTTTGTGTACCTTGCTGAGTGTTGTGTGATAGATTTGCATTCATTCATCTTATTGCATTTGAAATATTACAAAAAAATAGGAAAAATTGAAAACAATTGGCATCTTAGGCTTGCATTTTAGCATAATTTGAATTAATAGGCATTTAATTTCATTTTATTTTTGTTATTTTCATTAGATCTGATTTAAATTACAGAAATTCATCATTTAGTATTCACTTGCATTGCATTTTCATGCTTAATTTGATAAAAATTGCTTGAAATTGTGTATTTTTCATAAAAACCTACTTTTGCCTTAGCTAGGGCTTGTAGTTAAAATCTTGTTTCAGATTTTACTACCCTTTTACACACTCATTAGGACTGATTTCTAATTGTAGTGTTGCATCATAGTGTCATTCTTGCAAAATTTCATGTCTAGGGTTTGAAAACCTTACATTTTCACTAGATTTGGCCTTATCATCTCTCTAGATTTGCACTATAGGCATGTTGTAAAGGATTTTGCTGCATTATTTGACTAATATTAGTGTTATTATCTGCTGCCCCTCCTCAAATTCCTTACAACACCCTTTCTATTAGGCTTCTACATTGAAAATTGGTGAAAATTTACATATTTTAGGTGTATTTTCATTAGGTTTTGCTTGTCATCACTCTAGATCTACACTATAGGTGTGTTGTGAAGGATATTATTGAATCATTGGACTGATTATTAGACATATTATTTGCTTCCCCTCATCAATTTCCTTACAACACCTCTTCCTTTAGTCATTTGGATTGAAAAAAGGTAAAAAAGTGAACATTTTAGGTGCATAAACGAGCATAATTGGTGTTGTTTCATTACATTTAATATAAATACATAAAACCATCAATTGGGCCTTGCTGTGTTGTACTCTATTCCTCCTATCCATTGTGTTTGTTGTGAACTTGGTGTGTCCTTTTAGCCCTTTCCTTCAAACAAGTGCTTAGGAGTCACATAGTCACACACCTAGGGTGTATCAAGTAACATAAAACTTTGCATGTCTTGTATTACTAGATCTTACTGGATATTGATGTTACAAGACATTTCATTATGACATCTTCATCTCATCACTCTTTGGTATCTTTACATGCATATATCAAAAACTTTGAGAATTTCTACAAATTTTTTAATATGAATTCTCATGATCTCACTTATATACAAGCTATGTATCACAAGGATATATTTAAATGCTTTTCATTTGAAATCCTTGACTATGTATCTGATTTTGAAAACTTCACATCTCTCTTGAATACATACCCTTTGGTAGTAGAAGATTTAACAAAACACATTGAGCATGATGAGTGTGAAATTTCTCTTAATGCTTTGGAATTAATAGCTAAAATATATGATGATGATGATTCCATAAGTTATCCCACTTCTCCTATAGTTGAATGTCCAAGAACCTTAGATGAGAATACTATGGATAGCCCTATTAATGATACAACACCTAACCTTCCTGACAACACCTTACCTTTCTTTCATCCCAATGCTCTACCTGGCCAAGATGTAGCATTAGCGAATGAGAAAAGGTCTCACATTAAATCCTTTAGGGATAGATGGTGGGCATAATACAGAGGGAAACAATGTTAATTCAATATTCACTAATAGACTTTGTAGCTATGTTCCTAAGATGATTGTGTGAAGGGCACCTAGTGCACCTTCTTGCTTAAAACTAGTGATTACGGTTCAAGGAGATCAAAGACCACTTAGATCTCCTGATCGCATCTTAAACTATGCAAGATAAATTACTTAAAGAAATCAAGGTGTTCAAATTATGTCACAACAAGCATATCACAATGTGATTGCCCACACATACAACACCCATAATAACAAACAAAGTAAGAAAGCACCTCATGTGCCTGTCTCCCCCCCAGCTTCTCAACCTATGCTTCCTCCACCACCTTGTCTTACTCATAAAAGTAGTCAAGAATATGATCTTGTCGAGCAGCTTCACGCTACTCTGACTAAGATTTCTCTTTGGGATTTAATACAAACATTGCCTACATATCATGGAATGCTCCAAGAAGCTTTACAAAAGGTGATTGTCCTACCTATTGCTAAGCCTAATGATGTAGCAGTTGTATTAGATAGTATGCATGTGACAAAAACATATATTCTCTTTCAACCGCATGAATTACCATCAATTAAAGTTCAAAATCAATATGACCCTCTTATAATCTTTGTCACGGTAAATAATATGTTGATAAAGAGAGTTATGATCGACAATGGATCAACTCTTAATGTTTGTGGCATTGACCTACTACAAAAAATCAAGATTGACACATCTTTAATCAAACCAGATAAGCTTAGCATTTATGGTTTTGATAATAAAAGTAGTCAATCTGTAGGTACTATAACCTTACCTATAAAGGTTGGTCCTGTGACTTTATCTACCCTTTTTCATGTCATGCTCAGTTCGCTTTCATATAATATGATTCTCGGTAGACCGTGGATTCATGCCATGGTTGTAGTTCCCTCTACCCTTCATAGATCAATAAAGTTTATCTATCAAAACAAGCTTCGCACCATACACGTTGATCTTGAACTAAATAATAGTTTACATATTGAAATGCCAAAACAAGTTAAAAATCAGCAGTCTAAACAACTTACGCTTGTGGATTCATCAATACCTCTTGCCATAGATAATGTTGTACAAGACTCTAAAACATCAAATGCACTTTTTGGTGATGATTGGGGTTCATTAGATTTTAATCCTTGTAGTATAGGGGAATATAAACTTAATAACCCTGACACATCAAAAGTCGCATCTATCTCATCCAAGCAATCTTTTGAAAGACCTAAGAAAACCAAAGCCTCCTTGGTAGAAAACAAAGACAATACTCTCACTTATACTACAAATTATGACACCTACGAGGCTTCACCTTCTTCTAAAGAAATGGATTCTCTATATGGTCGTGGATTTCAGATTTTGTACAAAAATAATGATTATGTAGGTAATGGTTGTAGTGTAAATCAATAAGGAATCAAAGTACCTTTGCAAGTTGCTAGAATTAATTATACAGCTGGTATTGGATACCACTCTTTGAAGCCCACTAAAGCCTCTCGTCGTCCTAAACTTAATGTTAATGCAATATCAACAAGACCAAAACAACATGTGAGATATCTTGGGCTGATAGACAATAATAGTTCGCTAGGAAATATCCCATTTAAATAGGTAAATATTTCTCCATCTTTAAGCCACACTCGTTGTAGAAACTATTATAGTTGCTTTCAAGAGTGGCCTCCTCCTAGATATGTATGTTCTTAACATCGGGTTGAATTAGGTAAGTATTTCTAACTCTTCTCTTTGTGTTGTGCTCCCTCGTGATGTGTTATGTGTTGTTTAGACCTCCTAGGATGATTATAGTTGCTACAACGAGTGGCCTCCTCCTAGATATGTATGTTCTTAACATCGGGTTGAATCAGGTAAGTATTTCTAACTCTTCTCTTTGTGTTGTGCTCCCTCGTGATGTGTTATGTGTTGTTTAGACCTCCTAGGATGACCCTTGATTCTTTTGTAAGGTCAAGGATATCGGGAGACTGCCTCTGTTGTGACCCTTCTATTTGTATCATCATTCTTCTATATTGCTTCTCCTCTATTTTCATTATTGTGTGTTGTGTCTTATGGGCATAGCGTTGCAGTTGGTGACTTGGGGGCACCCTCCTACGTGATTGTCCCTAAGGCACTTGTTTCTCCTCTCTTGATTTATTGTTTACCTTCCTCTAGTGGTTCTATTTAGCTAGAGGATGATGGAAAACATATTATACTGATAAGGATCTAGTGTCCCTTCAGCGAGAAATCAAAAAATGGACCTAGTCCATACATGACGAGGGGGTTGATATATATTATCCGATGCTTGACTAGTAGAATCACTCCGTGTGATATCTCGATGGTGTCTTATCGCACTTACAAAACATAACAATACTGCTGCTCCATGCACTTTGTCTATCTTGGATCTTGCCTTGCTTGGCTCTTGTTATGAATGATTATTGTTTATCATGATTATATGGTTGCTAACACCTTTTCTTATAGGAAATTGTGTGTTTGTGGGAACATTTGGTGATCGTAAAGTTCGTGTCACCTCTAGGGGGCATGGGCTTTGCGAGAGCTCATGTTCCCTTGTATGTTTTCTCTCTACCTTAACATGCTTGATATCAGTACATGATATCAACCACATTAAGGTGGGGGCATATATAAGGTAAGTTGTCTGATGATTTTGGTACCAACGAAGTGTGTTTGAATCCCTCTGTGGAGGCAGGATGTTGTATCTCCGAGCGAGTGCACATCTTTATTTTTCTATATTACAATCATTTAAGCCCTCTGCGGAGGCAGGGATGGTGTATTTCTTGAGGAGATTGCACATCCTATCATTTTCTAAAAGTCCTCCGAGCAGGTAGGTCGGATCTGAGACTATCCTAACCCTTAAGCGTATCTTCGATGATTGTTGTGGTGAAGCCCAATCGTCAGTGTGTGCCTGAGATGCTTGTGAACCTAGCAATAGGTTTCTTCCATCGCTTGTCTGCCGTGTTTTCTCCATGTCTTCCATGTGTGTGTATGGCATGTTTGTTCCCAAGCATAGTTTCAAGACCGGTGGCGATGAGCTCCTCCTATGCTTTGGGATTTGTATGGCATGTTTGTTCTCAAGTGTAGTTTCAAGACTGGTGGTGATGATCTCCTCCTACACTTTGAGATTTATTTTGCGTGTCTGTTGCCCCTTATGCAGTTTCAAGACTGGTGGCGATGAGCTCCTCCTGCATTTAGGCTGTGTTTACTTTCTTTGTACTTGCATTTGCATTTCATATATGAGAAAATGAAAAACAAATAATCACTGCATTCACTGTATTCATTGTGTTTTGCATGCCTTCAATGCTATTTTCTCCATGTTTTGCATGACTATAACTGTCTTCTCCGTGTTTTGCATGCCTGTTACTATCTTCAATGTGTTTGGCATGTCTTCACCGTGCTTGGCGTGTTTTATGTGTTTGTTGACCTTACTTTAATGCATATATTGGCCTTGCGTTTATACATACATTAAAGTGGGGGCTAAATGTTACATCGGAAAATGGCCCCTTGGGGGCTTTTCCCTCTTCAAGTTTAGCTCCTGAGTCCTTAGAATGCATTTAGAAAATCTTGCATGATAATTGTGAATCCCAATGAGAAAACCCTAAAGTCTTATGACAAATAGGACCTAGGGGGTGCTATTTTGATGATCCTCGAACAAAAATGGGAGGGCGGACTTGGGCGCTAGCACCCTAGTCCTGCCCTATTTTGGGTCTGCCCTAAATTTAAATGTCAGTTTTATGACCATTATTTAGGTCCTATGCCGACATCTCAAGTTTGAATTATGAAATTCTTAGCAGGAATGTTTATTGTTGCATATATAAGCATGTTTAGGTTTTCATTTACAAACTAGAGATGGACATTGTGAACTTGTGACTTTATGCAAAAGTAATTCAAGGAATTCATTGTGTTGCAGAGAAGTATTTTGTTGTTATTGTGTTTATGATTGCAGATTTGACTCCATCTCCTCATGGCATGAAGAGCATCTTCCTTCCATGAGATCTACACTTAAAGGTGACATCTATTGTGTTTTTGATTATTTATCATTTGGATTTTGCCTCTATCCCACAAGGATACATACTCTCATCTAACAACGGTGTTTGAAAGACTTGAATGTCTCTCTGAGGCTTGATCGAGGTAAGCCTCTAAACACCACAACCCCCAACCACACTCCTTTGTGATTGCAGGTTATAGATACTAAGTTTCGCGGAGTGGAGTTGCAGAAGGAGGTTGTAGAAGACAAGGATTCAGGATTCGGAAGAAAGAAGATAAAGTTCAACATTTTGGGACACTAGCGCTAGTGGCAGTTTCCTTTGGAGTTGCAGACACATAAACAAATTGAATAGTGGTAATCAACATACAAAGAGCTTCCAACACCCCGAAGATTGTCTGGCCATGGACTAGGGTGCTAGTGGTAGTGTCCACCTTTTTTGGGACTGAAACAGAAGATACAGTGCAGATCAGTGTCGGAAGGAGATCTAGATTCCATGCAGAAAACAACACCTTGGGCAAGGGCACTAGTGGAGGTGTCTCCGACTCTTTCGTATTTCGAACTTCAAAAAATAGTGAGTTAACAATCTCTGTCCTTCATCTTAGTCTGAAAGGATTTGTCGTAATTCATCAATTTGCTTATTGTTTTGCTTACTTAGGGTTTTAAGAGCACTTGAGCATTAAATTGAGATATTGTTTGATAACATCTGAGCTTCCACATCATTCCAAGTGATAGCCCAACCTTTTATGTGAATGTTCTTGCTTAGTAGAGATTCAACTCGGTTGATATGTCCTTGAATGTTTGGTGAGAAGGGAGGATCTACACTAAATCAACCACATTCCCAACATCCCCCTTGTTCCTCCTAAACAACATCAATATGGAAGGCATGGTAAAACCTCTTATTTGGGATAGGGATGAATTCAATAATAATGAGAAAATCCTCCATGAACACAGATCTGTCTGGTGGAATTTAAAACATAAAAATAAGACATTAGGCTTTCTTTAAGGATGTTCTGCAAAAAAGTGGCACAATTTGGGCATTGAATTCTTTGGTGATGTCTTAGATGGTAACTCTATGAAGAGTTGGATGTAGCTAAGAAATGAATATAAGATTCTAGATACTTAGAAAAGAACGTATGCAATTATGTGTAAATCTATTAAGAGATACCTACAACAAAGAACAATCTTAAAGAAAATTGTGTGGAAGGAAATAAAATGGAAAGAGGGCATTGAATTTGGGAAAATAAAATCAAAGAAACTCTATGAAATATTGACAGAATCTAATATGGTATTTGAATGCATTAAATCTGTATGGAATGTTGGTCTTGAGTCTAATATGTTGTCTAAAACTATGTGTGCAATCTGGTCTAAAGTGGTTGAGCCAAAAAAAAAGTTGTTTCAGATGGCTTTTACTCCTTAAAAGATTGGCTTTAGGGACTAAAAACAAGTTGTGTCTATACTGTAATAAACTTGAAACTTATGAACATCTTTTTTTTAAATGTGATTTTCCTAAAGCTGTTTGGTGTTATTTCTTGAATACCTTAAAAGGAGTCTTGTCTGAAACCCATGTAACTAAAGTGAACATTTTATGTGGTTTTGTCAATAAAGTAGATTGTCATGTAAATAATCCTTATAGGGTCTTTTATTAGACTCATTTTTTGAATGATTTGTGAATAGGCTACAACTACCTTGAGAATTCCCACAGATAGACTCATGAGAATACTAGATGAAGGTGAAGGAACAATTTACAAATTAGACATGCATACTGCTGAGTTTTGGCCACATGGCTACATGAAAGTAGATCCTAATTTCTTCAAGGAATACATGAAGGCACATAACAGGTACAATAGTCATACCTTGACAGATAACAGAGAGGAGCGAGAAATGGAACCGATGGAATTCACTTGTTAAAATTTTGATGTAGACAACAGTTTATTGAGGTTTTCTCCAAAGATAGGAACATTCAAGGAATGGGACTCCTTCATAAATAGTGACAACAAGAACCAGTGGAAAAAAAACTTAGATATGGGAAAAGAACAATAGATGAATGATTCACTCATGGAACATACACAAGTAGATCAAGATAACCAGTTAAGGACAACAAATATGGGAAAAGAGATGACATATAATGCAACAGAGGCAATGGAATAGATTTTATAAAAGTTACAGAAAGAGAAAGATTATACTTGTTGTTAAGGGAAAATTGGATTCAAATAAATAATCAATATATCAATATCAAAATACCCAAAACTCAACGAAATATAGAAACAAAAAGATCAATCAAACAAAAGAACTTCAAAAAGCTTTGCAAACCTCAAAGCTTCATAGCTTCCATTGGTTGCCTATCTCAATCAATTTTGCATATATGAATAAGGCCCTCAGAGAGTGCACTTCCTTTCTATTCCAAGATTGTCAATGGAGAATGGCTATGACAGTTTCTTTATGAAGATGAGCTTCACAACAATGATAGTAGCATGTAGTAACGAGTGTGATCACAAGCAATGAAGGAATTGGTGCCAGAGGCGCACTGTAATTTCTGTAGAGTAAGTTTACTTAAAGCCTAGATCAATGAAATGGAGGAATAGGGTTCAATTTATAGACTTGAGAGAGAGAAGATCAACGGTATAGAGAGAATGAGAAGATCAATGGTATAGAAAACTTGAGGAATGTGCACGAATAGAAAGAAGACAAGTGTCTTGCTCTATTTTGTATGAGAGGAATTAATAAAATAGAAGAATGAGTTAACTAAAGAGATTAAATCAATTAAAAGAATAAATCAATTAGTTAAGAGAATAGAACTAGAGAATGGAAATTGTATGAGGATGAGAAGATATTTTAGCTCAATTAAATATTTAGAATATTCAATTGCATGTGCACAAGGATTGAATTATATTTAGAGATAACTTAATTTAGAATAAATGGACAACTTAAATAAATATTTGATTTATTTAAATTTAGAGAAGATATTATTGGAAGAAACAATTAAATAATTGATATTATTTAATTTAGAATAATTTTTGGAAGAATAAATAAAATATTTTATTATATTTTATTTTTGGAGATTGAGAGGATTTAATAAATTTGATTTGATTTATTTAAATTTGGAAGAATGATTTGATTTAATTAAGTAATTAAGAATTATTTAATTGTTTGGAAGAATTTAATTAAATAAAGGATTTTATTTAGTTTTGACTTTAGAAAAGGTAATTAAATATTTTGATATTTAATTAACTTAGAGGAATGTGAATCGAATAAATAAATTTGTTTATTTATTTATTGATAGAAGAATTAGAATGAAATAAATATTAAGAATATTTATTTAGACTGAGTCGTGTCATTTTTAGGCGTATACACTTGTTAATATTTTTAGTTTAACTTGCAAGATTTAATAGTATATTATTATATGATGTAATGTTTTGAAGTGGCTCCCTTAGCCACTATATGTACTATTTCCTTTATTAGTAATATATATGCAAGTTAAAAAAAATCCAAAATCTTTTGGTTTGAATATCTGTGTGAGACACATGACCCTCTGCAAGAAATTCGTCTATTCTTTGTTGATGTGTTTGGAATGAAATTGATGTGGTTATTCATAAAGTTATTCAATATTCCAGCAACATGTACTTACAAATTCTTCACTTTTGAAATAGTTGAAGATTAAGATTGATTTATAGATGTATAGAAGATATGATAGAGGATTGAGATTTAATTTAAATGGATGGTTATGATTGAATAAGGAGAATTATGACATTTTTAGGGCTATCATTATATGAATGGATAGGATTAAAATATATGATAGAGAAATAGATGTTAGAGATTGAATTAGATCTTTGACTTTTATTTATTTGTAGTTAGTCTTGTGACTTTTTAAATTATTTATTTATTTATGGTTGTGACGTGATTTAAAATGTAATTGAGTAGTGAGTTATTATAGTTATTATTTTATATCATATTGTATTTAAAATTTATTAATGATGCTCTAATTTCTAATATTTAATTTAATATTTAAAATTTTGATTAAGATAGTTGAGTGGTCTAGTTTTTATTATGTATAACTTAACTTTTTAATTATATTATTTATGAGATTAAATCAAATTAAGATTTGGGGATTTTGATATAATTTAATTTAATTAATAGTGTTCTAGCTAATTTAATTGAGTGGTGAGTTATTAAAAATAATTTTTTTAAGAAAGATGTTTAAATTGTGACACATAGGGTTGAAAGAATTTAATAAAAGTTGTTCATAATTTATTTAATCAAATTAAATTAAATTGGCCTAGTACTATGGTTTTGTTAGAAAGTAGCTAAATGGAAATAAATAATAAACAATAGGTAAATAAAGGTTTATGTATAAATATACATGCTAGTTAATATCTTCTGAACCTTTGTTGTTAAATTTTTTATAGAGAATTTTAACAATCAAAATGAGTTAGAATTTTTAATTCTATATAACCCAAGCAAGGTGTCTAGTTAAAAGAAATAGTTTGGATATAAGATAATTAATTTTGTCAACAATTATTAAAATTGATAAATTAAGTCATTTTTATTTTGTGACTTTATTGTAAGATAATTAAATAGATAAGATGATAAATACATAAATAAATGAGATTAAGTATGAATGAAAATTTAAATGAGCTCAATTAAGTTCTTGCAAACTTAATATTATTTTATGAAACTTTCTAATTAATAAAAAAAATTATTTGAAAATTAAATCGGAGCAAAATGTTAAAGGTGAAGAAGAGATTCAAACTTATTACAATTTAATTAGTAAAATAATTAAATGACATCTTATATTTGCTTAGTCAAAAATTTGTTTTTAGATAATCAACTTCCTTATATGTTAGATAGGTTGAAAGATTGATACTTGCAAGGTGACAAATGCTCTTGAGAGAACTTGATAACCTTGCTTTATTAATTATTATTTGAATGGAATGAATTGGTTGTCAATTATTTTATATGTTTGATTAAAGAATATTTAAGCAAATTCATATAGTAGTTTTAACAAGATTAAGAAAATAAATTCATTAGTTTGTGCATGAAGTGGATTCCTTGTCACCACAAACTTTGTGAGTCCTCTCATGTGATGTGGCATACACATTGTTGTGTGCATATGTTGCAACAATGATAGTGCATGTTGAGCTACCATGTGTAGTGTAGTGAAGTCATAGTAGAGTTGTTACTTAAAAAATGGTGTTAGTGTTCATGCTCACGAGCAAGTGTGGGCATGACATGAAACACCTCTATAAGTAGATGTATTAAGCATGTGGATACCTAGATGTATTCTTCTTAATCCCCTAAGATTCGTCGCACATTATCTCACTTCACACATGGATGCAACGATGGTCGAACATTGCAAATTTCACTGTAAATGGCCTTCTTGAGGTTTGTAGGCACTTTGTGGTAACATGGCAGTGGAATCAAGCAATGCGGTAGGTCAACTTACTCTACAACTATTGGGGTTGATGTTTTATGTTTTATATTGAGTGTGATGGGGTAGTATCATATTGAAACTAATAGTAGATAGGTGCCTTCACTCATATGGGCAGCATAGTCTAACTTTCATCAACAAATACATTATCTGGACAAAGCATAAAATGACACCTCAATGAAGATGGCATGGATGATGATGTTTACAAAATCCACACATAATCTTGGCTCTATATGCAGAGATGGAAAATAAAATTATTGTAGAACATTCATGTTATCACTTGGATTTGCACCCTTGTTTGAACCTGATTCAAACAATCTAAGGATGCAATGGGAATGACCTCAAGGTTTGGGACCTTTCTGTTTGAGGTAAAACATCTAGATGAAGGGTTGGTTCCCTATTGTAATTATGCTTCACTAATAAAAAGAGATAGAATGAAAATGACTAAAAAATAGAGTGGTGATGTACTAAATGAATATAGATTTTTGGACCTATCCTTAAGCACAACAATAATCTCAAAAGGTTGATTTAAACTCACACAAACTCAAAAATTTTCACAAAGGTTAGGATAAAAAATTGAAACTACAAAAGGGATCAGCCATCCACAAGATAAGATTTCAATCTTCAATAAAACACAGTGCAAAATTCTCTAAGAGAGGTAAAATATCAGTTTATTTTATTGATCATGAAGGCTAAAAAATTGTTATTAAGTATAATAGAGTCTCCTACAAAAATCTAGAGAATCCTAAGAGTCCCTTTACATGTTCTGATTCATGTATATATAGAAATCCTTCCACCATTGTGCTTGGGCAGGAAACACCTACCCCATCTACTTCTATAACATCGTCATTGATTCACACCCACTCTGTCGCCTATCTTTGCAACATCGGTATTGATTTGCATTAATGGCACCTCGGGCAAAGGCTTGTGGCATTAAGGATTCACCAAGAGCCCATGTATGAGACTCAACAATCTCATAATGCATTATAATATCATGAGTCATATCGCCTTGAGATTCAGCCAATCATGCAATCAGGTAACTCTGGTGGAATTGGAGTGTCATGGAGGAGTGCAGAGCTGACACATGTCCCCCTTAGAGATGTCTTTATGTTTCTTCACATGGTCAGAGACTTGCTAACTCATTTTCTTTGATGATACGATGCCTAGCACTTGCCGACTCAGATTGAATCCTGGTGATGTGTAGACCGTTGGATATTTTATGCCTTCAATCGATGGTTTAGAGCCCTTTGATGCATCTTAGAGAAGGATGGGACCCATTTCCTATGACTCGGCATCAAAAAAACCAATGGTGCAACAAAAAGTGTGCCAAACCTGTCTTCCTCAAAATTTTGTGCCTTGCCACCACCTGTTTACCTATTGTACCTCCTTCGACCTTATTCCTTAAAAGAGATTGAGCCCACTTGATGATTTGAGTCATTTGCCTTAGCCAATAGTGCAACACTAAGAGAGTGTCAGTGTTGTTACCTTCAAAATATAACACAACTGCGCCACATGGATCTTCACTTTGTTCTCTCAGCTTCGACTGTTAAGAAAATGGGCCCACCACTATCAACCAATGGTGCAACTAGAAACATGTACCAGACCTACCACTTCAAAGAGCTGTGTAGTATTGACATGTTGCTAGATAAATCCCCCCATGCATGCCTTTCCCTTTGATATATTGGGGGCCCACCATAAATGACTCATCAATTTCAGTCAATGGTGCAATAGGAACAATGCGTCAGTTCTGCCACCCCAACTTGTAGTGCCATTGAGACATGTGGAAGGTTATGAAACTACAATGATACTTTGCAATTTCTTTTCCTTTGTTGATTTTTAAATTTAAAATAGGTCTTGCCACAGGATAACTCAACAAATCAACCAATGGTGCAACTCCTCAACCTTTCAATTTTTCAACTCTCGAAGAGATGTGTGGCGCTATCACGTGGCACACAGAAGGTGCCAAACATTAAAAATGATAAGAAAATAGGGAGCACCACAAAATGAATCAGCACTGCTTCAGCTAATGGTGCATTGTTTTTAAGTTGTTAGGATTGACTACTTAAAAAACATGCATGGTGTTGCCACCTAGAGTCATCACATCAATCGAATCAATGGCCCCATGATCCTAGCTTTTGCCCTTCGGCATTTTGATGAATCCATGAACCATTTTCGATAGGTTTGCAGGTTCACGAGCCTACTGAAATGTTGAAACTCTTCTTCATTTGCCTCCTTTGAAATGTTGTTTGGTTCTCTATCCTTCATCCCCATCTCTTTTCCCTCTTTCGGTGAGATGGCAATCTCACGAACCAATTTCAACAAGTTCACATGTTTATAAACTTGTCAAAATGTTGAAACACGTGTCTTCCTTTTCTTTCCTGCCACTTCTTTCTCTATTTTGGTGTTTCAACGAAACTGCGAATCAGCAAACCACTTCAAAAAATGAAGAATTGATGAACCTTTCGGTAAGTTCGTGAGTTCGTGAACTTGCCAAAACACTGAAACATAAGGCTTAGGGCTTTCGGAAGGTTCACGAACTCGTGAACTTGTCAAAATGTTAACACTTAGGAATCATAGACCCATTTTAAAAATTTTGAAGGACCGATCAGGACACAAAGGATCCCTTGAGGATTCATACATATGAGAAACATTTTATGGATAAGGGGAAGGCTTAAATAAGCTAACAATTCACATGACTATATCTTACACATCCATAAGTAGATCTACATTCCTTCTATATTACTTTGAAAGGAAACCTCATAAAAATGTTTATAAAAGATACTATAGCCTCTACAAAGGCAAACCAATCAACAACACTCAAATAAAAAATTGTGATTAAAAAAGTTTTTCAAGCTTTCAAAAACATATAAAACACTCATGGAGACATTCAAATGACTAAATTTTGCACTTTATACTCATTCATCTAATGGTTTACAATAATAATGAAGTGTTGGTGCAATGAAGCTTGGACTAATACATTCAATAGCTTGCTTGGTTCATATGAAACAAGGAAAATTCTACCCTTTCTCTTCTCTTTGTTCTATTGAGATTGAATATGTAAATTAGATTACGATGGTTAGTTTTTTGTTCAAATTTCTCTCCCAAAAGATAATGCCTCCATAATTACAAAGCGTGTACAATGACAAACAACTCTAAATCATGGGTGAAATAATTTCTTTCATGGTCCTTGAGTTTCCATGACTCGTAAGCCACAACTAAACCATCCTATGTTAAGATTCCCCCTAATCTCTCAAAAGAGGCATTTGTCCACACTATTAACTGCCCATTAGGATCTGGGATTAGAAGGATTGGAGAAATTATGAGTAGTTTATTTAACTCAAGAAACACCACCTCACACTTTGGTGTCTAATCAAATTCTTTCCCTTCCTCTACAATGCAGTTATGGGGAACACAAGCTTAAGAAAATTACTCACAAACCTATGGTAATATATTGCCAAGCCCATGAATCTTCTTACTTCATTAACATTCCTTGGAACTAGCCATTCCATGGTGGCTTTAAGCTTTTTAGAATCAACTACAACCCCCTTCGAGGAGATCACATGACCCAAATAATGAATTTTATTTTGGAAAAAAGAACATTTAGATAGACTTCCATACATTTTATGTTTTCTTAATCTTTACAACACAAATCTCAAATGGTGTTCATGCTCTTCCTAATTTTTAGAATATATCAATATGTCATCAAGGAATACCAAAACAAATTAATCTAAAAAATTATGAAAGATATTGTTCATTGAATTCATAAAGGCTATTGGGGTATTGATCAACCCAAAGGGTAGTACTATGAACTCATAGTGCCCATAACAAGTGCTAAAAGTAGTTTTATAAATGTTCTCTTCCTTTATTCTTAGTTGGTGGTACCTAGATCTTAGATCAATTTAGAAAACATAGCTACCCCTCTCATCTAATCTAATACATCATCTATTTGGGGTAATGAATAGTGGTTTTTGATGGTTTCTTTGTTAGGCATGTGATAGTCCACACATAGCCCTAATGTACTATCCTTTTTGTTTACAAAGAGTGTAAGAGATTCCCACGGGGAGACACTTGGTCTTATTAATCCTTTTTCTATCAACTCATTCAATTGTACTTTTAATTCATTCAAATTAGATGTATTCATTTGAGAAGGTGCCTTAGATATAGGTGCTAACCCTAGTATAATTTCAATAAAAAAATCAAATTCCCTCTTAGGAGGTAACTTTGGCAATTCCTTGGGAAAGACATCATTAAATTATTGTAAAATGGGGTTATTATAAGTGGCAAGATCCTCATTTTCATTTAACATGTGGAAATGTACAACAAACAAAGCTTCCCCTTTTATTGAGGCTCGTTTTAATTGTAGGGCTGAAAGAGTCTTTATTTCTCTGATCCCTTGTAGTCCTTGTAAAACTTGGTAGTTATTGTATTAAGCAAGACAAAGAAGTTATTTATCTTTTTAATTAGTTTTGGTAGCATGCCTTAGTAGCCAATCCATACCCAACATTAAGTGATATAATCCTAAAGATATTAATGAAGCATTTATCCATATTTTCATGTTATAAATCCTTAAATTTAGCTTTGGGATAGCCTCCTTTATTGGTTGTTTCCTTCCTATACCTAACTCAAAAATACCTCTCTTTGGCAAGACTTGAGTTTTAATGTTGAATTTTATAATTACTATAGGTAAGATAAAATTGTTAATTGCCCTAGAATCTACTAAAATAATAATTGGTGTTTCATTGATTTTACTTGGTAGCTCTATTAGAGACATCTAAACATCTTTTGGTGACTTGTCAATGGTAGCATAAATTTTTCAGTTTGATCCTTGATTTCTTTGAGGTTAGGGCATTCTCAAGAATAGTGATCCTTGGTGCCACAATTCTAACATCCATCACTAAATTTTCTTGGTTGAACTGGAACATGTGCCCTTGTAGATGGTGTCTTGGTTGAAGTAGGGGTTTTTGATAAGGTGAAACCTTGCTATTCTTATTCCTTGTTTTTTGATTTTTACTAATTTTACTAGAAGTAGATTTGTTGTCTTTTCATTGATTATTCTTGTTACAAAATTCTTGTCTTACTCTTAGTCTTGCATTATTCTTCTCTTCAACCCTATATACTGATTCAATTACTTCAGCTAAGGTGGTTGGCTTTGTCATGTTCACATCATGCATTATTATTTCTTTTAGACCAAGTTTAAATTTGGTGATTTTTGATTCTTTATTTCTCATGTAATCACATATTGCAACAAGTTCATGGATATGGACTCATATTGAGCCACTATGGATGTACCTTGTTGTAAAATTTAAAATTCAAATTACTTTTTCTCTTTGTAAATAGTTGATATATACTTTTCCTAGAATTGAGTTTCAAACTCATTCCATCTGAGAGTCTCAAGATAAAAATTCTTTAATGCACTTAGGTGTTCCCACTAAAGGTAGCATCATCATCTAACTAGAAGACTCCTAGATGAGCCTTCTCATTCTTAGAGAGGTTGCAATCCAAAATACTTCTTTAGATTAATGAGCCAAGCTTCAATTGTGTTACCCGCTTTTAACCCATTGAATTTTATGTTTGGTTGTTTCTTTAAGTCCTTAATCAATGAAGAGGCTTGTTGCTTTGGAAGTTCCCCAATAGGCCATATAGATACCTACTCAAGGTTATTGACCTATTCTTTTCTATGATCAAATATTCTTGCTTCTTGAGACTGGACATTCTTTCCTGAATGGTGTTCAATGTGTTTACTATTGCTCAAAAAATTATCTTCCAGACGTGGTGAAGGGGAGTAGGAAGATTGGCTAATGGAGGAGATATATTCCTCCCTCAACCTCATCATCACATGTGAGGGTTTCCTCCTACTTTGGTTCTCACTAAAACCTTCTATATAAATTTTTTTATAATTATAAGTTTTCTGACTAATACCCTAAAGGTTCCTAGGTTTAAAGTAACATAGGCTCTAATACCAAATGTCATGACCCCAAAATTTAGAACTTAATTTTTTTGTTTATTAAGACCTTAGAACCTATGTAAATCATAGTAGCATTCACAATTTATATATATTTAAATAAATATTCTAATTAATAACCATTTGTCTTGTCAACTTAATCAAAATTAATATATTTAACTAGCGATCCACTTAAGAAGGTTATAAATATGCAATCCTTTGAGTATACTTAATAGTTGAATTAATTCAAATGAACATGACAAACATTTGTTTCTGCTATATTTAATTGAATATCTACAAGTTGTGAATGTAGTATATAATCAACCTTGTTGCAAGTATGTGCCTAATCGGTGTTATCATTGATGTCAACATATCCTTGTTGTCAATAGTGTCAACCGTATCTTATTCTATTACTTGTTTAGAAGACTTGTATGTTGACGATATTGAGAAAATTAGCCTCTCTGGAAGAAACAAGTGAGTTACAGAGAAGTACAGTACAGACAGTGAATTGTATGTTGAAGAAGAGTCTGGTAAATTGCTCTGCATTTATTCCTTCTTGAAGATCTTGGTCTGTAGATTGGAAGTAAGTTAGAGGTATGTCTGAGGATGCTACATTTTGCGTCTGAGCCATCCGCATGAATATTTGAGTGAGTTGTGTTCACCAGAGTGAAACCTATTTTTTCTGTAAGTTCAGTTAAGATAGGAAGATAGTATTTGGCTCCGCATTCCTCTGCAATAAAGTATTTTTCTCTGTAGTTCTAGAGGGAAGTATGGGATGATGATAAGTGCCTACAGTTGCAATGGTTTGTGTTTTGGTGATCCGCAAGCTATCTTTCTTTTATGACAGTTGAAGACAAAGAAGCTCATGTGTTCTGGTGAGAAGATTCCTATGGATAAAGTGGTTAAGGTTCATGTGGTTGCTCCTGATAATTATAGTGTGCTTGTGGATGTCTCCTAATCATGTTCTTATCTAGACTTTGGTCTGCATTAAGAAATTGAGATGGTGTGTGAAGATTGTTCCCAGATAATGTAGCGTGTAACTAGTCTTGGCCGACTTGGTTAATCCCAGTGATTGCGAAGATCTCTAAAAGATTGATGAAGCGTGTTGTGGCGTGGAAGATTGTGTTTGAGTCCTAGCTAAGGCATGACATGATCCACATTTCATTCCCTTTGCATGATGTTGCAATAGGTTAGGACCTATTTTGTAAATGTTTGTAATACTGACCATGGAGATTGTTCCAATGGTTGATGCCGACCTTGATGATCATTCCAAGGTTGATGTAGTGTATAAATACTTGTAGTTGAGTCATGGAAAAGGTGTCCTTGAGCGAAAATAAGAATATATTAAGAAAGGTCCAAAGGCAAAGTAGAGAAGAGGTAGAGGAAAGAAGAGGAAGAGCAGAGCAGAGGAGGAACAGAGCAAAGGAAGAGTAGAGCTGAGGAATTGTTTATTCACAATACAAAAAGGTGTTGATCATGGCAGTGAGTCTGGCAGTAAACCACCAGTAGGGTTTAACAACCCTTATTGTAATCTTGCTAGGTTTAGAGTTGAGGTAGTGAGTCTATTAGACCTAGTTGTTCTTCATGGCAGTAAGCCAGTATGTTTAGGCCCATGGGATGACCAAGCCTAAATATCACTATTTCAAGATTACAATATATATTGAGAGTTAATCCTCTCTGTGGTTTTTCCCCACCTTGGGGTTTTCCATGTAAATCTGGTGTCTCTTTTGTTTGATGTTGTATTTGTGGTTAAGTTTATGATTTCATGCGCTCATTGTTAAATCATAATAATTGTGGATAAGTAATGAATGTTTAATTGTAGAAAGTGATTAAGTTTTTGTGACAACTGATTCACCCCCCCTCTTAGTTGTCCTGCGCATATCAACAATTGGTATTAGAGCCAAGTTCCTCTAAAGAAAGTTTAACAGCTTGAGGAATATCCAAAATGTCTTACAAGAAGGAAGCACCGCATTTTGATGGAACTAATTATGTTCTCTGGAAGGCTCGGATGAAAAGCCATCTTCTTTCTCTTGGTAAAGCTACATAAACAAAATACACCATACCTCAAAATGGTTTGACGACTGAAGATGAAATCAAAGAATATGAGACAGATATCAAGGCAAGGGATGCTCTGCTAAGCTCATTAACTGACTCAATACTGACGAAAGTGGTAGATCTTGAAACTACATATAAGGTATGGGAAAAGTTGAAAAATCTGTATGAAGTAGATGACTTTAAGAAGGAAGCCAAGTTACAAAGTCTGAAAGTAAAATATGAAATCTTGAAGATGAACAATGATGAAAACATATTAGTGTTTATGCAAAGAGTTGATAAACTTGTTACAGGGATAAAAGCCATAGGCGGAACTCTCAAAGAAAAGGAAATTGTCACGAAAATACTCAAATCTCTGCCCAAGTCCTACTGTCACAAGGTGGCCACGATTGAAGAATTCATGCAAGTAAAATCAATTAACAGGGATCAATTGCTTGGTAAACTTACCGCTTTTGAAATGAGGGAGTTAGATGATGCTCTGCCAAAAGTTGAGACTGCCTTCAAAGCTAGTACTCCTGGAAGTACTTCCAGATCAGAAAAGTATAAGGTAGAATCTGATGATGAGATAGATGAAGTTGAAGCCAACTTTGTGGATAGGCTGCAAAGAGGATTCGGTAAGTATAAAGGCAAATTACCTTTCAAATGTTTTTCCTATGGTAAATTAGGTCATTTTGCTTCCATATGTCCTGAAAGAATTGAAAGAAAGAGAAGAAGATATGAGAACAGGCCTAGGATCCAAAAGAAGTGTTATTATGTTGAAGATTTTGATGATGATGGAGTATCAGATAATGGTGAACTAAATAATGCTAATTCCTCTATAAATGAATGCTTGTTCATTGCTATTAAGGAAGATATTGTGTCTACTAATTCTTCTAGCTGTATGAAGCAAGAAAAACCAGTGGAAAGTGCTTTGGCTACTCAGGTCATCAAGGGCAAAGATGAATGGGTTATTGTTAATGGTTGTTCTCACCACATGACTGGTGACAAAAGTAAGTTTGTAAGTTTGGAAAGATATGATGGTGGACTGGTTAGGTTTGGAGATGATATAGCTGGTAGGATTTGTGGAAAATGATTTATTTCTTTTGATGACAAGCATAATACTAAAGATGTCTTGTATGTGAAAGGATTAAAGCACAATCTTCTGAGTGTGGGTCAGATGTGTGACAAGGGCTACGACTTAAGCTTCAAGGACAATGGATGCAAGATCAAGGAAATCTTCGGAACAGTCATTGCAACTAGTAAGAAGACCAAAGGTAATATCTATCACTTGAAAGGAACCGAGAATTATTGCTTGTTGACTCAGATTGATGAAAGTTGGTTATGGCATAGAAGTTTGTGTCACATAAATTTTGATAATATTATGAAGATAAGTACTGCATAGATTGTTAGAGATTTACCTAAGCTTTTGAAGCCTACTAATCTGGTTTGCAAGGAGTGTCAATTTGGGAAACAGACAAGAACAAGCTTCAAAAGTAAGGATCAATCAGTTGGAGGATTACTTGAGCTAGTGCATACAGATTTGTGTGGACCTACTAGAGTAAGAAGTTTGCAAGGAGACAAGTATTTCATGCTGCTCATTGATGATTATTCTAGAATGACTTGGGTCACCTTCTTAAAAGAGAAAGCTAAATCTCTAGATAAATTCAAGGCATTTAAGGCAATGGTTGAAAATGAGATGGATTTGAAAATCAAATGTTTGAGATCTGATAGAGGAGGAGAGTTCACATCAAATGAATTTTCAATTTTTTTTGTGAAGAGCATGGAATAAAGAGACATCTATCTGCACCCAAAACTCCGCAACAAAATGGAGTTGTTGAAAGGAAAAATAGAACAATTCAAGAAGCTGCTAGAACCATGATGAAGGAAGCTCATCTTCTGAAAGCATATTGGAGAGAAGCAATTCACACCATACTATATATCCTAAACAGAGCTCAAGTAAAAGGTAATAGTTCAAAAACTCCCTATGAATTGTGGCATGGTAGAGTTCCTACTATGAAATATTTTAAAGGTTTTGGTAGCAAATCTTATATCAAAAGAGAAGAAGATTTAGGCAAGTTTGATGCTAGATGTGATGAAGGAATCTTCCTTGGTTACTCCACCAAGAGCAAGGCCTACCGGTGCCATAATAAGAGGCTAAATAAAATCATTGAAAGTGCAAATGTTAAAGTTGATGAATGTAAGGAAAGGTCTTTAGAATCAAGTGGATATGAGTCAGATGATCCAGATGTTTCAGAAGTGGTGCAGCATGAAGACAACACAGATGAAGAAGAACAAGCTCTGGTAAGTGCTACCAAAACTCCAAGATATGTAAGAATCAGTCATTCTGAAAATCAAATCATAGGAGATAAGAGAAAAGGGATCTTAACCAGAAGAAAAGCCATAGAAGAACAAGTAAATTTCTATCTAATCTCTAAGATTGAACCTAAAACTATGGATGAGGCTTGCAAAGATGAGAATTGGATAAAGGCCATGGAAGAAGAATTGACGTAGATAGAGAAGAATCAGACTTGGGATCTTGTTCCCAGACCAGCAAATAAGAATGTAATTGGTACAAAGTGGGTCTTTAGAAACAAAATGAATGAGAATGCTAAAGTGGTAATAAACAAAGCAAGATTGGTATGCAAAGGATACTCTCAGGTTGAAGGAATAGACTTTAAAGAAACTTTTTCTCTAGTAGGAAGGATTGAAGCAATAAGGATGTTTTTGGCTTTTGCAACATACAAAGATTTCAATGTTTATCAAATGGATGTGAAGTTTGCCTTCTTAAATGGAGAGTTGGAAGAGGAAGTCTATATTGAACAACTGAAAGGATTTTAGTCATCAGAGCAAGGGGACATGGTATGTAGGTTGAAGAAAACATTGTATGGATTAAAACAAGCTCCCAAGGCATAGTATGCATGGTTGGACAGGTACCTGATACATATAGCATTTAGTAAAGGTATGACAGACAGTAATCTCTACTTCAAGATCAATGATGAACAAACCCTGATTGTTGCAGTTTTTGTTGATGACATTTTTTTGGAGGAAATGAAGGTATGTGCTTAGTTTTTGCTGGAGAAATGCAAAGTGAATTTGAAATGTCTATGTTTGGGGAGATGAACTTCTTTTTAGGTTTGCAAATAAGTTAATCAGATAAGGGTATCTTCATTTCTCAGTCTAAGTATGTGAAAGAGTTGTTAAAGAAATTTGGGATGGAAGACTCTAAACCAATATGCACACCTATGATAACTGGTTGTAATTTGAGCAAAGATGATAACTCACCCTTGGCAAACCAGAAAAAGTATAGATCTATGATTGGAGGATTACTTTATATGACTCAAACCAGACCTGAAATAATGCATGCAGTGTGTCTTATGGCAAGATTTTAGGTAGAACCCAAGGAATCACATGTGATGGCAGTCAAGAGAATTTTAAGATATTTAAAAGGTACAATAGATTATGGTTTGTGGTACCCTAGGGATACTGACTTTGTTCTTAGTGCATATACTAATGCAGATTGGGCCGGAGATGTGGATGACATAAAAAGTACAAGTGGATGTGCATTCTTCTTGAGAAAAAAATTGTATCTTGGTTGAGCAAGAAATAGGATTCAATATCCCTGTCTACTGCAGAGGCAGCAGCATACAGTTGCACTTAAGTGTTATGGATGAAGTAGACTTTGAAGGACATCAAAGTTGTGTATGAAGAACCTATTGCAATCTTTTGTGACCATAGAAGTGCCATAAACATATCAAAGAACCCGATGATGCATTCAAGGAACAATCACATATCCATTAGTTATTATTTCCTGAGAGAAAAAGTGACAGAGAATGAAGTCAAGTTGGAGTATGTTTCTACCAAGGATCAGATTGCAGACATCTTTATCAAGCCTTTGCCCAAGGATATTTTGAGTATCTTAGAGAAAAGTTAGGGGTCACCACCCCTCCTACTCTAAACTAAGATGCACAATGGTGCATTAGTCCAGAGGTGTTTAGAGGTCCAGATTGATGCTTTTTAGGGCTACTTCTCAGGGTGAGTAGTCAGAAAGTTCAGAAGAGAGATTAGATCAGAGAAGATTAGTGCAAGTATGTGCCCTTTGCCATTGATGTCAAAGGGGGATAGAAGTCATGTGAAAAACTTAGAATAAAGAAGTGTAAGAGAAAGGGGGAGAATTTTGGAGAAAGAAAGAGTGCAGGTGTGTAAAGAGAAAGGGGGAGAATCCTGTCTTGATGGTTGTTGCAGTTCTTCATATCATATTTTGCCATCAATGACAAAGGGGGAGATTGTTGCAAGTATGTGCCTAATCAGTGTTGTCATTAGTGTCAATTGTATCTTATTCTATTACTTGTTTAGAAGACTTGTATATAGAGGATATTGAGAAAATTAGCCTCTCTGGAAGAAACAAGTGAGTTACAGAGAAGTGCAGTACAGACAGTGAGTTGTATGCTTAAGAACAGTCTGATAAATTGCTCCGCATTTATTCCTTCTTGAAGATCATGGTCTGTGGATTGGACGTAAGTTAGAAGAATGTCTGAGGATGCTACATTTTGGGTCTGAGCCATCCACATGAATATCTAAGTGAGTTGTGTTCACTAGAGTGAAACCTACTTTTTCTGTAAGTTTAGTTGAGACAGGAAGATAGTATTTGGCTCCATATTCCTCTGCAATAAAGTATTTTGCTATGTAGTTCTAGAGGGAAGTCTGGGATGATGATAAGTGCCTACAGTTGCAATGGTTCATGTTTTGGTTGTCCGCAAGCTATCTTTCTTTTATGACAGTTGAAGACATAGAAGCTCATGTGTTCTGGTGAGAAGATTCCTATGGATAAAGTGGTTAAGGTTCATGCAGTTGCTCCTAATGATTATAGCGTGCTTGTGGATGTCTCCTAATTATGTTCCTATTTGGACTTTGGTCCGCGTTAAGAAATTGAGATGGTGTGTGAAGATTGTTCCCAGATAATGTAGCGTGTAACCAGTCGTGGCCGACCTGGTTAATCCCAGTGATTGCAGAGATCTCTAAAAGATTGAGGAAGTGTGTTGTGGCGTGGAAGATCATGTTTGAGTCCTAGCTAAGGCATGACATGATCTGCATTTCATTCCCTTTGCATGATGTTGCAATAGGTCAGGACCTATTCTGTAAATGTTTGTAATACCGACCTTGGAGATTATTCCAATGGTTGATGCCGACCTTGATGATCATTCCAAGGTTGATGTAGTGTATAAATACTTGTAGTTGAGTTGTGGAAAAGGTGTCCTTTAGTGAAAATGAGAATATATTAAGAAAGGTCCAAAGGCAGAGTAGAGAAGAGGCAGATGAAAGAAGAGGAAGAGCAGAGCAGAGGAGGATCAGAGTAGAAGAAGAGCAAAGCTGAGAAATTGTTTATTCACAATACAGAAAGGTGTTGATCATGGCAGTGAGTTTGGCAGTAAGCCACCAGTAGGGTTTAACAACCCTTATTATAATCTTACTAGGTTTAGGGTTGAGGCAGTGAGTTTGCTAGACCTAGTTGTTCTTCATGGTAGTAAGCCAGTATGTTTAGGCCTGTGGGGTGACCAAGCCTGAACATCACTATTTCAAGATTGCAATATATATTGAGAGTTAATCCTCTCCGTGATTTTCCCCACCTTGGGGTTTTCCATGTAAATCTGGTGTCTCTTGTGTTTGATGTTGTATTTGTGGTTAAGTTTCTGATTTCATGCACTCATTGTTAAATCATAATAATTGTGGATAAGTGATGAATGTTTAATTGCAGAAAGTGATTAAGTTTTTGTGACAACTGATTCACCCCCCCTCTCAATTGTCCGGCACATATCAACAAACCTAAGTTCTATAAGTGTAGGTTATGAATAGAAGTTAAATTAATTCCTCTTTTATAAATGATTATAAATTCCTACTTATAGAATTGCTATTTATTTTTTACTTGAATAAAATCAAATCCATAATTTATTTTCAATGAATAATTGAATAATGAATTTTTGCTAATTCAATAAATGAAATTTAGAATTAAAATACATATTACAACAAGTCCTTATAACTATGTTAAATAGTATATGTAATTGAGATTAAAATTGAACTCTTAATTATCATTCTAAATTTAAATCTGAATAAAAAATAATCTTACAATATTCAATAAAATAATTTTGTACATATGCATAATTCCCAAGGACTATTTACAACTTTACAGTAATTCTTTTATAGCTTGTGTATGACAGATCCTCTTACAACTGTAAGTTATGACAGCTATGACAGATTCTATGACAACTGGTTGGTGTGTAAGAGCATCTGTCATTGCCCAAATTGTAAATAGGCGACCATATTGGGATAGGGTGATATGAAAAGTGTCATGAGCATGCTATAGTGTTGGACAAGTGTCCCTAGGTACGGGTTTTGGGCCATGAGGCCAAGTTGGACGCCCATTCCAAGATATGTTCAGTTTTTCCTTGAAAACTTCAATATAAGTAGGTGCTTGGAGAGGAGAAACAGAGGGTGATTAACATGTGTTGTTATGCTACCAGTTTGTCTCCAGATATGAGTGTCGAAGACTCCGTAGAGCTTGCATTGCAAGTGTATTGTAAACCATTACAGTTTTGATAATACATTGTGCAAGTTTTGGAGTGTGGGGTTTTTCACCCGATAAGGGTTTTCCCCAGGTATATCTTGTGTCTCTCTTCTTCTATCTTACATTCTTATGTGGTGCATTTCTACAATATCTGTGTTGTTGTATTAAACATTCTGTAATTGTAAAGGTTAAAATGAATTTGTACTCTTCTCTCCTCATTAGAGTAGTGTAGGAAGCAATTTTCGCACACCTAGCCTCCTTTCAGTTGGTATCAAAGCTTTTCTCTTTGGTCCTAGTTATTGGATAGGGGTTTTATGTACTAATCTTAGGTTGAGTGGGAGTCCATGCAGAGTATTCTGAAATCTTGTTGCAGGAATGAGATGGTAGGCACATCCAGAAGAATAGAGATGGGGATGTTTAACAGCACAAATTTTGAGTTATGGAAACTTAAGATGGAATGTTGTGGAGTTGATCATGTGGTTACATTTAATATGATATTGATCTGGAGCTCCTGTTTGATAGTATGCAATAACCCTCATGCATGGTGGTTATGTCTTATCATTCTATGGTCATTTGCAACAAAGTATTCATGTTGGGTGTTCATTCTTGGCTCCCTGATCACATGGAGAAGCTTGGGTTGCCATGGCTATGGTTTGATGTGCTTATGTTGGGTGCTTGGTTTTAGTCCCTGGCATTGGAAGACATTGTATTGTTAACCCCGAATGCATGTAGGTTGTGGAGTTAATCTTTGGATTGTTTGAAAGCTTCTGGAACAACCTAGCTCCTTCATATGCTTGTACATGGTGATGGTTGTGGAGTTGGCCTACAAGTGGGCCTAAAGTTCCTAGATATCTATTTCATTTAGTTGGCTATACTTGCATGTCTCAGTTTCATATTGATTTGATCTGATTGTTTTGTAGATATTTCGTTCAAAAATCTATGGTTATGCTTATCTATGTTATTCCATTATTCTAGTTTAACTATATTAGTGATTTTCAGACTTGTGTGTTTTCCAGATGATAAGTGGATATGGATCTACATGTATGTCAGTGACATGGTGGTTTTGTAGGTTTTACATGGTTAATCAAAACTTGTGGTTTTGTAAATCTGCAGACAAACTATTTTTCAGATTATAGTTCCTTGGAGTGTTTCTGGATGTAAGATAGTTGCAGGTTTGCACGTATGCTCTGTGCATAGTGTGAGGAGGTTTGTATCTTTCTTCGTGTGGAGATGTTGGTATGTGATTTATCACTCATCATTTTTACAGCGTATGCTTGATTAGTTCCTTGACTACGATAACTCATTTGTGGACTTCTTGTCAAATTGAATCTAGAATTGATTTGATGGTTGAGTCTTGAAGTCTACATATTATCTTCGTTGGTATCTCAGTTTGCAAGTTACTAATGTGATGATGAGTTTGCATGTTTCATGTTTGGGATCTATGAGTTATACAGTTTTGTGGGCTAATCACCTATTTGATTGCAGTGGGATGACTCGGATGTGGACTGTCTATATCCACAAGATTGATTCATTATTTATGTAAACTTTGTTAGTTGGCCTTGTCTATGGTCATTTGTGTATTTGGTATGTTGCTTTGGGATAAGAGGATGGATAATTAGAGTGCATGGATAGTCAGTTATTGGGACTTATAGCATGTTTATCTTGATGTCATGGATAGCTTGGTTACACAGTTTAGTGTAAGCTTTTGACAATAATGGCTTTATCTTCTTGACTTGGAGATCTTGGTTTTACTTTATTCTTTTGTGTTGCTGATATTGCTCAGGACAATTATTAGATTGTGTTAGAGCCATGGATGATCTTCATTGAGAGGATGGTTATCATGATGCCTTGATAAGCTCGGTATCATAGTTTCAGTGGGAGCTTCGGTAGTGATATTGGTTTCATCATAAGTGATGGATGATCTTTTGCAGTGGATATTGGTGTCATGGAGGAGCTCTTGGTTTTGAGAGTTCTTTGACATTTTCAATTTTGTTGTCAGGAGATGGTTATCTTCATATGTTTGAGATGTTGACATCTTGATTGAGGTGTTGGGTTTATGATTTGTCAGTATGACATGTTTATCCTTTGTTTAGAGATGTTGGTATTATGTCATGGTTTACTCTTGATGCTAGCTTAAAGTTTTGGCATGATACAGATTCTCTTGAGACATGATGTATGCATCATTGTACGCTTTGTTGCATGTGATTTTCTTACGAGGAAATGGTTAGATCATGATGTCATGATGGGCTTCTTGATCATGCAAATGTGCAGTGGGAGATTTGACAGTGATCTTGTTTGTTCTCTTTGGTTTTGAGTTTTAATTGAAGCTTCATGATTTTGCAGGATGCATTTGAAGTTGGCATGTATTGGTTGATGGATGCTCATGGATACTAGAGAGACTTGAGGTGAGGCTTGAGATCTCTTGTTGTAGGGATCATGTGTTGGAATGGTTAAGTTTTAGCAAAAAGACCGAGAAGCCTTCACTTGTTATGGACGTGAGTTCATATTTGAACTTGAGAGGAGATTGTTCTTAGAGAGAGTATATGAGACTCGGTGTATCTCAGTGGATCAGTCTCATTCCCCACTCTCAATTCACTCGGCAGAAAATGTTTTGATAGGTATTGCCCAGGTTATTTCAGATTCATTTTGCTTTATGCTTTGATTTCTCATGGATATGAATCTTGAGCTAGATTTATTGTCTTTGGAGGTTTCATTTGAGGGATGTTAACACGGTTATCTTCTTGATTCGTATGTTTTTTTTTATGATGTTCATTTATGAGGAGTTTAGGAGATGTGATTGGGCTTATTCCTTGTTATGGAATGGTTATGAGTTTGATCTACCTTGATTAGAGAGGCTTACATCGATATTGATGTTTATTTGATCTTATGAGATTGAATGGTTGGTGTTGTTAAGGATTTTTAGTTGGGGTTTTGTGAAGGAGATCATACTTGGCATAGCTTAGCACTTGGTGGTATTGGCAAAATGACATGATATGGTTTGCAGTTTCTCTTTATGGTCTCTTTTTCTTCCTAGAGGTTCTTATTCATCTAGTATGATCACTGGGTTTGTGGTCATCTACTGTTGTTGTACTTTATTATTTTTTGGCAATAGTATGCATTCTTTTTAGATGTGGACTTGGGAGAAGTGGAGGAGATCAGAGGTGAGAGAGTGAGCAGAAAACCATTTGTGGAAGTATGCTCTATTTTGCAGCAGTTGGTTGTAGTTTGTAGATCATTGTAATTGTTCTTTGTATTATATGCTTGTATTATAAGCCACATTTTTATGTAAGTGTTGATTGGTAGACTTTGAGTTACTTCAGTTGGCATTGCTCATGCAGTTTGATTCCTAGGATGTATGTATATCTTTGGTAGATGGTTTTTCATTGGACTGTAGTGTCAAAGGTCTTCAGAGTTTTTGCACATCAATGGTTTTGGTGTGTTTGTTATCATGGGAGACGGTAACTTTGAGCAGGACAATGGATTATACAAGGATGAGAGTTCCAGTATGGGCTGAATATGTCATGTTCAAAAGTTCTATCAATGGTGGTTTTTTAGCTGGATGTAAACAACTAGCTGTGGTTGTTGTTCTAACTGTTTTGGAGCTTACGTGTTCGATCTTGTTTTGAATATGTTTGGACTTCAAAGTTATGTTCTATTAACCGGTTTGAAGTTGGATATATTGGTGTGTCTATGTGGCATTTAGTGTTTCATCATGTTTTTGGCATTCTAATCTTTTGTCATGTTGGTGATCACTTGGAAGATGTTACAAGTGCTTCTGTAAAGCTAGTGAGCATAGTGGAGTTTAGTTGAGCTGAGTATTTGGCAGCTACTCATGCTTGCAAGGAAGCCATTTGGCTTAAGAGATATTGTGTTCAGAAATTGGTGTCGGTGCAAGATAGTTTACTATCTATTGTGACAGTCAAAGTGTGATGTTGCAGATGCATTAACGAAACTAGTGGGCACAGAGAAGTTCAGATGGTATTCGGAGTCTATGGGTCTTTCAGCCTATAGCAGTTAAATCCTGTTAGTTCTATTGGCTCTTACAAGGTGTTCAACAAGTGGGAGAATGTTGGGAATTAAGGTGTCTCAACCTTGATAATTCCTTATATTTTTACATTATATTTATTTATTTATTGCCTATTGTATTAATTGGATACAAATCGTATGTTGTCATATTGTGGGAGTTGGCACAGTGATTTGTCATCCTACATGGCATATGACCACATGTAATTTTGTCCTCACATGAGGAGATAGGTGTCCCACTTAGTGGTAGGAATATTTTGCCATGTGTCGGTATCTTGGATGTTGTGTAAGGGAATATTGACTAAAATGGTCATGACAGATTCCTATGATAGTTTTATGACATGTAAGAGTCAGAAATAGAAGGTTCTATGACAGGTGAAGACATGTGTCACAAGGCATCTTGGAAGAAGGTGTCTTTGGGTGCCCCAAGGAGGGTTATGCCATCTTGTAAGAGAATATGCTATTTATAGCCTGTGTATGACAAATACTTTTATAGCTGTAAGTTATGAAAGCTATGACAGATTCTATGACGGCCGATTGGTGTGTAAGAGCATCTGTCATTGCCCAAATTGGAAATAGGCGACCATATTGGGATAGGGTGATATGACAAGTGTCATGACCATGTTGCAGTGTTGGACAAGTGTCCCTAGGCGTGGGTTTTGGGCCATGAGGCCAAGTTGGATGCCCATTCCAAGATATGTTTAGTTTTTCCTTGAAAACTTCAATATAAGCAAGTGCTTGGAGAGGAAAAATAGAGGGTAATTAACAGGTGTTGTTATGTTGTGAGTTTGTCTCCAGATACGAGTGTCGAAGACCCCTAAGAGCTTGCATTGCAAGTGTATTGTAAACCATTACAATTTTAATAATACATTGTGCAAGTTTTGGAGTGTGGGGTTTTTCATCCGATAAGGGTTTTCCCCACTTATATCTTGTGTCTCTCTTCTTCTATCTTACATTCTTATGTGGTGCATTGCTGCAATATCTCTATTGTTGTATTAAACATTCTATAATTGTAAAGGTTAAAATGAATTTGCACACTTCTCTCCTCATTAGATTAGTGTAGGAAGCGATTTCCACACACTTAGCTTCCTTTCAGTTTGATTAGCTACATTTGAGGTAGTAGGTTTCTAATCTTTCTTCTTTTCTTGGTTCTTTCATTTATTATCTTGTTTGCTTAAACCTTTCTATTCTGTTGTGCCTCAGTTTGTAGCCAAGGCAAGTTACTTTGAGGGTTTAATTGTACCCATGTGAACTAATTTATCTTGCTCCTTAGTGAGTTCTATAGAAAACTCATCTAAAGAAGGCATTTTTTAGTTGGAACCTAGAACACTTTTTGTGGCATGAAAAGTAGAAACAAATATAGAATAGTTTAGACCAAGATTAGAAAGAATACTTAAGATCATTGGTGTGTATTTATTTTATATTCCACACTACTTTAACTATAATCTAATAGCTTTTAACTTTGTGAAGAAGTCTTGAATGATGTCAAAATTTCTTGGATTTAACCCTATGAGTTCGTTCTCCAATTAATGGCCCCTTAATTCATCCTACTTACTAAAGAGGCTTTCTAATGTGGTCCAAACCTCATTTGGTGTAGTGATAGATTCAATATGAAAGAGTAAGTCAAGAGACATAGACACACAAAGTACCAAATGCTTCATCACATTTTTTTTCATCCTCTGTGGGTTCTATCTCAAGTCCCATTATAACCTTATGCAATCCTTCCTTTTGAGATAGATTGTCATTTTAGATTTCCAATCAAAAAATAGATATATGGTGTGAGGATTGGAATTATTCATTGATCCTTTAGTGCAGAAAAGTAGATTGTTATGTAGAAGATAAGTGCGAAAATAAGATGCACAAGACACCCCCCTTTTCACTAGTTTTAGAAATGACCCTCCGAGAAAGTACAATGGGCGTCACTTTATAATCAATGCGATTAACAATACAAATATAAAAATTCTTAGACTCTTCTAGGGCCCAAAATGCCCAAAATATTGAAACTATAGTTTTAGTACAATAAGAGATTAATTTGAGAGCACCATAGTGGACTAAGTAGAAAAATACATACTTCAAAAAAATAAGACCCAAAAAGGAGTTTGATTTCACAAGTTATGGCCCTCAGAAGGTCTCAAATTAGGAACTATGCAACAAAGTCTAGAAGAATCTTCAATTTCTAAAAGTTGCAGCATTAAATTAGAAAAATAACTTGACCACTATGTAGAGCACAAAATTCTACCCAAAATTAAAAAAATACACTAAGAAAGACCATTGTATGGCCAAGAATGACCCTCTTGAATATGGAGTGAAAAATCAAAATTATTGTTGGGTGAGAGGGAACAAAATTCAAAACCACCCTACTTGTGTTATGCTAACATTACCTTTATATTTAGTTGAAAAACCTCCAATTTTCGTTGAATCACCAAATTTAGTTATAATTAGCTTAAATTCGTTGTCATCATAGATGGTAACCTACAAAATAAATTTATTAGAGGTTATGAATTTAGTGGACCACCAAAAAGGTTTTCAAACCTAGTGAAGGTGGACAGTGATATAGCGACTCTGTGGTGGCAGTGGCAAGTAGGAGTGCCAGTGCCATTGAAGTAGAGTACCAGTGGCCATCGGAAACAGATGAACCAAGAATTGTGGTGGTGTATTCCACAAATTGGAAGTGGTGTTAGATGATCGCTCAGAAGGTAACACTAGTAGCAATGGAGGAGTGGCCATTGTAGTTGTGGCCATTTTGGTGTGGAGGCCACTTGAGCAATTGTTAAAGGAGGAGGTTGCTCGATTGACTAAAGAACTCAATTTAATTTATTTTTTTAAGCGCAATGAGTGCTATGCAGGGGATGGTTGTGAGGATATGAAACCATAGTGGTGAGCACCAGCAATGACGTAGGGGTGCCCTTTAGGATGCACCTAAATTTTTATTATATTTTTTGAAATGACCGAAAGGTTGTACTATATAGAAACTTGCATGGCTTGAGAGGCAAAAAATTTCCTTAGAGGCTTCCAACTCTAAATTCAATGATTTAATAGTCAATCTTTATGTTTTGGGGTCTTTTGAGCATGATGATGGGGTTTGTTTGTCTTGTAAATGCTCCAAAATGATAGCTACCCACTAGATCCAGGCTTCAAACCCTTGTCTACAACTTGGTCTTCCAATCTTTGATTTTTCTAGGATTACTAAAAATCTACAATCGCCTAGTTTTCATAAGAACACATATGCAAACCCAGAGTATATAGATGCTTATTTTTCTTCTAAATCAGTCTAATTCTCTAGATCATTTGAGGATGCAAGAGAAGAGAATATTGGGTTTTTAAGAAAAATATTAGCAATTGTTAACCTTAAATATCTCAAATAATAGGAGAACAATATGAAATATACTAGATAACATGACTCCGATACCATGCTAGATTCTATGAGAAGTGAGAATCTAAATTAGGATCTATTGTTGGTCATAGATCACACATACTCCAATCGATAGATGATTGAAGATCAAAATAGAAGAATGGAGATATTATCCTAAAAAGAGAATTCAAGAGACAAGACTACAAGAGAATTTAACCAATGCTCACATTATTCTCACTAACTAGAAAAGGTGAGAGGTGAGTGTTGTATATATAGTAAAATAGAGGCATATACATCTAAGAAGAGTAATAACTCCAACTACCTAGAATAGGCAAGAGTTGTACCTACTTGGTAAATGTTGAAATACATGGTTGCACCTACCCAGATAAAGACAAACAAATAGTTATGAGAGGTGGAAAATAAATTCAAAAGAGGGTGTGAGACTCAACTACCCAAAAGTGAGTGAGAGGAACACATGTAACTGATGGATTATGCTATGTGTTCTCATAATAACCATGCCTAAATAACCCAAGAAAGCTTAATAATATGTGTAGGAAAAAGAAATATCCCCAAACATAAGGAAAATAAAAAAATCTACACTAACACCAATAAATCAAAGTCTGTCTGACATGTTTTGTATTAAGGTCCTCCAAGGAAGGTATTTCTAGGTTAATGTTAGCTGAATTTGCACCATTTTGTTGAAGTTTGTTGCTGCAACAAATTCAGTGAAACGATGGGACTGATCTCAAGGTGTGGGACCTTGCATATGAGATTAGATCTCTAGAGAAGGCTGGTTCCTCATTCCAAACTGAAGGTTCAAAGAAATGTAATTAAACCTATGCTAATAATCACCAAGGAAAAGGAGAGGAGAACTGAAATGAAAAGGGGGTGATGCACCAGATTTAGTGTGTATAGTTGAACCTAAAATAACACAACAATGATCTCTAATACTGAATGAAACTCACACAAACTCATAAAATACAACAAAGGTTTGAGTAGAAAACTATAACTACAGAAGGGACCTTACATCCATAGAATAAGTTTATAGATTTCTAATAAACACAATGCAGAATTGAAGAGGAAGGAAAAATATTAGTTTATTAATGATCATGGAGGCTAAACAACCATTACAAAAGAAGAAGAGATTTAATACAAAAAAAATAGGCACAAAATGACCACTTCCATTCATAATCAAACTGGTAATGGAGACATCAAAGGCCCGGAAGAGAGCACAATACATCAAATCCACCCAATTCTTGGAAGGTACACAAGGTCTAAACCTGCGAAAGAAATCCTTCTTCCTGTGTGATGACTTAGGAAAATAGCTAACCCAAAAATACATATTTTCTCATGCATATATAGCATTTACATTTTCACTAGTGTAGCCCTCGCATTAGGAAACCTAGTCAACATGTCTATCAGATCACCCATGCCATAATAAATCATGCCCAATGGGCCTATTGGAGGAAACTTGCAATCCATAGCACTGTTCACGCCTTTGGTACATTGATTTGGTCATGAAGAAGGACCTACAAAGTCGTGAGTCATAGAGATTTCATCCACCCCATTTATTCCTAGTACTGGCACCTTAAAGCTATACACTATTCCAGTTACTTGAAAATTCATTCCTTTGCTTGCAACATTAAACTCTTATCACTGTTCAACCCACTAAGATCTGACTCACTCTGCAATAATAGTGTTTTGGCACTGAACATGAGTCATCACGTGAAAGACACACGTTTCTAGGGAAAGATACAAAATACATGCCCTTTTAATGCTTTTACAACACTCTAAAGTGTTTAATTTTTAACTTTTGTGCTTTTAAATCCCTTTTTTTATGGTTAGAGCATGATCACTACCTCCAACTCCTGTGGTTTTACCAAAAATGTGTTGGCATGTTGAAAACTTGTCTAGCGCAGTGACACAACCTCTAACCTCTACACCTTTTCCAAGGTTGCACTGGCATGCTGGCTAGCTGCTTAGCGCCAGGGTGCAACTTCAACCATGATGGCTTTTCCCAAAGTTGCACTGGTGCGTTTCTTAGCCGTTTAGCACCAGAGCACAACCTTAGCCCTGATGGCTTTTCCCAAAGATGCCAAAGTATGCTAAAGGCCACTTTTAAGAAATTTTCTTCCATTCTAAGGCAAAAAACACCTATAAAAAGGATAACTTAGGGAATTTTTTGGATTTGGCCTCCGTATTAGATATCTCAGATCATATATTTTCAAAGAAATGAAGGTTAAAACACTAAGGCTTGATATGGGAACTTTGACAACACTTTGCAAGTTTGAAAGATGGGCTATTTTGGCCTGGGGATAAAATAGGTCAACATTTTAGTGAATTTGTAGGGGTGTTTGCTTGCTAAACACAAGAAATCCAGGGGACTTAACCTATCCATTAGACACCGAGTCAAGGGGGACTACAACAACATCAAACATATTGAAAAGATCTCTGGACTAAAACCTACAACTGAACATTGCCCCACAACAAAACACATGGCAAAACAAAACAACACATGCAATATCCTAATGAGAGTTAATTAGAGTGCAACGACACTTATTCAAAGAAAACACACCTAAAATTATTACAAAATCTAAAAAAACCAAACTTAAAAGCAGGGTTTGAGATGAATCCCATTAACTAGGATTAGAAGAGATTCACCATTCATCCTGGAGAGTTTAAATGTATTGGCCTTCTTACAGTTGGTGATGATGTATGGACCAATCCATATTACATCAAAATTGGTATGCCTCTCAGGTTTAGCTTTGTCCTCATCCCATTTTAGCACCAAGTCTCCCTCCTTGAAGACTCTATCAACTGATTTTTTATCAAAAATTTTCTTTACCTAATTTTAGTGATCCTCAAGTGTCTTCATGGCTTGATTTCTTATCTCTTCTAGCTCCATCAGCTCAGTAAGCCTTACTGTCATGGCATAATTTTCTAGCAGTTCCAACTACTGTGGAAGTTCAAGTGAAGGAAATTATAATGACAACGAAAGCCTTTCTTCCTTTTCGTAGACAAGCATGAAGGGTGAATTACCAATGGCTCTCTTGGGTGTGATTCTGTCAGCTCAAAGAGTTGTCGTTAACTTGGAATGCCATGTTTATTGGTTGTCTTCCACTATCCTTTTAATGATTCTGATAGGATTTGTGTTTGTGTACTCAGCTAGATCATTCCCTTGAGGATAGTAGTTGGAAGATGTTTTCAAAATAAATTCCATACTTAACTACCCAATCACTAATTTTGGTGCCTACAAAGGCCTTGGCATTATCAGAAATGATAATGGATGGGACACCAAACCTTGTGACTATACCTTCAAGGAAGTCCATAACAGAGGTCTCATTGGCATCCCTCAAAATAGCTACCTCAATCCATCTAGTGAAGTAATCTGTGGCAGTCAAAATCTACTTATGACCAACAGTTGGTGGTGGATTTATCATGCCAATGAAATCCAAGCCCCATTGGACAAATGGCCAATTAGTTTGGATGGGGTGAAGAGGAAGAGCTACCAAATTTTGTTTTCCTATGAATAGAGCATACTCTTTGCAACTTTTCACCCATCTATGGGAATCTTTGAATAATCTAGGCTAGTAGTATAGCCTGCCCTCATGATTTGCTCTTGGTAAAAAATGATCACTTGAAAGGCCATTATGGAATTCCTCTAGTATCCTACTAGTCTGATTTTGTTCAATACATCTCAAAACAACTCCATTGATATATTTTCTAAACAAGACACCATAAAAAAGAACATAAGGAATGGATTGAAGTCTAAAATAACTTCTTTTTGATTGACTTAATCCATTTGGATATATACTTGATTGTAAAAAGGTAGTCATATCATGATTCCAATCATCTAGAGTGTGAAATTTGGTTGGTTGGGCCTATTAAAGGGTGTATACAACATCATTTCCAGATCCTACATCTGTTGCCATCTTCTCACATAGTCCTCTACCTCTTACCAACTTGGTGATGTTGATATTCACGTCATACTCCATAACCTTGGTAATCCACCTAGCTCTCTTCTCACTGATATCTCTACTCAAAAGGAACTCTTTCACACTGGGATGATTCACCATTAGCCATACCTTTCTATTTGAAATCATATGCCTGAGCTTCTTAAGAGATTTCATAGTAGCAAAGACTTGATTTTCAATACAACTATAATTGATCTCATATTCCTTGAGGGGTTGACTAAAGAAAGCAATGGGTTATTCCATATTCTTATTGTTCTCCTAGGTTAATATGGATGATATACCATCTTTTCCTCCAAAGGCATAAAGGATAAAATCCTTCTTATAATTAGGGTTCACCAGCGTGGGAGTGTTGGATATATTGTCATTGATGTCAACGGAGAATTAATGTCAAGATGAGAGTGATGATGCAAATGATGGTATTGTTATTAGAAACAAGTTAGAGAACCAAGTTGGAAAGGTGGTGATCACAATATTTTACATTCAACAACAAATATGCATGATGTTTTTGGTGATTCTGATGAGGAAGAGCCAAAAGGATATGCTAGCCATAATATCCCTGAACAAAGTGCAAGTAGGGACGTTTCAGAAGAAGGAAGTGAACAAAGGGGAATGCATCCAGAAGATATGGTACGTGATGAAGAAGAGCAATATGAATCTAAAGAAGAGCAACCATTTAATCAAAAACTAAAGGAGAAGTCAGTAGGTCCACCATTAGATTTGGAGATTCTACTTTGTGCACCACCATGTCACCTAGACAAGATGAATATTGTGCTAGTGTCAAACATAATGGGAATTGAACCAAAGCCATTTGATCCTAAGACATTTGTTGAAGAGGAAGTCTTCATTATAGATGAATCTAGGGCTAAGAAACATATTAGATTGGAAGATAATGTAGTACAATGGAGGGAGGTCCAAAATAGTATGCAATTGCTTATTGGAAATGAAGTGCTTGATATATTTGTTCAAGATGCGAGACATGATAATGCTCATCTATTTTTATGCCATGGAAATAAAAAAGGAGGCCAATCAAACCAATGAAAGGCAAGACAATCATGGATTTGAACTTTGTGATTCATAGTCAATGGCCCACCTTGAGCATTAAGCAAGTTTAGCAAGTGAATTGTGAAAGTATGTTGCAAAATAAAATCACCAAGAATCCTATATTCTCTCTTTCTATGAGCCTTCATGACATCCTTTGAAATGAGAAAATTAAATAAAAAACTACTGTGATCAACAAAGCTATCTTCACAACTTGACGAGTCATGACTCAATGATATTGTTCTTTGGGATCTTTCAATGATCTCAAGATTGTTAAAGGAGGTGCTCATTGTATTTGACTAGGTGTTAGTAATCGAGGCTCCCTCATTTTATTTACATTTGAAGACATTATTTCTACACACAGCGGAAAGATTGCATTACAAAGAATATTCAAATGACAAGGATTTGAATCATTGAAGGATGGAGTTGCATAAGAATAGAAGCCTCCAAAGAGATTGAGATATGTCAAGGGAGTCTTGTTCATTATGTGAAATTCTAGCGGGAGGAATCATTCAATTTTGAAGGGTAGCTTAAGAAAGCAAATCAAATAAATCGATCAAGACAAGTAAATCGCCAAGGGACAAATCACAAATATTGAAAATTGTCACCATCAAAATGATAGAAGAGGAAGTTGATTTGTAGTTGCTAACACAAGTGATGAAGATTATAATCAAGCCATAGGGTAATAAAGAAAGCGCTTAAGAGAAATTAACTAATATTATTAAATTGAGATTAAGTGAAAGGTTAGTCAAAAGGCATTCAAAGGGGTGTGTCTCATGGAATGAATAAGATATAAAAGGTAGATCATTCGAGGAAGAGAAAAGAGTGTGTGGAGAACAAATTAAATATCAAAAGAGCACATAAAAATCTGCATAAGAAGGAAGAGGTATATGTAGATGTAAAGAAGACTATGATGTGTTAAAGAGGGAGAGCTTGAGCAGATATAGAAGAAGGTTATGCAGATATAAAAGAAAAGATAGAGTGGATCTCAAGGAAGAAATATATGAGAAAATTATGACATCATTATAATCAAATTTGAAGGAGATTATCACCATGATAAGTTTATGAAAGAAAAAGAGTGAGTGTTGTGTATGAAATAAAGAAGATATACATTGTCATATCATTATGAATTGTGAAAGAAAAAAGCATAACTAGAGGACAGATCATGCAGATTTAGAGGACTAATATAAATCAAATTTGAGAAAGATTTTGATAATGTGCAAGATCAGTTTGTGAAGGAAGAGAAAGGTTTAGTGTATGGACCAGACTTGATTGAAGATTACTATATCACCCATTGTAAGAAGATTATGATCTAGATCCGTAGTAGGTTGGTGCATTATCAAGAGATTGGTGTCTCTTACTAGGTTGGTGCTCAGTTGTGGATTGGTGTTCACAAGCGGAGATTGGTGTCTCCAGTGTGTTGGTTCTCACAAATTCTACAAGTGGGGATTGGTGTCTCTAGTGGGTTGGTGTTCACGAATTATATAAGAAGGGATTGATGTCCTATGTAGGTTGGAGCCTACAAAAGATTGTAAAAGCATTTTATATATAAGCAAGTTATTTGCTGTGGTTTTCTCTTGTAAGGGTTTCCATGTAAATCTTGTGGTCTTCTTGTGGTGATTATTTGTTAGATCTTGCATGGTGGTTGTTATTGTGATTGATTGAAATTGAAAAAGTAAAATTTAGTCTTATATTGATTCACCCCCCTCTTAGTATAAGTGTGTGTTCTTCAGGGAGCTTGTGCAATGGCTTGTTTGATAGCTTCAAAACTATCTTTGCCCTCTCTTGACCAGTTGAACTTAGTATTTTTCTTTAGCATAGCTATGAGAGTTTTTATTATTGAAGAAAAATTAGGTATGAACCTTCTCACAAAATTAATTTTTCCTAGAAAGCTTTGTAGGCCCTTCTTATGACTGGGAAGAGGAAGGGACAAAATAGAATTTGTCCTATCCAAATCAATAGCAATTCCTTCCTTTGAAACTATGTGTCCCAATAGTTTACCTTGAGACAACAAACACATATTTCTTTGGATTCAATGATATGTCATACTCTCTGCATCTTACAAAAACTTTCCTTAAATGACCTAAATGGTCAACTGCATGCTTGGAATAGATAGTTATATTATCAAGATAAATCATAATTATATCATTGATTAGGCCTTCGAAGGCCAAATCTATGGCTTTTTGGAAGGTTGCCCCAGCATTGGTCAACCCAAATGGAATTTTATTATAAGCCAAGGTACCCTATTTAGTGGTAAAGGTTGTTTTGTATTGATCTAATTCTTTTACAAGAATCTAGTTCTATCCTGAGTAGCCATCAAGAAGGGAGAACCACTCAGCTCTAGCCACTGTTTGCAGGATTTGTTCCATGGAGGGAAGTGGATAGTAGTCTTTAAGGGAGGCCCTATTTAGGTCTCTAAAGTCCACACACAGTCTGATTTCCCCATTCTTTTTCGTAATTGGAACTAGGTTAGCCACCCAAGAGTAGTGCTTGATTGGATAAATAATTTTTGCCTCTATGAGCTTGGACAACTCTTTTCTCATCAATGACTCTATTTTGGGATTGATTGGCCTTTGCTTTTGGCAGATAAGTTTTGCATTGGGTTCTAAATCAATGGTATGTTGGATTAAGCTATGGTCAAAACATTTAAGGTCCCTATAATCCCAAGCAATAAGATCATCAAATTCAATAAAAAGCTCAATGAAACCTTGTCTTTTAGCTTGGCTACATACCTTGTCATGTTTCAACATTCTACCTTGTACAATTTCTACTTCTTCATAGTCTTTTTTTTTGACAACCATGCTTATTTTCCCTTTGTTGGGCTGATCATCAGTATTAAAAATATTCTCCAAGGTAATCAATCCCTTGGGCAATTTGTTTTTCTTTAGTTGGATCACTTGGTCACCATATTGCTCTTATAATTTAGACTATTTTCTAGCAACAAACTCTACCTCCTCTGGCAAGAAATTAACAATCTATTGATCATTCTCAAATACTTTCCAATTGGTGATATTATCTAGAATAGAAGGCCTTACTACAACTTTCACAAGTTGGTTTGAGTTTTGTGTGATATTCTTTGGCATATCAAACTGAGCACCTACTATTGCCAACGTATCTACATCTTTATTTCTTTCTCTAGGGATGACCTGGATATTGAAGGCACCAAAGTCTTCAATCAGGTCCCATGCTCAATGTTTATATGACATCAACAAGTCATTCTTTGAGGCACTTTAAGCTCTGATTTGGTGAACAACCAACTCACTATCACCAAATACTTGTAAAAGTTTTACTCTTTTTTTACGTGCCAGCTATATGCCTTGAATCAAGGCCCCATACTCAACCACATTATTGGTGTAGCTGAACTAAAAATGAAAAGTGAATAAATACTATTACTTTTGAGGTGAGATCAAAACTACACCAGCACAGGTTTTATTTTTGCTCTTGGAGCCATCAAAATACATTTTCCATACCCCGTTTAAATCTTGTGACTTTACCAGGTTAGGGATGATGACATCTTCTTCATGAATACAATATGCACCCAACCCTACTTCTTCTACATGATCAAGAGGATTAATTTGAAGGTTGTTTTCCCATTCATCAAGGAGTATGTTTATAATTTCTTCCATAGGTGTGGCATCTTCATGTATGTTGTTATACTCCTCTAACTCATGGATAGTATAGTTCATGTTTATAGGAGTAGGGAAATAAGGTTCTATATGGTCTTTAGATATGGGTTCATCCTTGATGGTCACCTTCATGCCATACCTTGTTCTAAATAACATATGGGACCAATCAGAAGATAAGTACCCACCTATTTTAGCAGTGAAGTCTTTGGACATGCATATACCAAAGTAAGCAAGGAGATCAATGACTAAAATATATTGCAACATAGTGCAACTAGGACATGCATGCAAAGTGGGCTTTAAATCTTTAACAATCCCTATTGTCTTAACAATAGTGTCATCTAATTGCACTACCCCTTTATCTACAGGCTCATATTTTATGCCTAACTGATCAACAACTTCTTTAGGCATAACTAAGCTATCCACTACAAAGTCAATCATACAATTATGAAATAAATTATCACCAATATTAGGGAAACACAAAAGGGAGGAGGCTTACTAATTTTCTATATGTTTTCCTCTTATTTTGGTTGGCATAGATTGACTAGGGTAGCTGTTCATTCTTTTATTGTCTCTTTAGCAGGTTGATTGAAGCTCTTCAAGGCTTCTTGTAGTAAATCCCTCTAGGCTGGTATAGACAAAGCTTCCCACATAGTGACTTTTAAATTAGTTTTCTTTATTTGGTCCACCACATTGAAAGGAATATGACCAATATTTGGGGAAAATTTTGTAGCAGAAGGGTCTACCCTTGTTTGTTGATTGGTGTACTGCTATCCAAGTGTGCTGAATTCACTCTATCAATAGCCTGATTTTCTTGTATTGAAGGGGCCTTAACTTCTATACTTTCTTTTACAATCATTGGAGATACATGAGAGGTTGATGTTTGACCAACCATGGGAATTGTTGCATCTTATTTTGCTCTTCTTTTTGATCTAGTGTTGTATGCTATTAGATTTGTGCCTTGATTAACACCACAAAAATCATCCTCCTACCAATTCATCAATGTAGACTCATCTTGCATTTTCTCTTGTCCTCCCATGATCTCTTGGCTAGAACTAAGTTGCTAAATTGAAATTGATGATGGATTTTGGGCCACCAAAGCCTGACTAAAATGTCCATTTTGGCATAGATTTTGATTGTGGGGCTAATTGCATGGATAACATCATTCACTATCCTGATATAGACTATTATGAGTGAGAACTAGGGCTCCTAATGTACTTGCAGCAATTGGGTTTATAACATTTAGGCGACCTGACATAGCTATGCTGATTTTATCTTTACATATTACCCTGTAGGGTTGTCTATTAGGTTGATAATCCTGATTAAAGGTATGATAAGGCCTACTAACTTATGCTTGTTTCCTTTTCATGGCCACTAATTCATTTCCAAAATTTTGTAGCAAAGCCTTGACTTCATGTAGCTCATTTGAAGATGTAACCAAAGGAGTCGCAGGGTTGACTATTATAGGGATTGGGGCCACATTTGGTTGGATGACTAGTGCTTCTGGGAATAATGGCACTGGAGGCCTAGGAGTAATCTTTCCATCTTGAATTAATGTAAGATACCCAACTAGTTCTACAAATTTTTTCCCTAACTTAGATAAATTTACTTGTACTTAGCTTATCAACTACTTAACACTTAATGATAAATATCAAAGATAGCTACTTGAATGAATCAACCTTAGAGCTGGGTACTTGTCTTATTGCTTGATTCAATCATCTTGCAAATGTCTTATTACATAGGCAATGCTTTCAATAGCATGAAGTTACAAACTTATTCAAATGGAAATACAAAAGAAGGCCTTGAAGCCTTGATGTTTACAATGTCTTCCTCACTTGATCAACTCAATTGAACTCAATGATGTCAACTGAATGTCAACACCTCACAATACAACAAGGGAGCATCACCTTGTCAGTTGAGGGAGCATCACCCCAACACTTGAAACTCGCAGGCCTCAAGATTACAAGCTAAACAACTTTGTAGAGAGAATTTTGTCAAAATGAATGGATACCAAATGAATGAGAGAGCTCCTCCTTTTATAGGCCTTCCAAGGCAATGAAGGCACATTTTTCAATGCATAAAGAGGAACCAAGGCACGTTTCCCAAGAGGCATATCCAAGGGAATATTCCATCTAATGACTCATTTTGAGTTGGCAAGCTCATCTAGAGACCTTGACATGGATCCCGAAGACATTCTGTTGACCAATGAGAGCTCAGGTAGTTACAACTACCTCACCTTCTGATCAAGTGCCAAGTGGAAGCAGTTTAAACATGGGAATGGTGCCCAATGAGTCCTAGGCGCCCAACTGAGGTAGCAGAGGCATGGATATGCGCCTTGAGGAATTTGATGACTCCATGTAATCTTGGAACTTTAGCGAAGATCTTTTGGATCCTAGGCGCCATCTGAGAATTGGGAAGAAGAGAATTGACACTTAGCTTGTTTAGGCGCAGAACTGGTATCCTTCTGACTGGGTGCCAGATTTGGAGGATTTGCTCATGAAATGGTGCCCTATGGGTTTTAGGCGCACATCTTGATTGTTTTGAACTGATGATTGTGCCTTAGTGACAACAATGGATGATGCAACTTGGAAATGTTTCCTTGTGTTGCCTTCACATTCCAAGGAACTCTACCAACTCCACACCAAGTCAACCTGCTTGAGGCGCTCTTCTGAGAGAGTGTAGGAGGATACTAGCGCCTCATGTTGGATTCACCTTCATGCATGTAGTAGTTTATATTTGAAGGTCTTGTGATGAAGTGAGACACTTACTCACCAAGCGCCTTGACTATTTGGAGTGATTGGAAACTTCTTTCCAACTTAGGCGCTTACATGGTGGATTTGTAGTAGATTTGGTGCCAATGAATAGTTTGTCATATTTTAACAAGTTTGGATCACAATCTGAAGCTCCCAAAAGTTAGATTAACTCCTATGAAATGAGCGCCCAAGCCTTACCTCCTTTGAAGATGCTTCTTTCCCAACTTGGCACACTTACCATCAGTTTGGCTAGGAGTTTGCACTTAGGCTCCAACTGAACATCTTTTCAAAGTAGATTGAAAGCAACTTGACTTCAATTAGATTGCTCTTGCCTCCTTGATGGAGCGCCTTGTATCTAGATTGGCCTTGGGGACTTGCTCCCACCTTAGGCACACATTTGAGGTAGTTTCACCTGGTATCTGCGCCTAGCACCTTTGTGAAGATGTTCCACATTATTCAAACTCTCAAACACTTGTAATCATTCCTTATTGATGCTCCTTTAAACTAGCGCCTTCTTTAGAGTATTGATACCTTGTCTGGGTCTTCAAATTCATCTAGGCGCACTTATTTGGAACAAGTTTCTTAGGTGCATCTGGGTGTCTATGGAGAGGTGAATTGGTGCCCTCCCTTGAATGGCTCATTTCCATGCAAGTGTTCACTTCCAGAGGCATTGAGGTAAATCCAGATCATCATGCCTATTAGTGCCTAAATGACTTGGAGGGTTTGAAGTCCATTTTATCCATGAGGTGCATTTTTGAGATGAAATGATATATGTTTGGTGCCCAGAAATGCCTAGGCGCATGTTGGAGTCAGTTTGGATGAAAAAGTGCACCTAGTGTCTACTCAATCATGTTCTTGAAGATTTTGAAGAGTTGGAGTCACTTTGAAGATCAGAACATTCATTCCTCCCAGAGTGCCCTAGTTGATATGTTTGAGGTGCTTCAAAAATATGATGTTTCTATGCTAGGTGCTCTCCCAGGAAGTATGATTTGAAATGGGCACCTAGACAACCTCCAGCTTATTTGGCCTCCAGACTTAGCCAAATTTTGGTTTCTGACTTAGATCCTGCAAAATAATAAAACAGAGTTAGTCAAAAACCACTTCATTCCCTCAAAACGGGGACATGACAATTAAACTATTCTTTGTCCTTATTGCTATATCATATACATCTGGTAGCACATTCCCTCCCATTGACTGAATCATAACAACGATATCACTATTTAAGGATAGTACAAGAAATAAGTGTTAGGGGAGGGTTTCACCAACAATGGGATCCCATCTCAAGTCTTCTAAAATTTGTAGTTGAAATCAACCATAAATTCATAGGGGGCTCTTTTAATTGTTGTTATCTATTCCATAAGGGATAGATGGTCGCTCTTATCTTCAAAGTGTTGACATAGTTTATCTCCTAGTTCATCTCAATCATGGATGGAGTTTTTTGGTAAAACCCTATACCAATGGAGTGCTTTTCCTTTGAAGGAAGAAGCAAGGAATCTCATAACAACATTGTCTTGGGTGACATTGTGGAACGAGCTTACACTGGCGATGTCTTTAATGTGTTCTATGGGTGTTGTGGAGTTTTCACTAGTGAAGATGTAAGGAAAGCTTGAAAACCCATTTATTTTTAAATACATTATTTTGAAATAATTATTTAAATGATTAAATATTGTTTAGAAAATAATTTGTGTGCTTTCTTATTTTTCTTTAAATTCTAAATTGGGGCCAAGAAGTGGTTGTTACTTGGTTTATGAAAAGTCATGATTCAATTTTAAAAGATTAAGAATTAAAAGAAGTGGAAGAGGAAAAAAATCATGGAATCATTATGAAAGGGATTTCTCATCTTCCTCTTTGGACACAGTTGCTACCATTAATAAAAAGGTTTTGAAATGTGAAAAATGGCTATGCAGGCTCAACGCTTACAACAGGAATTTGCAAACACAATTATTATTTTTTACTTCCTTTTTGATGAGTCTTGAGATATAGAATTCTTTGGTTTAATTCGAATGGGAAGGCTTGACAAAACAGGGAAGAATTTGAAGGAAAAATCAGACAATAGAGAAAGAAAAGACTTGGGGAAAATGCATGCAAGTTGGGAAATTTTGGTGAGGATTGGATAGCAGTAATATTCTGGGTATGCAATTGATTTTTATTATATGCAAGATTTATAAATTCTCTTCCGCATATTATGTTCATTTTTTTCCCTAGGGATCATTTTCTGGAAACTAATCTCCAATCACTTATCAGGATGTTAATATAACCAGTCTGAGATTCTAAACCCTAGTTTGTTGCATCGGTCATAAATTTATTTCTGAGAACTGGGTTTCTCTAAACAAATTGATATAAGGTGTGTTAATTATTTCAAACATATCCAAAAATTATCCATACCTAGTTTGTCGTTATGGAGATATGTAATGTTTAGTGACCGTCTATTTCCTACCATTTCGTCTCTGATAAAATAGTCTGTTGCATCAGCAATAACTTTATTTCTACGAACTGGGTTTTTCTAACATTTTTAAATAAGGTGTGTCACTTAAGTATTTCAAAAATATTCAAAAATCAACCATACCCAGTTTGTCGTTATGGAGATATGTAATGTTTAGTGACTGTCTATTTCCTACCATTTCATCTTCGATAAAACAGTCTGTTGCGTCAACAATAACTTTATTTCTACGAATTAGATTTTTCTAAAATTTTGATATATGGTGTGCCACTTTGTTATGTAAAACATATCCAAAAATTATAGTACGCCCTCTTTGTTGTTGCTATTAAATCTACAAATCCTTGATTTTTTTCCTCTAAACCTAACATATCTTTGACGCTTGAATTCTTCTCAAGACAATAGTTGTTCAGGTTAAAACATTCACTTTTAGAATCTTATTTTGTTTGAAGAGAAATAGAAAATCTAATCTCTATTGTAATGTCTAAATTGTATGAAATTGCATCTGAGATAAAGTTTATCTATTTTATCATTGGTTGAGATGGGTCTTCATTGTATATATGTGATTACACATTAGATGATGTATGGGTATGTATGTCATTGCATGATGCATCTTTGATTATTGCATGTATGATGCCATTGTATTTTGCTTCTCTACTAATTATTCTTTTGTATGCCTTCATTCATTTTCTTTTGAAAACTATTTAGTACTTGAATTTTGATTAACCAACACCTTAGAAGAAAATCTATCTATGCATAAACTAATGAAATATATTTTAGGTCTTTCATGTTTCTACTCTTCTATTCTTTTGATAAATGTAATAATTATCTTTATACCAAACAATTATCACTGATAGTTTTATCATATTGAATAGCTAAATTGTTATTGTAAAAATTGAAGAATGTGGCTATATTTTTTGGTTTAGACTAAGTTAGTACTTCATATGGGATTCTATTGTTTGAAATGATTTATTTGTCATGTTCTTAGTCGTCGATTTAATGCTTGCAATACATTTTATATGGGATCAAATTCTAAGTTGTAAACAAATGATGAGTGAGTGAATACTTCTTAAGATGAAATATGTCTTGTATCACATGATTGTAGCCTTCTTACAATTTAGCATGCATTCATTAGAAGTTGAGTAAAATATTATCTATTTACTGTATGATGGGTTGAATTAGGATGGAAGGAAAGTCTTGTTGATGTTAAAACTTCTTTACTTTACCCTGCAGGAAATTATTTGTAAACATAAATTTTGCATGTACTCCTTGTTGATAACTGAGAGGGGGGGGGGGTGAATCAGTTATCCTAATTATTTCTTCTTTTGAACCTTCTTCTTAATCAAAGCAGTATTGAATCAAACAGACAAATATCATCATGAAATAAGAAACACATGACACAGTATTTTGACGTGGAAACCCGGTTAAGGGAGAAAACCACGGGGTGATTAACCCAAAGATTATTCTCTATTAGAAGAATAAGGAATTACAAAATGGCACATGCCAATTAGGGCTCACTGCCCGAGCACACTGCTCACAAAGAGGCCCACTGCCTACAAGGAGACACACTGTCTACAAAGTGATAAGAATCACAGTCTTGAACTGGAGAATGACATCTTTACCATGTCCGGATCAGTTCCATTAAGCCTAGAAACATCTGCTCTTCCTTCTGCACTTCTCTTCGCTACTTCACCTCTTTCCACATGAGCCACTCTTCAAAATGAACTCACAAATCTTTATTTATACAAAGACATCAACTTAGGAACAATCATCTAAGTCGGCAATCAATCATAAGAATATCCGCAAGATGAATGACACATCCGGTCGGCCACCATAAGAACATTCGCAGGATGAACAACTCATCTGGTCGGCTAAACAGAGCAAAAACTTCATCTGGAAGAATATCTTCAATTCTGGGCTCTACTGTCAATGCAGACCAACAACACGACCTCAACATGATCCAGGAACCTTCACAAGCCTGCCTGAATGACCAGGTACGTCCGCATTTCCTTTACTTACTGAAATCTCTTATCCTCCTTATCCGAAACTTCAAGAATATTGTCTGTCGCCACTGTCATAATGCAAGAGGTACTTCCAGACCTCCAAATCATACACAACTCGAGATGGCACATCACAAGGACATCCCAAAGACTCCTTCCAATCCGCAGATTAGGATTATACAGTTCCAGACCTCACCGGACCTTTTGTGATCCTTTGTCACCTCTGAATACTTCCCGGAACCGGTTCTACACCGACAGCCACAACTCCTTCAGATCTTCATGCGGACCTCTGAAATCTTAACTGAAGCATCTCAAGACCCATATCTACAAACCCTTTAATCCGCATCCTCCGGTTCGCATCCTATACAGTACATTTGCCTTCTTCTCATCACTGTTCTTTACTGTTCCTGACTGAGGCTAATTTTCTCAACATCCTTAGCACACTGCTCATTGAATCCTTCTTGTCAAAGCAATATGAGTATGTTGACATCAATGACAACACTGGTTTACCTTATACTTGCAACAATCTCCCCCTTTGTCATTGATGGCAACATATGATGTGAAAAACCATCAAGACAAGAAACTTCTCCTTTCTGTCACTTCTCCCCCTATCAGCAACATGTCTTCTCCTCATTTTACTGCTCCTCTTTTGATCATCAACTACTTGTTTTTCACATGTCTTCTCTCCCCCTTTGACATCAATGGCAAAGGGCTCATACTTGCAATTATAACATATCAGAATCATTCCAGCTGCTCCCCCTTAGTAGCAGCTCCCCATCATCAATCCGGATCACAAGATATGACTGTGATATCCGCCGAACTGATGCACATCAGTGCATCCTAGTTTATCACCGGAGGGGCCATGACCCCTAACTTCTCCCGGAGATATTCAAAAGAGTCCTTGGGAAGAGGTTTAGTAAAGATATCTGCAATCTGATCCTTGGAGGGAACATACTCCAACCTGACTTCTTCCTTGTTCACTTGTTCTCTCAAGAAATGAAACTTGATAGATATGTGCTTAGTCTTAGAGTGTAATATCGGATTCTTGGAAATATTAATTGCACTTGAATTATCACAGAAAATTGTGATAGGCTCCGCATATTCAATTTTAATATCTCTTAGCATCTGCTTCATCCATAGGATTTGAGTGCAACTACTTGCTGCTGCAATGTATTCTGCTTCAGTTGTAGACAGAGATATTGCATCTTGTTTCTTGCTTAGCCAAGAAACCAATCTCTTCCCCAAAAAGAATGCTCCACCACTGGTGCTCTTTTGATCATCTACATCTCCTGCCCAATCTGCATCTGTGTAAGCATGAAGAGAGAAATCCAGATCTCTAGGGTACCATAGACCATACTCAACTGTTCCTTTCAAGTACCTAAAAATTCTTTTGATTGCCATAACATGAGATTCTCTAGGATCAGCCTGGAATCTTGCCACAAGACCAACAGCCTGCATTATATCTGGTCTAGTCTGAGTGAGATACAACAATCCACCAATCATTGATCTATACATTGTCTGATCTGCCTTTGGAGAGTCATCATCTTTGCTTAACTTACATCCGGTTGCCATGGGAGTGTTCATTGGTTTTGAATCTTCCATACCAAATTTCCTTAACAATTCTTTCACATATTTGGTCTGAGAAATGAAGATTCCTTTCTTTGTTTGAGTAATTTGCAGACCCAAGAAGAAATTCATTTCACCAAGCATAGACATTTCAAACTCACATTTCATCTGATTTGCAAAAGTTTTGCACATACTATCTCTTCCTCCAAAAATGATATCATCTACAAACACTTCAACAATCAAAATGTTTTCATGATCAATTTTGAAATATAAGTTACTGTCAGCAGTACCTTTGCTGAATCCAATCTACACAAGATGCTTATCCAACCTTTCATACCATGCTCTTGGAGCTTGTTTTAATCCATACAATGCTTTCTTTAACTTACAGACCATATCATCATTGTCAGATAATTGAAATCCATCCGGTTGTTCAATGTAAACTTCTTCTTCCAGATCACCATTTAGGAAGGCAGACTTGACATCCATCTGATATACCTTGAAGTTTTTGAAGGCAGCAAATGCAAGAAATAATCTGACTGCTTCAATTCTTGCCACGGGAGCAAAGGTCTCTTCATAATCAATTCCTTCTATTTGGGAGTAGCCTTTGCAGACCAATCTAGCTTTGTTTCTGATTACTTTACCATCTTCATTTAATTTGTTCCGGAAGACCCATTTGGTTCCAATCACATTCCTGTCTCTAGGTTTGGGAACAAGATCCCAAGTACGATTTTTCTCAATTTGCATTAATTCATCTTTCATTGCTTTAGTCCAATTTTCATCATTGCAGGCTTCATTTACTATTTTAGGTTCAATCTTTGAAATCAGACAACATTCATCCTGATTTTGAGCAACATTCCTTCTAGTTTGCACACCTTTGCTTCTGTCCCCTATGATCTGATCTTCAGAGTGGTTTAGTGTCACATACCTTGGATTTTGGGAGTATCCTGCACTGCTGCTTCTTGATCAGGCTCATTCAAACCTATCTCTTCTTCCTGACTTACCGGATCAGGCTGACTCTGTCTTACCGGAGAGGATTGAGTTCCTTGAACACTGTCTTGGTCATCTTCATTAGATTCATGAAATCTTGAGGGCTTCTCAATTCCTTCATCAACTTTCACATTAGTGCTTTCTATCATCTTCCTCAGTCTCTTATTGTAACACCGGTATGCTTTGCTTTGAGTGGAGTAGCCCAAGAAAATTCCTTCATCACTTCTAGCATCAAACTTTCCTAGATCTTCATCTCTTTTGATATAACACTTGCTACCAAATACTCTAAAATATTTCACAGTGGGAGTGATGCCAAACCAGAGTTCGTAGGGGGTCTTACCGGTATTGTTTCTGATTTGAACTCGATTTAGAGTGTAGACTGCAGTGCTGATAGCTTCTTTCCAGAACATCTGAGGAACATTTGCTTCCAACATCATTGTCTTGGCAGCTTCCTGGATGGTTCGGTTCTTTCTTTCAACTACTCCATTCTGCTGTGGAGTCCTAGGAGCAGACAATTGTCTCCTTATACCCTGCTTCTCACAATAGTCAATGAACTCTCCAGATGTAAATTCACCACCTCTATCAGACCTTAGACACTTTAGTTTTAATCCGGTTTGATTCTCTACCAAAGCTTTGAAGATTTTGAACTTCTCAAATGCTTCAGATTTTTCTTTTAGAAAGGTAACCCACATCATCCGGGAATGATCATCAATTAACAACATGAAATATCTATCACCTTGCAGACTCTTGATTCTTGTCAGACCACAGAGATCAGTATGTACTAATTCCAACAATCCGGTAGAAGACTGATCTTTGCTTTTGAAAGAGACTCTGCTTTGTTTACCTAGCTGACATTCTTTGCACAAACTATTTGTAGGTTTCATCAATTTTGGAAGATCTCTTACAACCTGAGTATTGCTTATCTTGATGATGTTATCAAAATTTACATGACACATTCTTCTATGCCATAACCAACTCTGATCAATTTGAACAAACAAACAACTTTTATTTGAACCAACCAAATGAAAGATATTACCTTTTGTCTGAGTACCGGATGCAATTTCAGTTCCGGAGCTTGTAAAGATTCTGCATTTTCCATTCTTAAACCGAAGATCATAGCCTTTGTCTACTAACTGACCAACACTGAGAAGATTGTGCTTCAATCCTTCAACATATAGTACATTACCTGTTTTGCTCTTTCCATCAAAGGAAATAGTTCCCCTGCCTCTGATTCTGCCAGCAGAATTGTCACCAAACTTTACCATTCCTCCTTCATACCTTTCCAAATTCAAGAACTTATTCTTGTCACCAGTCATATGGTGAGAACATCCACTGTCAATAACCCAATCATCCTTTTCTTCCACTTGAGCAGCCAAAGCTTTTTCAACAACTTTGTGATTGACAGATTCAGAGAGTATTGAATCTTCTTCCTTGATGGCAATAAACACCCACTCATTTCTGGATTTGCTTTCTAGTTCTGATTCATCATCTGTTACTCCTTCATTGTCATCTTCTTCATGAACATAATAGCAATTCTTTTGAAACCTTTGTTTGTTAGTATTAGACCTTGCAGATCTTTTCGGACATCTTGAAGCAAAATGACCAATCTTATTGCAGTTGAAGCACTTAAAGGGTAGTTTTCCTTCATACTTACCGGATCCTCTTGGTAGTCTTTTTGCAATGAGGGCTTCAAGTTGAGCTATTTCTGCTTCTTCTTCTTCCATATCTCTTCTTTCTTGATCATACCATGTCATCTTCCTTGAAGAGTTTTCTCCCGGATCAATTCTCTGTTTGCCTTTCACATAGGCACTGGCTTTGAAAGCAGATTCAGTCTTGGGAAGATCATCTGCAAACTCGGTCATTTCAAATGCAGCTAGCTTGCCAGCCAATTGTTCTCTTGTGACAGTTGTGTGGGCTCTGAATTCATCAATAGCAACAACCTTGATTTTGTAGGCAGCAGGAAGGGATCTAAGGATTTTGCAAACGATCTCATTTTCATCCAGAGTTCCACCAGCATTTCTAATTCCACACACTAGTTCATTCACTCTTGGCATAAAAGTAGTGATGTTTTCATCATCTCTCATCTTCAATCTTTCGAATTTCCCTTTCAGACTTTGCAACTTTGCACTTTTGACAAACTCATCTCCTTCATACAGAAGTTCCAGTTTAGTCAGGATCTCATATGCAGTTGGTAGGTCAATAACATTTGAGAGATCTGAGTCATTCAATGCACTTAGAAGAGCTTCCTTGGTCCGCAGATTGTTTTCAGCTTCTGTGATTTCATTCAGAGTTGTCGGACCACCTTGTGGAGGTACATATGGTTTTGAAACCATGGCCAAGTATGCTTTTCCCATACATTCCAAGTGACATTTCATGCGACCCTTCCAGAGAGTAAAATTGGTTCCATCGAACTTCAGACTATCCTTTTTGTATGACGACATCCTAGATCTCCTCAAGCGGTTAAGCTTCTTTCAGAGGAACCTCGCTCTGATACCAATTGTTGATAACTGAGAGGGGGGGTGAATCAGTTATCCTAATTATTTCTTCTTTTGAACCTTCTTCTTAATCAAAGCAGTATTGAATCAAACAGACAAATATCATCATGAAATAAGAAACACATGACACAGTATTTTGACGTGGAAACCCGGTTAAGGGAGAAAACCACGGGGTGATTAACCCAAAGATTATTCTCTATTAGAAGAATAAGGAATTACAAAATGGCACATGCCAATTAGGGCTCACTGCCCGAGCACACTGCTCACAAAGAGGCCCACTGCCTACAAGGAGACACACTGTCTACAAAGTGATAAGAATCACAGTCTTGAACTAGAGAATGACATCTTTACCATGTCCGGATCAGTTCCATTAAGCCCAGAAACATCTGCTCTTCCTTCTGCACTTCTCTTCGCTACTTCACCTCTTTCCACATGAGCCACTCTTCAAAATGAACTCACAAATCTTTATTTATACAAGACATCAACTTAAGAACAATCATTTAAGTCGGCAATCAATCATAAGAATATCCGCAAGATGAATGACACATCCAGTCGGCCACCATAAGAACATTCGCAGGATGAACAACTCATCCGGTCGGCTAAACAGAGCAAAAACTTCATCCGGAAGAATATCTTCAATTCCGGGCTCTACTGTCAATGCGGACCAACAACACGACCTCAACATGATCCAGGAACCTTCATAAGCCTGCCTGAATGACCAGGTATGTCCGCATTTCCTTTACTTACTGAAATCCCTTATCCTCCTTATCTGGAACTTCAAGAATACTGTCTGTCGCCACTGTCATAATGCAAGAGGTACTTCCGGACCTCCAAATCATACACAACTCGAGATGGCACATCACAAGGACATCCCAAAGACTCCTTCCAATCCGCAGATTAGGATTATACAGTTCCGGACCTCACCGGACCTTTTGTGATCCTCTGTCACCTCTGAATACTTGCTGGAACTGGTTCTACACCGACAGCCACAACTCCTTCAGATCTTCATGCGGACCTCTGAAATCTTAACTGAAGCATCTCAAGACCCATATCTACAAACCCTTTAATCTGCATCCTCCGGTTCGCATCCTATACAGTACATTTGCCTTCTTCTCATCGCTGTTCTTTACTGTTCCTGACTGAGGCTAATTTTCTCAATATCCTCAGCACACTGCTCATTGAATCCTTCTTGTCAAAGCAATATGAGTATGTTGACATCAATGACAACACTGGTTTACCTTATACTTGCAACACTCCTTAGAACTTGAATGTTACTCTAGGAAATGTTTGGTGATAAATTAAACTCCTTATGAGACATTGTATCTTAGTCAACCTTATGGTTGCAAAACTTGTTGCTCTGAACTACGAAGTCTCTGTGCTATGCGTACGTAGGCAAGGCCATCAAGGATGAGCCCTTGAGACTTTAGGTCGGCCCTTAGGGCCTTAGGCTAGTATAATGTTATAAGTTATGTTTATTGATGGAATTTGTGGAACTAATGTCTACATTCAGTTGTGTAGTTACAGGTTTGTAAACCAAGCAGAAAATGGAGCTAAGGAAGAACTTTACAACTTGTAGAAAAATGTTCATATGACTTTCATTGTGAATATTTATTATTGATTGAAAGAAGATGTATCTTATAATTACAATTACATTGAATTGAATAAGACTTACGTTTAATTTTTTTGAAGTTTATAAGTTAAAATTTGGAAAATTTTCTCCTGCAATCTTATTATATTACCATTATTTTTTACTATTTCAATATCTTATTGTTATTTGTTGATATTTTCTAGAGTGGGCATTACATATCTTCAATGAATAGCTTTCAGAGTTGCAGTTGGGATATCATCATATTGTCCTAGATCAAGTGGGCTTCCTCCATTGAAGGCCACAAAAACTCTATTTCTTGGCAAAGCCATGTTTGGGATATTCAAATTTATCCTGTGTATATGTAGACTTCTTGAATACTAGAATCTAATAGGAGGTGTGGACTGGGCTCTTAGAGGAGATGGTACAACAATATTATTTCCTCTCATAGGAAACCTAGAAAACCTATTTCTTCTCCTTGAAGCAACTAAAGGTAATTCAACAAATTGGAAGTTACCTCTTGAAGAAGCCCTTGTTTGCACTCTAGGCATGAAATGTTGAACTGATTCAAATCCTAGAATAGTGGAGTCACCAGGTGCTTGCTAAAAACCTTCACAACTACAAATAACTAAGAATAACACCAACTTCTTAGTTCTAACTCTTAAATATAAGTAGAGAGTCCCACTGAGCATGTCATACACTATTGTCACTTGTATTTGCACCCTTTTGTTGAAGCCTGCTACTGCAACAAATTTAGTGAAACAATGGGACTGATCTCAAGGTGTGGGACCTTGTAGATGAGATCAGACCTCCAGAGAAGGTTGGTTCCTCATTCTAAACTAAAGGTTCAGAGAAAATGTAACTAAACCTATGCTAATAATCACTAGGAAAAGGGGAGAAGGAGAATTGAAATTAAAAGGGGGTGATGAACCAGATTTAGTGTGTTTAGTTGTGTTACATATTTGTACCCCTAGCTCAAATACGTAATTAGGATGTTCAAGGGGGTCACTTGGCTTTACCATTTTCTAGTAAAAAAGGTCTTATTTTATCATTTACAAGTCTTTTCGAAGTAGTGGTCACATCAAATAAATGGCTCATTATTTATATGGTCATGTCTTGAGGTTTAAAATTCTTTCCTTAGGTGGTTATAAGTCTTTAGAAGGTCATTGAAGGATTTTTAATTGTTTAAAGTCATTAAAATATTTTCTTTTTATGTTGTTTGGTGTCAAAAGAGGTTTTGAAGATTTAATTCCTCTCAAGGACATGTAATAATGCATGCATGAACGAGTCAAGGGTAAAAAATCAATATTTATACATCCATAATACCTTTTTTATCCTCCAAAAATTCCCATACATCATGAGGATGGAGATTTCCTTTTGAAAAAAGTCAATGTCTTTAAGGTTTTGACCAAGTCTATGTTTCTTTTAGAGGATTAAACAATGACATTAGGGTTTTTTTTTGTCAATTTATAGGGTTTCTTATGATTAACCCTACAGTTTTAGCTCGTGGAGAAGACATGGAGGAGATGTAATTGATCATCTACTTGGTTTAGTGCTCAAAGTTGAAGATCTAAATGCCTTTTGGTAGTTGAAGACTCCATGACAGTGATTCAATGTAGTGCATAAAGATGGTGCAAGATTCATACAAAGATGAGCTTATAAATGTATATGAAGACAAATTTTAGAGTGTTTTCAAGAGCATAGACCCACATGCACAAAACAATGAGGATATAATGATAGTGCAGATAGAGGCTTCAAGAAATTTAGATAGAGAATTATGACAAGCACAGTGTAAGGAGAAAAAGATAGATGTCTGCAATGTAAAGGGGATAAGGTATGGTTGTATCAAGATCTAGTAGTGGTTTGAGGGGATCTTGAACCCTCAACAAGATCTACATAAACATCCATGAACCATATAGTCACTTATCAAGCATAAAACAACTTTGTCACAAGTTTTCAAATGATTTGTAAATATGGATATCTTACATTCCTTTGTGATAGTTTTGAATAGTATGAGGCAGGTTTCCTTAAAGATCATTGAAGATGACAAGAGAGTATGTTAACAATGGTGACCTACTCATTATTTCCTAGGTCTATAGGATTGTTGATAGAGATGTCAAAAAGGGGATCATAGGCATGTTCACAAAGATATAAGGTTAGTTACAAAGACATGAGGAGCAAAGTTCAAATGACAAAAGACCTAGCCTTAAACAACTATGATACCACTTCAAGGTTTAGACAGACGTTGAGGTAAAGGTATCTTGTGGAAATATAGAGGTATTAAACCTACCAGAGGATAAAATATAGTGATAATTACATTATTAAAGGAGTCCATACACAGACCTCAAATTACAATCTACCACAATGCATTTCTTACATGCTAGGCCATAGCCATTTAATTATTGAAATGGGAAACTATTATTTTCAAATGAACTAAGTACATTCTATTCTTATATGTTCTCTTTATAAAAATTCATCTTAAACCCTCATCTTAATGTTCACACTCCAACCTCCAATTACCTTCCACAATTATTCATTATTATTCTTGATGATCTCAAATGATTGTGAGCAACCAATATACAACAATTTCAAACATCCAAAATGATGTGTACCAATTACAAGGTAGTACAAAGTTTAATACTCCATGAAACATGTGGCCATCTAGTGAAAACTAGTTCCTCAAGAAAATCAATGGTAACAAAAAAGAAATCTATGGTGCTTGGTGTATGCTCTCATGGGCCCAAAGAATCTTCACATGTGTTCCTTGATTATTGCAACTTCAAATGATCTGGTACCAATAGTAAAATTATAACTATCATAGTCTGCAAGTCTAGTGTAAGTCATCAAACTAGATTATGTCTCTTTATACATCGAATCATCCACAAATGTGGATATGACATCCAAGTATCTCTACAAAATATTATCTCAAAACTTTATACCAAAATACAAATTATGGTAAAGTGCAATGACTTCTATAATTGACTAGTAAATGGAAACCTACAAACAAATAAAACAAGTGAAAGAAAATATTTTTGGGTGATGCAAGATTGCTCTTGTCCCATGGGATGCTCCTACATTAGAAACTGGGGTTGTTTGAAAAGTGAGTCCCTCACTTTGCAATGATCAGAGAAAATCCAAGTCAATTTACCTCAACCTTGGAAATCTAGCATGCATCTTCTTCTAGTCTACCTCTTCATTTTACCAAATATTCTTCATATTGCCTATCTCTAGTGATTTTCCTAACTTTGCTATTTAGTATCTCTTCAATTTCTTCTTTTGGTTGTGGTGGTATGAGATTTTTTATTTGCTCCTCTACACTGTTATTTGTTGGGTCTCCTTAATGATACTGGTATAGGTCTACAATATTGAATATTGGGGATATGCCCATACCTTCCCATAACTCTACTTCATATGTATTTCTTGAGTTAAATTTTCTCACAATCATGTAAGGGAAAAACTTCATCTTTAGTTTATTGTAAGTTCCAACAAGAAATATTTCCTTCCTAAGATGCATGATGACTTCATCTCCAACCATAAATTTAGTGTCTTCTTGTCTTGTCAGCCTTCTCCTTGTACTTCTAACTCATCAATTCCAGGAGACTTATTACTTTCACATGTGCTCTACAAATTCTTCTAGCTCCACACTCCTTTTATCTTCCTTATTGATGTCCCTCAATTCTGATATATTCCTTAGACTATTGTTGCTCACAATCTAAAATGGTGTCTTCCTACTACTCTTATTTACTAAATTATTGTATGAAAACTATACCTAGGATAAAACAAAGTTATAATTTCCTATCTAATCTCCAACTAAACACCTTAAAGTGGATTTCTCAAACTCATTTTTACAACTTTCATTTGTCCATCAGTCTACAGATGGTATATTGAGTTGAACTTCAAATCTACTTTCACCTTTTTCCACAAAGTCCTCCAAAAGTATCCTACAAACTTAGTGTCCCTATCTAAAACTATTCTCCTTGGTAAACCATGAAATCTTACAACCTTTCTAAAAACATATTAGCTATGTGTACCATGTTATTTCTCTTCTTACATGGGATGAAGTGTACCATCTTAAAAACATGTCCACTACCACCAATATTGAATCATTCCCCCTTTGTGTTCATGGTAGTCCTAACATAAAATCCATGCTTATATCCTCCCAAGGCTTCTCCGGTATTGGTAATGGTTCATGTAATACCACATTATAACTTTTCACTTTGTTAATTTGGAAAATTTTGTAACCTTGGACAAATTTCATTAAATCTTTGTATAATTGCAACCAACAATAGTCCTCACTTACCATAGAAACCATTTTATCTACCTCAAAATGTCCTTCTAGTCCACCACAATGGTTCTTTTTGATAAAAAATTCCCTTGTGGAGCTCCTAGGTATACACAATTAGCTTCACTTGAATACCATTTCATTCTAAATCAAATAGTCCAACCATTTACTTATGTCCATGCTTACTCATTCCTTACATGCCTTCTAAGCCTCTGTAAATTTAGGATCATATTCACAAAAATGTTTTATCTCCTTAAACCCAACTACTACTCTCATCTCTATTAGCAAGTTTTTATCTTCTACTTAATGCATCTACAACTTTGTTTGACTTCTTGCTCCTATGTTTTAGCATAAAAGTGTAACTCTGCCTAAATTCCACCCACCACATATTCCTTTGGTCCAACTTTCCTTAGCTATTCAAGTACAGTAGTGATTGGTGATCAATGTACACAAATTCTTTGGGAAGTAGGAAATACCTCCATTTCTTCAATGCTATGGAAAAGGATTCTTGGTCATCAACCAAATATCATCTTTCGGCATCATTCAAATTTTTATTGAAATATGCTACTAGTCTCCCTTCCTGGCTTAGTAGCAGCCCAATTACATTTCCACTTGCATCACAATCAACTTGGAATATCTTATTCAATTCTAGTAAGGCTAGTAAATATTGTTATGTCACCTTCTTCTTTAGCAACTCAAAGCTTTTATCCACTCCGATGGTGCACTTGAATTCCTTCTTGTCTCCCCTTATTGTCTCAGTTAGTAATGCACAAATGCTACTAAATTTTCTAATGAATTTTGTATAGAAATTTGCTAGTCCATGGCTAAGCCCACAATAGTGTGTCCCACTTGTGAGAAATCTTGATTTATGCCTGAAATCACATATTTTTTAGAAAAATTAATGATTTAAGCCTAGAGGGGTTCTAGCCAAGTGGGTTTGATGGAAGGGGGTTAGATCAAACCCTATTATATCAAACCCCCATAGATAGAACTCCCCTTGGCTTAAATCAAACCCTTGATAGAGTCTCCTCCACGCCTATCAAAATACTGACAAAAAAGTAGTTTTGCTTCACCTTTTGGGGGATCAAATGAAGTCATTATGAGAAAAAATGACCTCTATTCAAGATACTAGGAAAAATAACAAACATTGTTAGAAAATCTTAAAATTTTAATTTTGATATATATTCTAAGAAAAATGTGTGACCGAATAATATAGGTGAAATTTTTGTTAGCACTAATTAAAAAGTTAATAATAAATAAAATACCTAATAAAAATTACAAAAGAAAATCCATGCACTAGACATTGGAGTCAATGATCTAATTCCAATAAATCATAGAATTTTTTTATTTGTAGTGAAAGTTATGCATGATAGAATAATGTCGCTAAATAAAAATTAATAGAAAAAATAAAATTTGATTAAAGAATAAAAATAAAAAATCATAGAAATACTTATTTAAAAAAAAGGCTTAAATCTACATAAAAAATTCCACAACTCATTAGTTTACATCATCCTTAAATTCTTGACCATTTGTTCCCTATAATTGACACAAATTGGAAAATGCTGAAAAATGTTGATTTTGAGTGTCCCACTTAGGCCAAAAAGTGGGACACACTATTGTGGGATAACCCCCATGAAAATATCTCATCTCTCCAGCCTTTTTTGGTGTAGGCCACTCCCTAATGGCTTTAACTTTCTCTAGATCCATTTTCAATCCTTTGGTTGAGATCACAAATCCCAAATACACTAATTCTTCCTTCATGAAGCTACATTTCTTCAAATTGATCAATAACTTCTCTCTTAAACTCTAGTGTACTAATGTAATATGCTCCAAGTGTTCTTCCTTAGTCTTACTAAGAATTAGAATATCATCTAAGTAGACAATTACAAACTTACCCAAAAATTTCTTAGTACCTCATTCATTAATCTCATAAATACGTTTAACACATTTGTTAGTCCAAAAGACATAACCGGCCACTCATACAATCCTTCATTAGTCTTGAATGTTGTCTTCCATTCATCCTCTTCTGTTATCTTGATCTAATGGTATCTTCTCTTTAAATCAATCTTGGTAAAGTACTTGACTCTACTTAAATAGTCCATTATGTCATCCATCCTTGGCAATGGGAACCTAAACCTAATTGTGATCTTATTGATTGCTCTAGAATTAGTACACATCCTCCACTCACCATCCTTTTTGGGTGAAAGTATCGCAGGTACTATGCATGAGCCCAAACTCTCCCTAATCAACCTCTTTCTTAGTAACTCTTGCACTTGTTTGTTTAACTCTCTTTTTTGGTGTCATCCTATGCAGTGCCTTTCTTGGAGAGCTAGCTCTTAGAGCTAGGTCCATGTGGTGACTGATGCTTCTTATTGGTGGTAAACCCTTGGGAATATTGTCTGATATGATGTCCTTGTATTTTATCATCAAATTTGAAACCCCTTACAAAGTTGGGCTTCATCACTTATGGTGGTGCCTCCACCATTTGTGGTGTTGCATGTCCTAAGAATCAAGACAAAACAAATTTTCTCATGTCACAATCCACCCAAGAATTTCCTTCCATCCACCAAGCATATCCTAGCATTAATACAAACTTGATGTTCTCTATCCTTTAGGGGCATCAACCTATGTCTTTGACCATTCCTTCTTAAAGTGTAAGTGTTTTCCCTTCCATCTTGTATGTCTTGTTAGTCAAACTACCATGGCCTCCCCAATAGTAGATGGCATACATCCATCAACATCACATTGCATAGGACTTCATCATGGTAACCTCATATCTTGTACTTCACCCAACCTTTCTCATTGACCATTACCTTGTGTTCCCTCTACAACTAAGCAATCACATAATGGTTTAGATGTTTTATCATCTTCAAGTTTATCTTCTCAGCCATCTCCTTGGATACTAGGTTATTTATAATTTCCCACTATCAATGAAAATCTTGCAATATTTGCCCCTTCCTTGCACCTAGTTTTGAACAAGTTCTTTCTTTGTATTGGTCCATCCTTTGGGTGCTTCAATGAGGCCCTCCTCATGATAGTGACTCACCATGTTCTGGGTCATCTTTTGATTCATATGACCTTTGAGGTCCTTCATCCCCAAATGCATCTCTTGCACTACCTTCTGCATGATTCCCTTGACCCTAGAAACATTCAAACACTTGATGTCCTTCCTCTCCACACTTGAAACATATCCCTCTAAAAGTTATTCTTTCATTTCTCCCATGTCCTCTTCTATTATATTGGTATGCACCTTTGGCGTATCTTTCACTACCTCCCCTATTCTTGCAATAGGTATTACAACTCCTTCCTTCACTGCAGTAGGTACCACTATCCTTGTGGTGGGTACTGTCTATCCATCTTTCCTCTTAACAAGGTCTTATACCACCACACCTTGATCTTTCTCTTTGGGGTCTCTCTTCCTCCTTTTTCTATCAATTCTATTTGTCTTCAAACCTCCTATTTAGTTTGTCTTCCACCTTGATCGCAAATTGGTATGCCTTCTCTATAGCAGTCAACTAGACTAGACTCAACTCTTCTTGGATGCTTTCCTTTACTCTATTGATGTATCTTTCAATATTCTCCTTACCTACTGTAGCGTCGTAAATTGTGCTAGCTCACAATTTCACACTTTATTTTGCACTCGCTTTAGTTTCCTCTCCTCTAGTGTGTTTTAAGATAGCTTTCTAGCCTTAGCCTTACCCTTGACCCACAAGATGTGCCTTTGCATTGCTTTGAAACTTTTTGCTTGCCATATCTAAAAACTATAAAAGTACCTAAATCCTGGCTCTGTTCCAAGTTGACTAGACCTTCTAAGAACTAAAATTGTCAAGACTCTAGCACTTAGCACTGACATCTGTGCCATGTGTAGATGTCTTGAAAGCCTATGCGGGTCTTGTGATCATTTTATAAGTCATCTTTTTACTTGCATGATATGTCAAGATTTTTTTTATGCTTATCTGCATCCAAACTACTCCTTTCCCTGATTTTTTTCCTTTGCCTTCTCTATTGAAGCAAGTAGATTTTCCATTGCAAAGTATAGATTTTATTTTTATAGAGAACTCTGCCAAAATAAAGATCGAACTTCCATGCTAGAGAAGCTCTATCAGAATTATCACTTATACTCTCATTGCTGCTAATTTAATTATTCTCTTGTACTCATTGTTGGATTGTAATCATTGCATGTCATTTCATTGAATAGACTAAATCGTATTTCATTTACATATCTTATCAATCTTTCTTGTCACTACTCAAACAATTCTAGATGCACTTAGAATTAGAGCACACACTTTTTATCAATCAATCTGTCTATCATTGAGGTGAAAACACTAAAACAGGGTTTGATTAAGGTAAACTCTTATACATCCCAACCTCTCTTTCTGATCTATGCATTTTTAGGTTCCATCAGGAAGCTCAGTAGCAGGAGGAAGGACTAAAAAGACTGGCATGATTTCTAAGATCATGAATCCATACAATACCTATGCCATATAGACTACAACATGACACATAGACATCCACGCAATTTGCTATCATCCTGGATAGTGAGGCTGTACACCTAGTGGCAGGTTCCGTATCATTTTATCTTTTCATTTCTATACTTCATTTCTCAAATTTCTATGTATTGTTATTCATTTCTATTAAAACATAAAGAGGTTCTACAGACATAGATTTTGTTTGAAACATTAGTTAATAGAACACTAGTGTAATGTTAGTCAAAAGCTCCCTTGATTGATATGTTCAATTGAGGAGTAGTTTTTACTACATCAAATTCTAGTGAACCTGACATGTTTAACTTAAAGCTCCTTTTTCATTCATTTTTCTTTCAAAAGAAAATCATGAAAATAATTTTTTTTCCTCAATTTTTTTTTCAGGGCACTACCTTGAACCTTGACCTTTGACAGAATTTGTCAATACCTTTCTGGACTATATCCTTCTATCTTTTAAAATTAGCATGTTCTCTTCTTTTCTTACATCACTTTCCAACTTTGCTCAAAGGACTTGTGAAAGTGATGTTCCATTCAATATATGTGATGGTGACTTAGCTCTTCCCATGTCACTCTATTCTTTTGATCCCTCTCATAAAATTCCTCCTACTTATGAGGATATTTTGGCGCAAGACGATGAAATCATAGACATTTTCATTATTATTACTCTAACTTCTCTTCATTCCAATTCTCTCCCTTCTAGCGATGAAGCATTAGCGGATGAAGAGCCTCACCTCACATCCAATCCCCCACTGATAGATGTTGAGCATATTTCTTCTATTTCTTCTCCTAAATCATGTATTTATCAAAAGAATAATAATGTTAATTCAATCATTGTTAATCGACTTATCCCACATGCAAAGGGGATGTTGGATAAGTGCAATAATGTTCAAAATATCTCTTCTATTCCTAAAATCATTGTGCATAGGGTGCCTAATATGCCCCTTCCTTCTCATCTTGTGATCACTGTTTGAGGTATTCCTAAAAATCCTTGACCTTTGAATCACTTGTTAGAGATTGCTAAGTCTATAATTCACAACATATATATGGCTCCTCATTACCATATAGTAGCCCACATATATAATAATTAGCAAAACAAACAAGTTACTTCTATCCCTGTTTCCCTTCCACCACCTCCTCATCTTTCTACTGATATCACTTTTTATTTCTTTGAACTCCCTTTTTTTGAAGTTCAAAAGAAAAATGATGTTCTTATGATTATTGTATCTATAAACTTGACTGGGATTAAGAAAACCCTTATTGATAGTGGTTCTGGTCTTAATTTTGTAGTTTAGACCTCCTTAATTGTCTTGAAATTGACGTGTCTTTTATTTCTCCTTCAAACATATTCATCAGAGGCTTTGATAATGTGGCTCACCTAACTTTAGGCACTATTACATTGGCTATTACGTTAGGGCCCATAATATTGCCTACTGAATTTCATGTCATGCAAGAAAATCTTTCTTATAATCTTCTCCTCGGTAGACTGTGGATTCATGCCATGGGTGTAGTTCTGTCTACCCTTCATCAATGTCTTAAATTTCTTTATATTGGTAAAGTACACAATGTAAGTGTTAATTTTGACCCCTTTTAATACTGTCAACAGGTTGAATTGAGTCACGAGAAGCCTTCTCTTTATTATCTTCATAATTTTATACCATTCACAACAAATTCTCATACACCATTGTCACCTTCTATTGATAATGATGTTCCTTCCTCATCTAATGCATGTCTTGGTGATGATTGGGGATCCTTAGACTTCATGCCCATGGGCCATGTGAATATAAGGTTGACTTTTCTCACTCTGACATTTCCACATTAAAAAATGATCTATATTCTGGTGTTAGAATTGATCCTTCTTCTCATGTGAATTTTGCTATTGCTTCTCTTTCAAAATGTGCATACACATCTCATTTCAACAAGGCTAGTGATGTTGATTCTCCTCCTCTTTATAATTTGGAGACATATTACAAGCTTAGATACAAAATTATTTCTAAGCACGGATACAATGGAAATGGTCTAGGGCACATGAAACAAGGAGTTAAGGTCCATATGGCATCTACACAACACTTACCTTCTACAATGGGTTTAGGTTACTAGACTTCTATTCTGTCTACATCTCCTCCTCCATTGTTGGAGGTCTCTATGGTCTCTTCTTTTCAAAAATCAAACCTTTCTCCATAATAGAAAGGGTTGCTTCCTACTAGATATCTTTTATCTAAACAAGGGTGTACCTTTCTGAGGCTTCTCAAAGCCTTCTTGATCACTTTTCCTCTTTCTGCACACAAGAAGTTTCCCAAGCATATTCAATCAAGACTTCCTTTCTGTGCATATCATCGAGTGCTTGGCCATTCCACCAGTGAATTCTATACCTTGAAAGAAAAAAATCAACAACTTCTTGACATGGGTTCTCTCACTCTTCTAGCTAATGAAGCACATATATCTCCTGTACATGACAAGCGATATTTAGATCCACCTTTATTTGACTCATGGTTCTCCTCTACTTTCTCATGAGACTATTGTGTTTCTACCCACTATATGGCATATGTAGCTTTCTTTGTTTTCTCATTTCCATTCATGGAGGTACAATCTCACATGCAACCATACTTCATCTTTGGTAACAACACAATATTCTTTTTCATGGTTGTCATCACCCATATTCTGGGGGGTAGAGATAATTTGTTCTAGGGGTGTGCATTCTTCATAAGGATCCCCCTCCTCTTTCATCCCCTTTTCTTTACCTTAAAATATTTGCATATTATACATGTTGATATTTTAAGGGGGGGGCATATATTTTCCTCACATGTGCATCCATACATGTACCCTTCTTTATTCACACCCCTTGAGGTGTAGCTTATCAATTCACTCCTTGAGGTGTTGCATATTAATTCAACCCTCATGGAATGGTTTATTAACACTCCCTGAAGTGTTCACCCCCTGTGGTGTTGGTGTTTGATATGCTTTTTGAGGCATTGGTGTTTGATACACTCCCTGAGGCATTGGCTTTTGGTACGCTCCCTGTGGCATTGGTAGCATATGATCACCTAACATAATGCAACTTGCTAGTATGTGATCCATGTAGTCTATGAGCCACCTATCATAATTTAGCTTGCTAATCTATGTGCCTCATATGACTTACCTTTATACACCCATGGTCACCTAGCATAATGCAACTTGCTAGTTCGTGGCCATGAGGGTATTGTTATTTGCATAACCCTTAGAGATAGAACAAGCTAGTGTCTGAGTCATGTACTCTTCTTTGTTTATATTGATTGCTTCCCTATCTATTTATATGCATTCTCTCATTGAAACAATTGATTGACTCATTATATTCTTCTATCTCCATTTAAGAATTCTTCTATTTGTTGTTTTCTTTATTTTTGTTGCATTTTGGGGACACCGCATGGTATTGAGACAACCTTTTACATTGAGGTCTCTTTCACTTTGTTGACTCAAAATTTTTCTTTGCTTGTTGTATGTTTTTCTCCTCTATATATGTAATGTTTACATTTATGTATATGTTTTTGAAGCTCTAACATAGTGGTTTTGTAAGTTTATGCTCTAACACTATTGTATTGTAAGTTTTTGTTGTCTAATGCATATTTTCTATAGGTTCTAAGTCTGGGGCCTTGATTCCTCTTCTTGAAGAGCTTTGCATCCTCTATAGTATCCTTTTGGGTGTCCTTTTCATTCTTATTTACTTTCAGTACTTTCTTTCCTATACTTTAGCATGCATAAGCACATAGTGTCATACGCCTGCTAAAGTGGGCACTAGGTGTAGCATCATAAATTGTGCTCACTCATAATTTCACTCTTTATTTGATACTTGCTTTAGTGTCCACTCTCCTAGTGTGTTTTTAGGATCACTTACCAGCCTTAGCCTTACCCTCAACCCATGAGATGTGCCTTTGCACTTCTTTGACCCTTTCTGATTATCATATCCAAAAAGCATAAACATGCCTAAATCCTGGTTCTGTCCCAAATTGACTAGACTTTCCAAGAACTAAAATTGCCAAGACTCTAGTTCTTAGTACGAACGTCTATGCCACACGCAAATGTCCAGAAAGCCTCTGTCAGTCTTGTGATCATTTTAGAAGTCATCTTTTTACTTGTATGATACACTGAGATTTTCTTGATGCTTATTTGTGCCCAAATGGCTCCTTTCCTTAATTTTTTGTCTTTGCCTTCTTTATTTAAGAAATTAGATTTGTCATTGCAAAGCTGATTTTCTTTTCATAGAAAAGATATGCCAAAATAAAGATTGAACTCACATGCTAGTGAAGCTCTATCAAAATCATCACTTATACTCTCATTAATACCAATTCCATTGTTCTCTTGTACTCATTGTTGGATTGTAATCATTTCATGTCATTTCATTGAATAGATTAAATCATATTTCATTTACATATCTTATCAATCTTTCTTGTCACTGCTCAAACAATTCTAAGCACACTTAGAATTAGAGTACACACTTTTTATCAATCAATAAATCTAGTTGTTGTTGAGGTAGAAACACCAAAAATAAGGTTTGACCAAGGGAAACTCCCATACAACCCAACCCCTCTTTCCAATCTATGTATTTGTAGGTTCCGTCAGGAAGCTCGACAATAGGAGGAAGGACTGAAAAGACTGACATGAGTGTTGAGATCATGAATCTATATAGTACTTGCACTGTATAGACTACAGTGTGGTGCACAAACATCAATGCGGCATGTTGTCATCCTAGATAGTGATGCTATCCACCTGGTGCCAGGTTCCTTATCATTTTATGTTTTCATTTATGTACTTCATTTCTCAAAATTCTATGTACTATTATTCATTTCTATTAAAACATAAAGTGGTTCTATAGACATAGATTTTGTCTGAAACATTAGTTAATAGAACCCTAGTGTAATGTTAGTGAAAATCTCCCTTGATTGATATGTTCAATTGAGGAGTAGTTTTTCCTACATTACACCTACTTCATTGTTTCTTATCCTAATGATTAGATTATGGAATTATTTAGTATATTCCTTCATAGTCCTACCTCCTTATCTTAGGGTCTACAATTTCTTCTAAAGTTACAATTCATAATCCATGGGTATTTCTTTCCTTTCCCCTCCTATTTATTTCTAACTATACTATCTTCCACCAAACAATAATATGTCCTTTTAACTTGGTCTTCACAAACTTAACCCTCTTGGGGTCCCATATTTCCTCATACTCAAAACACTCTTCTGAAGCATTTATCTAATCAATCAATTCCTCAAGCTCCAAATTCCCACAATAGTTTAAGATCTCAATTCTAGGCCTCTTACAAATTTTGGAATTGGATTTCAATAGGTCTTCACTTGTTCAGATTCTTCTTCTAGGTCTTCTAAGTCTTTGACATCTTCCTTTGCACCTTCTTCCACATTATTTTCATCATCATCTCTTAGACTTTAGCCTCTTTTCCTATCTTTTTCCAAAGATTCCAATATGATTCAATTTTCTCTTATCTATTTTAGCACTTCATCCAAGTTTTTGGAAATGTTAACAACTCCTTAGAATCTTTTCAATTGTATCTTTTGAATTAGTTGAAAACCACCTCAAGTTAGTGGTCCACCTACAGTCACCTCTTTTAAATACTTCTCAACTAGTGATCTATTAGTAAGTTTCGTATAGGTAACTTTAGTTCAGTGATCTATTCACAAGAAAAACCTTAGGAACACCTACTTGCCCTCCTCAAGATCCAAACCTTATGCTCTAATAATAGTTGATGCAGTCATGGGTGGAGGATTCACTAAAGGATTATCCAACCATGCAACTAGATAGACAATCACACTATTCAACAAAACCTTACAAGAATAACAACACTATCTTTATTGGATAATTGATATAAACTGATACAATATATTTCAATGGACTTATTACATGCTAGGCTATAACTATTTAATTATTAAAATGAAAAATATTATTTTCAAATGAAACTAAGTACATTCTCTTCTTCTATGTCCTCATTGTCAAACTTTATCTTAAACCCTCATCTTGATGTTTGCACTCAGACCTCTAATTCCCTATTGCAATTATTCCTTATTGTTCTTGATGATCTCAAATGACTATGAGTAACCAATATATAGAAATCTTAAACCTCCAAAATGATTTGTGTCAGCTGCAAGGTGGTGCAAAATTCTATACTCTGTGAAATGTGTGGATGGCTAGTGAAAACTAGTTCCTTGAGTAAAGAAATGGTAATGGAAAAGAAATCTATGTGGTGCTTGATGTACACTCCCTTTGGACCAAAGAATCATCTCATGTGTTCCTTGATTGTTGCAACTTCAAATGATCCAACACCAATGGTAAAATTATAACTGTGACAGTTTGTAAGTCTAGTGTAAGTCTTCAAACTAGATTATGTTGTTCTATATAGCTATTTATCCCCAAACATGGATATGACATCCAAATACCCATACAAAACATTATCTCAAAACTACAGGACCAAAATGCAAACTATGGTAAATTGCGGTGATTTTTTCTACAACTAACTAGTAAATGGAAACCTACAAACAAACAAAACAAGTGAAAGAAAATATCTTTGGGTAATGCAAGATTATTCATCCCCCTTAGGATGCTCCTACATCATGATGTTTTTCCCTAAGAAACAAATTTGTTTTGTTTATGTTTGGCTCCTTATTCAATGTGTGTACAACAAGTGGGAGAATGTTGAGAAAGGTGTTATATACCTTGCATGAAAAAATTAATATTTTGTAAAGTTATGGTCCATCTTGAAATGGGATGCCAGACCTTGGGTAGAACAATATTTATAGGAAGTTGCATGTAACATTGAGAAAATGAAATTTACTATATGTGGGGGTCACATGAATACTCATCATCTTAAGCACAAGAATTAAATTAAGGGTCATCTTGGTTTTACCCTAGAGGTTGTAATGACTCTTCAATCTTGATTTAGACTTAGGTACCAACTTTGAAAATGTCATGTGGGTGTATTGATTAAAAAACTTAGTTTTCTTGTTGATCCTTGTGACTTGTCTATTTATAGAGTGCTTGGGATGGTATATTTAGGTGGATAGAGCATCTATAAGGAAAGGTTTTGTTGTTATATTTCATCCATGGTTGAAGAGTATTAATCTCTTGTTGTTCTTGGTTGTGATATTGTAGTATGGCTATGGATGTATGGTCATGATTTTGTTAAATTGTTCATGAATTAGAGCATACATTGGAGGTGATACATTATATCCTCTCTTGCTCCTAATTGAACATTGATACTCTAATATTGTATTGTAACTAGATTTGTTGTTGAATAATATATTGAGTGTGCTTTGGAGGCTATATTTTTCTTGAAAGGGTTTTCCTAGGGTATATCTTGTGTTATGTGTTATTTCTCTACTATAATGATTTCATTCTATTTTATCTCACAAGTATTCTTCTAATTAGATTAATGTGATTTCCCATATTGAGTAATAATGCTAACTTATTGAGGGTTGGTACTAGTGTTGGATTTCTTATTTCTCAAACACACAACCAAAAAAGTACCTTCTATAAATGGTTGTTATAGCATCCTTAATACCATCCTTCTTTTTAATAAAATGTTTAATAACTGCATACCCTTTCCTAGTAGTATTTTTTACATCTTTGATGCCCAAGAAATAACTTTTATTATATTTGAACATTATCAATTCTCTTGGATTCCATTCTAATGTTCTCAAAATTTTCTAGGTCTCATAGTAATATAACAATAGTAGTCTAAAGGATTATTAAAAAACTAGGATATAGTGACAAATTTTAAAAGAAAAAACCTATCCTGACAATTTGACTTAAATATTGTAAGCTTATATTTGATTAATGAGAATCCTAACCCTAGAGCAATTGTATCAATAAAATATGATGATTTAAAAATATACATATAATCAAAGGTGTAGAAGATGATCAATACATGCCCAAGGAAAGCATGCTTGAAATGTACTAGAAAAGTTTGGAGAGCTTCCGAAGATGATAGTTTGTTGAAAGCTAGGGCACAAAGACAGATAGAAAATAGCATGTGACTTTAGAAGTACTTTAATTGGGAAGGCTTATGGCATAGAAAAGTAGGTGTTCTTTAATGGTATCTTGACTTTTCTCATGTGAAACCAAGTTGATCATTAACTCTTTTAAATTATATCATTTAATTGTTGATCGATATTGATAATTGAGGAAGCTTCAAAATCCTACGGTGGTTGCACAATGGGTAATCTAGGGGAAAAGACCCAATAGGTGAGATAGTTCCAATGGCTAAGATAGTATATGCGCATTTAAGACCCAATATTTTTAAAAGTTTAGTACTAGTAGTTGTGACTTTAAGGTTGTTAGTGTTACTATAAGTACTAATAATTGAATGAAATGTGCCCTTTAAATTTAAAAAGCAACCAATCATGTGATGCCACATCAGCCCACCAACAAAACATGTCTTATTGTACAACTATTGGTCCACCCTTTTTTGGGGGGAACTATTTGACACCTCAACGAAAATCATGTTGATGTGGCCCTGAAACCTTAGTTATAAGCAGGGGCCTTGCATGTTGATTCAAAATTGCCATGTATGATTTTGAGAGGCATGAAGTTAAGGTGCTCAACTACTGGGTCCTCTCCCCTAAACACATGATCAAGTTTTTAACCTACCGAGATCACTTTAGGTACCATCCAACAAAATTTGGCCATGTATCCATATTTGGAACTACACATTTTCAATGTTGGACCTACTACTAACATTGCTACTAGAACTTGTGGTAATATTTGATTTGTGGTTTTGAAATGAGAATTTCACAATGTAATTTCTCTATGCATTAGTCATCCAATAAGAAGTGAACATGGACATGTTGGTTGGAACTTTGCTAGTGCAATGGTTTATCAAGTGTAACATTTAACTTGCATTGATAGTTAGTGTTGAGAGGGGTGTCAGGTCTAATGTTAGGTGCATGGCGGAATATTAAAACTACCATAAAAAAATTATCCAATAAGAAATTACCATGACAAAATTTAGGCCCACCACTAGGTATTACTTAGACCAATAAGTGATGCAGGAGCATCCTTGGTTTAAGAGCAATCTTGCATCAACCAAAAACATTTGCATTTCAATTTGTTTTTTTCATTTTCCAGTTCAGTTCAGTCAATAGCAATTGCTCTATTTTGGTCTGCATTCTACCACAGTTTCATTTCAAACCTTGCGAAGCTGGACTTAGCATTTAGACACATTCATGCACATCATATCCAAAATTCAGATCATTTAGACTAGGTACTAGAAAGATATCGCTATTAAAAGATCGACTATTTTCTTAGAACAGAGCATCCTGATAGTCTTAGACAATCACCTGAAGGAGAAGACTTACAGAGCTAAATGACACATCATTTAATAATGTTTGGTTCCTAGCTGACCTTCCCTGAGATCCACATGCTATTTCATTCATTTGTGAAGGAGTTCTATATGATTAGGTCCAACCTATCCGTGTACACACGTTACAACTCTTCATTGGAGTTTATGATCTTCCTTGGCCGATGCGGAGGAATCTTATGTTTTGGAGATGATATATAATCATGTAATAGATGCCTAGGAAGGTAGTTAGCATAATTTAAAAGTTCCATAGTTTGAATTATTTGTGAAGGAGATTCAAAGTTATATCTTGTGTATATTTTGCAATTCTCTAATCAGGCATGTGAGCCCTAATTGTAAGCCCACATATTGTCAGCCAATTTGTATTTTGAATCTATGATATATTGAATGACTGAATCTACATTTACTTCATAGCTTTGAGTTTTTTCTGTTGTGTTTACTCTTGCTACATGGTCTGGACTGTTCACTTTGTGGACCCTCCTAACCATAACTGCACCAAGTGGTATTAGAGAAGTTCAAATCTTTGGGAGCAAATTGAGAGAAGTTAGCGAAGGAATTCTGTAAGATCTTGCTATGAATAGATCACTGAACTCGAGGCAGACTACTTATGTTACCAACCGATCGTCGATTGTGAGGTAGTTGTCACCTTGTAGCCCAATCGCCAAATTTGAGGTAGTTGCACTTGATTCAAGGAAGAATTCCACCGAGGAGAATACCTACTATTGGTACTATGGCTAGAAGAATGGATGAGATGATGGAAATGATGAAAAAAATGTGAGTTCACTTGGATGTTGTTGAAGAAGATCAGAGAAGAGGATTGACACCTCGACCTAATGTTGAAAGTAATGATGAAGAATTCCAATCTGCTGATCAAAATGAAGTAACCCTAGGAGATGAAGAGGAAGAATCAAATCAAGTCAAGATGTTGTGAGCTATTTCAAAGATTGGGAAAAGACCTAGAGTTGATGTACCGAACTATACTGGAAATTTGAATCCTAAGGAACTGGTTGATTGGATAAATGACCTAGAAGAATACTTTGAGTATGAAGAAATTGAAGATCTAGAGAAGGTGAAATTTGCAAAGACAAAGTTGAAAGGACATGCTACTATATGGTGGAAAGAAGTTTAGTTGGATAGAAACAAAAGAGGAAAAGAAGATTACAAAGTGGGATAGAATGGTGACAAAGTTGAAGAATCAATTTATACCTGTTGATTATGAATTGGAACCATTGAAGAGATTGCAGAACCTGAGACAAAAGGAGAAATTTTGAAGGAGTACACTGAAGAATTTCATAAGATGATCATAAGGATAGGACATAGTGAAGCAAGCAAGGAAAAAGGTGTAAGATACATCAATGGACTGAGATTGAACATTCAAGAAGAATTGAGTTTAGTCAAGATAACAACATTGGAAGAAGCATATCAGTTTTCCCTGAAATTTGAAGAAAAGTTGAACAAGAGGCATGATTAGAGACAAAGACATAGAGGAGATAAATTTTAGAGAGGTAGAACATTTTCCAGAGGAGAGAGATCATATGCAGAGTAGAACAGACAAGAGAACATATTCAAGGAGGACAAAGATAACAATGCATACTAGAGACATGATAGAATTTTCTACCACAGAGGAAACCCTAGTCCATACTGAAGTGAAGGATATAGAAGAGAAGGAAGAGGACCTGATAGGATGACATTTAGAGGAACTTGTTTCAAATGTGGAGGTGAAGGACATAGAGCATTTGAATGTAATCAATGGAGTACAAGAAAGAAGACAAAAAATAGTGGAAGAGTAGCCTATGTAGAAGAAGAACCCGTTGGATCACCTAGTTCAGTTGGTAAACCTGAGAAAGGAGAATCACTTGTCATGAGGAGAGTACTATTTCAAATAGAGACAAATGAGGAACCATTGCAAAGGAAAAGCTTGTTCAGAAACAAATGCAAATCAGGAGGTAAATGTTGTAAAGTTGTAATTGATAGTGGTAGTTTAGATAACCTAGTTTCAAAGGAGGTGGTGTCTAAGGTAAAGTTGGAAATATTGAAACACCTTAAGCCATATCAGATAGCATGGATTTAGGATGATCATAAGGTACTGGTGAGTGAACAATGTTTGGTGAAATTTCATATTGTGTCTTATCATGATGAAGTATTGTGTGATATTATGCCTATGGATGTATGTCATGTTTTGTTGGGTAGACCATGGTAGTATGATAGGAAAGTTATACATGATGGGAGGAAGAATACATATACTACAACATCAAATGGAAAGAGAATTAATTTTACTCCTTTGCAAGATGATCCTAAGAGTGAAGTATGTGGGAATACTAGAATCTGTTTGGTAGATGGAAGAAAATTTTTGGATGGTTTGAGACATAAGAATATGTTTTATTCTTTGATTCCTAAGAAGCCTGAAAACCTGAAGACAGAGACTGAAGAATGACAATTGCAGGAGATAACTGAGTTGCTGATAGAGTATGAAGACATCATATCAGATAATGTACTTGAAGGATTGCCACCAATCAGGAGTATCGGTCATCACATGGATCTTATACTCAGAGCTAGTTTGCCTAACAAAGCAGCACATAGAATGACACTGACAAAGAATGAAGAATTGAAGATAGATACATGAGTTGTTGAGGAAAGGTTTGATTAGAGAAAGTTTGAGTCCTTGCGTAGTACCTACAGTGCTAGCACTGAAGAAGGATGGTGAATGGAGAATGTGTATAGACTCTAGAGCAATAAACAAAATCACAGTTAAGTATAGATTTCCTTTACCTAGGATGGATAATGTCATTAGAATTTAAACTTTCAAGCATGTAGAAATTAAACTACAACAAAACCCTAACTACAATGAAGTGCAAGCAAGCCTAGAAATCAAGCAAACAAATAGAAAATAAACTATAATCTAACCTATAACTTGACTAATCTTCATTGTCCTCCTTAACCTTGCATTATGTTCTTAGATTTTGCATGTTTTTTGCAACAATCTAGAGAAGCTTAAGTTTGTGGACAGCAAGATATTGGAGATGATAGAGGATTCTAAGCCAAGAAGAAGAGCTTACGAGATGTCTAAGAGATAAGAGCATAATGGCTGAAAATGAAGCTAGAAAAGGTGTTTTATAGAAGAGCATGTTTGAATGGAGGGCCTAGATTGCATGTTGAATTTGGAGCCAAATGAAGGGCTATGATAGATTAGGGTTCCCAAACACTAGAGGACAAAAGTGAATTTAAAATTGGGAGAAATGATGAGGTGGAGGATGTTTAAATTAAATAAACTTGGTTAATTTATTTAATTCATTTGAAGTGGACATGTGAACCTTAATTAAACAAATGAGATTTATTTAATTGAGGGGTAGGATTTATTTGTTTGAATAAATTGAGTTAAGGGGACATTACGAAAGTGAATGATTAAATAACTAATTAATTAAATTTAATTAATTAATTATTTAATCAAAATTAGGGAAAAATAGGAGAATATGGAAGAGATTAATGCTTTGTAATCCGAGGACACTTTTAGGTGTCTACATTTTGCCCCTCTTTGAGATGATGTTCGAGATGATGTGATTTATGTCAAGTAACATAATCTCAAAGAAGCTAAGGAAATGGATAGAGGAAAAGGATGATGATGGAAAGATATGATGATGATGCCCCCTTGAGAGGATAGGTAGGTTGAACAATCACGAGTAGGCTCTCAAAATGAAAAGGGATTGGTCAAGGAAGAAAGATAGGGGAATGGATAGAAGAAATGAATGATACATTAAGTTGCAATGAAGGTGGAGGAATGAAGATGCGAGAGAGAGATGGTGGAGGAATGAAAGATTGGCTAGAAGAATGGGAATGAGATCTTGCTTTGATAGATTTTTGAGCTTCTCACTTGTAATTTTTTCTGCTTATCATCATAGAACTTATTATGTCAAGGGACGACAATCACAATGGCATGATAGAGGCCAAAGTACAAAAATGTGATCCCTTGCAAAACAGGCACATGGCAAACAAGGAATGCCTGACTCAGACTAGTAACTGTGATACCTTGTCGGAACATGCGATGAGATAACTGTGATGTGTGTAAGTCCTTATGTAAGGAAGTAGTTATTCTTTCCAATGCATAGGATGTCTTTGATTCACACCCAATGGAATCTCGATCACATGCAAGGCACCAAGTTGCCCTAGTCATTTTGCCAAGACAAATTGCAAACAACAATCAAAGAAAAAGGTCTCTCTCTATCCTCACTTCTCTTCATCACTTAGGACTACCTTGAGAAGCATAAGAACGGGACTGCAAAACAATCTAGTAAAATAAGATAGACTAGACCAACAGCCATTTGGACCTTTTGCCAAGTGATGTGTTTGATTTATTCCGATGATTCAATGAAGGAGGCCTAGTTTTAGGATAGGAAGCATGTCGTATAAGATGTTAAGTCTCGTTTTGGCAATGCAGCCACCTATATAAGGCAAGTGATAAGATTGGGACATCCCATATAAGACATGTGGTCCGATTTCGCGAATGTCACAAACTATGAAATGATTGGGTTGTGATGGTTGTTGATGTTTGATTTCATAAATGACACATGTTGTATAAGGCGTAGAGTCCCGGTTTCGATAGTGCCCCATTCCATATAGGGTATGTGATAGTTGATAAGGTTAGTTGATGGCAACTAAATTGTGTTGGCTGATTGAAAGCTTGTCTTGTTGGTTGGGATTGTTTTTCATGTGAAAGACTTATTGCTTTAGTCTGTTCAAAGTGTCCATCTTGTTAAGGGACAACGTATTATGATAGTTGACTTGATAGGCCCTAAGGGACTGACCTAGTGCCTTGGGGGCTCAACAAAGACGGCCTTGCTTACGTGAAAGCTTAGAGGCAACGTAGTTCAACATGGTTTTGACATAGTTTATTGCTTGGGATTTTTTGGTTGGTTATTTGATTTTTTTTGTGATTTTTGGTGATATATGATGTTTTTTGGATTTTTGTGAATATTTGGATGTTTTTGGATTTTGATATGTTTTGATTTTATTGGATTTTTGACATGTTTTGATTTTTTTTTGTGTTTTGAAATGTTTTGATTTTTTTTGTATTTTGAAATGTTGTGATTTTTTTTTTGTATTTTGAGGAATATTTATTTTTTTGGATTTTGGAAATGTTTTTGATTTTTTGGGATTTTTGATATGTTTTGATTTTTTTGGATTTTTGAAATGTTGTGATTTTTTTGAATTTTGACATGTTTTGATGACATCGGAGGACAATTTGGGTAGCCTTTGTGCTAGATACCAATGACAAGGGAAAATAAAGTCTAGGTGCAAGGATAATGTAGGATGGGTGATAGTAAATGGAATGGATGTATGCGCAAGGATGTGATCTCCAAGGACTATGTCGCATAAGAATAATATGCCCCATTCTAGGAATAATACTTAGGATTTGCATGACAAATCTTATGACAAGAGGATGACAAGAGGATCATTTGGAAGGGGATGAGGTATATCGAGGGATATCCAAAGTATTTGTCAACATTTTCCCTCCATACCTTTACCAAGATCAAAAGAGGAAGGGAGGATGAATAGATTCAATAGGCTAAGTATATGTATGTAATAGATAGGATGATATGGAAATGGTATGATAGGATAGAAATGATAGGTTGGATGAGACATCGTGCCCCCAAGTGTAAGTGACATTGAAAGATCAACCTACACATGACGCCTGTTTTCCAAATTTTTATCATGGTACTTATCCAAGGCGCCACCAAGGGTGGTTTTTACCGTTGGACGAAAGGTTTTCTCTTTACTTTTTTTTACCTTTTGAATGGGATAGGTGGATATGGAAAAGAGGGAATCAAGTGTCTAGCTCCATGGAAGCTAATAGTCCCATTAGAGATAGGTGTCGTCGCATGGACTATGTCAAATGTCATTATTCTCAAAGATGTTGGCAAGGGGATTTGCATGAAAGTGAGATGGAGTATGTAGATAGTGGATTATGGAGGGAACGATAGTGGATTATGTAGGAAAGATAGAAGATTATGATGTGGATTATGGAAGGTTCATGTAAGGATGGATGAATGACTTATCCAAAAGCATGGACCATAGGGATAGGATGGGTGAAATATGTAAGAAAATAGTTGAAGGATGGGGTGATGGAGGTATGGAAAGGAATCATGACCAACGGTTGCACACACCATGATAAACATGGAAGATTTTGATTGGAAGGTGGTGTAGGAAGTAATTGTGATGGTGACTTAGGGACCTACATAGACTTAGTATTTTTATGACTTTTTCTTTGCTTGTGGGATGAAGAAATTTGAGATTTTTGAATGGAATGGGTGTTGATATGCGCCAAACAACTGAGAGGGGGGGTGAATCAGTTGTCACAAAACTTAAACACTTTCTACAATTGAAACATTCATCACTTATCCACAATTATTATGATTTAACAATGAGAGCATGAAATTAGAAACTTAACCACAGATACAACATCAAACACAAGAGACACCATATTTACATGGAAAACCCCAAGGTGGGGAAAAACCATGGAGAGGATTAACTCTCAATATATATTGTAATCTTGAAATAGTGATGTTTAGGCTTGGTCACCCCATAGGCCTAAACATACTGGCTTACTGCTATGAAGAATAGCTAGGTCTAGCAGGCTCACTGCCACAACCCTAAACCTAGCAAGATTACAATAAGGACTATTAAACCCCGAGGGTTGTTAAACCCTATTCACTACCATGATCAACACCTTTTTCTACTTGCGACTGAAGTATAATAATTTCCCTACTCTTCCTTTCATCTGCTCTACTCTTCCTATGTTCTTCTCTTCCTCTTCTTTCCTCTGCCCCCTTCCTTTCTCTACCTTTGGACCTTTCTTAATATATTCTCATTTTCACTCAAGGACACCTCATCCACATCTCAACTACAAGTATTTATAAATTACATCAACCTTGGAATGATTATCAAGGTCGGCATCACAATCATCAACCATTGAAACAATCTCCAAGGTCGGCATTACAAACAATTACAAAATTGGTCCTGACCTATTACAATATCATGCAAAGGAAATGAAATACAGATCATACCATGCCTTAGCCAGGACTCAAACATGACCTTCTACACCACAACATGCTTCCACAATCTTCCAGAGATCTCCGCAATCACTAGGATCAACTAGGTCTACCAAGACTAGTTACACACTACATTAACTAGGAACAATCTTCACACACCATCACAATTTATTAATGTGGACCAAAGTCTAGATAGGAACATGATTAGGAGACATCCACAAGCACATTATAATCATCAAGAGAAACCACACGAACCTTAACTACTTTATTCATAGGAATCTTCTCACTAGAACACATGAACTTCACTGTCTTCAACTGTCATAAAAGAAAGATAGCTTGTGGACCACCAAACCATGAACCATTGTAACTGTAGGTACTTATCATCATCCCAAACTTCCCTATAGAACCACAGAGAAAAATATTTTATTACGGAGGAATGTGGAGCCAAATACTATCTCCCTGTCTCAACTGAACTTACATAAAAAGCAAGTTTCACTCTGGTGAATACAACTCACTTAGATCTTCATGCATATGGCTCAAACTAGAATGTAGCATCCTCAGACATACTTCTAACTTACTTCCAATCTGCAGACCATGATCTTCAAGTAGGAATAAATGCAGAGTAGTTTACCGAATTGTTCTCAGCATACAACTCACTGTCTGTACTGCACTTCTCTGTAACTCACTTGTTTCTTCCAGAGAGGCTAATTTTCTCAATATCCTCAACATACAAGACTTCTAAACAAGTAATAGAATAAGATACAGTTGACACCAATGACAACAGATTGATTAGGCACAAACTTGCAACAATCTCCCCCTTTGTCATTGATGGCAACATATGATGTGAAAAATAGCAACAACCATCAAGACAAGATTCTCCCCATTTCTCTTTACACACCTACACTCTTTCTTTCTCTAAAATCCCCCCCCTTTCTCTTACACTTCTGCACTCTAAGTTTTTCACATGACTTCTCTCCCCCTTTGACATCAATGGAAAAGGACACATACTTGCACTCATCTTCTTTGACCTAATCTCTCTTCTGAACTCTCTAACTACTCCCCCTGAGAAGTAGCCCTAAACAACATCAATTTGGACCTCTGAGCACCTCTAGACTGATGTACTATTGTGCATCTTAGTTTGGAGCAGGCAAGGTGATGACCCCTAACATTTTTTTGAGATACTCAAAAGTATCCTTACGTAGAGGCTTGGTGAAAATGTCTGTAATTTAATCCTTGGTAGAAACATACTCCAACTTCACTTCATTCTTTGTCACCTTTTCTCTCAAAATATGATACCTAATGATATGTACTTTGTCCTTGAATGCATTACTAGATTCTTTGATATGTTGATAGCACTTGTATTGTCACAAAAGATTGTAATTGGATCTTCATACACAACTCTGATGTCCTTCAATGTTTGCTTCATCTATAACACTTGAGTGCAATTACATGTTGCTACAATGTATTCTGCTTCTGCAGTAGACAAGGCTATTGAATCATGTTTCTTGCTCAACCAAGATACTATTCTTTTTCCAAGAAGAATGCACCTCCACTTGTGCTTTTTCTGTCATCCACATCTCTGGCCCAATCTGCATCAGTATATGCACTAAGAACAAAGTCACTATCCCTGGGGTACCACAAACCATAATCTATTGTGCCTTTTAAATATCTCAAAATTCTCTTGACTAACATCACATGTGATTCCTTAGGTTCTGCTTGAAATCTTGCCACAAGACACACTGCATGCATTATGTCAGGTCTGGTTTGAGTCAGATAAAGTAATCCTCCAATCATAGATCTATACTTTTTCTGGTCTGTCAAGGGTGAGTTATCATCTTTGCTCAACTTACAACTAGTTATCATAGGTGTGCATACTAGTTTAGAGTCTTCCATCCCAAATTTCTTTAACAATTCTTTCACATACTTAGACTAAGAAATGAAGCTACCCTTATCTGATTGACTTATTTGTAGACCTAAAAAGAAGTTCATCTCCTCAAACATAGACATTTCAAATTCACTTTGCATTTCTCCAATAAAAACTGAGCACATACCTTCATTGCCTCCAAAAATAATGTCATCCACAAAGACTGCAACAATCAGGGTTTGTTCATCATTGATCTTGATGTGGAGATTACTATCTATCGTACCTTTATTGAACCCTATCTATATTAGGTACCTGTCCAACCATGCATACCATGCCCTGGGAGCTTGTTTTAATCCATACAGTGTTTTATTCAATCTGCATACCATGTCCCCTTGCTTTGATGACTAAAATCCTTCCGGTTGTTCAATATAGACTTCCTCTTCCAACTCTCCATTTAAGAAGGTAGACTTCACATCCATTTGATAAACCTGTTGCAAGTATGGGCCTAATCGGTGTTGTCATTGATGTCAACATACTCCTGTTACATTGATGATAAGGATTGGATGAGCTGTGTGCTGAGGATATTGAGAAAATTAGTTCTAATCATGAATAGAGAAGAACAATGAAGATAGTAAGCTAAAGATCATCAAAGGGTTTGTAGATATGTGTCTTAAGGTGATTCAGTAAAGATTTTAGAGGTTCGTATGAAGATCTGAAGAAGTTATGGCCACTCAAGTAAAACTGGTTCTGGCAGGTGTTCAAAGGTGACAGAGTGACATAGATAGGTCCAATGAGATCCGGAAATGCAATATCATGTTCTACAGATTTAAGGAAATGTTTAGGAAGTCAGTATGAATTGACAACTCAATCGGTTCATGGTCTAGAGGTCCGCAAGCATCTACTCCATTGTGACAGTGATGACAAACTATGTTCTTGAGGTTCTGGATGAAGGAGATAAGGATTTCAGTAAGCAGATGTAATGTGGATGTTCCTGGTGATACAGGCAAGCTTGTGGAGGTCTTTGGATCATGTCTAGTTCGTGTTGGTGGTCCACATTGGAGTTTGAGCTCGCAATTGAAGAATTACTACCAGATGATGGTGTTCTTCCTAAGTCTGGCCGACCGGATGAGTTACACATCCTGCGGATGATCTTGAAAATGTTATGTGAAGATTGGCGTGTTCCTAGAAGAAGATTGAAGTCTCAAATCTGTGTGGCCGACAGTGTGTTGTTCTGCATGAAGTCTTTTGCAATTAGTCATGATGTATTTATGTATTTTCTCTATAATGTTTGCCGACTTAGATGATTATTCCTAAGTCGATGTCTTGTATAAATAAGGAATTATAAAGTCATTTCAAAGTGATCTTGAGAAGATGAGTGTGTTGTAGCGAAGAGGAGAGTGAAAAGCAGAGTAGAAGTATTGGGCTTAAATAGAACTGACTCAAGCATGGTGAAGATGCTATTCTCTAGTTCAAGTATGTGATACTTATTATTTTGTAGACAATGTGTCTCTTATAGGTAGTGGGCCTCTTGTGAGCAGTGTGCTCAGATAGTGAGCCCTAATTGGCATGTGTCATTTTGTTCCTTCTATTCTTCTAATAGAGAATACAATCTTGGGTTAATCACCTCGTGGTTTTTCCCTTAACCAGGTTTTCCACGTCAAAATCTTGGTGTCTTATGTGTTGATGTGTTTCTGCTCTTGATTTAATGCATTATGTTTCCATGATTGATTTATTATTATGCTACTGAATTACAAAGTGGATTTAAGTGTTTTATTGGAAGAAAGTTTTGGACAACTGATTCACCCCCCCTCTCAGTTGTCTGTCCTAAATCTAACAATTGGTATCAGAGCTAAGTTCCTCTAAAAAGAGCTTAACCACTTGAGGAGATCCAGAATGTTGTCCTACAAGAAGGATAGTCCGAAGTTTGATGGAACCAATTTTAATCTTTGGAAAAGTTGCATGTAATGTCACTTATAATGTATGGGAATGCAGTATTGGACCATGGCTTCAATGAAGTATACTCCCCCACAGAATGGCCTGAAAACCGCAAATGAAATCACAGATGCTGAAAACAATTTGTGGACTAAAGAAGCTCTTCTAAGTGCCTTGTCTGCGTCAGAGCTAACAAATGTTGTTGACCTACAAACTGCTTTTGAGATTTGGGAAAAACTGGAACTTCTACATGAAGGAGACAAGTATGTTAAATGTGCAAGGCTACAAAATCTGAAAGGAAAATTTGAAAATCTGAAGATGAGAGAAGATGAAAATATCACTATTTTTATGCCAAGAGTAAATGAGCTTGTTTGTGGCATTAGATGTGCTGGTGTAGTCTTGGATGAAGATGAGATTGTTGGCAAAGTTCTCAGATCCCTTCCTGGTTCTTATAAATACAAGGTTTCTGCTATCGAAGAATTCAGAGCCCATTCAGGTGTCACAAGAGATCAATTGGTTGATAAATTGGTTGTAATTAAATTGACCAAGTTTGGAGATGCCCCCCCAAGACTAAATCTGCATTCAAAGCCTCTATAAAAGGTAAACAAAGGTTTGATCTGGGAGATAACTCTTCAAGGAAACTATCATGGTATGAAAAAGAAAGAAAAGACTTGGAAGAAGAAGAAGCTGAAACTACTCAACTTGAAGCCCTTATTACAAAAAGACTGCCAAGAGGATCTAGTAAGTATGAAGGGAAATTGTCTTTTAAGTGTTTTAACTGCAATAAGATTGGTCATTTTACCTCAAGGTGTCCGGAAAGATTTTCAAGGCCAAATCCTAACAGATCAAGGTTCCAAAAGAATTGTTACTATGTTCATGAAGAGGATGATAATGAAGGAGTAACATATGATGAATCAGAGACAGGAAACAAATCTAGAAATGATTGGGTGTTTATTGCCATCAAGGAAGAAGATCCAATGCCCTCTGAATCTGCCAATCATAAAGTTGTAGAAAGAGCTCTGGCTACCCAAGTTGAAGAAAAGGATGATTGGGTCATTGACAGTGGATGCTCTCACCATATGATAGGTGACAAAAATAAGTTCATAGATTTGGAAAGGTATGAAGGAGGAGTGGTAAAGTTTGGTGATAATTCTGCTGGTAGAATCAAAGGTAGAGGAACTATTTCTTTTGATGGAAAGAACAAAACTGATAACGTACTGTATGTTGAAGGATTGAAGCACAATCTTCTCAGTGTTGGACAGTTGGTGGACAAAGGCTATGATCTCCGATTCAAGAATGGAAAATGCAAGATCTTTGAAAGTTCTGGAATAGAGATTGCATCTGGTACTCAAACAAAATATAATATCTTCCATTTTGTTGGTACTCGTAAAAGTTGTCTATTTGTGCAAATTGATCAGAGTTGGCTATGGCATAAGAGGATGTGTCATGTGAATTTTGATAATATCATTAAGATAAGCAACACTCGGGCTGTAAGAGATCTTCCAAAATTGGTGAAACCTATAAATAGTTTGTGCAAAGAATCTCAGTTGAGGAAACAATGCAGAGTCTCATTCAAAAGCAAGGAACAATCTTCTATCGGATTATTGGACTTAGTTCATACTGATCTATGTGGTCCGGCAAGAATAAGGAGTGTGCAAGGTGATAGATACTTCATGCTATTAATTGATGACCATTCTTGGATGATGTGGGTTACTTTTCTAAAAGAGAAATCAGAAGCTCTTGAGAAATTCAAAATATTCAAGGCTATGGTAGAGAATGAAACTGGATTAAAATTAAAATGTTTGAGGTCTGATAGAGGTGGAGAATTCACATTCGATGAGTTCATAGAATTCTATGAGAAACATGGAATAAAGAGACAGTTGTCTGCTCCTAGGACTCCACAATAGAATGGAGTAGTGGAGAGAAAGAATCAGACCATCTAGGAAGCATCTAGGACCATGATGATAGAAGCAAATGTTCCTTAGATCTATTGGAGAGAAGCTATCAGCACTGCAGTCTATACTCTCAATCGAGTACAAATCAGAAGCAATACCGGTAAGACTCCTTATGAACTCTGGTTTAGCATCACTTCTACTATGAGGTATTTCAAAGTCTTTGGTAGCAAATGTTACATTAAAAGAGATGAAGATCTAAGAAAATTTGATGCTAGAAGTGATGAAGGAATATTCTTGGGTTATTCTACTCAGAGCAAAGCATACCGGTGTTATAACAAGAGATTAAGGAAGATTGTGGAAAGTACAAATGTGAAGGTTGATGAAGGAATTGAAAAACCCTCAAGGTTTTATGAATAGATGAAGATGATCAAAATGATGTTTTCATTCAAGAAGTCCAAGCTCCCTCTGAAATTTAGATTCAAATTGATTGGGTAAATCAGGAAGAAGAGATAAGTTTGAATGAACCTGTTCAAGAATTAGAAGTGCCAAAAACTCCCAAAGTTCCTAGGTATGTAAAACTGAATCACTCTGAAGATTAGATTATAGGTGATAAAAGCAAAGGTGTACAAACAAGAAGGATTGCTCAAGATTCAGAAGAGTATTGTCTAATTTCAAAAGTTGAACCTAGGATAGTGAATGAAGCTTGCAATGATGAAAACTGGACTAAGGCAATGGAGGAAGAACTATTGCAAATTGAGAAGAATCACACATGGGATCTTGTTCCCAGACCTAAAAATAAGAATGTGATTGGAACCAAATGGGTCTTCTAGAATAAACTAAATGAAGTTGGTGAAGTAATTAGAAATAAAGCCAGATTGGTCTGCAAGGGTTACTCTCAAATAGGAGTTGACTTTGAAGAAACTTTTTCTCCGGTGGCAAGAATTGAAGCAGTCAGATTATTTCTTGCTTTTGCTGCCTTCAAGGATTTCAAAGTGTATCAGATGGATGTCAAGTCTGCCTTCCTGAATGGTGACTTGGAAGAAGAAGTATACATTGAGCAACCAGATGGATTTTAATTGTCTGATCATGGTGATATGGTCTGCAAGTTTAAGAAAGCACTGTATGGACTCAAGCAAGCCCCAAGAGCCTAATATGAAAGATTGGATAAGCATCTTTTGAAGATTGGTTTTAACAAAGGTACTGCTAACAGTAATTTGTACTTCAAAATTGATCATGAAAATTTCTTGATTGTTGAAGTATTTGTTGATGATATCATTTTTGGAGGAAGAGATAGTATGTACAAAACCTTTGCAAATCAAATGAAAAGTGAATTTGAGATGTCCATGCTTGGGGAAATGAATTTCTTCTTGGGTCTGCAAATCATTCAAACTAAGAAAGGAATCTTCATTTCTTAGACCAAATATGTGAAAGAATTGTTGAAGAAATTTGGGATGGAAGAGTCAAAACCAATGAGTACTCCCATGGAACTGGATGTAAATTGAGCAAAGATGATGACTCTCCTAAGACTGATCAAAAAAAGTATAGGTCAATGATTAGAGGATTGTTGTATCTCACTCAAACTAGACCCGATATTATGAATGTTGTTGGTCTTGTTGCTAGATTCCAAGCTGATCCTAGAGAATCTCATGTCATGGCAATCAAGAGGGTTTTTAGGTATCTAAAAGAGATAGTTGAGTATGGTTTGTGGTATCCTAGAGATCATAATTTCTCTCTTCATGCATATATAGATGCGGATTGGGCAGGAGATGTGGATGACCGGAAGAGTACCAGCGGTGGAGCATTCTTTTTGGGGAAGAGATTGGTTTCTTGGATGAGCAAGAAAAAAGAGGCAATATCTCTATCCACTGCAGAAGCAGAATATATTGCAGCAGCAGGTAGTTGCACTCAAGTTTTGTGGATGGAACAAATGCTAAGAGACATAAGAGTGGATGGAGTATGAGGAGCCTATCATAATCTTTTGTGATAGCTCAAGTGCAATAAATATATCTAAGAACCTGGTGTTGCATTCAATGACTAAACATATATCCATCAAGTTTCACTTTTTGAGACAACAAGTGAACAAGAATGAAGTTAGATTGGAGTTTGTGCCTTCCAACGATCACATTGCAGATATCTTTACCAAACCTCTACCTAAGGACTCTTTTGAGTATCTCAGGGAGAAGTTAGGGGTTATTACCCCTCCAGTGATGAACTAAGGTGCACTAATGTGTATCAGTCCAGTGGATATCACAGTCATATCTTGTGGTCTGGATTGATGATGGGGAGCAGCTGGTATGATTCTGAAGTGGTGGAGTTGCAAGTATGTGCCCTTTTCCATTGATGCCAAAGGGGGAAAGAAGACATGTGAAAAACAAGTGGTTGCTGATCAAAGGGGGAGCAGGAAAGGAAGAGAAGTTGTGACAGTGAGAAGTTCTTGTCTTGATGATTAAAACAATTTTTCACATCATATGTTGCCATCAATGACAAAGGGGGAGATTGTTGCAAGTATGGGCCTAATTGGTGTTGTCATTGATGTCAACATACTCCTGTTGTATTGATGATAAGGATTGGATGAGCTATGTGCTGAGGATATTGAGAAAATTAGTTCCAATCAGGAACAGAGAAGAACAGTGAAGATAGTAAGCTAAAGATCCTAGCTAAGATGAAGATCAGAGGATGCACATCAAAGGGTTTGTAGATATGTAAAGATGATAAGGTGATCTAGTAAAGATTTCAAAGGTCCACATGAAGATCTAAAGAAGTTGTGGCCACTCAAGTAAAACTGGTTCTGACAGGTGTTTAGAGGTGACAAAGTGACATAGATAGGTCTGGTGAGATCCAGAAATGCAATATCCTATTCTGCGGATTTAAGGGAATGTTTAGGAAGTCAATATGAATTGACAACTCAATCGGTTTGTGGTATGGAGGTTCGTAAGCATCTACTCCATTGTGACAGTGATGACAGACTGTGTTCTTAAGGTTGTGGATGAAGGAGATAAGGATTTCAGTAAGCAGATGTAGTGTGGATGTTCCTGGTGATTCAGGCAAGCTTGTGGAGGTCTTTGGATCATGTCTAGTTCATGTTGGTGGTCTGCATTGGAGTTTGAGCTCGCAATTGAAGAATTACTACCGGCTGATGGTGTTCTTCCTAAGTCTGGCCAACTAGATGAGTTACACATCTTGCGGATGATCTTGAAAATGTTATGTGAAGATTGGTATGTTCCTAGAAGAAGATTGAAGTCCCAGATCTGTGTGGCCAATAGTGTGTTGTTCCACGTGAAGTCTTTTGCAATTAGTCATGATGTATTTATGTATTTGCTCTGTAATGTTTTCTGACTTAGATGATTATTCCTAATTTGATGTCTTGTATAAATAAGGAATTGTAAAGTCATTTCAAAGTGATCTTGAGAAGATGAGTGTGTTGTAGCGAAGAGGAGAGCGAAAAATAGAGTAGAAGTATTGGGCTTAAATGGAACTGACTCAAGCATGGTGAAGATACTATTCTCCATTTCAAGTATGTGATACTTATTATTTTGTAGACAGTGTGTCTCTTGTAGGTAGTGGGCCTCTTATGAATAGTGTGCTCGGGCAGTGAGCCCTAATTGGCATGTGCTATTTTGTTCCTTCTATTCTTCTAATAGAGAATACAATCTTGGGTTAATCACCCTGTGGTTTTTCCCTTAACTGGTTTTCCACGTCAAAATCTTGGTGTCTTATGTGTTGATGTGTTTATGCTCTTGATTTAATGCATTATGTTTCCATGATTGATTTATTATTATGCAACTAAATTACAAAGTGGATTTAAGTGTTTTATTAGAAGAAAGTTTTGGACAACTGATTCACCCCCCCTCTTAGTTGTCTGTCCTGAATCTAACAAAACCTTGAAATCTTTGTATGCTGCAAAAACCAGAAACATCCTTATTTCTTCAATCCTTGCTACTGGAGCAAAAGTTTCTTCAAAGTCTATTCCTTCAACCTGAGCATATCCTTTGTATACCAATCTTTCTTTGTTTCTTACCACTTCACCATTCTCATTCATTTTGTTTATGAAGACCCACTTTGTACCAATTACATTCTTGTCTATTAGTATGGGAACAAGATCCCAAGTCTGATTCATCTCTATCTGCATCAATTCTTCTTCCATGGCCTTTATCCAATTCTCATATTTGCAAGCCTCATCCATAGTTTTAGGGTCAATCTTAGAGATCAGACATAAATTTAATTGTTCTTCTGTAGCTTTTCTTCTGGTTAAGATCACTTTGCTCTATTCTCCTATGATTTGATTTTCAGAATGACTGACTCTTACATATCTTGGAGTTTTGGTAGCACTTATCAGAGCTTGTTCTTCTTCATCTATGTTGTCTTCATGCTACACCACTTCTAAAACATCTGGATCATCTGACTTATATCCACTTGATTCTGAAGACCTTTCCTTACATTCATCAACTTTAACATTTGCACTTTCAATGATTTTATTCAACCTCTTATTATAGCACCGGTAGGCCTTGCTCTTGGTGGAGTAACCAAGGAAGATTTTGTCATCACATCTATCATCAAACTTGCCTAAATCTTCTTCTCTTTTGATATAACATTTGCTACCAAAAACTTTAAAATATTTCATAGTAGGAACTCTACCATGCCACAATTCATAGGGAGTTTTTGAACTGTTACCTTTTACTTGAACTCTATTTAGGATATATACTGCGGTGTGAATTGTTTCTCTCCAATATGCTTCTGGAAGATGAGCTTCCTTCATCATGGTTCTAGTAGCTTCTTGAGCTGTTCTATTTTTCCTTTCAACAACTCCATTTTGTTGTGGAGTTCTAGGCACAGATAGTTGTCTCTTTATTCCATGCTCTTCACAAAAGAAATTAAATTCATTTGATGTGAACTTTCCTCCTCTATCAGATCTCAAACATTTAATTTTCAAATCCATCTCATTTTCAACCATTGCCTTAAATGCCTTGAATTTATCTACAACTTCAACTTTCTCTTTCAAAAAGGTGACCCAAGTCATTCTAGAATAATCATCAATGAGCAGCATGAAATACCTGTCTCCTTGCAAACTTCTTACTCTAGTAGGTCCACACAAATCTATATGCACTAGCTCAAGTAGTCATCCAACTGATTGATCCTTTCTTTTGAAACTTGTTCTTGTATGTTTCCCAAATTGACAATCCTTGCCAACCAGATTAGCAGGCTTCACAAGCTTAGGGAAATCTCTAACAATATGTACAATACTTATCTTCATAATATTGTCAAAATTTATGTGACACAACCTTCTATGCCATAACCAACTCTCATGAATCTGAGTCAACAAGCAATAGTTCTTGGTTCCTTTCAAGTGATAGATATTACCTCTAGTCCTTTTACCAGTTGCAATGATTGTTTCAGAGCTTTCCCTGATCTTGTATCCATTGTCCTTGAAGCTTAATTCATAGTCCTTCTCACACATCTGACCCACACTCAGAAGATTGTACTTTAATCCTTTCACATACAAGACATCTTCAATATTATGCTTGCCATCAAAAGAAATAGATCCTTTTCCATAAATCCTACTAGTTGTATCATCTCCAACCTAACCAGTCCACCATCATATCTTTCCAAACTTACAAACTTACTTTTGTCACCAGTCATGTGGTGAGAGAAACCACTATCAATAACCCATTCATCTTTGTCCTTAATGACATGAGCAGCCAAAGCACTTTCCACTAGTTTTTCTTCCTTCATACAACTAGAAGAATTAGTAGACACAAGATCTTCCTTAATAGCAATGAACAAGCATTATCCGGTTCACCATTATCTGATACTCCATCATCCTCAAAATCTTCAACATAATAACACTTCTTTTGGGTCCTAGGTTTGTTCTCATATCTTCTTCTATTTCTTTGAATTCTTTTAGGACATCTGGAAGCAAAATGACCTACTTTACCATAGGAAAAACATTTGAAAGGTAATTTTCTTCTATACTTACCAGATTCTCTTTGCAGCCTATCCACAAAGTTGGCTTCAACTTCATCTATCTCATCATCAGAAGGCAGTCTCAACTTTTGGCAGAGCATCATCTAACTCCCTCATTTCAAAAGCAGTAAGCTTACCAAGCAACTGATCCCTATTAACTATTTTTACTTGCATGAATTCTTCAATCGTGGCCACCTTGTGACAGTAGGACTTGGGCAGAGATCTGAGTATTTTCATAACAATTTCCTTTTCTTCGAGAGTTTAGCCTATGGCTTTTATCCCTGTAACAAGTTCATCAACTCTTTGCATAAAAGCTGATATGTTTTCATCATTGTTCATCTTCAAGCTTTCATATTTCACTTTCAGACTTTGTAACTTGGCTTCCTTCATAGAATCATCTCCTTCATACATATTTTTTTAACTTTTCCCATACCTTATTTGTAGTTTCAAGATCCACCACTTTCATCAGTATTGAGTTGGTTAATGAGCTTAGCAAAGCATCCCTTGCCTTGATGTCTATCTCATATTCTTTGATTTCATCTTCATTCATTGGACCATTTTGAGGTATGGTGTATTCTGTTTCTACAACTTTCTAAACTTTGACACTAAGAGAAAGAAGATGACTTTTCATCTGAACCTTCCAAAGAACATAATTAGTTCCATCAAAATGCGGTGCTTCCTTCTTGTAAGACATTTTGGATCTTCCCCAAGCTATTAAACTTTCTTTAGAGGAACTTAGCTCTGATACCAATTGTTGATATGCACTAGAAAACTGAGAGGGGGGTGAATCAGTTGTCACAAAACTTAAACACTTTCTGCAATTCAAACATTCATCACTTATCCACAATTATTATGATTTAACAATGAGAGCACGAAATTAGAAACTTAACCACAGATACAACATCAAACACAAGAAACACCAGATTTATGTGGAAAACCCCAAGGTGGGGAAAAACTACCGAGAAGATTAACTCTCAATATATATTGCAATCTTGAAATAGTGATGTTCAGGCTTGGTCACCCCATGGGCCTAAACATACTGGCTTACTACCATGAAGAACAACTAGGTCTAGGAGGCTCACTGCCACAACCCTAAACCTAGCAAGATTACAATAAGGGTTGTTAAACCCTGAGGGCTATTAAACCCTATTCACTACCACGATCAACACCTTTTTCTACTTACAACTTAAGTATAATAATTTCCCTACTCTTCCTTTCCTCTGCTCTGCTCTTCCTCTATTCTTCTCTTCCTCTTCTTTCCTCTGCCCCCTTCTTTGCTATGCCTTTGGACCTTTCTTAATATATTCTCATTTTCTCTCAAGGACACCTTCTCCACGACTCAACTACAAGTATTTATACATTACATTAACCTTTAAATGATCATCAAGGTCGGCATTACAATCATCAACCATTGGAACAATCTCCAAGGTCGGTATTACAAACAATTACAAAATAGGTCTTGACCTATTGCAATATCATGCAAAGGAAATGAAATATGGATCATGCCATACCTTATCTAGGACTCAAACATGATCATACATGACACAACACGCTTTCACGATCTTCCAGAGATCTCCATAATCATTGGCATCAACCAGGTCGGCCAAGACTGGTTACACTCTACATTAACTAGGAACAATCTTCACACACCATCAAAATTTCTTAACATAGACCAAAGTCTAGATAGGAACATGATTAGGAGATGTCCACAAGCACATTATAATCATTAGGAGCAACCACACGAACCTTAACCACTTTATCTATAGGAATCTTCTCACTAGAACACATGAACTTCACTATCTTCAACTGTCATAAATGAAAGATAGCTTGCGGACCACCAAACCACGAACCATTACAACTGTAGGTACTTATCATCATCCCAAACTTCCCTTTAGAACCACAGAGAAAAATACTTATTGCGGAGGAATGCAGAGCTAGATACTATCTTCCTGTCTCAATTGAACTTATAGAAAAGGCAATTTTCACTCTGGTGAATACAACTCACTCATATCTTCATGCGTATGGCTCAAACCTAGAATGTAGCATCCTCAGACATACTTCTAACTTACTTCCAATCTGTAGACCATGATCTTCAAGAAGGAATAAATGTGGAGCAGTTTAGCGGACTATTCTTTAGCATACAACTCATTGTTTGTACTGCACTTCTCTGTAACTCGTTTCTTCCAGAGAGGCTAATTTTCTCAATATCCACTAATTTTCTCAATATCCTCTAATTTTCTCAATATCCTCAACATACGAGTCTTCTAAACAAGTAATAGAATAGGATACAGTTGACACCAATGACAACACCAATTAGGCACATACTTGTAACAACGGGATGGTTGGGATTTTGAGATGTGGATGCCTCTTTTGACTTGCTTGATTTTTGCTTAGGTACCCATACCATTTTAGTTTTTTACTTTATTTTTGGAGGTATGGGCTTGGATCCAGATTTATGAATGTACCTTGCCTTAAATTTTTGCATTTGTGCCCTAAGGAATGAGGATCCTGAGGATTTTTGACTTTTTGGGTAGAGGCATCCAAATGTTTATTTTTGAATCACATGGCATGGGTGGAATGAGTGAAAGCTTCATGTTTAGATGATGCATGCATTTGTTGATCATGATTAGGAATGTAAGGGTATTTATGGATGATAGGAATGTTAGGTGTTGGAAGTAATGGAGGCAAAGTGGATGTAGGGATATTTGGAGTCTAAAGAAGTGGAGGTAAATTGGATGGTGGAAGGTGTATGGTCATATGCTTTTGACATTTATAGGATAATGGAGGTGGAATGGTGACATATGTTTTAGGAATGTTATGTGATTTGTGATGGAAAGTGGTGGACTTGGGAGGCATGGAGGAAGTACCAACATCTTTAGATTGTTTACCTTGGGTGTGTATCCAAGGCCATATGATCGTGGAGGGACATTGACATGTCTAGGCTCCAAAATACCTTGTTCATGAAGGAGTAGGCCTTTTCCATGATAGTTCATGTTTCAAAGCATGCGATGGATAATGGGATTAGTGGTGTTTTGGGAACTAGACTTGAGTTCCTTATTGGATGAAGAAGGTGAAGTGGAGGACAAAGGTTGTTTCTCCCCTAGGGAAGAACATTCATGAATGAAGGTGGAAAGAGCAAGTGGATATGATGGATTTGAAATATGGTCGATAGTGGATGAGGAAGGATCATTATTGATTTGATCTTCTATGTTTTCTTGGGAGGCATATGTGTCATCATGACAAGTGGATAATGTGGGAACATGAATAGGACTAGAAGGAGGATGGATGGATGGGGTGATAAGCTCTTGACCATGGAATGCATAGAGTTGGCTAAGAGGGTCATCATGGTCTTCTTCATCATAAGTAGGATCTTGATCATATATGGGAGCTTGATCATAGATAGGATTAGGTGTATTATGGATGGAATCAATAATGGAATGGATTTGATCTTGATTGGAATAAGAGGCTAATATGTCCTCATGCTTTGGATTATGTTCTTAACTTCCTCCAATGGTGGTGGAAATGGAATTGGATAACCCTTGTAGAGGCTTGATGGTTTGTGGACCACATGATAGGGTGGAAGAATTGAACATGGCATTAAAAGGTTCTTTGATAGGCTCATGATTGGGTGTTTGACATGGGGATGGTCTATTCCATGCTAGTAACCAATGGATTACATCCTTTGCAAGTGCATGCATGGAAGGACAATATAGTGGTTGGATAATGAGGGTAGATGATGTGGACTTGTGAATAGGATTAGGTGGAGCAAAAAGTTCCCATAGTGGAGGGATAAGAGGGATGGATGGTGTTGGATTAGGGTTTGGATTTTGATTAGGTAGAGTGTCAAAGGGATTGGATGAATTGGTGGATTTGGGTTCGCTTTTGTAATGTTTGAACTTATGACGTGGATTTGATGGAGGATTAAAGTGTGGTGGTAGAATGTACTTACAGGATGGATGAGATAAAATTATGTTCCCCTTACCAAAGGTAGAATGAGAATTTAAAGGCACTTTTTCTTGTTGCCAAGGTGGACTTGGGTATTCTTGTGGATAGGCTTGGGGTGCTGGAACCTTGTTCTCTAGGATTGTCATGGAATGACACATGTCTTCATATTGTTGTATCTCATCTTGTGGGATTTGGACCATATTGACAAGTGCTTGACTAGGATTAGAGTAATGATAAGGTGGAATGACTAGGAATGTGATAGAGTATGAGATTGATTGGATGATTAGATGCATGATTAGGGATGATTAGGGTATGGTTAGGGTTGTGATTAGGATGACTTGGAAATGATTAGGATATGACTAGGATATGAGGTGATTAGGATGAATTTGATTGATCAATGTGATTAGAAAGGGTGATTAGGATGTGAAGGTTGAATGATGAAGATATGAGTAGGATGTGATTATGATATGATGAGGATGATGTGGAATGAAAAGGATAATTAGGGATTTTGATTAGGATGAAGGGGACTTGGAATGAATGTGTTGGTGAGAATGTTGTGTTTATGTGTTCACAATAGGGATGACAAGGAGGATACACTCCCTTTCTCTTCTTTTTTGCAACCATGTCTCTACCAAATGAGACTTGTGAATTGTGGGATGCTATGTGGATGTCAATGCAAGGTGATGATGCCTAGACTATGATAGAGGCTAATGGATATTAGTCTTTGAAAAGTCTAGCTCCAAGAAGGTACTCTTGTCTACTAATGACCTTGTCAAAGTATAAATTGGATTTGTCAAGACCTTAAGGTGTGGAAGAAATGATTGATTAAAGTGAACCCATGAGTTTTAGAATTCACTTGGAAGGATGGAATTAAACTAGCCTTGTGGTATTAAGCCCAAGTTGTGATTGATTTGAAAAAGATGTCAAGGTCTCTTGGTCTAGATTTGTACTTGTGATATAGTCAAGCTTCGACAGTTTCTCCCTATGTTTCAACCTTAGGAAGACTAATGTTTAGGGTCCTCTATAGAAGTCAAGGGCTGAATTCTAATGTTCAATGCAACTTACTCCTGAAGGAATGAAATTGGATATGTAGTGGGTGAATAAAACTAGCAGGTCTATAATGTTTTGACATAGTTGCAGTCAGATTTGATAAGGAGATTAGATGCTTAAAGGTTTCCCTATAGTTGTGGTATATTGTGATTGGGAATGATTAGGATGAAATTGATTGGATTGGAATGAAGATGATTATGTGTAGTGATGAGATTAGACGACTTGGATGGATTAGGAAGAAGTTGATTGGATTATGAATGAAGATGATGATGTGTAGTGATGAAATTAGATGAGTTGGATGGATTAGGAATAAGCTGATTGGATTATGAATGAAGATGATTAGGGTTTTAACTAGGATGATTAAGATGATGGTGATTAGATGAAAGAGGTGATTAGGGTTTGATAAGGATGACTTAGATATGATTAGGATGATGCTGATTGGATGAGGATGACGATGTGTAATGTTTAGGAATGATGAATAGGATATGACTAGGATGAGGTGTAATGATTAGGAATGATGAGTAGGATATGATTAGGATATGATCAGAATGTTTAGGATCAAATGGGCTGTCTTAGGAGGGTGATTAGGATATGAAGGTTGAATGATAAAGATATGATAAGAATGTGATGATGATATGATAACTTGGAATGAATGGGTTCGAAAGAATATTTAAGGGTGATGATTAAGCAAGCACACACATCAATCATAGGAGACACGTGGAAATCAGATTCGCTATATTTGGTGACTCTTGAAAAGTTTGAAAACACTTGTAAACATGTACAATCCTAGGCTAGTCAAGGATACTACCTGCTGAGTCCCCACTTAGATTTCTCCAAATACTAAGACAAGGCAGATAGCTAGAGAATTTGGTGACAATGGATCCCCCTTACATGACACGGGCACACCAACTTCTCTTACCCTTTGATCCTAGGGACCAAGGGAATTCCTTTCTATAATGAATAGTACATATAGGGTGGCTTCAGAGGTCCGACCTCTTGCACTAGCAAGTAAAAAGGGTTTTTGGCCACTAGCACAAATGGTTCTTAATCAATGTTTTAGGATATACTAGTGTTTATACATGTGGCAATTCTCTCATTTAAGAGGCCTCCCATCCCTCAAAGAGGATTTTCATGCATCACATGGATACTAAGGGAGACTTCCATTGGTATAGAACAACGGCACTAGGTGATTGATGACTTTTGTCACAACCACAATTATTTATATAGCGGACTAAAATGAAAGTACTGCTTGGGTCATTCCCTCTCACAAATCAGGAGGCATGCCCTCTAAAGGTTTACACAAAAGTGGTACAAACACATGTTTTTGATCTCCAAGGTCATACAACGATGTGAGGAGAGAGCATACACATGTGTTTGACCACACTAGACAATGTCCATTTACCCTTAGAAATTAAATGTGTGGTGCGACAAATGCAAGTGTTCAAGAAGTGTTTTTGATTCCCAAGATCACTTAGAGTGTGAGGGAAGAGCATACGCACTTCAGAAACCCAAGCAAAGTCACCAAGCAAAGAAGACACTAATTCTTTTTAAGCCCAAGAAAGCATGTGAAAACAACAAGTTAATGTTCATTTAAATACACCAAAATCAAAGTGTTCCTATGATATCAAAACACACATAAGAATGAAAGGAACCCTACATCAAAATGTGTTAGTAGTTTCAAATGAGAGTCTTCTCCGAACAAGTGCCACAAGCTAAAAATCAAATATTAGTAGCAGAAAATCCCCATGACAATGTAAAAACATATGAAATGTCAAGTAGATGCCTCATTTTGTGAGCCACCGTGACGAAAATGCCAAAAAGGAAAATCTGAAAAATATCTGAGAAAACTGATCAGTCATAGAAAAATAAACAGTAGCATTAGATTGTTCAAGAAATTTTATGCACTTTTAAAAAAATTCATGAAAAAAGGATCAAATTTGCATGAGTTATAAGCGTTCGAAGTTTAGAATGAGTGTTGAATTTGACCAAAAAAAAGTTTGATAAAATGATGTTGTTACCTTAAACTAACCATGTCACTATGAAGCTAGCTGAATCCTCTTTCTAATGCCACAAATTTCATGTGATTTCGATATTGTATGTAAAAGTTATGTGAGTTTGAAATAAACTGCTCGGTTAGGGCATGTGGAAGACAAGGGGTCACATTGACAATCAATTTTAACTGCTAACGGTATGCACTCTCCTGGTCACATGGTAAGTTAAGGCTCTGGTGGTTAGTTGGTAGTTTGAACCTAACTAGCCCCCTGGTCACCCATGTGACCAGGGGCCAAAGCGGTGAAAAATAAAAAAAACAAATAAAGGGAAGGGGTGACAGCCCCTAGCCCCCACCCCTTCGTCACTGATATGACCGGACAGGTGCAGCAAAAGAAAACACTAAACAATAAAAATATTTTTTTCCCCATTTTAAATGAAGACACTAAGGGAGGCTTCATTGGTGGTGTTAGGTTTTACTAGGCAGAAGACTCCTGTGAATAGGACAATGCCCAACGAGAGGCAGACTAAAATGTTTAGGTGGAGATCAGGGCAGAAGGTGCAAATGGTGGTCGATAGGTAAACACCACAGGTAGTGACAGAGCAACTTTGGATGCAAGGTGGTGGAGGGCTTTCAACCTGGCGATAGGAACTTTGAAAATAACGGTGACAACTAAAAAGGGTGGTGACAGAGTGTAAGGGATTAATGGAGGTGGCGACTGTGGGAGATCCATAGCAGGAGGTGACCGGACCATAGAGGTGGTGACCAGGCTGACAAAAATGCTGACTAGGGTTTTAGAAGTGGTGGAGCAGGATTTCAAAGGTGGTGGAAGGGTTGAAAATGGGTGGTTGTCGATGGGTATTGGTCAAAGCTTCAGGGGACTCAGCAGAAGTATAACAGGTCAGCCAGACAACAAAGGTCGATAGGATTTAGGATTTTTAGGGTTTTCCTCCACGGTTGACCTGCAATAAAAACACTGCCAAAATAGAATTTGCAACCACAAAAAACCATAAAAAGAACTGCAAACCCTAAGAATGAACCTCAAACCAGAGGATAGCGATAAAAACTCGAAAGGAAAGCTTAGAAATTTCAACCCAAGGCCTCTGCACAGGCATCGTATGGATCCGTACGGTACAGCCCTGCAGAGGGGCAAAAACTTAAAAAAATTTAATTTTTTTCAATAACCAAATTTGATGAATTTATAGTTATTTTTCGTCGAAAGGGCCTCCCAGAATCAACGATGAGGTCCATTTGAGACCAAGAAGCCACCTGTGAAAGTTGAATTGCTAAAATCAATAAAAAAATGTTAGATTCTCTTTGTTTCACGTCAAGTTCACCATTTGTCATTAGGATTTAAACTTTCAAGCATGTAGAAATTAAACTACAACAAAACCCTAACTGCAATGAAGTGCAAGCAAGCCTAGAAATAGAGCAAACAAATAGAAAATAAACTATAATCTAACCTATAACTTGACTAATCTTCATTGTCCTCCTTAACCTTGGATTATGTTCTCAGATTTTGCATTTTTTTGCAACCATCTAGAGAAGCTTAAGTGTGTGGACAACAAGATATTGGAGATGATAGAGCATTCTAAGCCAAGAAGAAGAGCTTATGAGATCTAAGAGCTAAGAGCATAAGGGCTGAAAATGAAGCTGGAAAAGGTGTTTTATAGAAGAGCATGTTTGAATGGAGGGCCTAGATTGCATGTTGACTTTGGAGCCAAATGAAGGGCTGTGATTGATTAGGGTTTCTAGCAACTAGAGGACAAAAGTGAATTTAAAATTGGGAGAAATGATGAGGTGGGGGATGTTTAAATTAAATAAACTTGGTTAATTTATTTAATTCATTTGAAGTGGACATGTGAACCTTAATTAAACAAATGAGATTTATTTAATTGAGGGGTAGGATTTATTTGTTTGAATAAATTGAGTGAAGGGGACATTAGGAAAGTGAATGATTAAATAAATAATTAATTAAAATTAATTAGTTAACCATAGAGAAAAATTAGGGAAAAATAGGAGAATATGGAAGAGATTAATGCTTTGCAATCCAAGGACACTTTTAGGTGTCTACAGATGACATTATGGAATGTTTGAGTGGAGTAAAATATTTCACAAAGATAGATTTGAAGAGTGGATACCATCATATCAGAATCAAAGAAGGAGATGAATGGAAGACTACTTTTAAGACAAATGAAGGATTGTATGAGTGGTTAGTGATGCCTTTTGAATTGACAAATGCACCGAGTACTTTCATGAGGTTGATGAATGAAGTCTTGAAGAAATTCTTGGGTAAGTTTGTTATTGTATATTTGGACAATATTCTGATTTTCAGTAAGACAAAAGAAGAACATTTGTGGCACATGAGACAAGTATTGTAGAGACTGAGAGAAGATAAATTGCTAATAAATATCAAGAAGTGTAGTTTCATGAAGGAAGAGTTGGTATTCTTGGGATTTGTGATTTCTGCAGAAAGATTGAAGATGGACCTTGAGAAAGTAAGAGCAATTGTTGAATGGCCTACACCTGAAAGCATTGGAGAAGTCAGATCATTTCATGGATTAGCTAGTTTCTACCAGAAGTTCATAAAAAATTTTAGTTCAGTATGTAACCCTATGACAGAGACAATGAGAGGTGACAGAAAAGACTCTAAGTGGACATGAGTAGATAGAAGTTTTGAATTATTGAAGTAGAAAGTGATAGAGCAACCTATTTTGGCGTTACTAGATTTCAATAAGGTATTTCAAGTAGATTGTGATGCAAGTGGAAATGCAATAGGATCAGTGCTAAGTCAAGAAGGTAGACCTGTAGCACATTTCAGTGAGAAGTTGAATGATGCAAGGAGAAGATATTCAGTTTATGATCAAGAGTTATATGCCATATTTCAAGCCTTGAAGAAGTGGAGACATTACTTGTTGACTAAGGAGTTTGTGTTGTACAGAGATCATCAAGCTTTGTAGTATTTAAACAGTCAAGGAAAGTTGAATCAGAGGCATATGAGATGGGTAAAGTTCATGTAGATTTATACTTTTGTATTGAAGCATAGGAGTGGAAAATCAAACAAAGTTGAAGATGCATTGAGTAGGAGAAGGAACTTGCTGACAGAGATGAGAGATGAAGTTTTGGGATTTGAGGAATTGAAGAACATGTATGAGAAAGATCTTGATTTTGCAAAACCTTGGAAAGCATGTAAGGATCTTGTTGTGACAGACACGAGTAATTGGTTGGATTATTTCATTTAGGAAGATATGTTGTTTAAAGGAGACTAGTTATGCATACCTAGGAGTTCAATGAGAGACAATTTGATCAAAGAGAAGCACAATGGTGGATTGGCAAGACATTTTGGCATTGATAAGATAGTATCTTTGGTAAGTGAAATTTACTTTTGGCCTCAGATACATAAGGAAATTAGGAAATTTGTACAAATTTGTAGAGTTTGTGAAGTTACAAAAGGAAGTATTCAGAAAACTGGTTTGTAAAAATCTTTGACAGTACCGGAGAGACCTTGGGAAGACATAATTATGGATTTCATAATGGGATTACCGAAGACTCAGAGAGGAAATAATTCTATATTTGTAGTGGTGGATAGATTTTCAAAGATGACACATTTCATACCTTGTAAGAAGATAACAGATGCAGTTCATGTGGATGACCTATTTTTCAAGGAGATTGTGAGATTGCATGGATTAACTAAGAACATAATTTCAGATAGAGATACAAGGTTTCTTGGATACTTTTGAAAGACATTTTGGAAGAAGATGAAGATAGATTTGAAGTTCAATTCAACCTTCCATTCACAAACTAATGGACAAATAGAGGTAGTGAATAGGAGTTTGGTAAACTTGTTGAGATGTTTGGTTGGAGAGAAGACATGAAATTGGGATTTGATTCTATCATAGGATGAGTTTGCATATAATTATTCATTGAATAGGAGTACTAGAAGAACACCATTTGAGATTGTGATAGGAACTAACCCTAGAGGAGTAGTAGAGTTGAGATACATCAGTATGGAAGATAAGAGGAGTGCAGAAGAAGAAGAATTTACAGGACACATGGATACTATGCATAATCAGGTTAAGAAGAATTTGGAGGTGATGAATAGTAAGTATAAGGAGCAAGGATATGAGAAGAGGAGACATAAAGAATTTACAGTTGGAGATGAAGTGATGGTGTATTTGAGAAAAGAGAGATTTCTAGTTGGGACATATAACAAGTTGAAGATGAAGAAGTTTGGACCATGTAGAATACTCAGGAAGTTTGATTTAGGAAATGCATATGAAGTGGAGCTATCAGAAACATTGGGTATATCATCTATTTTCAATATTGTAGACCTATATCCATATCATGAAGAAAAGTTCAATGACAACATCACTAGTAGAATTTTGGCAAATAAATGACTAAGTGACAAACATTTAGTCACAACAACTAAAAATGACTAAATTCTACTAATTTTTTTTCAACTCAGCTATGAATGAGTAAATAAATGACTAATTTGGTCGTTGACTAAAAAAATATTTAGTCATAGAAATAAAAATGACTAAATAGTTAGTCACCCAAATACAAATTAGAATTTTTTTTAAAAAGAACTTTTTGGGAAATTATTGGCAGGATGTATTGTCGTGATTCACTATTCGCATTGATTCCAACAGTTTTTACTATCTACATCGCCATCATACCCTGTTTTGTATCTTCCTTCTGTTTGCACTCAAATCTCCAACTCCTTACTGAATATCACCATCACCATCACACTCTTCACTTGCAGGCACTCTAACATGCTCTTCATGCACTCAGCTTGGAATATCTTTGACCATTCAGAGTTGCTTGTGGTGGACTCTCTAAAAAACAAAAGGTTAGGAATGTAGAGATCAAAGTACTTTCCCAAAGCTACTTTGCACTGAGGCGTTTTGAGTTATAGTAGCTACTTACATGGGCGATAAAGAGGAGAGGACCTGGAGACTTCTGAAAAGGCAGACAAGGAATTCAGAGTTTGTTGCAACAAATTTGAAGTCGGCGAGGCCCTCTGTAATGAAGTCAGATTTGGGGACACCCTTTGCAGCGAATTTAGAGGTAATTCAAAAGCCTCATTACATTTATAAACACAAAATCTATAGCTTTGTGATTGGCAGATTATAGTAATTAGAATCTACTGCTCTTAATAATGTTCTTTTACAATCTTGCCACTGTTCTACTTCATAATGTATTTGAGCTAAATATAATAAAATTTGGGTGTCAATGCCAAAATAGAATTTCTTGAAACAATTTTGATACATTTTCACTGCAATCACAAACTATCCTTGTGTAAAGTAAACATGTGCTAGATTTACCCACACATCAGGCATATGAACAAAGATGTTTCCTACTACATCTTCTTGTACCTATGAAAAAATTTCCTTTGCAATATCAAATTGTCCCCTTTCAGCTAGCACAATGGCTGCCCCATTTGCAACATAAACATTTCCTGGTCTCTGTGCCAACAGTTTACAATACAGTTCTCTAGCCTTCTCAAGATGTTGTGCCTCCACCTTTAGATCCCTCCTCTCATTGCTAAAAGTTGCAAAATAATTCCAATTTCCAAGTGAAATGTCAACATAAGAATTCTTTGCATCTGATTCACTTTATGCAGCTTTAATTGTTTCATTTGCTTTAAGCCAGTCATCTATTTTTAGTTCCATTTTTCTAAGCATAGATAAAGCATTTGATGAGTTTTTATCCACCTTAAGTGCATCCCCAATCAATTCTAGGCTTAGTTGGATCTCATTCTGAGCCTCAGCCATGGCTACAAGATGTAGATATGTATCTACATAATCAAGAAACTTGAACAATATTATCCTATATAAAAGATTTTCTTTTTCAGTATCATGTAGCTATTCAAACAACCTAGCAAGATTAAATAGTGTTGTGGCTTTATCCCATGGTAGCTCAAGTGAAACACCACCTCCTTCTAGTCGATGGAAGAATTCCATATGCTTAAAGAGCATAGGAAAAACTGCAGAATTGGCACTAGGGATTTTATTTATGAATTCAACCCAAATGCCATTTCCTAATGCCTCCATAAAAGTTTGTTGAGCCAACTCTAGTTCATCACACTCAAAATGAAGAACTCCAATGTTGTTTAACAATTGAATGGGTACTTCTTCTCTGCTCTTCTTCAGAAGAGACTTTTCTATCTTAAGAGAATCTAAGGTTGCACTGGGGTCTAATGATATTAATAACTCACCCATCTTGATAAATGCATGGGCATCACGTGGATCTATATGAGTTGCCTTTCTTAGAATTTCCAAAGCCTTCTTTGACTGCCCTTGCTGAGCATATATATGGCCTACAACTTTTAATCTCTCATAGTTCTCAGGGTGGACCTCTAGAACCTTTTGAAAATTTGAGAGAGAACTCTTAAGATCTCCCATCTTCAATTGAACCTGTCCATAAAATCTTGTGGCCTCTAGTTTTCCTTGACTAATGCCATGTAGTAGCGACCACTGGTGTCATAATCACCTTTACTATGATAAGATCATGCAAGATTATAATATGAATGAGATTTCATGAGAGGGTGGTCAGTTGAAACAAGAGCTATCTCAGTCATCTATTCCATAAGAAAATTTTGCCCTGTGAAGAAAAATGGTTTGCTAAATAATTCAATGCCATTGCACAGTATGGGTATAATTCAAAGGCTCTACTCATCTTTTCCATTCCTTCATGAACACTACCTTTTTCATTGATTGTGAGAATCCTACAAGTAAAAAATGCACAAAACTGACCACAAAGATTTATGTAGAGGCAAAACATGATGCAGAGGAAGGACTTACACACAATAACCTTGACACATCCCAAACAAAGTTTCAATACACTTGATTCAAATATTTACCCTTGTTCATTCTTGACAATTTGCTCCTAAGCCTAAAACATGGAAACAACACCCTAGTGACACTTAATCATTGAAGACAATATGGAATATGGGCAACTTGGTTTATTAAGACATATTACAACATCTTCAGGGGTTTCCAAACATACATGACCTAACCAAGTGATTAACACAATGATTTATGCAATTTAGGTCTTGTTTCCACTAGGTGCATTCAAGGTGGTGACTCCAAATGAAGGTAAGAATAGTTGTCATATGAATTCCCATGCTTGTGCAGGCCCTAACAACATGCCACTATAATTTTTCACCCCTCCATTGACATACAGTGCATAGATTATTCAAAGCAACAATGAACCTAGGGTTTTAGGATTGTCTCATAGCAAATCTGCACACACAGTCATCATATCTTCTTCACACGTGTCAGTCATGAGTTATCCTCTTGTAGGGATTTGGATAGGCGTGGGACAGAGCTTTCCACCAATTTTCAAGATTTTTGGATGGTGGAAACTCTGCCCATGATCAATATTTACTCCTTAGAAACCCTAGGTAGGTTTTAGACCTGCACTCACCAAAAATGCAATATCTCACACAAAACTTGATGAAATTCTACCAAACCAAATGCATTCGAAAGCTAGATTTTTGTTTCTCTGTGTAGAACATTACAGATGGATCAACTTCAAAGGTTGACTATAGATCAATACCATGCATTTGATGAGAGAGTAGCTAATGAGAGGGACATGGACAAATATCCTTGTCCATGTAAAGATTATTGTGGTGGAAAGGCAAGAAAATGAAACCTGATTCTTCGACATATGATAAGATATGGGCATAGTGGTATAAGCCCTTGGGATTACAATTATTATGAAATTATAGAATTGCAGAGTGTGAGAGATGAAGAGGCAACAAACATAGATGAAGTGGCACCAAACATAGATGAAGAGGCAACAATGTTAGACGAAGGGTTTAAAGTTGATAGAATGTTGAATGAGGGTCTAGATGATGACTGGGCCAAGTTGATGGAGGATGCTTTAAAGCCTGTGTATGCTAATTGCAAGTTAAGTCATTTGACAACAATCCTTAAAATTCTTAACTTGCAAGTGGTGCATGGTTGGACAAATGAGAGTGTAGATCAGTTATTGGCATTATTAAGTTTATTGTTACTACCTAACTCTACATTGCCAACAAAATGAAGTCAATGTAAAAAGAAAATCACTAAGCTAGGCTTAGGGTATGAAAACATCCACACATGTGTCATTGGTTGTGTCTTATTTTGCAATAATTTTGCAAGTGAGAATGAATGTCCAAAATGTCATGAAGTGAGGTATAGACAAGGGTTGAAATTAGTTGTGGTTTCTAGAAAGGTTCTTCATCACTTTCCAATAATCCCATGATTACTCTAAATGTATAGGTGCAAAGACATTGTTGAACTTATAAAATGGCATGCCCAAAATAAGAGCACCGATGGAAAACAACTACATGTGCCTGATTTTAAGACGTGGATGGAATTTGATAATAGATGGCCTAATGTTTTTCAAGATCCTCATAATATAAGGTTGGGTTTGGCTCTAGATGGGCTGAACCCATTCTCAGATCAAAGTACTAAATGGTCAACTTAGCTAGTGTTTTTAATAAATTATAACTTTCCTCCATGGTTAGAAACTAAACCATTTTTCTTAATGCTATCTTTGATTATACCAGGAAAGAAAAGTGTGACTTCAGATACAATCGATGCTTATCTAGAGCCATTTTATGATGAGCTAATGGAATTGTGGAAAGGAATTGAAGCAATTCAATCCTTAAGGGATGGTCATTCAATCAAATTCACTTTAAGAGCTTCCTTATTGTTTACGATTGATGATCTTACTACATATGGCACATTGTTTGGTCTTAGTGTTCATGGATACCATGGATGTCCTACTTGCAACTTTAAGGATTTTGTGAGGCACTCAAGAAGTTTGTGTAAGTGCATTTATTGTGGACATTATGCTTACCTTAAATGGATCATCCATGTCATTGACAAAAAAACACATTTGAATGGTCAAGAAGAGAATCGTGAAGCACCAATTCTAATAACAAGTGATTACATTGTTGAGAATGGACAAAAAAGAATGTCATTTATTGAAAATGATGGGATTGCTGGTAGTAGATATGATCCATGTAGTGAAAGTGGTGCAAAACGATTGTGCATATTCTATAAGTTGCCATACTTTAAGGATATAGCCATTAGGCATACTGTTGACTTTATGCATACTAAGAAAAATATAGCCTATGCTATTATAGAAACTCTTTTTGGTGCTTTTGATATTGTTTCATCATGTGAAGACTTTTGACAATTAAAGATTCATCAAAATCTTTGGGTTGAAAAATGTGTTGATGAAAAATATGGAAAACCTAGTGCTCCTTATGTCTGGACAAAGGAACAACATGCACAATTCTTACAGTTGTTGTCTTAGACTCACTTTCCCACTGGATATGTAAGTAGTAGTATTAGAAGCCAAACTGACATTAATGGCTTAAGATGCCTCAAGACCCATGACTATCATGTCATAATCGAGAATATTTTACCTATTGTGGTAAATATATCAAGTTTGGCAAAGGGGCCAATATTGGCAGTTATAAGGTTGGGCCTACTATTAAAGAGAATGACTTTACATTTATTAGATCCTTCAAACTTTGATAGTTTGAGGGAGGAGGTTGTTGAAGTCCTTTGTCTATTGGAACAGGAATTTCCACCAACAATCTTTAACATTTTTATGCATTGTTTGATACATCTATAATATGAACTAGACCATTGTGGCCCAGTAAGAACAAGATGGATGTATCTTATAGAATGATATATGAAGGTTTTGAAAAAAATTGTTTGTACTAGGGCAAAACCAGAAGGAAGCATGTCTGAAGGATATTCAATGCAAGAGGCCATGGGATTTTGTACATAATATATGAAGGATTTTAAAAATGTCAATCGACGTGTATGGGATGATGATGAAGATGAAAGAGTTGTAGGTGAAGTATTAGAAGGCAATGGATGTCACTTCAAGCTATCACATCAAGAAAGAAGTGTGATGCATGCCTATATTCTTCAAAACACAACTTCATTCAATAAGTGGCATAGGTAAAAAAAAATTTACACAATAATTTATTTACTCAATTGCATTTACACATTTATATTATTAATCTTACTATTTGTACGCTAATATTCTATGTAGAAAATATGAAGAAGAAAATCAAACTTGGATGCAACATCGACCTTAAAAGAGCAAACGCCATGATTTGATTGGAGGTGATTCTTTTCCAAAATTTGAAGAATAGATTGCTAATGTAGTCAGTGATGCAAAAGAAGAAGGTCAAGATGTAACAACGAAGGAAAGTGAGATTTTACAATCTCCACATATATGGGCTATGTGTTTTAGTGGAATGTGGGCCTATGGTAGTCATTTAAGAGTGGAAGAAAAAGACAAATTGTGATTGTGTTATTAGTGCTGAATTTCTTCATGAAACTAAGAAGAAATTTTATTGTGGATTCATCCAAGAAATTATTCAAGTGGATTTTGGTTAAAATAGTCATATATTATTAAAATGTAAGTGGATCCGACCATCCACAGTACAATTTGATGAGTATGGATTTGTACGCGTAAACACAAGGCAATTTTTATCAGAGATGGATGAGCTGTATGTTTCCCCTCTTCAAATTAACCAATCATTTCTAATTTATGATGTACGAAGCCTGAGATGGTCATATGTCATTCAAACAGAGTCTTGTTCTAGATGAAAATTCATGGAAGTTGTCGATATAATCCCTGATGGGCAATATGTTAATTTACAAGAAACATTTGAAGAAGTGGATGAAGACGACAATGGAGTGTTTCAAGAAGATATTTTAATTACCAATGAAGAGATTGGGATAGAGAATGAGAAGCATGTCATAGATGAGGATGAGGAAGAAAACCAAGCAGATGTAGATAGGAGTGATCAGGATTCTGATCTTGCTGGCAATGCAGATGATTATGATGATGTTTTGTCACCTTAAGAGGTTAGCTTGTCACCTAAACTTTGGTTATATGTATGGTGTAATTTATTATTGAATGTAATAAAGATCTGATAATAGGTATGCTTATTCACTATTGTTTTACTAATACATTTCTGAATGTAATCATCATTATTCTGTTGGTACATTGTATACAAAACTTGAGATGTTCATTGTCGATTTGAAGTGCATTTAAAGTTAGGTTCAATCATTCTTCTTAGTTTTCTTACTTTGGTTGAAATTAATTTTGTTTAGTTAGAATATAATTTCTTGTATGTCCTATATGTTTTCTAGATGCTAGACTTTTCTTGTATGTCATAGATGATAGCTTTAGTTTGTAATACAGATTCTAGCCTCCACATGCATTGAATATGCTTGTGTGAAGGAAACAATGATGAACATATGTGATTTAATAATACATATAGATATCTTAACATTAGGTGAACTAAGCCTCCTTATTACAAACAAAGAAATGATCTCTTAGATATATTAACCAAAATTCGAGCACCAGATTAAATCTTCTTCTCCATTGATTGCTTCAAATAAATATTACAATATAATAGAAGTCTCCTCATATATGTTTCTATAAATACATATGATGATGATATAAAAATTCGGTCTTGGTTTCTCTTTTATAAGAGAATTTACAACAAGCTTCAAACCATTACAAAATATGGCATCTTTTCAAAATTCATGCCTCTTTGTATAAACTAAACATTATTTTTTCTTAAAACATAATTAAGAGAAAATAGAGAAAGTAGACAATATTGATTGGAAGCCTGCAACACTTGCAATACAGTTGTAGTCCATTAATCAACATAGGAGACCCATAATCATCCTGATTTGGCAAAGTCCCCCTCTCCATGATAGAGTTTTTGAAGGCTCGGTTCTTCCACTACAACATCTTCAAGGCCCTATTCTTCTGGAGGAGCCAAATACTCTTGCTTCCATTGGTATACTGTGTAGTCATAAGGCCATGTTGCTCGTTGCTCCCCTGCACGTATATCCTTTCTATTCATCAGCTCAAAGATACTTCTCCTACCATTGAAACATAGTAAAATCACTAGCCCACTTATAATCTTGAATTTGGAGCAAGTTGGCCTGGTGATCCTTCCACCTTTTGTCCAGCAATGCTTTGACATCAATTACAAACTTTGTATATCCAACATCCAAAGCAATTACTCCGTCCAGAATGATGTTGAAGCTAAGAATATTGATATCTTCATCCTTTTTCAAAATTTCATGACCTTAGAAACTGTATGACCAAATTCATCCTTCCACGCATCAAAATCCTTGATCTTTTCATCCTCTGGTATGATTGATGGAATGAACTAGTGTTTGAAAGTGGAAAAAGAATCAATCTTTGCCTGCATTCTTTGATTCTCACCATTCACATACTAGGATACTCATCCAATATCATCTTGATCATTTTCTTTGTTGGCTCTAGAGCTGCAGGAGTATCTTGATTCCATTGTAGAACTTTACACAGAGTGATCAGTGTGTGATGTGTTGACTTCCATCTTTGATACAAGGGATCTAAAATAGAAAAATTACTTTCAACCATTCCATGGCCTGAGACAAGGAAGAATAGTATTCATGCACACCTCTCAACTTGTCAACAACCATTTTCACTCTATATTCCAAAATTTTCTCAAACACTTCAAGAATTTTTAATTTTGCCTCATTCTTTGTTTTCTCATTTTGGATTTTCAATTCCTCAATTTCTTTTTCCAACTTCAATTTCAAAACATTGAATTGTTTAGCAGTCACTGTGGTATCATTGGTCTCTTGTGGCACAAGTGTTTGAAATGGCACAATGGATTGAATCTAAGAAGAACTCTCACCCTTTAGTTGTTTTCTCAGGTTTACATTTTCAAGATACAATCTATTTACCTCATCATTCATCTCCATCTGAGTTCTCTCATAATCAAACAATCTTTGCTCTAGCTTTATAACAACAGCTCATGTAAACATTGCAGTATGCATAGTGAGGGTAGTTGCTTCAGTTGTTAATGTGTCCTAGATTGTCTTGACCATAGTTGTTCCCCTTATTTCTTGGACCACATCAAGTAATCTTGGTTTTCTGGTGTTCTTTTGTGTTGCCCATATTGCCAAAGTCTCTGTTTTTGGATTGAAACCACAACCACTGACACCTTCCTCGTAGTCAAATTCAGAAACTAGCATGGGGTCATCTTGATTCCTGACTTGGTCTAACAAAAATATTTTCTTCAACTCAAGCCCGTGAATGATCGGTATGTTGCTCCTTAATACCATTTGTCTAGCCTCATCAGCGCTGACACTTCATCTATTTTCATATTCTTGAAAGTTTGTGAAACAATTTGCTCATGCTGAGACTCATCAACACCCATTTTATTTATTTCCACTTGTTCTTGAAATTTTTTCATCTTCATCTTAATCCAAAAATCTTTGAATTCAGGAGAATTAATGAAATCATCATCCTCCATAAATCTCATAGAAGCCACAATTCTTTCATCTTCTTCTAAAATTTCAGGCTTCCCTTGTGCCTGTTCAGCCATTTTGACCTCTGGTTTGTGTGCTTCTATTTCTTGGCCAACAAGTGGCTAATCTGAATCTCCTTCATCTCCCATATTTCTTAGGATATTAGCCACTTCATTAGTCTAAACCCCTCATTCTCTCAATTCATATGGAACTGTAACGTCAGAAAATGTCCCCTTGGGGGATTTTCCCTCATAAGGTTTAGCTCCCAAGTCTTTAGAGTGCATTTAGGACATTTTAGTTGATGTTTTGACATCTCGATGGAATGAGACCTAGGTTCCATGGCAAATTGGACCTAGGTGGACCCCTTGAGCTATACCCTACCTAAAATAGGGGGGAGGACTTGGGTTCCCACGCCCTAGTCTTGCCCTATTTTGGGGCAACCCTAATTTCTGGGTGTCGGTTTATGACCGTTATTTGGTTATTTTGCCAACACGGTAAAGTTTGAATTTTACTTTCTTGGTGAGAGAGCTTGTAGTTGCATATATAAGCAAGCTTAGGAATTCATTTGTACACTAGAGATTTCAATTAGATTATCATTGTGAACTCTAGGCATTCTCAAGGTGATTTAAGGCTTTCTATTGTGTTGCAAGAGCAAACTTGTGTGTTTTGTGTGTTGATATTTGCATATTTGAGCATCAATCTTCTCATGGCATGAAGAGCATCTTCCTCCATGAGAGCTTCACTACAAGGTGACATATCATTATGTTTTTATCATTCATTCCTTTAGTTTTTGGCCTCTACCTCACAAGGGCATGCCCTCTTTATCTGACAATAGTGTTCAAAGACTTAAGTGTCCTTTGGGGTTTATTTGAGGCAAACCTCTAAACACCACAACCCCCAAACCAAGTCTTGTGATTGCAAGTTACAGGTGTCACATCTGGAAAAAGTGGAGTTGCAGGAAGGCTTGGTAGACATCAAGGATTCAGGTTCTAAAGATAAGTCAGACACAAGAGCACTTTCGGGACTAGGGCACCTGCAACAGTGTCCTTCACAGATAGATCTCAGAAAATAGAAGTTACAGGGTTGATCAGTGTCAGAAGGAGGTATAGATTCCCTGAAAAAGTAGGTACCTTGGACTTGGGTGCCCACACCTTAGTCCCTGACTATTCTGCCTCAGAACCCCAAAAATAGGTATTCTTTGATTTGTTATTTTACTCCCGTCTGCAAGAGCTTTTTCTATTATTCATTAATTTGTTGTCATATTTGCATAATTAGGGGTTTAATGGTTAATTGGACATAAGAGAAGGAAAAATTGATAATTAATTCCCTAATCCAAGTTTCTCTTCATTTGCAAGTGATGTAGGGTATGATAGTGCTCGCCACTCGACCCTAGATCCTTCAATGTTAGGGTGAAAGCAAGATTTTAATATTTAAACAACACAAGATTAGCAAAATCCAATTTTACCCTAAACATTTTGGTGAACCCGTGTTTTTGGACTTAAATTGCAACTTTCTAGGTGTTTTTCTTTAGATTTGGATTGATTCCATTCATTCATTTGGTCATTTATTTTATTGCATTGAGAAAAATTAAAAAAGAAAAAAGAAAAATTGGAAAAATACAAAAAATTACATTGTTTGGCTTACTAAATTGCATCAATTCTTTCTAAATTTTCCTAATTCATGATTTTTGCATCAGATCTGATATAAACTATAGAAAAATACAAAAAATTAGAAATTTACCTTGCATTTTCATCATTTAATTGCTAGGGTTTTGTGGAATTTTTGATAATTTTATATAACCTAGTACTTCTAAAATCTAGGGTTTGTAGGAAAAATCTTTTATCAAATTTTTATACTAATTTTAGAGGCTCATTCAAATTGGCATTTGACTGTATTTTTGCATTTTAGTGTGAATTTGCATTTAGATTTAAAATATTTGCATTTTTACATAGAAAATTTCAACAAAAACTAGTAATTTTGATGCATTTTCATTAAATTTGCATGGGCATTTTGCATGTTAAGGATTGAAAATCATTTTCAAATCTTAGAGTAAGTAAATTTCATCATAAATTAGACTTCAAAGCATTCACATATAATTTTGTCCCAAGATCTCAAACCTAGGGCTTCGAAAACAACAATTTTCACTAAAATTGGCCTTATCGACTCTCTAAACTTGCACTATAGGTGTGTTGTGAAGGATATTTTTACATTAATTTTCTATTACTAGGGTAATCATTTTCTCTCCCTCATAAAAAGCTTCACAGCATCCTTTATCGGCTATTGTAGTGAAAATTTGGCAGAAAACTACACATTTTGGCTATTTTGGCCCTAGGGTTTGACCTAGTTTGAACTCCAAGCGTGTTGTGATCAATTTTATGGATTGAGGTTACTGATATTATTGATATTCTTTGTTTTTCCTTCTAAATTTACTTACAACATCTCCTTTGCTAGGTCTTGAAATTGAAAAACCGTGAAAAATTACATATTTTGCTATATTTTTACTAAGGTTTTACCTTAAGTGGCACTAAAATCATGTTGTGTTGGGTATTTTTGCATCAAATGATTGTTTCTACTAATATTTTTCACTTTCCATCATCATTTTCCTCACAAAACCCTTTGTTATGCTCTTTTGCATTGAATTTTGGTGAAAGAAGTGCCTATTTTGACATATTTTCACTATATTTTGACTTGGCATTATATTGGATTTGCATCAAGAGTGTGTTGGGAGTGATTAGATTGCTGTTTTGGACTGATATCAGACATATAACTTTCTGTCCTCAACCAAAATCCTTACAACATCATTTGTTTCATTCATTGGCTTTGAAAAAGTATCGAAAAATCAAGTATTCTGGGCTATTTTTGTTCTTGTCTTTTGCACCAATTTTGAAAATCTTTCAAAATCTGATTTTACATTCATTTGGAGATGTATATCATGGCTACTTCTTTGGAAGAATTGTTTGCATACATCATAGACATGGATCATTTCTCTAAATTCATTGATAAATATCCTCAAGTTCTGGAACAAATAACATACATTCATCATGTTGATCTCTTTATGTGCTCCACATATGAAATTCTTTGCCATATAGGTGAATTTGATAGCTTCACAACTCTCATGGGAATATACCCTTCGATATTGGATGATCTCACTAAATTCATGATCAATAATACATATACTAGTAATGATCTTAAAATGTTAGATGAAGTCTTGGATGATTTTATGGGAAATTCTACTATGGCACCTATTGATAAAACATGTGATGAAAACTCTGGTTTACCTCATGATCCCTCTCCAAAGGTTATTACCCCTCATGAGGACACTTTAATGCAAGAGGATGATTTCATTGACACATCTATTAACATCACATCATCAAGTCTTCATTCTAATGCTCACTCTAGCCAAGATGAAGCGTTAGCAAATGAAGAGCCATCACCAATTTGCCATTACAATCCTCTCCCTAGCCAAGAGGAAGCATTAGTGAATGAAGAACTCCCTTCAACAAAGAGCATTCTATGGGTAGATGAGGAGCTTTCATCTAACATCAATAAAAACTCTATCATAATGCATAATACCTCTATGGATCATCCTAGCAACCTTGTTCCTTTAGTTGATTGTTCACACACCTTGGATTTCACAAGGAAGAGAAGACCTTTAATGTCCCTCCTTTGTTTGAATATTCAATTCATTTGAACATCACTAAGGATGTGACCCTAGTGGATGAGGAGAAGTCTCTCACATTAAATCCCTCAAGGATGGATGTTGAGATCACTCAAAATAATTTGCTTCTCCCACCACCTAAGAGGATAGCAAATATGTGTACTAATGAACTTCAACAAGAAAACATTCCACCTAACATTGATTCAAACCAAGAAGCATTCAAGAATGAACAAGAGAATAATTACAAAGACTTGGCAATAATACATTATGTTTGCAAATGGAAAGAGAATGATTTAATTGTTGATGACTTCTAACACGAAGACCTTGCAGGTAAGTATCTCTAACCCTTTAACTCTCTCATGATGTGCTTCCCCTGTGATGTGTTATGTGTTGTTTAGGCCTCCTGGAATGACCCCAGATTCTCTCGTAAGGTTCGGGATACCAAGAGACCACCTCTGTTGTGACCTTCTATTTGTATCATCATTCTTTCAAATTGCTCTCTCTCTGATGTCATTGTTGTGTGTTGTGTCTTATGGACATAGCGGTGTGGTTGGTGACCTGAGGGCACCCTCCTACATGATTCTCCCTAAGACACTTGTTTCTCCTCTCTTATTTATTGTTTCCCTTCCTCTAGTGTTTCCATATAGTAGGCAAATGACAACAAAAGTTTATATTGATGCGGACCTAGTGTCCCTTTCGAGAGCTATCAAAAAAATGGACTTAGTTCCTACTATAATGATGGTTTGTATATCTTATCTGACGCTTGACTAGTGGAAGCACTTGTGCTTTCCACGTAGTGAATTTGATGATGTTTCTATCTCATTTACAAACCTTAAAAATATTGTTTCTCTGTGCACCTTTGTTTGCCTTTGAATCTAGCCTTAGCGGTACTTGATTCAAAGAGCTTCATGATATAGCCTCACAGTTATCCTTGAACTCCGAATTCATTGTATAACCTTGGCTCTTTGTGTGGTTAAACATATGCATTGATGTTGTTGTTTATCATTATGTTGTAGACACTAACATGTTTTCTTGTAGGGATGTGTTTGTGGGAACATTTGACGATTGTAAAGCACATGTCACCTCCGGGGGGCATGGGCTTTGCGAAAGTCAATGTTCCCTTGTGTGTTTTATTCCTACCTTAACATGCTTGATATCAATAACTGATATCAACCACCTTAAGGTGGGGGCATATAAGGTAAGCTGTCTATTATAGATGTTAGTAGTGTGTTTGACCTTAGATGCAGAGACTTGCGCCCCAGAGTAGTGCATCGTGCATCCTAAGTTTGTTTGCAATCAATCATGTAAGCACTCTATGGAGGTGAGATATCGCACATATCCTTGTTCTTAAGCCTTGTGTGGAGGCGGGGATGGTGTATTTCTCAGAGTAGATTGCATCATCTTGTCATTTTCAAAACTCCTTTGTAGAGGTGGGGAGCAGTTATGTGACTAACTCAACCCTTAAGCATGTTTTTGGCGATTGTTGTGGTGAAGCCCAATCATCGATGTGTGCATGTAATGTGCCTAAGATGGTGTTGGACCTAGAAATAGGTACACTCCATCGCTTGTCTGTCGTGTTTTCTTCGTGTCTTCAAGTGTGTGTGTTTTGGTGTGCTTGTTTTGTATGGCATGTTTGTTGTCCCATATGCAGAGACCAACATCTTTGAGTAGTGCTTCGTGCATTTTGGGAGGTTTTACGTGTATTGCATGTGTGTTGCCCCATATGCAGAGACCAACACCTTCGAGTAGTGCTTCCTACATTTTGGGAGGTTTGTTTAATTTCCAGTACTTGCATTTGCATTTCATATATATGAGAAAAAGAAACGAAAAGATATCATTTATGTCTTCCATACATTAATGTGTCTTCTAAGCATTGACTGTCTACTCCATGTTCTGCGTGATTGTAATTGTCTTCTCCATGTTTCACGTGCCTGTTACTATCTTTTATGCAGTTGGTGTGTCTTCTCCGTGATTGGTGTGTTTGTTGTGTTTGTGACCTTACTTTAATGCATGTATTGGCCTTTCATTTATATATACATTAAAGTGGGGGCTAAATGTAACATCAGAAAATATCCCCTTGGGGGCTTTTCCCTCATAAGGTTTAGCTCCTGGATCTTTAGAGTGCATTTACGACATTTTAGTTCATGTTTTGGCATCTTGATGGAATGAGACCTAGGTGGACCCCTTGAGCTCTAGCCTACCTAAAATGGGGGGAGGACTTGGGTGCCCGGACCCTGGTCATGCCCTATTTTGGGGCAGCCCTAATTTCTGGGTGTCGGTTTATGACTGTTATTTGGTTATTTTGCCGACACGGTAAAGTTTGAATTTTAATTTCTTGGTGGGAGAGCTTGTAGTTACATATATAAGAAAGCTTAGGCATTCATTTGTAAACTAGAGATTTCAATTAGATGATCATTGTGAACTCTAGCCATTCTCAAGGTGATTCAAGGCTTTCTATCGTGTTGCAAGAGCAAACTTGTGTGTTTTGTGTGTTGATATTTGCAGATTTGAACATCAATCTTCTCATGGCATGAAGAGCATCTTCCTCCATGAGAGCTTCACTACAAGGTGACATATCATTATGTTTTTTTATCATTGATTCCTTTAGTTTTTTGCCTCTGCCTCACAAGGGCACGCCCTCTTTATCTGACAATAGTGTTTGAAGACTTAAGTGTCCTCCAGGGTTTGACTGAGGGAAACCTCTAAACACCACAACCCCTAAACCAAGTCTTGTGATTGTAGGTTACAGGTGTCACATCTGGAAAAAGTGGAGTTGCAGGAAGGCTTGGCAGACATCAAGGATTTAGGATTTGAAGATAAGTTAGACACAGGAGGACTTCCAGGACTAGGGCACCCACAATAGTGTCCTCCACAAACAGATCTCAGGAAACATAAGTTATAGGGCTGATCAATGTTGGAAGGAGGTCTAGATTCCCTAAAAAAGCAGGTACCTTGGACTTGGACGCCTGCACCTTTGTCCCTGACTATTCTACCTCAGGACCCCAAAAATAGGTATTATGTGATTGTTATTTTACTCCCGTCTGCAAGAGCTTTTTCCAGTATTCATCAATTTGTTGTCGTATTTGCATAATTAGGGGTTTAATGGTTAATTAGATATAAGAGAAGGAAAAATTGATAATTAATTCCCTAATCCAAGTTTCCCTTCATTTGCAAGTGACCTAGGGTATGATAGTGTTAGTTTCAAGACACACAACTGAGAGGGGGGGTGAATCAATTGTGTCAAAAACTTTTCTTTTATTAATCACTTAAATCATTCTTGCAATTCAGTAGCATAATAATAAATCAACCATGGAAACACAATGCAATAATTCAAGAGCAGAAACACATTAACACATATGACACCAAAATTTTAACGTGGAAAACTTGGTTAAGGGAAAAACCACAGGGTGACTAACCCAATATTGTATTCTCTGTTAAAAGAATAAGAAGAACAAATGGTACATGCCAATTAGGGCTCACTACCCAAGCACACTGCTCACAAGAGGCCCACTGCCTACAGGAGACACACTGTCTACAGAATGATAAATGTTACATACTTGAACTGAAGAATAGCATCTTCACCATGCTTGAGTCAGTTCCATTTAAGCTCAATACTTCTACTTTACCTTTCACTCTTCTCTCTACCACACTCTCATCTTCCCCAAGATTACCTTTGAAATGACTTCACAACTCTTATTTATACAAGATATCAACTTTCGGATAATCATCAAAGTCGGCAAACTTTAGAAAGCAAATACATAAATACAACTTGATTTATTACAAAATACTTCATACGAATCACCACTCTGTCGGTCACACATATCTGGGACTTCAATCTTCTTTGAGAAACACGCCATCCTTCGCAGAACAACTTCAAGATCATCTGCAAGATGTGTAAATCATCTGGTCGGCCAAGTTTAGGAAGAACATCATCATCCGGAAGTAATTCTTCAATTATGAGCTCAATCTTCAATGTGGACCACCAACACAAACTGGTCACAATCCAAAGACCTCCACAAGCTTGCCTTAATCACCAAGAACATCCACACTACTTCTGCTTAGTGAAATCATTCTTTCCTTCATCCGAAACCTCAAGAACATAGTCTGTCATCACTATCATATTGGAATAGATGGTTGTGGACCTCCAGACCATGAATCAATTGAGTTGTCAATTCACATTGACTTCCTAAACACTCCACCAAATCCGCAGAACAAGATATTGCATTTTCAGATCTCATCGGATCTATTTGAGTCACTCTATCACCTCTGAACATCTACCAGAACTAGTTTTACTCATATAGCTATAACTTCTTCAAATCTTCATGTGGACCTCTCAAATCTTTACTGGATCACCTTTAGACACATACCTACAAACCCTTTGATGCACATCCTCTGATCTTCAACTAGCTAGGATCTTCACTTCACTGTCTTCACTATTCTCTGTTCCTGATAGGACTAATTTTCTCAATATCCTCAGCATACAACTCATCTAATCCTTATCATTAATGCAACAGGAGTATGTTGACATCAATGACAACACCGGTTAGGCCCATACTTGCAACAATCTCCCTCTTTGTCAGTGATGGCAACATATGATGTGAAAATTTGTTTTTAACCATCAAGACAAGAACTTCTCCTTACTGACTGACATAACTCCCCCTATCAACAACAACCATTCACATGTCTTCTCTTCCTTTACTGCTCCCCCTTTGATCAGAAACAACTTTTTGTTTTTCACATGTCTTCTCTCCCCCTTTGACATCAATGGCAAAGGGCACATACTTGCATCACTCAAAATCATACCAATTGCTCCCCTTGAGTATCAGTTTCCCATCATCAATCTAGACCACAAGATATGACTGTGATATCCACTGGACTGATGCACATCAGTGTACCTTAATTTAGAACCAGAGGGGTAATAACCCCTAACTTCTCCTTGAGATACTCAAAAGAGTCCTTAGGTAGAGGTTTGGTAAAAATATCTGTAATCTGATCCTTGGAGGGCACAAACTCCAATCTGACTTCATTCTTGTTAGCTTGCTCTCTCAAAAAATAAAACTTGATGGATATGTGTTTTGTCTTTGAATGCAACACCAGATTTTTTGATATATTTATTGCACTTGAATTATCACAAAATATTGTGATAGGTTCCTCATACTCTACTCTGATGTCTCTTAGCATTTGCTTCATCCACAATACTTGAGTGAAACTACCTGCTACTGCAATATATTCTACTTCTACAGTGGACAAAGATATTGCCTCTTGTTTCTTGCTCAGCCAAGAAACTAATCTTTTCCCTAAAAAGAATGCTCCACCACTGATACTCTTCCGTTCATCCACATCTCCTACCCAATCCGCATCTGTATATGCATGAAGAGAGAAATCATGATCTCTAGGATACCATAGATCATACTCAACTATTCCTTTCAGATATCTGAGAATCCTCTTGATTGCCATGACATGAGATTCTCTAGGATCACCTTGGAATCTAGCAACAAGACCAACATCATTCATAATGTCAGGTCTAGTTTGAGTAAGATACAATAGTCCTCCAATCATTGACCTGTACTTTTTCTAATCAGCCTTAGGAGAGTCATCATCTTTACACAATTTACATTCAGTTTTCATGGGAGTATTCATTGGTTTTGAGTCTTCCATCCCAAATCTTCAACAATTCTTTCACATATTTGGTCTGAGATATGAAGATTCCTTTCTTTGTTTGAGTGATTTGTAGACCCAAGAAGAAATTCATTTCCCCAAACATAGACATCTCAAATTCACTTCTCACTTGATTTGCAAAAGTTTTGCACATACTATCTCTTCCTCCAAAAATGATATCATCAACAAACACTTCAACAATCAAGATATTTTCATGATCAATTTTGAAGTACAAGTTACTATCAACAGTACCTTTGTTGAAACCAATCTTCAAAAGATGCTTATCCAGTCTTTCATACTAGGCTCTTGGGGCTTGTTTGAGTACATACAGTGCTTTCTTTAACTTGCAGATCATATCACCATGATCAGACAATTGAAATCCATCCAGTTGCTCAATGTATACTTCTTCTTCCAAGTCACCATTCAAGAAGGCAAACTTGACATCCATCTAATATACTTTGAAGTCCTTGAAGGTAGCAAATGCAAGAAATAATCTGACTGCTTCAATTCTTACCACTGGAGCAAAAGTTTCTTCAAAATCAATTCCTTCTACTTGGGAATAACCCTTGTAGACCAATCTGGCTTTGTTTCTGACTACTTCACCATCTTCATTTAGTTTATTCCAGAAGACCCGTTTGGTTCCAATCACATTTTTTTTTTAGGTATGGGAACAAGATCCCAAGTGTGATTTTTTTGAAATCTGCATCAACTCTTCCTTCATTGCTTTAGTCCATCTTTCATCATTGCATGCTTCACTTACTATTTTTGGTTCAAATTTTGAAATCAGACAATACTTTTCTGAGTCTTGAGCAATCTTTCTTCTAGTTTGGACACTTTTGCCTTTATCATCTATGATTTGATATTCAAAATGATTCAGTCTTATATACCTGGGAGTTTTGGGAATTTCTTGCATTTCTATTTCTTGAACAGGTTCATTCAAACTTATCTCTTCTTCCTGATTCTCTGGATCAGTCTGGATCTGAGTTTTAGAAGGAACTTGAATATCTTGGACCAAAACATTATTCTGATCATATTCTTCATATTCATAAAACCTTGAGGGTTTTTCAATACCTTCATAAACCTTCACATTTGTACTTTCTATAATCTTTCTCAATCTCTTGTTATAACACCGGTATGCTTTGCTTTGATTAGAATAACCCAAGAATATTCCTTCATCACTTCTAGCATCAAACTTTCCAAGGTCTTCATCTCTTTTTATGTAATCTTTGCTACCAAAGACTCTAAAATACTTCACAATGGGAGTGATGCCAAACCAGAGTTCATAAGGGGTCTTACCAGTATTGTTTTTTATTTGAGCTTGATTAAGAGTATAGACAGCAGTGCTTACAGCTTCTCTCCAATAGATTTGAGGAACATTTGATTCCATCATCATGGTTCTAGATGCTTCCTAGATGGTCCAGTTCTTTCTCTCCACTACTTCATTCTGTTGTGGAGTCCTTGGAGAAAATAACTATCTTTTTATCCCATGTTTCTCACAGAATTCTATGAACTATCCAAATGTCAATTCTCCACCTCTATCAGACCTGAGACATTTTATGTTTAATCTAGTTTCATTCTCTACCATAGCTTTGAATATTTTGAATTTCTCAAGAGCCTCAGATTTTTCTTTCAGAAAACTTACCCACATCATCCTGGAGTGGTCATCAATTAATAACATGAAGTATCTATCACCTTGCAAACTCCCAATTCTTTCCGGTCCACATAGATTAGTATGTACTAAATCCAACAATCTGGTAGAAGATTGTTCCTTACTTTTGAATGTGACTCTGCTCTGCTTACCCAACTGACATTCGTTGCACAAACTATTAGTAGGTTTCACTAGTCTTGGAAGATCTCTTACAGCTTGAGTGTTGCTTATCTTGATGATATTATCAAAATTTACATGACACATTCTCCTATGCCACAACCAACTCTGATCAATTTGAACAAATAAATAACTTTTTCCAGTGCCAACCAAGTGGAAGATGTTACCTTTTGTTTGAGTACCAGATGCAATCTCTGTACTAGAACTTTCAAAGATCTTACATTTTCCATTTTTGAATCGAAGATCATAGCCTTTGTCCACTAACTATCCAACACTGAGAAGATTGTGCTTCAAACCTTCAACATACAACACATCACTAGTTTTGTTCTTTCCATCAAAAGCAATAGTTCCTCTACCTCTGATTCTACCAGCAGAATTATCACCAAATTTTACAACTCCTTCATATCTTTCCAAATCTATAAACTTGTTTTTGTCACCTGTCATATAGTGGGAGTATCCACTGTCAATGACCCAATCATCATTTTCTTCAACTTGGGTAGCTAGAGCTTTTTCTACCATTTTATGATTGGTAGATTCAAAGGACATTGGATCTTCTTCCTTGATCGTAATAAACACCCAGTCACTTCCAGATCTATTTCCTGTCTTTGATTCATCATCTTCATGAACATAGTAACACTTCTTTTGAAATCTTGATCTATTAGGGTTTGGTCTAGAAAATCTTTCCGGACACCTTGAGGTAAAATGACCAATTTTATTGCAGTTAAAACATTTGAAAGGCAATTTTCCTTCATACTTACTGGATCCTCTTTGCAGTCTTTTTGCAATGAGGGCCTCAAGTTGTTCAGCTTCTAATTCATCCTCTTCTAGATCTTTTCTTGCTTTCTCATACCAAGAAGATTTTCTTGAGGAACTTTCTCTTGGATCATATCTTTGTTTGCCTTTTGTAGAGGCACTAGATTTGAATGCAGATTCAGTCTTGGGAAGTGCATCACCAAACTCAACTAGCTCAAATGTAGATATCTTACCAACCAATTGATCCCTTGTGATAGTTGTTAAGGATTTGATTTCCTCAATAGCAAAAACTTTGTGTTTGTAAGTAGGAGGTAAGGATCTGAGAACCTTAGCAACAATTTCATGTTCATCCAGAACTCCACCAGCACATCTGATGCCACAAACAAGATCATTTACTTTTGTCATGTAAGAAGTGGTATTATCATCTTCACTCATCTTTAAGTTTTCAAACTTTCCTTTCAGACTTTGTAGCTTGGCACACTTAACATATTTGTCTCCTTCATATAGATTTTCAAGCTTTGTCTAGATTTCATAGGCAGTCTTCAAACCCATAACATTTGTCAGCTCTAAATTAGACAAGGCACTCAGAAGGGCTTCTTTAGCTCGAAGATTATTTTCTGCATCTCTAATTTCATTTAGAGTTGTAGGGCCATTTGTTGGGGGAACATATTTAATTGAGGTTATGTTCCAATACTAATATCCGATGCATTGTATGTGACATTCCATGCAGCTTTTCCAGGCAGTGAAGTTTGAACCATCAAACCTTGGACTATCCTTTTTGTAGGTCAACATTTTGGATCTCCTCAAGCGGTTAAGCTTCTTCTAGAGGAACTTAGCTTTGATACCAATTGTTAGTTTCAGGACACACAACTAAGAGGGGGGGTGAATTAGCTGTGTTAAAAACTTTTCTTTTTTCAATCACTTAAATCCTTCTTGCAATTCAGCAGCATAATAATAAATCAACCATGGAAACACAATGCAATAATTCAAGAGCAGAAACACATTAACACATATGACACCAAGATTTTAACGTGAAAAAACTGGTTAAGGGAAAAACCATGGGTGACTAACCCAAGATTGTATTCTCTATTAAAAGAATAAGAAGAACAAATGGCACATGCCAATCAGGGCTCACTGCCTGAGCACACTACTCACAAGAGGCCCACTACCTACAGGAGACACAATGTCTAAAGAATGATAAATGTTACATACTTGAATTGAAGAATAGCATCTTCACCATGCTTGAGTTAGATCCATTTAAGCTCAATACTTCTACTCTACCTTTCGCTCTTCTCCTCTCTACCACACTCTCATCTTCCCCAAGATTACCTTTGAAATGACTTCACAACTCTTATTTATACAAGATATCGACTTTCAGATAATCATCAAAGTTGGCAAACTTTACAGAGAAAATACACAAATACAACTTAATTTATTACAAAAGACTTCATGTGAATCACCAATTTGTCAGCCACACATATCTGGGACTTTAATCTTCTTTGAGGAACATGCCATCCTTCACAGAACAACTTCAAGATCATCCGCAAGATGTGTAAATCATCCGGTCAGCCAAGTTTAGGAAGAACATCATCAGCTGGTAGTAATTCTTCAATTACAAGCTCAATCTTCAATGTGGACCACCAACATGAACTGGTCACAATCCAGAGACCTCCACAAGCTTGCCTTAATCATTATGAATGTCCACACTACTTCTGCTTACTAAAATCATTCTTTCTTCATCCAGAACCTCAAGAACATAGTCTGTCATCACTGTCATATTGGAATAGATGCTTATGGATCTCCAGACCATGAACCAATTGAGTTGTCAATTCACATTGACTTCCTAAACACTCCACCAAATTTGCAAAACAAGATATTGCATTTCCGGATCTCACTGGACCTATTTGAGTCACTTTGTCACCTCTGAACATCTGCCAGAACTAGTTTTACTCATATAGCTATAACTTCTTCAAATATTCTTGTGAACCTCTCAAATCTTTACTGGATCACCTTTAGACACATACCTACAAACCCTTTGATGTGCATCCTCTGATCTTCATCTTAGCTGGGATCTTCACTTCACTGTCTTCACTGTTCTTCTCTGTTCCTGATAAGACTAATTTTCTCAATATCCTCAACATACAACTCATCCAATCATTGTCATCAATGACAACACCGGTTAGGCCCATACTTGCAATAGATAGTGCTTGCCACTCGACCCTAGATCCTTCAATGTTAGGGTGAAAGGAGGATTTTAACATGTAAACAACAAAAGATTAGCAAAATCCAATTTTACCCTAAACAGGAACAAGTGGAGAAACATCCTCAATCCTTTGCCTTTTGGCAGATGGTGAATCAAGGACATGAGCTGGATCCTGTACTGACTTTGCATCTGGTGTAGGCTCTTGAATCACAACTCCTGGTGGTCTTTTGATAGTAAGCTTGGTAACCTTTGAAGGCTGCTTCTCAGACTTGCTATATATTATTTCAAAATTGTCAATTATCAGATCTATTCTTCTCAAAGGGTACCTCTCTTCAACAAAGAATCTAGGAAAATTAGGATTTTTTTTCTCCTATCATCCTCAATCCTTTTCAAAATCTCCCATTTTATTTTCCTATCATACACTTCTTAAAATGTGACAAGATTTATGATCACATCCTCATCAAAATTAATTTGATGGGATATTCCTATTCTTGTGAGGATGGTTTGTCTGACAAAGTTCATATGACCCTCTCTACACTTGATTTAAAAGAATATTTAGCCTTCAAATAGGCTTGAAAATCCTCTAAAGTATTAAAACCAATGGACCAATCACCAAACACTATGGAATCAAGAAGAAATGTGCCTTTCTTCTATTTCTTCATTACATCCTTCTCCATCCACATCATTTGCCACATGAATTCATGGAATACAATTCTATTTGGCACAAATTTGGGCAACACATGAGGTGGTTGAGTACACCCATATACTCTGATTATAGTATGAACTGGCAAGAAAAACCAATCAGCATAGTTATGCCTATGACCCTATTCAAGCCTACGGGCAAGAGGCCTCAACATTTCCCTAATCCCTTTTGTCAATCTGGGAGAAAAGCTACCAAGAGAATTCATTATTGTAATTGAGAATGCATCATGAAACACAACATAGTCACAATTCTTGCAATGGCTATCCCATTTGTAACACTAGCACTATGTTGGCAATCTTTGTCTTGTTTCATCAATCATGCTCAGATCCATTCTGCTGGGCCACTTCCTTCTATTTTGATACAAAATCAAATAACATAACAAAGAGTAGTATTTGAAATCTATGGGCTTTTTGTTTTCTCTTATTTGCAAAAATCCATCATGCAATTTCTTTTCAATGAATGTTGCAAAATCATATTCAACATTAGCTTCTGGATTTTGAATTCTCATGGCCATCATCATTAGGCCAATAGACATTCTACCTTGAGCATCAATACCCAACACCTGACACAAAAAAAAAATATGTTCTTTTGAAATAGACAACAAAATCTTCAAAAGAGAAAGGTTCAATTGCAATGGATGGGATTTCAATTCTTCTGTTATTTGCCCCTTTCCTCATGTGCATGGGCACCTCATCCCTTCTATGTGTTTTTATCAAACTATTGTACTCCTGCTCACTCTTCTGTAGATCTACTTGTGTGAGGGCTTGCTTGCTCAACATGAAGCAGTCTATGATTGCATTCCTATCCACAGCCCTAATGGTGACCCATTTGGTAGTCTAATTGTTTTGGTGGTTGAGTGATAGTGTTATGCCAATGTTGTAATCAAATCCACATCAACAAATACATTTGGAAAGATTTTCCAAATCCAAATTCCATGGGTTTCTAACTGGTCCCTATCCATCTTTCTTTCCACAAAAATACCAAAAAAGGTTCCATCCAGAGATAGGAATTGTAGCATCCTGACATCCTTCCGCAACATCCTTGAACAATTTCTTAGACCCCTTGTCAACTGAATTTGGTAGGATGTCCAACAATGATTATTGAAGTGATCATTTCTTGGGAGCAGCGGGGTCAGTGCTCTTACTCACAGACTGTTGTTCTCAAAATTAGCTACGCTTGTTTTTGTAGACAATCCCCACGAAACTTGTCCGTTTCGTGAATCTACACTCTAAGCTCGCGGACCGAGACAAGATTCTCTTGATCTCGCGCGAAGTCATTTGACATTCTAAACTGGTTTATGACATCCCTTTGAATAGGTTTCTCAATATTTGTGAAGAACGTTCAAGTCGTAAATCGGTTAAAATGTTAATTCTAGTCATTTTTAAGTGTGTGTTAAATTTGTAATCTTGATATGCAAGAGCAGCAAAAATTGCCGCTCCTGCATATCTATTTTTGACTTATTTTTCTAACATATGTAGTGGCGGTGTTATTTGCTACTTTTGCATATACTTTTCATTTTGCATGTAAAGGCGGCAAATTTTGCCGCCGCTACATGCGTTTTTGGTCTAAACATGTGAAGTCGGTGATTTTTTCCGCCTTTACGTGCTTTTCTTCCTTTGCGTTTGGTCAGCAAATTACGCCGCCGGTGCTTCTTTTCATTTTGTGCACTTGTTTCTGAAATCTCCGCTCAAGCGAGATCTTTGGAAACTCGGTCACGCAGTGCCATTAATGGCCACTCGTGCCACTTGTCTAGCATCTGTGTTCGCATTATTTAATGTGTTTTGATGGCTTATTTTGCCATTTCATTCTTTCTCCCGAGCTATCCTCCAGACCTCTCCTCACACTGCTTGATCGCACCGTCGAAGAGATCGATCAACGTTCATCGCCATTGAACATAGGGTTTCCAGTTCTAGACGGGTAAGTGTTCCTTTTTGTTTTTCATTCTCCTTCCTCATTGTTTTTGAGGTGTATCATTTAGGTTTTTGTTTTAGAGTTTTGTTACGTTTCGTTTTAGTTTTTTGTTTCGTTTTGTCATTTTTGTGTTTTGTTTTTCGCACCAGAATGCCCCCGAAAACCCTAGGGATTCTATTGCCCTAGATTCCCCAACCCTCGCTACATACCATTATTGTAACATCAGTGGAGTTCGTTGATCCTACCTGGAAATCCTGTGATCACTACCAAATTTTTGACACGAAACTCCCGGCCCTTAGACCTGTAAAAAAATCCTCAAGTGTAATGTTGGCAAAATTTGCCGCTAGAACATCACCATTCCTATCAATGTGCAGTGTCGGCTAATCCTGTCGCTCATACATGTATCGAATTCCCCTCATGAGATGTCGGTGAAATTTGCCGACCAAACACCGAGAAGTGATAAAACTCAAATGCAGCGTCGGCAAATTTTGCCGCTCCAACATAAACCTTTGCCTTTCCTATTTCCTGCAGCGTTGGCGAAATTTGCTGCTTATACCAATTCCTAGTCTTCTCTCAACATGCACGGGCGGCAAAATTTGCCGCCAATGCAAATAATGTAAAACCCTCATATGCAAGGGTGGCAAATTTTGCCGCCCGTGCAAAAATGTCCTAAATTTTCCCAACTCTAGAAAATTTCCAATTTTGATTTCCCGAGCCCGCTTCTCCTCTGATTCTTGGCCAGCTCACACTATAGCCCTTTTTCAAGCGCATTCCCACAGTCGTGATCATCAACATGCAATTTTCCCAGATTGCCCATATTTTCCCTAATTGCATGATCATGACTTTTGTTGCAGTTTCTCTTGTGGAGCTTCGTTCAACATCAGACTTCTTCTCGGTGAAAGTTCATCCGAATGACTAACTTGTCCCCGAAGAAGGTAAAAGCAATGAAGTACAAATATCAAGGTGTTTTCCCAATCACCTCAGTCCATTCTAATGTTGAGGACATTAGAGATACGAAGATTGGCCATGTTGATATGGCTGAGTTTGTAGAGAGAACCAAGTCAAGCAACCCTAGTGCTATGATGAAGAAGATAGTGGAGAGTAATATTCATCTGGTATCATCCTTCCCAGTGGCGGCTCACAATACAGAATTTGTTCTTCAGTGTGCCCATTTCTATAACAAAGATATTAGAGCCATGGTGGACGCCAGTGGTAATGTAATAATCAGGTTGGATCCTGAGTTCATTGACAAGGTGTGCATGTGTCCTCCTGCGACAGAGGTATTGAAGCTTGACTTTGTTGAAGCTCAGAAGGAATATGACAAGAATCCAGAAAAAGCAAAGAAAGTGATCAACAACAAATGGTTGAAGACTGTGAGGTCAAGTTTGTCAAGGTGGCCACGTAGTTTTCCTCGAAGTGATTTTGTGGAAGAAGTTGGTGACTTGATTACCCTCCTCAGTAGGATAAGAGGTTTGTCCTCCTCTTCACAATTTCATGAATGGATGTATCCTTTCATTAAGGTCATACTCCAGGGCAGGCAAGTTATTTTCTGGGGAGAACAAATCAGTAACGCTTTGCATGACCAACTGATGAAGGTATCCACTACCTCAAAGTTCTTCATAACTTCCTATCTGGTATACATTGCAGCCTCCATGAGGATTTTTCTGGGATTATCATCAGAAGGGGATAGGAGAGTAGTCCCAGTATACCAGTATTATTCTCAGCTGACATTGAAAGGTTCAATTCACCATTTCAGGAGGGTGAATGATGCGTTCTTTGCTATATTCTTGTGTCTTTTTGATCCCCAACTGGAGCAGAGAAGAATTTCAGACGAGGCATGGATAGTGGTTAATAACTTTGGTTGTATGTTTTTGCAATTTCCATCTTTCTCATACTTGAGGGTTGGCTTTTTCCAAGGCTACCCTTATATGCTTCCTAGGTTTCCTTCAGATAGACTGGTCTTGATGGAGTTGTACAGACAAATGATTGTCGTGCATAACAAACAGATGGAACTCAAGAAGCCTAGTTTCAGATTTCTAGTGGAAATCGACAGATACTCAGTGTTGACTGCCACAAAGGCAAGGGCTATGGAGACAGAAATGCAGTTGGTCACCATGAAGCAATTCAAGAGGAGACCAAAATTTGACTACCGGGGCGTAAAAGATAAAATTAGGAGGAAAACTCAGTTTCATGAACCCATGGTGGAAGATGTCTGGATAGACTTGAGAACAGAGGAAGATATCAGGAAACTGGACTATAGCAGGCTGTCTCTAGAACAAATTGAATATTTGGGACTTGCTGATATTCTGAAAGATCTTGTGGATGATGGGGAATTGGTTGATGCCAAGTATGATGCAGAACAGATAGCTAGTACTCCTCTCCCTCCAATCCAATGGTCCCAAAAGGAGTCGACTTCACTAAGGAAGAGATTTGAGCCTATATTGGCTAACACCAATAACTGGCTGGCGGATAAAGGAATTATGCTGAAAGAATTCCTCACTGGTTCAGAAACTGAAATTCAAGAGCAGACTGGTAAAAAGGTAGAAAATAGAACAAAGAACAAGAGTGATGTTCCATCATCCTCTAAAACACACAAGCCTAAAATCAGATTTGTGATGAAGAAAGCAAAAGCTGTTGAGGAAGAACCTGAAACGAAAGATATGGAAGTCGAGGAGCCAGCGACTGAAGATCTAGCAATCGAAGAGCCAGCTATAGAAGAGATGGATGTTGAAGACAGGAATTCAGATCAACAAGATGAGGAGGCTTTGTCTCCATAGCACAATACACCTGTCACAGCCCCTGTGTCTATTTCCCCTATTAACATTCCTTCCTCTGAATCCCCCTCTCCTCCTAAAATAATTTTTGATAATCCCCAAGGCACTTTTGAAAATGTTCTCTGTTCTTCTGAGTCAATTCCTAGTTTGTCTTCTTCATCTTTTGATATTGAGGATACATCCATGTTTGATCATTTTGTGATGAATATTGAGCAAGTTTCAAGTGCAAATGTAACAAGTGCGGTTTTTACTAACACCCCGCCTATTGTTTCTACCACCAGTACAAGCACAGTTCCGGGAACACCAGCGGTAGGAATGGATCCCAATGTGAATACTTCTCTGCTTCCACCTTGGTTATCAGCTTATATGCCAAAGAGGAAAAAGCAAGTCATCTCCCCAGATGATTTTGATTTCACTAAGTTGGTACCTACAAAGCCTAAGGCCCCGAAGAAACCAAAGATCCTTTCCAGGGTACTTGAAGATAAGGGACATAAATTTCTGGAGATAGCAAAACCTCCACAGGATGCAACTGTTGAAAATTTTGATATGAATGAGTATTCTATTTCTAGGGTTGAATTGGGTAAAATCACCCATGAAAGCGCTAAAAATGATATGCAGTCAGCCATGGACATCCTGATCCAGAAGTTCGACAGGGAAAAAGAAATGAAAGGTTATTACAAGGCAAAGGTAGAACAGCTGACTGCAGTGGTAAGAAAGATCACTTTGAACTTGGAAGCAGTTACTCCAGAGGCCGTTTCTGTAGAAGACCTCATCATTCTGAAAGTAGAAAAGACTCACCTCAGAGGAAAAGTACTTGAAGAATACTTAGACAGGATGCGAGCGCAAGGAATCTCTTTGCTCACGGATGAATTTGAGAAGACGGATAAAATGAGGAAAGTAAGGGCAGAACTTAATGATCTCATTAATGCTATCTCTCAAGATATTGAGCGCATGGAGGATACTCATGATAAATGGGTGGAAATGAGGAAGCTAAAAATAAGTTACCTAATATCCATTGGTGCTATTTCCAACAGGGATTCATATACAGAAACAAAGGAAGCTCTGATGTACAGGAGCAATATGCTAAGAAATTTGATCAAGGATCTTGAAGCTGCCAAGGAAACTAGTGAAGAAAATGATGTTAATATTTTGCATAAGTTGGAGGAGTTGCCTTGTAAGTTGGTATCACCAGATAACCAATTTCTTTCTGTGGAAGAAATGGTTAAGGAATTTGAAGACATGTTCCAAAAAGAATTTGAAGATAAAGCATTTTCAATAACTTCTGTGGACAACATCTTAGACAACCAGTTAACCTTGGACAATCTAAAAACCAGGTTAACTAATCATGCCAAGTCAATCACTACAGTGAGGGACGCCATAGTGAGGGCCAGGATGATCTTCAAAAATGCATTCAACCCAGATAGCATTGAAATGCAAGCGGCCTTCACTATGTATGATCACCACATGAGAAAAAGTGGAGATACAAATTGAAGCAGTTGTTCTTTCCCTTAGTTTATTTTCTGATTTTCACATGTACTTTCAAAACAATTTTGGACAGTTTTACATGTACATTTTTAATATGCAATTACATGTAAAAAATAGGAAGTCCCAAGTCAATAAGGACTCCTATTTTTGAATAAGTCAAAGTAGTTAGTTTTTTCCTAAATTTTCTCAAGGGCTTTCCCTATAAATAAAGGGGGCCTCTTTTGTAAATATCTATCTTTTGTCTACTGCAAGAAAACTCTGGCGAATTGAGAAGCAAATCAAGACTTTGTGCTTTTTGTGAAAATCAATATTCAAATATTCATTAATACAAGAAAGCAATTTCAATTCCAATCTTTGTCTTGGGATTATTTATGTTGTGATAGTTTTGTTCTTACGTCTTGCTATCATAATCTTATTTGATAATAATTGAAGTGTGGAGTTTGTTACAAGTGATTGAAGAGCACTCTAAATTTGATTCCGATAAACTTTGTGTTATCAAATCGGTTGTGGGTTATATGTTCATGTTTGTGAGAATACAATAGTTTGGAGACTTTGTGCTGCAAGTTGTTATATTCGATTTACTTTTATCATCTTGAAGAAGAGTGAAGACTTTGGGCTGCATTCTACTTCAAATAGTTCCGTTTACGAGTAGTAAGTGAGGTAACAGAAAACTTTGTGTTTCTGTGATATTGTGATAATTTATAAGTCTTATATCAAGAGTTTGAAATATAAACATCTATTCTGAAAAAAGAGAATGAGATGAGATGGAACCACCACAAACATAGTTTTGAATGTACATAAGTTTAATAAGTTGTTTGATTTGCAAAAGTTAAGTAATTAGAGGGAACCTCCCCTTGCTGAGAGGAGAGACTTTGTCTCATCAAAGCTGTGGCTGATATACCCATTTTGCCGTTAGTGAGTTAACGACAAATTATTCACCCAACATAGACTTAGATTTTTTAGGTACCATATTAGTGCCTCTATGAACTAGGGTTTTGATATCTTACTTGCTTTACCAGACTAGTTGAAAATAGAGCACAAACCAAACACCAACTTTTATGCAAAGAGTGATGGGGCAGACTTACCCGATCATAAAATGCCTGAGGAGAGTACACAAAGCTTAAATTCACCTTCTACAATCAACATTGAATTCGCTAGAATGAAGAAATACAAAGAAATCCCAAGTTTTATCGTACCATGAAGCTGGTCATTTCACCATTAACCTGGTTCATGCCACGATATCAACAAATCTAAGCATTCAATTCTTTTCAAACACAGACTATTGATTTGATCCAATCCAATGGTTGGGTGAGTATTTCAAGACTTGTAACCCTTTCCTCGAAAATTAGAATCTTGCAGGCATCAATGATAACCATTATGGGGCAATACTGAAGTCATTTTGACATTTGATTCCTTACTACATCACTGCAAGACCAACTTAGGGAAATCGTGAGACCGCAAGACCTCTTGGATAGTTACGTTCATCTTCACCACTTATCGCCACCCTGCAAGCCTTGTTGCACACCACCATGAGATGGCGGGATACATGTTATTCCTTATGTATTTTACTGTGCCACCGCCAAGCTTTGGCCTGATCTCCGCGGGGCCATGGGAGTCTTTGGTCTCCCATTCATTGTTTACTGCATTACTGCCAGTCGAAGGTATCAGCATTGCGAGGCTGCGGTATGTAGCATTACCAGTCACTTCAACTCCTTATACCGCAACAATGTAGGCTTGACTTGAAACTGTCGTGGGGGTGTGGTGAACACTTTATCCCAACTCCTTCCTACCACATTGTCGCCAGTCATCTCCTTACCTGTTACGGGGGTGCAGTAACATATTATGTGCCGATTGAGTTTATACCACAACACCACAACTAAATTTTCTGCATGTTGCGAGGAAGCGGTAACTGTGTATTCACATCCTCTAATTCCCACACACCTGCCAAGACTGTTTGCATGTACTGCAGGGCTACGGTAAGAGACAAAAACACATCAATGGTAAAAAAATATAATTTTTTTCACATAGACCTGATATGAGATGCTCATAAATGACTCCTAGAACAATTCTAAAAGGAATATGAATCCCTGATTATGGATTTATGGAAGGAAAATGTATGAAATAGAGTGGGACTATGTGAAATTTTGAATGGTTCTAACACACCTCATGATGAACTAGACTATGTTTTTCCTTCATCCTTCTTGTGTTATGTTTTTATGAGTTCTTTTCTTGTCAATGTAGCCCTAAGGAAAATTTGTCTGATACCTGTAATTGTAAACATCTTCTTGGTTTTTGACTGCAAATTCTTTTTAATCTGTAAACTGAATTCTATTTTAAGTTTTCATTTGCAATTATCAGCAAATTAGAAAGTCAATAGTTATCAACTTATGAACTCAATAAAGTTTTACTAATTCAAGTTGTTGATTTATACATTATTGTTTATTTGGACTTCAGGAAATGAAGAGAAGGGTTGTAAGGTGCAAATTAGATGATAGTGATCATAATGCTAAAACTTCAATGATAGATTATGAGTGCCTTTGTAAATAAAAAGTGGCTAGGAATAATGAATATTTATTGAGACTTGGTTTGACAAACAGGCAAGTTGTAAATCCACTAAGTAGTATATTATTTGTTTAATAGTGTTTAATGAAATTTTATAGGTAAGAGCTTTATGTATATAAGACATAATATGATATTATTTTTTGTTTTAAAGGCAACAAAAAGAGTGCACAAAAAATGTAGAGAAAAACAAAAGGAAAGAAAAGATACAGTGTCGCCATCTCGTAGAAGCCACCACTTTTGTGATTCAACAAATGTAGTTAGTGAAAACAATAGTTGCAATGATGATCATGTGCAGCCTGATATAGCATATGCTGATGTGCAGCCTGCTATAGCACATGGTGATCATGTGTAGCCTGATATAGCACATGGTGATCATGTGCAGCCTGATATAGTACATGGTGATGTGCAATGTTGTGATGATCTCTTAGAACAAACTCTAAGAGAGATTATTGAAAAACATCAGAGCATTAAAGGAATAATATGTCTGCAGATGATTTATTCAAGATTAAAGGATGTGTTTGAAGTGAAATCTATAGAGACCAATACTCATGATCTACCTACTGATGCCACACCTAATGTGGCCAAGGAGCATGAAGTTCCAGTTAATGAAATTCATGAAGAGAGACCAATTGCATATGTTGTGCCTCAGAGTGCACCTATTGCATCTAGAACTTTTGATGGAACTAGTGGATTAGCCAGAAATACTGGTAGTGGTTTAATAGAAGATGTGGATGCTTTTGTCAAAAGACAAAGATTGAGTCAAGATTTGTACATATCTACAGAGAGGAATACAAAACTAAGAAAATTAGAAGGCAAGAAGCCATTCTTGCTTGAGGTATTGAGAGATGGTGAGCCCATTGGGCCAAATGCTACAAAGTGGGCCTCTGAGTTGGGTGTAAGATGTAGGGCCCATTTAGATATTTGCAAATCAAGTTTTGCTGAGCAAGATCCATGATCTATGGAAAATTCTTTTGAGACTATTGGTGGACAAATCTCTAGAAAATATTACAAGTGAAAGATGAGAAATTTGATGAACAATTTTAGATACAATTGCAAAAAAGAAATCATGGAGGGAAATGAGAGGTTAGACTCCACTTTAAGTCCCAAATAGTGGGAGGCATTGAAAGAAAGTATGCATTCCGAAGAATATTTGGCAAAGAGTAACAAATGCAAGAGAGCAAGAGATAATGTGAGGGCAGGATATACATTTGGCTGAGGTGGGTTGCAGGCCAAAATGGACAAATTTGGAGTAAGTGTATGGATTTTTGGTTCAATTTACATTGTGTTATTTATTTCAATTTTTTATTGAACCGGCTATATGTTGAAATTGACATTGTATTTTAGGTGGAAAATAGTAATAGAGAAGCAAGTGCAGAAGATATTGTCAATTATATGGCAACACTAGATCCTAGTAAATCTAAGAGTAGGATGAAGTGGAAATCTAGTTCATCGACAGAGATTTCACAGCCATCTGTTACATGCCCAGTAGGATCAGCCTCTCCAGATCATGTCAACTCAAATGAAGGGTACCAACATGTACTGAATTGCATATACAGTCTCAGTCAGCAAGTTTCACAAGTGGTTGCCTCCATTAACCCTATAGTTTCTACATGGAATGAGCATAAATCCACAGATTCAAATGAGGTAAGAGGCTCTATTGATCTCATTTCTTCTTGTTTGGAAATTTTGTATACAAATGCCTCTTAATATGTAGATTATTGAAATCTAAGCATAGGAGATTCCAACCCAGTTTCTTTATTGTTGGAGTGATCCAAAAAATGTTCTTTTGGACAAATTTATAGCTTGCATTCTTTACTTGACTATTGAATGCTTTGTATATTTTTGCATGATGGTTAAACCACATGCAAAGCAATTTTTTCAAAGCAGCAAGAAAGCAAAAATGCCTTCATAATGTCAATAGATTTGCCGATATTGATAGTGATGATTATGATGAACTGGGCAAGAATGTGTAACACAATCATCATAGTTATGCTAAAGTTGAGGTAATATAATAGTTGTCAGTTATCTGTCCCAATGTTTTGTCATTCTTCATGCTTAAAATGTTCTTTTGGACAAAAAAATATAGTTTTTGCATTCTTTAAGTTGTAAGTTAATCTATCCCAATGTTTTGTCATTAATTCATCATGCTTAGAATGTTCTTTTGGACAAAAAATTATAGCTTTTGCATTATTTACCTGACTTATATTAATTTTTGCATTATGATTAAACCACATGCAAAGAAATTATATGAAAGCAGAATGAAAAGAAAAAGGCTCTATCAATAGAGCTCTCTACAAAACTGTACAACTTCATGTCAATGTTGATAGTGATAATTATGATGATGAACTTGATGATCATGCACATGATATTCATAGTAGTAGTTGTGCACCTGAACTCAAGGTGAGTGCTATGAAACCACAAACAAGTAAGTACTATTCAAGTAAGTAATGGTTGTTTTATTATGTAAATAAGGATAATCATTACCTATTTGATAAAAGATGGTTAGAATAGTAGTGAAGTGTAATTAGCTAGTATACATAGATTATGGAAATAAGGGAGAACATATAACTTACATATGGAAGCTTAGAGCTTAGTTGTATAGAGTGCATACATAGATTTTGACTCTGCATTGGTGCATTGTGTTCAGGGATGTCATGGTCCTTAGTTGGGGGGACTTCATTGTCAATCCATGTCTCTTTCTGAAGTACTTGTACAGTCTAGCACTATTGTAGTCTTGCCCTCCATTTGTTTGTACCTTGCAATGGGTTAGTTTTTTTTTTAGAGTAAAATGTTTCTTCTTTGTTATTCAACAGAATAAAAAAAGCACATACAAAAACTGATTTGTTCCAAGACATAAGACATTACATACAACTATCAAAAACAATATAATATGTGTTTTATATCTCAATATAATGTGTATTTTTTTTTGTTATTGCAGACATTTAATATTGATAAACTCCAAGAAGGGGATAAAGTTTGGGTGTTGGATCCGTTTGATGGTGCTACACAGATTCTCTCACTATATATTGTACATAGAATCAAATTGAAAGGAAAGGAGATGCAAATGTAAATATTTTAAAGGTCACAAGTAACATACCCCTTTCTTATGAAGACAAAATAGATGGAGTTGTCCGTCTGAAAGAGAAAGAAGGGACCTTCACATGGTGGGCACTAAAATATTTGAAAAAAATGACATAGTTGATGTTTATCATGTACTAGCTGTTAGATAGCTTGGCCCACTACTTTATGCAATAGTTTGAATGTGTTATTTAGGGAACTTAGTATTTTTTGTCTATTTTGGAGCTGTATAAGAAAAAAAAAGCCATTGTAACTCAGTTTTCTCAGTCACAGCACTGAGAAACACACTTTGTAACACATTTTTCAAAGCAAAGATACATATTAAAGTCTTATGGGTTTTTTGGACTTGATTTTATGTTGCTTTTCCTCCCTAAACATTCAACATTATTGCCTTATATGCCTTTATGAAAAGATTCTAATGTTATTGTTGGTTGCATTAAAGGAGAGAGCTTCATATATGGGACACGATCAACACTTAGTCATAAAGACTCAAGGAGCATAAATGAGAGAGCTTCATAAAGGAGAGAAATTCATATATGAGATGTCGTGAAGACATGCATGAAGACTCAAGGAGCATAAATGACAGTGAGCAAGAGATAAAGTACACAATTCATGCCATAGACGAAGTGAGATGAGTCTTAAGCTGCTGTGATCAAGGGTGGTGTGTTAGTTTTTGAGAAAGGAAGGGCAATTGGCAATGCACAAAGATCAATGAGGAAGATTACAGTCATAAGGTGATGATGTTAGCATTTCATCAAGAGTTTGGAAGCAACCAATAGACAAATTTATAGAAGTCTTAAATAGTAAAAAGGACAGCCACTAATAATGCTATTATTACAAGGCATATATTCTACATGGTAGTATAGTTGTAGGAATATGACAGTTTCATAAGCCTATGACAATCTACAAATGAAAGTCTAAATTATGTATACTTATGGGTGACTCTTCTATAATAGAGAGATAATGAGTTCATAGAGGTAAGATGTTCATGGTGAGTGGCAATGGTCAATGGTTCCCAGGGATATAGGCACAGTAAACATGGTTTTAGTGGCATGAGAAAAGGAATAGGGGATTGCAGTGTTAGCATTAATTAAAAGGCAAGTATATGAAAGTTGCAAGGCAATCATCTAGAAAGCAACTATGCACAGTTCAATCACCACAATGAGTGAAGACCAAGGACACTAAGTATATATGATTGCCTACCAAGTGTCCAATGTAATATAGGTAGGGTAAGTGAATGGTTTAGACTCAAAAAGAGGCTTTTGAAGATGTATTAATGAAGGAAGAATCCGATTCCATGCCCTAAGAGGACCTGATATCTTTAAACTTAATAAAAACATGTCCCATAAGCAGTGTTGATGACAGTACAAGACACAAGAATACAACGATGTTTCATTAAGGAAGCCTGATCTAGTCCATGTTTCACATTATGAATATCCTATCACAGACCTGACTACATATGACAATGTATTTCCTTTGGTTGTAGTCAAGAAGGACAAGTACTAGACTAATGGGGTGGATTAGATGACCTGTGCCAGTAGTTAGGCTGGTTGAGAATTAGTTATTGACAGTTCACTTTTTGGCAAAGCATTGTAAACTTGGACAAGTTTCTTTCTTGTCATTTTTGTGCATTGTAACTCAAATATTCAATCTTGTGACTGAAAATAAACATTGTAATACTCTATTTCTAAGCATTTTTCAAGAAAGATAGACATTTCAGACTTGTACAAGCTGTAAGAACACTTTTCTTTTAATAAAGTTCAGCGATTTTGCCTTCTCAATGGTTGTCTTTATATTATATGCAATTAATTGATGATTATGATGTGTATTTCTGTGTTTTATGTTTAAATCCTCAAATATCAGTCAATTAAAATGACTAAATATACTACTAATTGATGTCAATTAATAATTAAATGGACTAAATATACTACCAATTGACAGAAATCATTAACAATGAATAAATATGACTAAATATACTACCAATTGACAGAAATCAGTGAACAATAAATAAATATGACTAAATATACTACTAATTGATAGAAATTAGTGAATAGTGAATAAATATGACTAAATATACTACCAATTGACAGAAATCAGTGAACAATGAATAAATATGACTAAATATATGACCAGTGTTAAATTAGTGAATAAAAATGACTAAATAAGTGACCAGTTAACAACAATCAATGACTAAATTAATGACTAAATAAGTGACCAGATTACAACAATTAATGAATAAATCAACGACTAAATATACTACCAAATCGATCAATCAAAACAACCAATAAATGACTAAAAATGGTTGATTTATCAATTTGGCCACGTTATAAATGACTAGCAATAAACTACTAATGGTCACGTGACCATGTTTAGTCATTTATAGTAGTTTTTTGTAGTTTTTTTAGTAATATATTGCTCTTTTTGTACTGGTGCATTGAAGAAGACTTGAAGAAGCAATTACCACAACAAGCACCAGAGTAGATTGAAGACATCTTGGACAATAGAATTGTACACAACACTAAAGGCAAGCACTACAAAGAATATCTTGTGAAGTGGAAAGGCAGACCGAAAGAAGACTCATCTTGGATTTCTCAGGCTGAGGTAGATCGTCTTGGTTTTCCTCCAGCCCCAGCAAAGTGAGGGACTCACTTTTTTCAACAACCCCGAATGTCTAATGCAAGAGCATCCCTAGTTCAAGAGCAATCTTGCATCAACCAAAAACATTTGCATTTCAGTTTGTTTCTTTTCATTTTCTAGTTCAGTTAGTAGCAGTTTCTATATTTTGGTATGCATTCTACTGCAGTTTCATTTTAGACCTTGCAGAGCTAGACTTGGCATCTAGACACATTCATGCACATCATATTCAAAATTTTGATCATTTGGACCAGGTACTGGAAAGATATCGCTATCAGAAGATCAACTATTTTCTTAGAACAGAGCATCCTAACAGTCTCAGACAATCAACTGAAGGAGAAGACTTGTAGAGAATTTCATGACTTACAAAGCTAAATGACACAACATTTAATAATATTTAGTTCGTGGCTGACCTTCCCTAAGTTCCGCACGTTATTTCATTTATTTGTGAAGGAGTCCTATACAATTAGGTCTGACCTATCTATGTACACACATTACAACTCTTCATTGGAGTTTGTAATCTTCCTTGGCCAACAGGGAGGAATCTTATGTTCCAGAGATGATATATAATCATGTAATAAATGCCTAGGAAGGTAGTTAGCATAATTTACAAGTTTGATAGTTTGAATTCATTACGAAGGAGCTTCAAAGTTATATCTTGTGCATATTCTGCAATTTTGTAATCAGGTTTGTGAGCCCTAATTGTAATCCCACATATTGCCAGCCAGTTTGTATTTTGAATCTATGATATACTAAATGAATGAATCTGCATTTGCTTTATATCTTTGAATTGTTTCCATTGTGTTTACTCTTGCTGCACGGTCTAGACTATTCACTTTGTGGACCCTCCTAACCATGACTGCACCAATAAGAGAATTCAAGCACAAGTATTGAATGTATAGGGTGTATAAGACATGTAAGAAATGATGGAGGATACAAAGAAGAGCTAAGATCTAGTGGGAGGCACATGGTGGAGGATTGGAGCTTGCATGAGAAAATATTAGTCATTAGGGTTATTTTGCTTGTCAATCGCCGAGAAGGTTCCAAATATAGGCCAATCCAATATGCAACAAAGGAAAATGTTAAGCACATGCTTTAAGTTAACAAATCACTGTTTGTAGTAAGTCAACAATAAAATAGACCTCAATTCCAAGAAATAAACAAAAGATTTCATGTCACGACCTAAAATAATTTTGCATGGGTTTTACATGGCTTATGACACAAAGAGCACTAAGGCATGGATATATAAACTTGGTGCCAACATCAATTATTTTTTTGCACACTATTAGTGAGAGGCCAACATCTTATTTGAACCCTCATCAAATCCACTTTGAATTTATGGACATGCAATGCATGGAATGGATTTGTGTGTTTATTATTTTTAGTTATTTTATTAGTATATATTATACATTTTATTTGATTATATTAGTTAGTAGTTTGTTTAGAATCAATTATCATTAGTTTATCATCTATTTTGTGTTGGCAAGAGACACTGTTAGGCATGATAAGTGTTGTCATTGATGGCAACCAAGTCTCTCTACACACCCACTTTACCTAATTTTCCCAGACCAGAAATTAGATTGAAGATCTATCTAAGTCCAAAAAGTCAAGAATAGAGTGTGACAGGGTCTTGTATCTTGGTCTGAATCTCCTCGGGAGTAGATCAGAGTTTTGTTGTAGATCTAAGGTAGTTGTAAGAATTGTCAAGACACTCTAAATCCAAAGTTTTGTCCTCTGGTGATGAAGGACTCAAAAGATATTAGCTTCTGAGTATCAAGTTTCAGTTTGACAGAACAAACAGAAGAAGAACAAGATGTCCTTGTGAATGATCTTAATTCCAGGTGTATAGAAGTTGTTTATTGGGCAATTGGTGATGATCAATGATGGTAGCCAACATGATTGACGATTTTTGGGTGTGAGTTTTGGTCCGCATCTCATATTATGTATGGATCTAGCTGACAGAGCAAAGTACTCAACAAAGTTCTAAATGTTCTTGAAGCCGACTAGTAAAATGATTGTAGATTATGTTACAGATATATATATCTGATGGATTTGGATGATTTTGGTGTGTGTGTGTTGCGACCATGGTGTAATTGTGAAAAAGAGTAGAAATAAAAAGTTCAAATGTTAGCAGAGCAGTAAGAGGAGCACAGTAAGGATGAAGTGTATCAAGTCAGTTTTCTATGCTTAACCAAAACTGAACTCCAGCATTAATAGATGCTAAATATTAGTTCAAATTTATTGTAATTCTCTTCCTCTAGGTAGTGAGCCTTCCTTTGAGTAGTGAGCTCTAGGAAGTGAGCCCGAATGCATGTGCATTCCCCATTGTAATACTTTTAACAGAGTATAATCTTTGTGGGTTAACCCCCACCGTGGTTTTTCCCTTAACCAGGTTTCCACGTCAAAAATCTTGGTGTCAAGTGTATAATTTATGTTTCTGCTCATGTGTTATTGATTGATGCTAAAATGTTTATATCATTGATTTAATTATAAGTTTAAAGGAAGATTAAAAGTAGAAAAGTTTAAATTGTGTGACAACTAATTCACCCCCCTTCTCTCAGTTGTCAGGACCTAATTCAACAATTGGTATCAGAGCGAGGTTCCTTTTAAAAAGTTTAACAACTTAAGGAAGATCTGGGAAAGTAGTAAAAATAGATGAATATAATCTTCAAGGGAAACTTAATCCCACCCTAGAAGATCTTGAGAAGTCCAAGGTAGAAGTCCAAGAGCTGCAAGATAACCTCAAAAAAACTAAAGACTTCATTGAGACTTTAAAAGAAAAACTAAGCAAATCCAATACAAAAAGAAAAGAGCAACCTCTTCAACTGGGAAATCATTATGAAGACAAGGCCCTGAAAGAGAAGACAAAGGAATGTGAAAAGCTAGCTAAAGAAGTTGTTATCCTAAAACATGAGATGGAAACTGGGGTGATGAGACTAACCAAGGAAATTGAAGATAGGAAGAAATCTAAAGAAGAGATTAATCAAAATCTGAAAGAGAGAACTGAAGAATGCTGAAGATTGGATGGAATAGCTGTTCTCCTAGAATCTAATCTATAAGAAAGCAGAAACAATGAGAGAGAACTTGAGAGATAGATTATCACTCTTAGACATGACCTAGAAATTGCAAATGAGTATAAGGAGAAGTTTAAGATAAGCTCAGCTAAACTTGAAGCACTAATTGAAGGTTAGAAAAAGGATGATGACAAGCATGATCTTGGATATGAAAAAGGTGAAAGCTCAGGATCCGGACAAAGAAATTTTCAACCAAGGAATAGGAGAAACAGTACTAGAAAACCTCTGGTAAGACAACCTAATGCTCAAAGATATCCATCATTCAATGGAAATTGTTTCAATTGTAATAAATTTGGTCATAGAGCTACTTAGTGTAGAAGCAGAGTAAATCAAAATGATCCATCCTTCTCCGGTCAATGCTTCAAGTGTAAGAGGTATGGTCATAGATCAAATGAATGCATAAGTATGATAATGAATAATGCTAACAATAGAGGAATTAGCAATTCTTTCAATGGTTATTGTTTTGTTTGCAATGGGTTTGGACACATGGCTAATCAGTGCAGATCAAGAGGAAATCAAGTTTATAAGAAAAGAAATGTTGTGTACTTTAACTGTAATAAATCTGGTCATATTGCAAGATTATGTAGAAGTAGGAACAATGGAAGAAGAGGTTTAGTAGATAGAAAACTGGATGAGCAGAAACAAGATAGAGGCAAAAGAAAAATCAATGTGAATGAGATACGGAGTGAAATGAACAAGACTTGGGTAAAGAAAGATACAATAAACAATGGTGATGGGTCTGCACTGGAATTCGGTGCTGACAATGTTGCAAGTATGAGGTTAACCAGTGTTGTCATTGATGTCAACATACTCATATTGCTTTGATGAGAAGGATTGGATGAGCTGTGAGCTGAGGATATTGAGAAAATTAGTCTCAATCAGGAACAATGAAGAAGAGTGATGAGAAGAAGGCCAAAGTACTCACTAGGTTGCGGATCAGAGGATGCAAATTAAAGGGTTTGTAGATATGAGTCTTGAGATGCTCTAGTTAAGATTTTAGAGGTCCGCATGAAGATATGAAGAAGTCGTGATCGATCAAGTAGAACCAGTTCTGGAAGATGCTCCGAAGTGACAGAGTGTTACAAAAAGGTCCGATGAGATCCGGAAGTGCATTGTCTTGTTCTACGGATTGAAAGGAGTGTTTGGGATGTCCTTGTTATGTGTCATCTCAATTTGTATATAGTTTGGAGGTCTGGAAGTACCTTTTGTATTATGACAGTGGTGGTAGATTGTGTTCTTGAAGTTTTGAATGAAGAAGAGAAGAGATTCTGATAAGTCAAGGAAGTGCGGATGTACCTGGTCATTCAGACAAGCTTGTGAAGGTTCTTGGATCATGCTGAGGTTGTGTTGTTGGTCTGCATCAGTGGTAGAGCCTGGAATTGAAGATATTCTTTCGGATGAAGACGTTCTTGTTCAGTCTGGCCGACCGGATGTATTACACATCTTGCGGATGATCTTGTAGGTGGTTGCTGACTTAGATGGTTGTTCCTAAGTTGATGTCTTGTATAAATAAGGGATTGTGAATTCAATTTGAAGTGTGTCTTGTGATGATGAGTGTGTGGTAGCGAAGAAGAGCGTGAAAAGTAGAGCAGAAGGTTTGGGCGTAAATGGAACTAATCCAGGCATGGTAAAGATGTCATTCTCCAGTTCAAGTTTGTGATTCTTATCACTTTGTAGACAATGTGTCTCTTTGTAGGCAGTGTGCCTCCTTGTGGGCAGTGTGCTCAGGTAGTGAGCCCTGATTGGCATGTGCCATCCATTTTTCTTATTCTTCTAACAGAGAATAATCCTTGGGTTAATCACCCCATGGTTTTTCCCTTAACCGGGTTTTCCACATCAAAATCTTGGTGTTCAATGTGTTGATGTCTATCTGCTCCTGTGTTTATGCTTTTGCTTTCATGAATGGTTAACTGATATGCTGTTATCTAATAAAGAAGAATCAAGTGTTTAAAGTAGAAGCAAGTTTTTGTATAACTGATTCACCCCCCCTCTCAGTTGTGTGCCCTAGATCTAACAATTGGTATCAGAGCCAAGTTCCTCTAAAAGGAGCTTAACCACTTGAGGAGATCCAGGATGTCGTCATACAAGAAGGATAGTCTGAAGTTTGATGGAACCAACTTCTCTCTCTGGAAAGGTCACATGAAATGTCATTTGGAGTGTATGGGAAAAGGATACTTGTCCATGGTCACAAAACCATATGTACCTCCACAGGGTGTTCCGACAACTCTGAATGAAATTACAGATGCTGAAAACAATCTACGGACCAAATAAGCTCTTCTAAGCACATTGAATGACTCAGAACTCTCAAATGTTATTGACCTACCTACTGCATATGAGATTTGGGTTAAACTGGAACTTCTGCATGAAGGAGATGAGTTTGTCAAGAGTGCAAGGTTGCAAAGTCTCAAAGGGAAATTTGAAAGATTGAAAATGAGAGATGATGAAAATATCACTACCTTTATACCAAGAGTAAATGAGCTGGTGTGTGGAATCAGGAATGCTGGTGGAGTTCTAGATGAAAATGAGATTGTCTGTAAAATTCTCAGATCCCTTCTTGCTGCCTACAAAATCAAGGTTGCTGCCATTGATGAATTCAAAACCCATACAACTGTCACAAGAGAACAATTGGCTGGCAAACTGGCTGCATTTGAAATGACCAAGTTTGGAGATGATCCCCCCAAGACTGAATCTGCATTCAAAGCCAGTGCCTATGTGAAAGGCAAATAAAGGTTTGATCTAGGAGAAAACTCTTCAAGGAAGCAGTCATGGTATGATCAAGCAAGAAGAGATATGGAAGAGGAAGAAGCAGAAATAGCTCATCTTGAAACTCTCATTGCAAAGAGACTGCCAAGAGGATCCGGTAAGTATGAAGGAAAATTACCCTTTAAGTGCTTCAATTGTAATAAGATTGGTCATTTTGCTTCAAGATGTCCGGAAAGATCTGCAAGGTCAAATTCTAACAGACAAAGGTTCCAAAAGAACTACTATTATGTTCATGAAGAAGATGACAATGAAGGAGTAATAGATGATGAATCAGAAATAGGAAACAAATCCGGAAATGAATGGGTGTTTATTGCCATCAAGGAAGAAGATCCAATGTCCTCCGAATCTGTCAATCATAAGGTTGTAGAAAGAGCTTTGGTTGCCCAAGTTGAAGAAAAGGATGATTGGGTTATTGACAGTGGTTGCTTCACCATATGACAGGTGACAAGAACAAGTTCTTAGATTTGGAAAGGTATGAAGGAGGAATGGTAAAGTTTGGTGATAATTCTACTAGTAGAATCAAAGGTAGGGGAACTATTTCTTTTGATGGAAAGAGCAAAACTGGTAATGTATTATATGTTGAAGGATTGAAGCACAATCTTCTCAGTGTTGGACAGTTAGTAGACAAAGGTTATGATCTCCGGTTCAAGAATGGAAGATGCAGGATCTTTGAAAGCTCCAGAATTGAGATTGCATCCGGTACTCAAACAAAAGGTAATATCTTTCATCTAGTTCATTCCAATAAAAGTTGTTTTCTTGTTCAAGTTGATGAGAGTTGGTTATGGCATAGAAGGATGTGTGATGTGAATTTTGACAACATCATCAAGATAAGCAATACTCAGGCTGTAAGAGATCTTCCAAAATTGGTGGAACCTACAAATAGTTTGTGCAAAGAATGTCAGCTAGGTAAATAAAGCAAAGTCTCTTTCAAAAGCAAGGATCAGTCCTCTACCAGATTATTGGAATTAGTTCATACTAATCTATGTGGTTCGACAAGAATCTAGAGTATGCAAGGAGATAGATATTTCATGTTACTGATTGATGACCACTCCCGGATGATGTGGGTTACCTTTCTAAAAGAGAAATTAGAAGCCCTTGAGAAGTTCAAAATCTTCAAAGCTATGGTAGAGAATAAAACCGGATTGAAACTAAAATGTCTGAGGTCTGATAGAGGTGGTGAATTCACATCCGGTGAATTCATAGATTTTTGTGAAAAGCATGGTATAAAGAGATAGTTGTCTGCTCCTAGGACTCCACAGCAGAATGGAGTAGTTGAGAGAAAGAACTGGACCATCCAGGAAGCATCTAGGACAATGATGATGGAAGCAAATGTTCCTCAGATGTTTTGGAGAGAAGCTGTCAGCACTGCAGTCTACACTCTCAATTGAATTCAAATCAGAAGCAATACCGGTAAGACTCCTTATGAACTTTGGTTTGGTATAACTCCTACTATGAGATATTTCAAAGTATTTGGTAGCAAATGTTACATCAAAAGAGATGAAGATCTAGGAAAGTTTGATGCTAGAAGTGATGAAGGAATCTTCTTGGGTTACTCCACTCAAAGCAAAGCATACCGGTGTTACAACAAGAGACTAAGAAAGATAATAGAAAGTACAAATGTGAAGGTTGATGAAGGAGTTGAGAAGCCTTCAATATTTTATGAATATGATGAAGATGATCAGAATGATTCTCTGGTTCAAGGAGTTCAATCATCCTCTAAAATTCAGATTCAGACTGATCCGGTACATCGGGAAGAAGAGGTTTGTCTGAATGAGCCTGATCAGGAAACAGTAGTGCAAGAAACTCCCAAAGTTCCAAGGTATGTAACTCTAAACCACTTTGAAGATTAGATCATAGGTGACAAAAACAAAGGGGTACAAACAAGGAGGAGAATTGCTCAAAATTCAAATGAATACTGTCTGATTTCAAAGATTGAACCTAAGACAATTAATGAAGCTTGCAATGATGAAAACTGGACCAAAGCAATGGAGGAAGAGTTGATGCAAATTGAGAAAAATCACACTTGGGATCTTGTTCCTAGACCTAGAGACAAAAATGTGATTGGAACCAAATGGGTCTTCCAGAACAAACTAAATGAAGTTGGTGAAGTAATCAGAAACAAAGCCAGATTGGTCTGCAAAGGCTACTCTCAAATAGAAGGAATTGATTTTGAAGAAACATTTGCTCCGGTGGCAAGAATTGAAGCTGTCAGACTATTTCTTGCATTTGCTACCTTCAAAGATTTCAAAGTGTATCAGATGGATGTCAAATCTGCTTTCCTGAATGGTGACCTAGAAGAAGAGGTGTACATTGAACAACCGGATGGATTTCAGTTATCAGAGCATGGTGATATGGTCTGCAAATTAAAGAAGGCACTGTATGGTCTAAAGCAAGACCCAAGAGCATGGTATGAGAGGTTGGACAAACATCTTTTGAAGATTGATTTCAACAAAGGTACTGCTGACAGTAATTTGTATTTCAAAATTGATCAAGAAAACATTTTGATTGTTGAAGTATTTGTGGATGATATCATTTTTGGAGGGAGATATAGTATGTGTAAAACTTTTGCAAATCAAATGAAAAGTGAATTTGAGATGTCCATGCTTGGTGAAATGAATTTCTTCTTGGGTCTGCAAATTACTCAAACAAAGAAAGGGATCTTCATTTCTCAGACCAAATATGCAAAAGAATTGTTAAGGAAATTTGGGATGGAAGATTCAAAACTAATGAATACTCCCATGGCAACCGGATGCAAGTTGAGCAAAGATGATGACTCTCCTAAGGCAGACCAGACAAAGTACAGATCAATGATTGGTGGATTGTTGTATCTCACTTAGACTAGACCAGATATAATGTAGGTTGTTGGTCTTGTGGCAAGATTCCAGGCTGATCCTAGAGAATCTCATGTCATGGCAATCAAAAGAATTTTTAGGTACTTGAAAGGAACAGTTGAGTATGGCCTGTGGTATCCTAGAGATCATGATTTCTCTCTTCATGCTTACACAGATGCAGATTGGGCAGGAGATGTGGATGACCGGAAGAGTACCAGTGGTGGAGCATTCTTTTTGGGAAAGAGATTGGTTTCTTGGCTAAGCAAAAAACAAGATGCAATATCCTTGTCTACAACTAAAGCAAAATACATTGCTGCAGTAGGCAGTTGCACTCAAATTTTATGGATGAAGCAAATGTTAAGAGACATTAAAGTAGAATATGAGGAGCCTATCACAATTTTTTGTGATAATTCAAGTGCAATAAATATTTCTAAGAATCCGGTGTTACATTCTAAGACCAAGCACATATCTATCAAGTTCCATTTTCTGAGAGAGCAAGTGAACAAGGATGAAGTCAGATTGGAGTATGTACCTTCAAAGGATCAGATTGCAGATATCTTTACTAAACCTCTTCCCAAGGATTCTTTTGAGTATCTCAGGGAGAAGTTAGGCATCATGGCCCCTCCGGTGATGAACTAGGATGCACTGATGTGCATTAGTCTGGTGGATTTCACAGTCATATCCTGTGATCCAGACTGGTGATGGGGAGCTGCCACTCAGGGGGAGCAGCTAGTATGATTCTGAGGTGTTGAAATTGCAAGTATGAGCCCTCTGCCATTGATGTCAAAGGGGGAGAGAAGACATGTGAAAAACAAGTGGCTGTTGATCAAAGGGGGAGCAGTACAGAAAGAGAAGACATGTGAAGAGTTGTTGCTGATAGGGGGAGTTGTGAGAGAAAGGAGTAGTTCTTGTCTTGATGGTTTTTCACATCATATGTTGCCATCAATGACAAAGGGGGAGATTGTTGCAAGTATGAGGTTAACCAGTGTTGTCATTGATGTCAACATACTCATATTGCTTTGATGAGAAGGATTGGATGAGCTGTGAGCTGAGGATATTGAGAAAATTAGTCTCAATCAGGAACAATGAAGAAGAGTGATGAGAAGAAGGCCAAAGTACTCAATAGGTTGTGGATCAAAGGATGCGGATTAAAGGGTTTGTAGATATGAGTCTTGAGATGCTCTAGTTAAGATTTCAGAGGTCCACATGAAGATATGAAGAAGTTGTGATTGATCAAGTAGAACCAGTTCCAGAAGATGTTCCGGAGTGACAGAGTGTTACAAAAAGGTCCGGTGAGATCCGAAAGTGCATTGTCTTGTTCTACGGATTGGAAGGAGTGTTTGGGATGTCCTTGTTATGTGTCATCTTGATTTGTATATAGTTTGGAGGTCCAGAAGTACCTTTTGCATTATGATAGTGGTGGTAGACTGTGTTCTTGAAGTTTCGGATGAAGAAGAGAAGAGATTCTGATAAGTCAAGGAAGTGCGGATGTACATGGTCATTCAGACAAGCTTGTGAAGGTTCTTGGATTATGTTGAGGTTGTGTTGTTAGTCCGCATCAGTGGTAGAGCCTGAAATTGAAGATATTCTTCCAGATGAAGACGTTCTTATTTAGTCTGGCTGGTCGGATGTATTACACGTCTTGCGGATGATCTTGTATGTGGTTGCCGACTTAGATGGTTGTTCCTAAGTTGATGTCTTGTATAAATAAGGGATTGTGAATTCATTTTGAAGTGTGTCTTGTGATGATGAGTGTGTGGTAATGAAGAAGAGTGCAAAAAGTAGAGTAGAAAGTTTGGGCGTAAATGGAACTGATCCAGGTATGGTAAAGATGTCATTTTCCAGTTCAAGTTTGTGATTCTGATCACTTTGTAGACAGTGTGTCTCTTTGTAGGTAGTGTGCCTCCTTGTGAGCAGTGTGCTCAGGCAGTGAGCCCTAATTGGCATGTGCCATCCATTTTTCTTATTCTTCTAACAAAGAATAATCCTTGGGTTAATCACCCCATGGTTTTTCCCTTAACTGGGTTTTCCACATCAAAATCTTGGTGTTCAATGTGTTGATGTTTATCTGCTCCTGTGTTTATGCTTTTGCTTTCATGAATGGTTAACTGATATGCTATTATCTAATAAAGAAGAATCAAGTGTTTAAAGTAGAAGCAAGTTTTTGTACAACTGATTCAGCCCCCCTCTCAGTTGTGTGCCCTAGACCTAACAGACAATTCCTCCAGGAATTAAGTTAGGAGCTCTGGGTTAGGGGGAGTTGCATTGAACATCAAATTCCTCCAGTTAGTAAGTGGGTGCCTGAATCTAGCACAATAAAAGAGGATATTTTGAATTGGTTCAGAACCTTTGGAAGGATTTCTAGAAGAAAAAATGTTGATATGAAAACTTGCAGAGTGATTCATGAAGAACTGTAAAAAATGGAACAACCGGATAAAGTTAGGGCAACACATTTATTACAATGCCAAATTAGGTTTTGCAAAAGGTAAAAAGTTACTTGGTCACACATTTGAATCACTTTGCATTCGAAGGAAACAAGGAGAAGAGCATTCGAGCTACAAATCTAGAGACTGAGGCACAAAGAGCAAATTCAACCAGTAATTGATCAATCCTAATCCCACGGAAGAAAAAGGTACTTCTCGATAAAGCTTTGAATCTAAAATTTGTTGAGATGGCTACTCCTCATGTTGTTGACATTACTGAAAGGCCTCGACCCAAATTTAAGAAGCATCCTCACAAATCAATAGAAGTTGATCTGTTAGGTGCTTTTTCAAGTGTTCCGTATGGTGTGCTGCATGTTGAAGACATTAGGGTTTATATTCATGCAAATGTAGATGAATTTGGAGATTCAAGGTATGTAGACTTGTTTGAGAAACAACTCAGGGATGAAAATCACAAACTTAAACTCGAGTATAAGGCACTACAGCATAAACACTTTATTCAGATTATGGGGTTTCCAACATTTGATGAGGATGAATGGGTTCAATATGTTTTGAGTCAGATGCATGATGAATTCATTTGGTTGTTAAAACCATTCAAGATTACCAAGGATGCTATCAGAATTGTAACCGGGTTAAACTCAACCAGTGGATTACCCATGCTGAAAGCTGTGAAAAACCAAACAGTGACTGATGCTACCGGTGCCAAGTTTGACAGAGGGACAATGACCATCAATGATTTTATAGAACCGGATGTCAAATTCAACTCCATGGTGATTGGGTACAAAATTTACCACTCGAGCAGAGAAAATTCTATTTCAGAACAGCCATATATGCTGCATACAAGATGCTAAAGGAAAATACTGATTATGACTTGTGTGAATTACTACAGAATCAACTGATTGAAAATTTAAACAAAATCAAGAAAGATAAGAAAAACACTTTCAAGTATGGTACATTGGTTCTATGTCTATTCTTTTACTTTATGAATGAGGTACTTGGGGTAAAAGGTGTGCACTTGACTGAGGATGAGCCAGTTGCCATTTAGATCAGGGATCATCTTCACAATTCATGATTTCAAAGCTCAAAAAACTGCAATATGGGGTTACTTCAAGAATTTTTAGAGTATGATGCACTTAAGGGAAAGAATCCCTAAATCAATTGTTGCGAAGTACAAAAATGAAATATGCTTTATGGTTGACACTGATTAGTGTCTAATGGAAGTAGCAGAACCCAGAACTGTTTGGATCATGCCCATGGGGTATGAAGTAGATGGAAAAATCTTGAATATGTATGCTCAACATCTTCTAAGCAAGCCCAAAGACACAACAGTTGAAAGATTTGGAACATATGAAGAGTTAATTTTAAAACTACATACTGAGCTTAGAGAACCTGAAACCAATAGGAAAGTATGAAAAGAAGTTGAGCAGTTAGCTAAAAATCTGGGCCTAACTAAGGAGGCTATGAGGAAATTCAGAGAAAGAACTAAAAAGGTTGAGAAAGAGAAACAAGATAAGAAACAAATAGGTGCTTTGGTGGAACTCTCTTCCACTTCAAGAACTACTAGGAGCTCTGTTGCTGCCCCTGTTCCTTCCAAGACTGCAAAACTGAAAGCAAAATCATCTGGAAAATGGGAGAAAAGGAAGAAAACAAAAGAATCCTGGACCTATCAAAGCATAAGAGAAGAAGAAGATAAATCAAGGAACTAAAGGCCACTGGAACAAAAGTTGCAAAAGTAACCAAAGAAAAGTCCCCCAGAAGCAAAAGGGCTAGTAAAAAGCAAAAGGCAAAAGCATATGAGGAATATGTTGAGAAGCCCACACTTTCCCTAGAGAATGTGATAAAGTCAGTCACTGTAGATGGTAATCTAAAACCCATGATTGAATTCTATAACGAATACAATGATGTGGATAAAAGGGTGTTGGAGGAAGCAACCATCAGATATCTCAACATCTACAACAAGGCACTGATTGAGATAACTTCTAAGTTTCCACAAATTTTGGCAAATATTTTGGAGTTGAGAAAAGAAAATGCCAAGAGCAAGGACATGGAGATCAGGGAACATGAGCTAATAAATTTGTGTCCTCAGATTTCACCTAGTCAAATAAATATGATATTCAAGGAAGCCAAAGATGACTTTAGAAGCAAAGAGAGAATGAAGAAACTCATGCTTAGAGAAATAAGTGAAATCATTAAATAAACTCAAGAAATTCTTTTGAAAGCATTGAAAAAGCACAATTTTCCCATAGTCACAGAAGAAGTTCTGGATGGTGAAGAAGAGAACATCATCGTGCAACAATCTGAGTTGGTTGAAGCCTCTGTTCTGGAAGTGGAACAAGTAAATCAGGATGATACAAAAATGATGGATAAAGTAGTTGATGTAGGAGATACTCCTAATCCACTTGATCAATCAGGAAAAGAAGATAATATTACTACTTCACAGAGCCCTCCAGATCAGATAGCAAGTGATGAACAAATAGGAAAGAGTCCCTCTGCAAAGAACACAGAGAAAAGTAAAGGAGAGAAAGAGGAAGAAAAAGGAAAGAAAGATAAAGCAGAAGAAGATGGTGCAAATGTTGAAGCACCAAAAGCAGATACTGAGAAATCTGATGAACAAAAGGATGGTTCAAAAATTGTTACAAGAGACACTGTAGATGAAGTGAAAAGTCTTCTTAAAAAAGAGATGATTGAGCTTGATGAGCCCAAACTACTCCAAGACCTAGCCAATCTAGATGCTCTCTCCAATTAAATTGATGAAAATAACATCATTCACCCAAGTAAAGGCTAGAGAAAAGATGTTAAAGTTCCACATGGAGGACAATGAACTACTAGGGCTTGCAACTGGGATTTTAGAAAAGTTAATTCCTTCCTACCAGAAGAGTCCATCTGATTCCCCCTCCAAACATCTAAAAAATCTTGTAAGTTTTGTAAAACTCATGTTGAGTCCTTTGAGAAGTCTGTAGAGACAAAAGTTAGAAATGAGTTTTTGGATAAGAGATTTAATGAAATTAAGAGTCTAATAGGGCATGATAGGACTATACTTTCTATCAGTATAAAGAGTGTTCAAAATGCTCTAAGTGATGGAAGTGATGTATATAAATTTTGTCTATCCTGGCCCAAAGTAAGTGAGGATATTGAAAAGAAGATAAAGGAACAAGAACTAAAATTATCAAATCTATCCAATAATTTTGATCCTCTAACTATTTCACCCATAAGTCAGGAATGTCAAGTAATTAGCTTGACTGATGAGATAAAGAAACTTGTTAAAGAGAAAAGCAACATTATGAAGAGAATTTTTGAGCTCCGGGGATTGATTTCCCCTAAGTTAGAGACAATGTACAATGCCCTATCTGAAGCTCAGACTACAGTTCAGACTAGTGATCCATCAGATCTATCAAAGGTAGAAGCATATTCTTTTTTGTTGAGTGGGCACATCTCAATTTTGGATGGAATGAAGAGTACTTGGGCCTCTAAACTTGTACAAATAAAAACCAGCTTTACAGACATTCTCAAGTTTATGTAAAGAGAACTTAATGATTAGTTGTGCATATGTGGCAGTATATACAAAATTTCTAGAGAATTTTGGCTTGAGACCCCACCCTTTGCCATTAATGTCAAAGGGGGAGTGAAGATCAGTGAAAAATGAGGAATCCAACAAAAAGGGAGCACCGGAAAGTAGTGTGAACAATAGTATGGAGCACAAGCAAAGGGGGAGCACTATCATTTTTCACTAAGTGTTGCCATCAATGCCAAAGGAGGAGATTGTTGGCAAGAGACACTGCTAGGCCTAATAAGTGTTGTCATTGATGGCAACCAAGTCTCTCTACACATTCATTTTACCTAATTTTCCCAGACCAGAAATTAGATTGAAGATCTGTCTAAGTCTGGAAAGTCAAGAACATAGTGTGTGACAGGGTCTGATATCTTGGTTCAAATCTCCTCGAGAGTAGATCATAGTTTTGCTGCGGATCTAAGGTAGTTGTAAGCATTGTCAAGACACTCTAAATCCAGAGTTTTGTCCTCCAATGATGGACTCAAAAGATATTAGCTTCTGAGTATCAGGTTTCAGTTTGACAAAACAGAGAGAAGAAGAACATGCTGTCCTTGTGAATGATCTTAATTCTAGATGTATAGAAGTTGTTTATTGGGAAATTGGTGATGATCAGTGATGGTATCTGACATGATTGATGATTTTTGAGTGCAAGTGTTGGTCCGCATCTCATATTATGTATGGATCTAGCCGATAGAGCAGAGTACTCGACAAAGTTCTAAATGTTCTTGAAGCTGACTAATAAAATGATTGTAGATCATGTTGCGGATATATATATCCGATGGATTTGGATGATTTTGGTGTGTGTGTTTTGACCATGGTGTAATTGCGAAAAAGAGCAGAAATAAAAAGTTTAGACGTTAGCAGAGCAATAAGAGGAGCAGAGTAAGGATGAAGTGTATCAAGTCAGTTTTTTATTCTTAACCGGAACTAAACTCCAGCATTAATAGATGCTAAATATCAGTTCAAATTTACTGTAATTCTCTTCTTGTAGGTAGTGAGCCTTCCTTTGAACAGTGAACTTTGGGCAGTGAGCCTGAATGCATGTGCATTCCCCATTGTAATACTTTTAACAGAGTATAATCTTTGTGAGTTAATCCCCACCGTGGTTTTTCCCTTAACCAGGTTTCCATGTAAAAAATATTGGTGTCAAGTGTATGATTTATGTTTATGCTCATGTGTTATTGATTGATGCTGAAATGCTTATATCATTGATTTAATTATAAGTTTTAAAGGAAGATTAAAGGTAGAAAAGTTTAAATTGTGTGACAACGGATTCACCCCCCCCTCTCAGTTGTCTAGACCTAATTCAACATTTTGTCACATTTTAATGAATTTGTGAGTATGTTTCAATATTTTCTTGTCCATATCTTTCTTTAATTTGGTTTTTGGAGAGATTTCAAGCTTATCCTTTGTATCTTAGATGTTTCTAGAGGTCTAAAATTGCAATCAAGCCTACTTTCTAGAAATTTTGATTCCTAGTCCTCCTCTATTGTCAAATAGACCTTCTAAGGTCTCAAAACAATGACATTTTTTATGTCTCTAGTATTTAGGACAGCCTTTTGGGACATTGGATATTATTTTACAATCTTTGTGGTAGCTTTCTAGAGACTCATTCTATGTTGTCCCTATTTTGTACTAGCCTTGCAACACCTAGATATCATTGATAAACATTGTATAATATTTATAAGTTGCATTAAACATTGATATATATATCTTCTTAGAACCCTTCTAAGGAATTTACTTTGTTGTCCTTGTTTTTTTAATATATACATTTTTTATGCTTTAAGATAGCTCTTTGTCAACATTTCTAAAATATTGATAATCATATAATGAACTTTATATATCATTTATTAGGAATAAAATAAATTCACTGCTTGATAATTTTTGTGATCGATCATTTGGATAGTAGTATAGTAGTTTTCTATTAATTTCCTTTGAGTGTTAAAACATTATAACCATTTTAAAATCATTGGAAGTCTAACTTTTCTTACATTCTAGTATATTGCATATAGGCCTTCGTAAATTGTAATGTAGTTATATCATATAATCATAATAATAACTTCATATAATTTTTCTTGTACACTAACTATTTTTATTGTTTAATTTGAAATCATAAAGTTAGTAAGTTGCATTAGTGAATGCACATATAGGGAAAAAGAATATAAAAATCTTTCACTTAGAAATTACATACATCTTAGTTGCATTTCATTGATGCAAGTTTTTCTTTATTGTATTTATTAGTTAGTAAAGATATCAAACATCAAAAGAGCATCCCTACACATCCATGTGCCCTAGGATCTAGTTGAACATCATTAAGGAGTTGAAAAAAGAAGGAATTCTCCTTGCACCTTTAGCTGATATTGAAAGGAATCTCTTAAGGTGTGGAAACACTTCCTACACTAATCTACGAGTAGATATGAACATAAAATATGATCTAAAATAATTTACAAGAAAGGAAAAACACAATAAAATAATTTACCATAGAATGATGTATCATATTAAAACCCTTTCAAGAAAAAACCTAGCCTTCAAACTCTAAACCAATGTATTAATCAATGACAATATGGGTTATAATACAATCCAGGAAAGGAACCTTCATAGAAGACAACACCAACACTCATATATGGAGTAATACCAATAGAATAACAATACCTAAAAAATATACTACTACACTCCATCCCAATCACACAATAAATTGAGAAACCAATCAGAAACCACCATATGGGAATCACCAAACCATGACCTAATACCACCCAAAAGTGGTTCCTAATTCCCCTAGTCAAATTTTAACACCCAAATCCCAAGAGGAGTCCTATAAGAATATGTCATAACATGTCATAGTTATCCTCCCAACTTGGGCCCTCTAATTTGTTTTATTTAAACCCTTAAAAGATAATTTATGATAGTCATAATGACATGTCATATGTTGGTGAATGTTCTTGGTTAACACGTGTAACTCCTTCTTACAATTATCTTATGCATCATAGATGCTCCTACATTTTTTAAGTGGGAGCCTAAAATTTAGAGGCCATAAATTTTGATCCAAGAACTTGATTGCACCCATTTTTTTAAATTGAAGATCTTAGAGAGTTCCACATCCTCATAAGCTACTTTATCTAGTTAAAGCATATTTTGGTAATTTTTGGGGCCAAAAACATCATCTATATCCTAGATTATATATTTGAATATTAGGATGCAAGGTTGATACATCTTTCCTAACATTCTCCCACTTTTCAAACACCTTTCAAGAGTAAAGGGAATACCAACACTATCAACTATTTGTTAGGGACAAAGAGGCTCATATATTTACTACCCCACCTAAAATTCTATGTGCTACCTAGCTTTGTCAAATAATCCAAAACATTCTACAAAGTATAAACTTTCTCCTACAATAGTCTCCCATCTTCCACAATTTCATGAACAAAATGATATTGTACACCAATGTGCTTCATCTACACATGAAAGTTTGAGTTCTTTGCCAAGATGATGGCACTCAAAGTATCATATTAAACTCTAATTTCTTTCTAACATAGCCCAACATCTCAACACAATTTTAGAAGCCAAATGGACTCCTTATAGACAAGAGCAGTTTCCATGTACTCTACCTTTGTTGTAGATAAAGAAACCATAGCCTATCACTTAATCATCCAAATCACTACACCACCAAATAATCTAAACACATAACTACTAGTACATATTTTTTTGTTGACATCACATGTCCAATTTAAATCCATATAGCCTTCTATATCAATTGAGTGTTGTTCCTCCGAAACATCATCATGATAACATATGGAATACTCGAAAGTACCCCACAAATACCTAAAGACCCTTTTCGCTACAATCCAATGTTCTCATCTAATATTATCCATGTAATTGCTCAAGACTCCCATTACTTAGGGAATGTGTGGTATGTGTAAACCATAACATATATAAGGCTCCCAATGACACTATAGTAGAGCACTAAATTCCTCCACCTTTGTGGGCATAATTGGACACTACTGAACTAAAATATTAGTTCCCACTAAAATAGGAATAGTCATTGGTTTGTTATCAACCATACTAAAACACTAAAAAATAGAACACATTTCTTGTAACTAATACAAAGCTTTTTGTTATCTCTATCCTATCTATTTCCATCCTAAGAATGTAATTAGCCACCCCTAAGTCCTTCATTTCAAAATATAATGAAAGTTAAGATTTCAAGACCTTAATAATTACCTTAGCATTACCAAATAACAACATATCATCAACATATAGAATGATACTAATAAAATGATCACCATTCTATTTATAATAAATATAATGATCTAATTTAGACTTGATAAACACCAACCCTAAAACATATGAATCAAATTTTTTATGGCACATCCTAGGAGACTACTTTAAACCATAGAGGGATTTCTTCAATTGACAAACCAAGTTTTCCTTTCCCTTCTCAACATAGTGCTTTGGAAATGACATGTAGATCTCCTCCTCTAGATCACCATGCAAGAAAGTTTTCTTCACATCCATCTACTCAACCTCAAGATTAAAAGTAGTAGCACAAACTAATTACATTATTATAGATGTAAACTTTGTAATAGAGGACAGAAACTCATCAAAAAAATTTCCCTTAACTTTTGAATAACCTTTGGCAACCAATTGTGCTTTCCATTTCTCAATGTTACCATTAGAGCCCAAATTTGTTTGAACACCCATTTGTAGCCAATGGGTTTCTATTTATCAGTAAACTATACTAAGCACTGTGTATCATTCTTCCTTAGTGAAACCATCTCATCCATGGATGATTTTTAGGACTCGCAATCAACTATTTCCATTACCTCTTTGACTATTCTAGGCTCATCACTGTTAGTCAACAAAGTATTTATACATCTAAAATCATGCAAGCTATACCTTTTTTATTGCCTCCTCTACCAAGTGGGCCTCCTCAAAAGTTGTGGTGGAGGTTATACTTATTTTAAGCTTTTTGAGATATTTGTAATATACTCCTCATCTTTTCCAACCTCAATATCTAGTTTAGCATGTGGTGTAACCTTCTTGATCTTTGGTTTTAGATTCACAACTATTCCATCCTCCTTTGGCTACTGAACTATTGTGGATGGTTTGACTTCCATAAAAATCATATTTTGACTATAGATAACTTTTTTGACCATAGGATCCCAAAGATTTTACCCTTTCACACTAACACCATAGCCAATAAAGATACATTTCATAGACCTATTATTCAACTCTAGCTACTTCTCCCTAGGCACATGAGCATATGCCTCATAACCAAATACATGAAGATATTGAAGTAGAAACCACCTTTACCTAAAGCTTCTATTCTAAGATAGGCCCACTAAGCATACTCCTATCCCTCTCCATTAATGTCTTGTTCATGAATTCTACTAATCAATTCTATGAGGGGTGTGCATAGTTGTTTTATGGATTTCTATGTCATTCTCCTCATAGAATCCATAAAACCCTACAAAATAATACTCCCCACCATTGTCAGTTCTCATAACCTTAATCTTTCTACTAGTCTAGTTTCCAAGAGAGGCTTAAACTCTAAAAATTGACTAAAAACCTTAGGTTTACTTTTGAAACAATACTCCCCACCATTGTTAGTTCTCATAACCTTAATATTTCTACTAGTCTATTTTCCAAGGGAGCCTTAAACTCTCTAAATTGACTAAAAACCTTAGGTTTACTTTTGAAAAAATATACCCATGTTTGATTAGAATAATCATCAATAAATGATACATAATACAAATGTTTTGATAAGGAACATCTACATGACCAAATACATGAAAATAAATAAGATCCAACAACCCAAAATATTTATGATAACTAGAGTAAAACTAAACATGATTTTATATTTCATAGATACAATGCTCACAAAAATAAAACTCAAGAGGACAATCAACAAGCCCCTCTACAATTTTTTATTTTTCATGGCTCATAGACCTTTCTCACTAATATGGTCCATGCACTAGTTCCATAACAATATATTCTTAGTGGGTAACTTTCTCTCTAAGGTAAGAGCATACTTAGGTACCCAAAATGCACCACCATTAGAACTGGATACAATAGATCTCTTTATTACAGGTTTTGATGATTGATGTGTAGACTCTATAGATCTTTTCACTACATGTACTAAAAAATTATTACACTATATGTAAGTGCATGCATCAAACTAAAAAAGAGTACCAACTCAAATCCCCTTCACAACCATCATAACTCCTTGAACCATCTTAAAACCTCCAATCTCAAAGACTACCTACACACTGACATCATTCATTTTACTTATAGATACTAGGTTCCATACCAAATTAGGGGTGTGTAGGATTCTAGTAGTCCCTTTGATCCTCCCATTATAGAATCAAATATTGATTCTCCCATAGGCAACTATGTTGAGATATGAGTTGGCATTGATATATACCTTCCCACCATCATATTCCTTATAATCTAAAAATCACTCCCAATGGGGAGCCATGTGGAAAGAAGCTCTAGATTCATCATGCATGCATTGCCAAGGTTGTGATAAAGGAATTGCCTACATCCTCCTGAGAAGATTTATCAGAAGCATCATCTGATTTAGCCTTTTTCTTCTTTTCTCCTCCCTACAATATCTTATAAAGTCACTTTTCTTTCCATATTCTAACATTTTTCTTTGTAGTTTCTAGGAGACCTAAATCTCTCATGAGATTTAGATTTTCCCTTGTCCTTCTTCTTTCCTTTTTTTAGACTACCCACAAATAGTCAGTGCCTTCTTGGTGGATTTGGTATCCTTTCTCCTCATTTCCTCTTAGAGAAGAGAAAGCACAATCTCATCAAGCACCAAATTTGAGATAATGCTTCCAATAGCCATTACCAAGTTGTCCCATGAATCTAGAAAAAAACACAAAGTGTTATACATTGATCTTCCTTTTCCATCTTCACACCCACAAATTGTAACCAGGTTATAATCATTTTGAATGCATTCAGTTGCTTAGCAACAAAATCATAATCACACATCCTTAAAGTGTACAAGTTCTTCCAAAGAAAATGATTATTAACAAGGGAATTAGCCTAGTACAAGTTCTCCAACTTTTTGTAGAGGGATTTTGTGATGGATTCTTCACAAATATTTCAATAAAAGTATAATAAGGCCTCTTGCCTTTCTATCTAGCACTACCCAATCATTTAATGGAATTTCAACTAGTTTGGATAAAAAACTGTATCCTAGATAGAACTCAATTTATGAGAAAATCCTCCATCTTGAGCTTGCATAGCTTAAATTTAGTGCCAATAAATTTTTCCATCTCTAATCTAGATGTGCTTACCATATTTCCTAAAACAAAGATCTTCCTTATGCATGCTCCCGCTCAAACCAAGATTAGTACAAAAAACCTTGTTCCTACCACCTAAGACCCAAGTTGATCAATCTTTGATACCAAACGAAAGAAAGATAAGGTACAAAAATGTTTCCTACACTAATCTAAGAGGAGAGATGAATAGAAAATAAGATCTAAAATAATTTTTAGGAAAGAAACAACACAATAAAATCATTCACCATAACACAATGTTGTATCCTGGAAAAACCTTTTTGAGAAAGAACTTATCATCTAAAATCTAATCTAATGTATTAATCAGTAACAAAATTGGTTACAATATAATCTAGGTAAGGATCCTTCATAGGAGACGACACCAACACTCAAATCTAGAGTAATATTGACAACATAACAATATCTATAAAATACATTATGCAAACTCCATCCTAAGAACCTAATAAATAGAGAAATGAATACATGAAACCACCAAAGGGAAATCAAAAGAACATTAGCTAATACCACTCAAAAGTGGCACCTAAATCCCCTAAATTCAAATTCTAATGCCCAAATCCCAAGAGAATTCCTATAAGAACATGTCATAACATTTCATAGTTATCCTCCTAACTTGGGCCCTTCGATTTATCTTATTAAAACCATCCAAAGATGTTTTATGATAGTCAAAGTAACATGTCATAGGTTGGTGAATATTCTTGGTCAACATGTGTAAGTTCCTCTTATAGTTGTCTTATGTGTTTGATGTTCTTGCATTGTTGAAGTGGGGGCCTAACTTCAGAATCCTATAACTTTTGATATCAGAACCTAATTGATCCCTTTTTTTGAAATTGAATATCTTAGAGAACTCCATGTCATTGTAGCCCACATTAGGTAGTTAAATCTTTTTTTGATAAAATTCATAGCAAAAAATGATCTCTATAGGCCAAAAATTACATTTGGACATTAGGATGTGTTACTTACAATTTTGACCTATTTCTTTTTTCTCAAAATTTGGTTAATATTATACTTTGTTGAGTTACCCAAAGTCAAGTCCTACCATGCTAAATTAAAATTTACAAAGTTCTCAAAGTCTAAGGCTTTCTAAATCTTTATCGGGTCTTTAGAACCTTCATATAACTTGTCAAAATTTTTGATAGTTATCAAAACCTTCAAAAACCATGACAATATTCTTCACAAAGCCTTTGTTGACACTTTCCTATTGAAAATGCAACACAATGAATAAGAGCCCAAGGCTCAACCACATCAACAACTATCAATCATTCATCTTCAACACTTCAATTGATTACATTCTATGGCTTTATAAAGCCATTCAACTTACTAACTACCCAAACCACTAACTACCAACTAACTCATAACTAATAACTAACTAAAACCTAACATATAATAAATAACATTAACATGTTAATTTATTATTTATTACATTATTCTATGTCATGCACTAATAATTCCTAACACCCCCCTTTAGTGCTAACATAGGGACTTTATCTGGTATTGCAACATCGACAATAGTCCTATCTCATATTCGCCCCCCTTCAATGATTTTTAAATGGATGTTGGTTTCTATCGATAATGCATCCAATTACAATGTGTAAATTCAAAATCTATTACACCCTTATGGCTCCAAAATCCTTATTTCTCCATTTACATAATGTTAAAAAAATATTACAATTTCATCTTTATCTTGTGCATCAACCTTCTCATTAAATATCAACATCATGTTAGAGTAATAGGTTAACTACTTAATTAATTTAATTATATTGATTAATTAATTAAGTCACCTTTACTTTATTTCACTTAAGCTAAACTTAGGCACTAATAATTTATTATTAATCCTAGGGTTCTCACTTTTAGGGTTTTGATCTCGTTTCATAAGGATAGATTTTATTGTAATTATTCATTCTTGTTAATTCATATTTTGCTTCAAGGTTGCAGAGCACCATTATTGTGCCTCTTGGTCTCCTTTGTGTGACATGTTATTTGCTTGCAGATGTTCATTGGGATCTGTGAGGTTGGTTTATCAACTCCAAAATGGTATCAGAGCTCTAGATCTGCAGCTTCCTATTTATTGTTTGAGGGATCTTTCCTTAAAGTGACATTTCAATGCATCTTGAATCAATTTGGACCTCACCATTGCATCCAGAAGGTTTGAAATAGTCAAGATTGACCTTTGTTTCGTCAATTTTGGTTATACGGTGTCCAATCTACGATGGTTTGAAGTTTCAGAGGGTTTCAAGATCCAAAGGGTACCTGCAATTTTTGAGTGTTTTCAGCCCAAACAGACCTCACCATCGCGTTCAGAGTGCCCAAAAACCCCAAAATTGATTGTCATTTCGTTAAAATCAGACATAATGACTCCGGGAGGCAAAAAAATTTTTATTTTTGAGTCGTACGACCTAGTATGACACAAAATCCAAGAATTTCTTTAAAAAAACACAGAGCTATAGGTGCTGCAGTCAGTTTACCGCTAGCGGTTAGCATAACCACCAAGCTTCACCCCTAATCCTTTTTGGAGCAGTTTTAGTATTTTGGCCATAACTTTTGCATCCGAACTCGGATTTTCAAAAACAAAATATCACCGGAAAGCTAGTTCCAAGCCTGATCTAGTGGTGTAGGTTATTTTTTCTAATTTTTCTGTTTTGCTGCATTTATTTCCAGTCAAATTCAGATCTTTTTTTCTGAGCTTCTGGAGGCATAACGTTTGCATATGGACTCCATTTTTTGAAAATGAATAGGTGTTGGAAAGGTCTTTTAAGGACAACAATAATGAGTTACACTTTCTGGAACATCCTATTTTTTGTTGAAATCACATATTTTTAGAAAATATAATGATTTAAGCCTTGAAAGGTTCCATTTAAAGTATTTTAATTGAAGAGGGTTTGATCAAATCCCCTTAGATTCAAACCCCCTTGGATAGAACCCCGCTAGTTTTAAACCATACCTATAATGGAGTCTCCTCTTCACCTATCAAAATGCTGATAAAAAACCACTTTTGATTTACCTTTTGGGGGATCAAATGAATTCATTTAAAATTTATGTTTTGTAAGTATGTAGTCCTTATTATAAGCTTCCCAAAAAGTATAATTTTATATATATATAATTTGATTATTATATATATATTTTTATTTCTTATGAATGTATCTTTTTCACCGAACATCAAATTCTTTGTTCTACACACATGGAAAATTAGTAAATTAGTAAAAAAAATTCTAAAAAATATCTATGCCCTATGCATTGATGTCCTTATTTCAACAAAAAAGAAAAACTTGAATTTCGATACATACAAAAAAAGTTATGTTTTATGGAATACGCCTATGTCTAAATTATAATTGGTTTCACTTCAAAAATTAATTAAAAACAAATATTCAACAAAACATTATAAAACCAAATGCATGCCCTATATATCGGTGTTGCTAATCTAAATTCAAAAGAATCATAATTTTATCTTTTGTAGAAAAAAAGTTATGTTCTACAAAATACACATCACTTTAAAAAATTGTTGTTTACTATTAAAAACTAAGTATCAAAGGAGACAAAACATTTTACAGTTTAACTCTAATTTTTTAAAAAATATATATTTAGAATCTACAAACAAAATCTCACAAATCACTAGTTCACATCATCTTCAAATTCTTAACGGTTTAGTGGCTATAGGTGTCAGAAAGTGAATATTTAGTTCAAAATGTTGATTTCAATATCAAGTTTCGCCAAAAAGTGTAACCCATTATTGTGGGGTGACCCGTCACGACTTTCCATTGCTCTTTCCAGATTTGTAGAGTTTTTCATTAGAAAATTTACCAGGTACACAGGGAATTGTCTGAAGTTTTTTTTTTTTTATGCTTTCTGACTTTCAGATTTGCATTGGGGTTTTCTTTTTTGTGTTGTGGGGGGAGTTTTTTTCTTGATTTCTATATATACACATCAGAGAAAAGAAAAATATTCCCTTAGACACATTTTAAAAACTAAAACATCATAGCGGACAACTCATCAGTTTCCTCTATTTCTATCTGAGAATTGTATTTTCAGCATGTGGTCCTCTGAGCTTCCATTGTAAGCACTTCTCATATGTAAACATTGTTGATATGGGCCAGACAACTGAGAGGGGGGTGAATCAGCTGTCCCAAAAACTTAAACACTTTCTGCAATTTAAACATTCATCACTTATCCACAATTATTATGATTTAACAATGAGAATGAAATCAGAAACTTAACCACATATACAAAATCAAACACAAGAGACACTAGATTTACGTGGAAAACCCCAAGGTGGGGAAAAACCACGAAGAGGATTAACTCTCAATATATATTGTAATCTTGAAATAATGATGTTCATGCTTGGTCACACCATGGGCCTAAACATACTGGCTTACTACCATGAAGAACAACTACGTCTAGTAGGCTCACTGCCTCAACCCTAAACCTAGCAAGATTACAATAAGGGCTGTTAAACCCTACTGGTGGCTTACTTCCAGACTCACTGCCATGATCAATAACTTTTTATATTTGCAACTGAAGTACAATAATTCCCTTGCTCTGCTCTTCCTCTACTCTACTCTTCCTCTTCTTTCCTCTGCCTCTTCTCTACTCTACCTTTTGGACCTTTCTTAATATGTTTTCATTTTTACTCAAGGACACCTTTTCCATGACTCAACTACAATTATTTATACACTACATCAACCTTGGAATGATCATCAAGGTCGGCATCACAATCATTAGCCATTGGAACAATCTCTAAGGTCGGTATTACAAACATTTACAAAATAGGTCCTGACCCATTGTAATATTATACAAAGGGAATGAAATGCAGATCATGGCACACCTTAGATGGGACTCAAACATGATCTTCCATGCCACAACACGCTTCCACAATCTTCCAGAGATCTCTGCAATCACTGGGATCAACTAGGTCAGCCAAAACTGGTTACACGCTACATTATCTGGGAATAATCTTCACATACCATCTCAATTTCTTAATGCGGACCAAAGTCTAAATAAGAATATGATTAAGAGACATCCACAAGCATGCTATAATCATTAGGAGAAACCACATGAACCTTAACCACTTTATACATAGGAATCTTCTCACCGGAACACATAAACTTCACTATCTTCAACTGTCAAAAAAGAAAGATAGCTTGTGGACCACCAAACAATGAACCATTGCAACTGTAGGCACTTATCATCATCCCAGACTTCCCTCTAGAACCACAGATCCAAATACTTTATTGCGGAGGAATGCAGAGCAGAATACTTTCTTCCTGTCCCAACTGAACTTATAGAAAAAGTAGGTTTCACTTTGGTGAACACAACTCACTCAAATCTTCATGTGGAGGCCTCAAACCCAGAATGAAGCATCCTTAGTCATACCTCTAACTTACATCCAATCCGCAGACCATGATCCTCATGCAGAAGTAAATGCGGAGCAGTTTACCGAACTACTCTTCAACATACAACTTACTGTATATACTGCATGTCTCTGTAGCCCACTAGTTTCTTCCGGAGAGGCTAATTTTCTAAATATCCTCAACATACAAGTCTTCTAAACAAGTAATAGAATAAGATACAGTTGACACTAATGACAACAAGGATATGTTGACATCAATGACAACACTGATTAGGCACATACTTGCAACAATCTCCCCCTTTGTCATTGATGGCAACATATGATGTGAAAAACTACAACAACCATCAAGAGAATATTCTCTCCCTTTCTCTTTACACACCTGCACTTCTTTCTTTCTCCAAAATTCTCCCCCTTTCTTTTACACATCTACACTCTAAGTTTTTCACATGACTTCTCTCCCCCTTTGACATCAATGGCAAAGGGCACATACTTGCACTCTTTTGCTCTGATCTAATCTCTCTTCCAAACTCTCTGACTATTCTCCCTTAGAAGTAGCCCTAAAAAGCATCAATCTGGACCTCTGAACACCTCTAGATTAATGCACTATTGTGCATCTTAGTTTAGAGAGGGAGGAGTGATGACCCCTAACTTTTCTCTGAGATACTCAAAAGTATCCTTAGGCAAAGGCTTGGTAAAAATGTCTGTAATTTGATCCTTGGTAGAAACATACTCCAACTTGACTTCATTCTCTGTCACTTTTTCTCTCAGGAAATGATACCTAATGGATATGTTCTTGGTCCTTGAATGCATCACTGGGCTCTTTGATATGTTTATGGCACTTCTGTTGTCACAAAAGATTACAATAAGTTCTTCATATATAATTCTGATGTCCTTCAAAGTCTACTTCATCCATAACACTTGAGTGCAACTGCATGTTGCTGTAATGTATTCTACTTCTGCAGTAGACAGGGATATTGAATCATGTTTCTTGCTCAACCAAGATACTATTCTTTTTCCCAAGAAGAATGCACCTCCACTTGTGCTTTTTATGTCATCCACATCTCCGGCCCAATCTGCATCAATATATGCACTAAGAATAAAGTCACTATCATTAGGGTACCACAAACCATGATCCATTGTACCTTTTAAATACCTCAGAATTCTCTTGACTGACATCACATGTGATTCCTTGGGTTCTACCTGAAATATTGCCACAAGACATACTGTATACATTATGTCAAGTCTAGTTTGAGTTAGATAAAGTAATCCTCCAATCATAGATTTATTCTTTTTCTGGTCTGCCATGGGTAAGTTATCATCTTTTCTCAACTTACAACCAGTTATCATAGGTGTGCATACTAGTTTAGATTCTTCCATCCCAAATTTCTTTAACAAATATTTCACATACTTAGATTGAGAAATGAAGATACCCTTATCTGATTGACTTATTTATAGACCTAAAAAGAAGTTCATCTCTCCAAACATAGACATTTCAAATTCACTTTGCATTTCTCCAGAAAAAACTGAGCACATACCTTCATTGCCTCCAAAAATAATATCATCAACAAAAACTACAACAATCAAGGTTTGTTCATCATTAATCTTGAAGTAGAGATTACTATATGTAGTACCTTTACTAAACCCTATCTATATCAAGTACCTATCCAACTATGCATACCATATCCCCTTGTTCTGATGACTAAAATCCTTCCGGTTGTTCAATATAGACTTCCTCTTCCAACTCTCCATTTAAGAAGGCAGACTTCACATCCATTTGATAAACCTTGAAATCTTTGTATGCTGCAAAAGCCAGAAACATCCTTATTGCTTCAATCCTTGCTACTGGAAAAAAAGTTTCTTCAAGGTCTATTCCTTCAACTTGAGCATATCCTTTGCATACCAACCTTGTTTTATTTCTTACCACTTCACCATTCTCATTCATTTTGTTTTTGAAGACCCACTTTGTACCAATTACATTCTTATCTGCTGGTCTGGGAACAAGATCCCAAGTCTGATTATTCTCTATCTGCATCAATTCATCTTCCATAGCCTTTATCCAATTCTCATCTTTAGAAGCCCCATCCACAGTTTTAGGTTCAATCTTAGAAATCAGACAAAAATTTACTTGTTCCTCTACATCTTTTCTTCTGGTTAAGATCCCTTTGTTCTTATCTTCTATGATTTGGTTTTCAGAATGACTGATTCTTAAATATCTTGGAGTTTTGGTAGCACTTACCAGAGCTTTTTCTTCTTCATATGTGTTGTCTTCATGCTACACCACTTCTGAAACATCTAGATCATCTGACTCATATCCACTTGATTTTGAAGACCTTTCCTTACATTCATCAACTTTAACATTTGCACTTTCAATGATCTTATTTAGCCTCTTATTATAGCACTGGTAGGCCTTACTTTTAGTGGAGTAACCAAGGAAGATTCCTTCATCACATCTAGCATCAAACTTGCCTAAATCTTCTTCTCTTTTGATGTAACATCTGCTACCAAAAACTTTAAAATATTTCATAGTAGGAACTCTACCATGCCATTATTCATAGGGAGATTTTGAACTATTACCTTTTACTTGAACTCTGTTTAGGATATATACTGTGGTGTGAATTTCCTCTCTCCAATATGCTTCTAGAAGATGAGCTTCCTTCATCATGGTTCTAGCAGCTTCTTGAACAATTCTATTTTTCCTTTCAACAACTCCATTTTGTTGTGGAGTTCTGGGTGCAGATAGTTGTCTCTTTATTCCATGTTCTTCACAAAGGAATTTGAATCCATTTGATGTGAACTCTCCTCCTCTATCAGACATCAAGCATTTGATTTTCAAATCCATCTCATTTTCAACCATTGCCTTAAATGCCTTGAATTTATCTAGAGCTTCATCTTTCTCTTTCAAAAAGGTGACCCAAGTCATTCTAGAATAATCATCAATGAGCAACATGAAATACCTGTCTCCTTGCAAAATTCTTACTTTGGTAGGTCCACATAAATCTATATGCACTAGCTCAAGTTGTCCTCCAACTGATTGGTCCTTGCTTTTAAAACTTGTTCTTGTCTATTTTCCAAATTAACACTCCTTGCAAATTGGATTAGCAGGCATCACAAGCTTAGGCAAATCTCTAACAATCTGTGCAGTACTTATCTTCATATTATTATCAAAAAATTTGTGACACAACCTTCTATGGCATAACCAACTCTCATCAGTCTAAGTCAACAAGCAATAGTTCTCACTTCCTTTCAAATGATAGATATTACCTCTGGTCTTCTTACCAGTTGCAATGACTATTCTGGAGCTTTCGCTAATCTTGCATCTATTTTCCTTGAAGCTTAAGTCATAGCCCTTGTCACACATCTAACCCACACTCAAAAGATTGTGCTTTAATCCTTTCACAAACAAGACATCTTCAGTATTATGCATGCCATCAAAAGAAATAGATCCTTTTCCACAAATCCTACCAGATGTATCATCTCCAAACCTAACTAGTCCACCATCATATCTTTCCAAACTTACAAACTTACTTTTGTCACCAGTCATGTGGTGAGAGAAACCACTATCAATAACCCATTCATCCTTGTCCTTAATGACCTAAGCAGCCAAAACACTTTCCATTGGTTTTTCTTCCTTCACATAGCTAGAAGAATTTGTAGACGAGATCTTCCTTAATAGCAATGAATAATCATTCATTTATAGAGGAACTAGCATTATCTGGTTCACCATTATCTGATACTCCTTCATCATCATGAAAATCTTCAACATAATAACACTTCTTTTGGGTCCTAGGCCTGTTCTTATATCTTCTTCTATTTCTTTCAATTCTTTTAGGACATTTGGAAGAAAAATGACCTACTTTACCACAGGGAAAACATTTGAAAGGTAATTTGCCTTTATACTTACTAGATCCTCTTTGTAGTCTATCCACAAAGTTGGATTCAAATTCATTAAACTCATCATCAGATTCTACCTTGTACTTTTTTGATCTGGAAGTACTTCCAGGAGTACTGGCTTTGAAGGCCATCTCAACTTTTGGTAGAGCATCATCTAACTCCCATATTTCAAAAGAAGTAAGCTTACCAAGCAACTGATCTCTATTAATGGTTTTTACTTGCATGAATTCCTCAATTGTGGCTACCTTGTGATAGTAGGAATTGGGCAGAGATCTAAGAATTTTCATAACAACTTCCTTTTCTTCGAGAGTTCCACCTATGGCTTTTATCCCTGTAACAAGTTAATCAACTCTTTGCATAAAAGCTGATATGTTTTCATCATTATTCATCTTCAAGATTTCATATTTCACTTTCAGACTTTGTAACTTGGCTTCCTTCATAGAATCATCTCCTTCATACATATTTTTCAACTTTTCCCATACCTTATTTGCAGTTTCAAGATCCACCACTTTTGTCAATATTGAGTCAGTTAATGAGCTTAGTAGAGCATACTTTGCCTTGATATCTATCTCATATTCTTTGATTTCATCTTCAGTCATCGGACCATTTTGAGGTATGGAGTATTCTATTTCTGCAGCTTTCCAAACTTTGTAACCAAGAGAAAGAAGATGGCTTTTCATCTGAGCCTTCTAGAGAACATAATTCATTCCATCAAAATGTGGCACTTCCTTCTTGTAAGACATTTTGGATCTTCCTTAAGATGTTAAACTTTCTTCAGAGGAACTTGGCTCTAATACCAATTGTTGTTATGCATCAGACAACTGAGAGGGGGGGAGGGTGAATCAGTTGTCCCAAAAACTTAAACACTTTCTACAATTTAAACATTCATCACTTATCCACAATTATTATGATTTAACAATGAGTGCATGAAATCATAAACTTAACCATAGATACAACATCAAACACAAGATAAACCAGATTTACATGGAAAACCCCAAGGTGGGGAAAAACCACAGAGAGGATTAACTCTCAATATATATTGCAATCTTGAAATAATGATGTTTAGGCTTGGTCAGTCCAAACATACTAGCTTACTACCATGAAGAACAACTAGGTCTAGTAGTCTCATTGCCTCAGCCCTCAACCTAGCAAGATTACAATAAGGGCTATTAAACCCTACTGGTGGCTTACTACCAAACTCACTGCCACGATCAACACCTTTCTATATTTGCAAATGAAGTATAATAATTCCCCTACTTTGCTCTTCCTCTACTCTGCTCTTCCTCTGCTTTGCTCTTCCTCTTCTTTCCTCTGCCTCTTCTCTGCTCTACCTTTTGGACCTCTCTTAATATATTTTCATTTTCTCTCAAGGACACCTTTGCCATGACTCCACTACAAGTATTTATACACCACATCAACCTTGGAATGATCATCAAGGTTGGCATCACAATCATCAACCATTGGAACAATCTCCAAGGTTGGTATTACAAACATTTACAAAATAGGTCTTGACCTATTGCAATATTATGCAAAGGGAATGAAATGTGGATAATGCCACACCTTAGCTAGGACTTAAACATGATCTTCCATGCCACAACATGCTTCCACAATCTTCCAGAGATCTCTGCAATCACTGGGATCAACCAAGTCAACTAAAACTGGTTACACGCTACATTATCTGGGAACAATCTTCACATACCATCTCAATTTCTTAACACGGACCAAAGTCCAGATAGGAACATGATTAGGAGACATAGACAAACATGATATAATCATCAAGAGTAACTGTACAAAGCTTAACCACTTTATCCATAGGAATCTTCTCACTAGAACACATAAACTTCACTGTCTTCAACTATCATAAAAGAATGATAGCTTGCGGACCACCAAACCACAAACCATTGCAACTGTAGGCACTTATCATCATCCCATACTTCCCTCTAGAATTGCAGAGCCAAATACTTTATTGCAGAGGAATGCAGAGCAGAATACTTTCTTCCTGTCCCAACTAAACTTACAGAAAAAGTAGGTTTCACTTGGGTGAACATAACTCACTCAGATCTTCATGTGGAGGCTTCAAACCCAGAATGAAGCATCCTTAGTCATACCTCTAACTTGCATCCAATCTATAGATCACGATCCTCAAGCAAAAGTAAATGCAGAGCAGTTTACCAGACTGTTCTTCAGCATACAACTTACTGTCTATACTGTACTTCTCTGTAGCCCACTAGTTTCTTCTAGAGAGGCTAATTTTCTCAATATCCTCAACATACAAGTCTTCTAAACAAGTAATAGAATAAGATATAGTTGACACTAATGACAACATAGATATGTTGACATCAATGACAATGCTGATTAGGTACATACTTACAACAAATGCATTGAAATAAAGTGCCTCAGGATTGTACATGTATTCTTGAGATCTTGCACATCATTTTGTACCTTATTGTACTTGCACTATGATATAAAATGCCATGGGGGGGTTAATCACATTGATTAGATTGCCTCATGTGTGTGTGCATTGGTTTTCACACCCTTTTATTTGTTGTAACTTTCATGTTTGCATGTTCAGATGTTCTTGTTTCTTCTACATGCACTTCTTGGTTTCACATAGTTTCAGTGTACCTGTCATGGCTCTCCCTTGTCAGCATTATGGGGGGTTTTTACTGTTGTTGATAATGCTTCCTTAGTTTTGTGTTGGAGTGAGTTATGTATCTAGTATTTGTTCCTATGTACTAGGTGGATGCAACAATACATCAGTGGCTGGTTACCCAAGCATTTCGGTGAGATGGAACATTTACCATATGGACACTCTTGCATTCCTTTTGTGGAGGCAACCTTCTATTTTCACTTGATCAGTTCTTCAGACTTTTGGTACCTATGCCATTTGTATCTTCAAGTTCTAAATGTTTTGCCTTTGTTTGTCATCTGATTCGAGTAGTGTCATTGGGGGAACTCATGTAGATTCTTATCTTCTTGATCCTAATCTTCATCTTGTTTTAGAGGAGGTTCTTCTTTCAGCACTATAGCAGTCAGTCTTCGATAGTGTTTGCAAATGCTTCATGCTTTAGTGGAGTTCGTGATGTTCATCTTCATGTTCCTATTCTTTTGGGACATCCTTTGTGGAGGCTTCTTAGTCCTTCACTCTTTCTCTCTCTCTTGTAGGGAGGTTTATTCTCTCTTTTGGGGAGGAGTTTTTCCCATGTGGTTTTCTCCTTTTCTCTATTTGTGAGAGACTCTTTTGTACATGGGTACCTCATTAGGCCTAGTTTTTAGGACCCATCTTTGCTTTCATGCATTTAGTCCTTAGTTTTTTTAGCTTCTCCCTAAGTTCATCTTAAGGGGGGTGTTAGAGTAATAGGTTAATTACTTAATTAATTTAATCATATTGATTAATTAATTAAGTCACCTTTACTTTATTTCACTTAAGCTAAACTTAGGCATTTTAATAATTTATTATTAATCCTAGGGTTCTCACTTTTAGGGTTTTGATCTCCTTTCATAAGGATTGATCTTATTGTTATTATTCATTCTTGTTAATGCATATTTTGCTTTAGGGTTGTAGAGCACCATTATTGTGCCTCTTGATCTCCTTTATGTGACAGGTTATTTGCTTGCAGGTGTTCATTGGGATCTGTGAGGTTGGTTTATCAACTTCAACACATCATTCTCAAACTCTTTCTGAGTTTTATTCTCCTCTTTAACAGCTTTCTAGAATATTTTAAATTTATAAATTTTTTTACAAAATGAGAAAGATATAATTGTTCTAGTGAGACTGGTATAAAAGAAATTTCTGCAACACCAAAGATTTCTCCAACTTTGAATGTATAAATTTTTAAATTTTTCTAATATTGACAATGAGAATGAACAAGATGAAGGAAAATACTATGAAAATAATGTACACAATGGAAGAGAAAGGCAATGCACATGAATGGCGAATGTCAACAGGTTCGATGTGAGGTATGTGGTATTCGCTAGTACTGCTGACAAATATGCAAGAAGAGTGGATGCTACAAACTTCAGATTTCGCATGAGGTCCATGGTATCTGCTAGTCCTTTGTTTGCATCATTTTAGAGGAATTACAAGTGAATGGAAGGAAAATAGAGATGTCTCATAGGACACCTGCTCTGATACCATATTGGAAAAGCAACACAATGAAGAAGAGCCCAAGGCTCAACCACATCAACAATAATCAATCATTCATCTTCAACACTTCAATTGATTACATTCTATGGCTTTATAAATCCATTCAACTTACTAAATACCCAAACCACTAACTACCAACTCATAACTAATAACTAACTAAAAACTAACATATAATAAATTAACATTAACATGTTAATTTATTATTTATTACATTATTCTATGTCATGCACTAATAATTCATAACATTTCCATCATTCTTGAAACCCTTCAAACTAATAACAAAGTCCCTCATATAACTTGTCAACACTTTTCATGATTCTTGAAACCTTCTAAAGCATTGACATGATTTGACATTTCTCTTAAGTGTCAGCATTTTGGGTGGTTCTTATAACCCTCATAACCCCTAACAAGGTTCTCAATAGTCCTTAAGGCCTTGATCTAAGAAGTAGAGAAAGAGATAAACATCTTTGAAAAGAGAATAAGTTCTCACCATTTTCAATGATTCTCAAAACCTTTGAAATTACCAATAAGATTCAAAGGAAAGGTTTCATCAATGCTTTTATTGGTACAACTCTTCAAATGCTTGATAGGTTTTCAAAGAAAGCTTTGCAATACTTTCAATGGATTCCAAAACCTCTAGATGTCTATGGATTTGTTGAAAAGGATTTAGAAACTTCAATGAATAAAATATGTTAGAAGTTTTCATAGTTAGAGAACCTCATGAAATGATGATGCACATATAAGCAATTGAAATAATAATAAAAAGGAAGGAATGAATAGTTTTGACACTTTTGGTAGTTTCTTAAATGTTCATCAACACCAAAATAGGTTTTTTGAACCACATAAACTACCAACATTAGCAAACTAGAGATGCCTTCTCAAGAGATTATCCTCCCAACTTGTGCAAAATGGAATTTTTGGGGCAAGACATAGATGTCCATAAAGGTGTGAAGGATAAAAGAAATTGGTCAATCCTGTTGTTAGAAGTGCCCTAGCAAACATGTCTACAAAATATGGAGGTATAGAAAAGCCATAATTGTTTGACAAAATGTCTCAAAGAGATGTAATCTAATGGATGAAATGATTGCAAGGATATGAACAAAATGTGTTTCTCAAAAATCTTCAAAAAATTTCAAGAAAATGCAATTGGCAGGAATAAAGCCAAGTCTCATAACATCTATCAACACCCTCCATGCTTGCACCATTATTGGAGGTGATCACACCACATGGGGTAAAAAAATTATGTAAAATGTGTAAGCTTTAGATAAGGCCACAAACTTTTGAAAGAATGCCCATGTATATACAAAATGAAGCCACTTGGGTATTAGGAATACATTTGGCATGATGTTATCGATAATTGCGATGGTGATAGAGTCAAGGAGACTTCCTACATAGTAGATAGGGTTGTAACAATGTTCAAAGTATATCAAATAATTTATCAATAGGGTGAAAACCTTTATATGTTGTTGCTTAAGAAGCCCAACATAAAGATTAACATTATAATCACTTGATCATACAATTGCAAAAGATGCTAATAAAATATGAGGCCCACGTGAAGTGTCTAGGACAAGTTGGGTAAACCATTTAGTGAAGAGGTGAATAATTTTGGGGAAAAATGGAAATTATGTTTTTTGAACAATACAATGGAGATTGTGAATAGGGTGAGTGGTTCGGTAAATAGAGTTAATTTGGCAAAGGTCTCTTAAATAGGTTATATAAAGACTTCATAGAAGATAGAGAAATGATTGAGAATAAGAACATTGGACCTATAACTAATGGTAAGGGATATAGAGACTTGTCAGAAGATGTCTCCGAGATATATATACATACAAATACAACTAGCTCAATGGGAAACAAACAACAAGAGTTATCAAACCCCCTTCTTGAAACCACCAAATACATCTAACCAACATGAAACTTGTTTATTGATGGCACCATTGAGCATTTTGTTTAATTTATGACTACTTCAAAGGTTCTTGAGAGGGTTGATACAGTAAAAATGGAAATAATATAGATTAAAGTTTTTATTTCTATTTAGTGCATTGAGGCTTTAGTGATTGGAGAGAAAACACCTAAATCTATCTCAAATCAATAGAAAGAAGCAAGCAAACCTACCCTTATGAGCATGTACTTGGATTTCCTTTCATCTTACTCAATAGTTAATCAAGGATATTTCCATCAAAAGATCTTTGGTGCATTAGTCTAACAACATCAACATATAACTCTTGATCCTAGAGCTTTCTACAGTGAAAAATTTCATGTCTTTGCAAAGTATCTTATAAACTTGCTTGGATATGAGGTGGTGCTTCATATGAGTACAAGATTTCTAAGGCTATTGAAACAACCTTGAAACTAGCATAGCTCGAATAAGAAATTTGGTAGCATATAATTGAGGAGGGTATGATATTCACGATGTAGAATTTCAATGGTCATCTAGACCATTGAGATTCGGTAGACATTCTAGAGGAAATAGAGGAATCTATGGAATAGATATTAGAACAATTTGGTAGGTGAGAAGACAAATTGATTTAGAAATCATTATTTATAAGGCTTGTTCATAAAAGGTTTGACAAATTGCTTCAAGAATTTTCATCTATCACTGATATGCACTTGAGCTATTCAACATAACACAGTTACAACCATATACCCTTCAATTTTCAGTGAGGACTTAATATCTTTTTATAAAGTCAATTTTACTAATGTTCGAAGAACATTTATTTTAATGAGTTGAATATGTCTTCTCATTATAAGACTTTATAATATTATTTTTAAAATGTCTTGTGAAGTTCACATAGGGGCAGTTAGATGGTAATAGGAAAGTAACTACTTTTCTCCCCTATATATTGTAAAGGATAATCATTGGAAAGGGTTCTCTTCTAGGGAATTTTTGATTCCCATAGATTGTATAGAAGAAAGGGTCTTTGAGATCTTCCTTTTTGAAATAAAATAAAGAAAAACATTGTTGGTCTATGAGCCCATGTGTTTATCTTTATGTCGTGATTTTTCTTATGTTAAATTGGCAGCCATTTTAGAATATTATCTATTTATGTGGTGAATGCAATGAGTCTCTTTTATTTTTATGATTTTTCCTATACAATGGTGGGTGAAATATTGGGTTAATTTCTTATCTGTGCATCTGAAAACCCTCTATATGTATCCTTTCTTATGTTAGGTAGTGTTTCTTCATTCAAACCCTAGTTGCAGTCTTTTCTTTAAAACAATTTATTCAGGGGAGTAAATCTTTGTGTTTACCCCTCTGTGTTAAGAACTATTCATAACTTTCTTAAGAAAAACTAGATATCAACCTTGTATCAACTTATCTAGGGTTTCATTTTTAGTTCTTTTATACCTTTCCTACTTTGTGGTCAAAAGCATACCCTGAGAAACATAAAACCTATCATACGAGGGTGTTTACCCTCTCAAACATAAAGAAAAACCACTAATCCAATAGTGATTTTTCCAACTATTGTAAACTTTATCGTTTCCCATAGGGTAATTTGAGCTACATTATAATGAAATATAGTAGAAAAAAATCTATTTACCAATAGATTTTTGTTGACTCTATTGGGGATCAAAGTGTTAGTGTGTTTCTTTTCTGGTGCAGGAGCACCTACCTGACAGCTGGCCTTCATGAGGCAGTTAGTTAGTTTGAGTCTTGTTTATGTTTTCAAGGAGGTCTGATAAGACCAAATGCATGTAATAAGGTCATGCTGGTCATGATAAGATCATGCTGACCATGCTTTGCTATTTTTAGTTAGTTTGTTAGGACAGTTGTCATGATGTATGTTCGGTTGGATCTCCCAGCCGCCTGGAGAGTTCCCAGCCGCTTGGAGTCGGGTCAGTAGTACTCGCAGGAAAATCTATTTAAGCATGAGGATCGGTTGGTATTGGAGATATCGATCGAGCTAGGTTGTAGAGAGTGAGACAGCGAGAGAAACTGACCATTGTATTTGCATCTTTTGAAATCAAATAAAGTGTTCCTGTTTGTGTTCATCCTCTGTTGACTTCCATTATCTAATCGATTTGCTGATTTGGGTGGTTTCATGGATTCACTGATCCATTCCACCGGTTGATTCGTCTGATCGGTGGAATGGTTATGTACAGTAGGGTAGGTGTTAGTTTGTTTGTTCGCATGCAAGTGTGCAGGATCGCGGTTGAAAGGTGTTGAAGACCCTAGCATGGGCATGTGCTAGGTCGAGCTGATAAAGTGTGGAAGATCACCCTGGAAGCGGATCGAGTCATCCCAGGAGGTTCGGCAGATCAGAACAGTGAAAATCCGCTAAGGTTGGAAGTTTGCCAAAACGGCATCATCAGGATATTTCTGCGTATATCCTGCAGTCGCTTCGGGCATCATCATCCGAGTAAGAGGAGATCGGCATGATGCAGTTGAGTGCATGAAGTGAATGTGCGTCGGGGTGATCATCATCAGGAGGAGCCGAGGAGGGGTGCATCGGCATCAGGAAGAAGATCGGGTTGATCGCAGGCCGAAAAAGCTAAGTTTGGCCAACAGCAGGATATGACGTCATCATCATCAGGATATACGTCATCAGGATATTTCGGAGCAGTAGGATATTGAGGAGCTACGGGTGACGTCATCGTCATCAGGATATAGGTCATCAGGATATCGGGTGACGTCAGCATCAAAGGGACGGTGCGAGAAGTGAAGGTTGGTCATCATCAGGATAAATGGAAGGAACCGGATGTTCTTTATCCTGTTGATTATCATGATGTTGAATATCATGATGCTGAAGATAGTGAAGGCGGAAGTTGTCGCTGAAGTGAACAGTGGACGTCAGGAGGATGTTCGTGCTGGGCGAACATGATGATGCTGTCGATAATCGAATAAGGTGATGCTGTTGACATGCGAACGGGCGAGGGCTTGTCATCAGGAGGATATCGGTCGGCACAGTAAATATGATGATGCTGACAGTGTTAAGCAAAATATGATGATGATGGTGACGATGATGATGATGATGATGGGCTGTAGACATCCATGCTGTATGTGAAGGTTATAGTGTGGATGCCTCTACATCATAGTGGTATCAGAGCTCAGCCAAACATCTGGGCTGTTGTGTGTTGATTCTGTCACCGCAAGGGCAGAGGTAGAGTTGATTGTGTGTTGTGTGTTGAGTGAGAGGTTGACAAAATGCCTCCTAAAGGTAGTGGTACTGCAAGGGAATTGCAGGAGATGAAGGAGAAACATGCCAGAGAGATGAGGAAGATGAAGGAGCTTGCTGAAGCACTTCAAGCCAGGCTTGCAGCCCTGGAAAAGAACAAAAAGAGGGAAGTAGCAGACAGTGAGTCTGAAGAAGATGAAGATACTATTGAAGAGTATGAAGAGGTAGCTGAAGATCTGGATGCTGAAGACCAGAGATTGGCAAAACTGTTAAAGGCAGTGCAGAGTGATAAGCCTAAGGTAAAGGTTGATGTTTCCAAGTATACTGGAAGTTTGAATGAAGATGAGTTGCTGGATTGGATTGCTGCACTTGATAATCACTTTGAATGTGAAGATGTTGCTGAGGATCAGAAGGTAAAGATTGCAAAGACCAAGATAGGAGGTCATGCTTTGGTATGGTGGGATTATGTACAATCTGAGAGAAGGAAACAAGGGAAGTCAAAGATCACTTCATGGGATAAGATGGTAGCAAGGATCAAAGGTAAATTCTTGCCAAGGGATTATGAAATCCAGATGTTTAAGAAGCTGCAATTTTTAAGGCAAAAGGAAAGGGATGTGAAGGCATATACTGAAGAGTTTTACAAGTTGAGTATGAGATCTGGTCATCATGAGAATGAGGTAGAAAAGGTGGCTAGGTACTTGGCTGGTTTGAGATTTAACATACAGGATGAGTTAGTTTTAGCTAATCCTAAGAATGTGGAGGATTGTTACCAAATGGCAATCAGGATTGAAGAAAAGATGAATAGAGGACATGATAAGTCCATGAGAGGAAGAGGAAACCATATGAGGGGAAGAGGAGCAGCCCCTACACAAAAGCAAACCAATGAGGGTCAAGAAGACACTGGTAAAGGACAGGGACAGTCTGATTTCAGAGGTGGATGGAAAGGTAATAGAGGCAGATTTGGAGGTGGTAGAGGTTCTACTACATTTTCAGGAAAATGTTACACCTGTGGTGAGTTTGGTCATCCATCCTTTAAATGTCCAGAAAACAAAGGTTCATCATCCAGAAATGATAGAACACCTGACAAGAGGGTACAATTGGTACAGGAAGAGACAGTAGAGCAAAGTGTGCAGAGTTCAAACACTTATCAAAAAGATAAGGAGCCTGATAATTATGCATACCCAGAGAGTGGAGAGTCTCTGATGATGAGAAGAACAGTGACTACCATGAAGGTACCTGACAAAGAATCCCCACAAAGAAGAGCTCTTTTCAAGACCATCTGCAAGAGTAAAGGTAAAGTATGTAAGGTTGTCATTGATACTGGTTCAACAGACAACATGGTATCTCAGGAGATGGTGGATAAACTGAATTTGGAAAGGATTCCACATCAGCACCCTTACAAGGCATCTTGGGTGAGTGATAGTCAATCACTTTTTGTCTCTGAACAGGCATATGTGGATTTTCAGATTGGAGCATATCAGGATAGAATTTTGTGTGATATTTTGCCTATGGAATGTTGTCACCTACTGTTGGGTAGACCATGGCAATTTGACAGAAGGGTACTGTATGATGGGTACGCTAATACCTACACCATCAAGAAAGATGGGAAGACTATGAAGTTGATGCCATTGCAGGCAGATGCTGCAGCACAAGGGGCAGCCAAAATCATTTTAATGGGAAAGAAGGAATTTGTGCAGATGCCTAGAGGAGCAGGCATAAAGACAGTTAAGGATACTACAGGAAAAGAAATTGTTCAGGACAACAGGTTGAAGAAAGTTTTAGTTGTGACTGACAGAGGTCAGCAGCAGGTGCAGAAACAGGTTTGCACACAGCAACCAGTTGAGAGGAATGACAAGGATGTTGTCATAGTTGGGACTATTGTTTGTCCTATAAAGATTGAAAGGGAGACAGGATTGAACATTGCAGAAGTTCAAGAGGCAGTTCAGACAGAGGTTCTGGTCAGACATTCTGACAAACACAAAGACAACCTGAGAAAGGCCTACATTGACAGGAATGAGGATTTACTTGCCAGAAAGCAAGGTACAGTACAGAAGTCTTGGAGCAGCCAAGAGCCAGCAGAGGACAAAGCTGGAACAGATCAGCATATTGCAAAGGCAAAGTGTAAAGGTGGAGGACTTCCACATACTAAACTCATGGGACATGAGTTCTTTTCTGTTGGGGAGTATGGTGCAGGAGCACCTACCTGATAGCTGGCCTTCATGAGGCAGTTAGTTAGTTTGAGTCTTGTTTATGTTTTCAAGGAGGTCTGATAAGACCAAATGCATGTAATAAGGTCATGCTGATCATAATAAGATCATGCTGACCATCCTTTGCTATTTTTAGTTAGTTTGTTAGGACAGTTGTCATGATGTATGTTCGGTTGGATCTCCCAGCCGCCTGGAGAGTTCCCAGCCGCTTGGAGTCGGGTCAGTAGTACTCGCAGGAAAATCTATTTAAGCATGAGGATCGGTTGGTATTGGAGATATCGATCGAGCTAGGTTGTAGAGAGTGAGACAGCGAGAGAAACTGATCATTGTATTTGCATCTTTTGAAATCAAATAAAGTGTTCCTGTTTGTGTTCATCCTCTGTTGACTTCCATTATCTAATCGATTTGCTGATTTGGGTGGTTTCATGGATTCACTGATCCATTCCACCGGTTGATTCGTCTGATCGGTGGAATGGTTATGTACAGTAGGGTAGGTGTTAGTTTGTTTGTTCGCATGCAGGTGTGCAGGATCGCGGCTGAAAGGTGTTGAAGACCCTAGCATGGGCATGTGCTAGGTCAAGCTGATAAAGTGTGGAAGATCACCCTGGAAGCGGATCGAGTCATCCCAGGAGGTTCGGTGGATCAGAACAGTGAAAATCTGCTAAGGTTGGAAGTTTGCCAAAACGGCATCATCAGGATATTTCTACGTATATCCTGCAGTCACTTCAGGCATCATCATCCGAGTAAGAGGAGATCGGCATGATGCAGTTGAGTGCATGAAGTGAATGTGCGTCGGGGTGATCATCATCAGGAGGAGCCGAGGAGGGGTGCATCGGCATCAGGAAGAAGATCAGGTTGATCGCGGGCCGAAAAAGCTAAGTTTGGCCAACAGCAGGATATGACGTCATCATCATCAGGATATACGTCATCAAGATATTTCGGAGCAGTAGGATATTGAGGAGCTGCGGGTGATGTCATCGTCATCAGGATATAGGTCATCAGGATATCGGGTGACGTCAGCATCAAAGGGACGGTGCGAGAAGTGAAGGTTGGTCATCATCAGGATAAATGGAAGGAACCGGATGTTCTTTATCCTGTTGATTATCATGATGTTGAATATCATGATGCTGAAGATAGTGAAGGCGGAAGTTGTCGCTGAAGTGAACAGTGGACGTCAGGAGGATGTTCGTGCTGGGTGAACATGATGATGCTGTCGATAATCGAATAAGGTGATGCTGTTGACATGCGAACGGGCGAGGGCTTGTCATCAGGAGGATATCGGTCGGCACAGTAAATATGATGATGCTGACAGTGTTAAGCAAAATATGATGATGATGGTGACGATGATGATGATGATGATGGGCTGCAGACATCCATGCTGTATGTGAAGGTTATAGTGTGGATGCCTCTGCATCATTTTCTTAGACATCTATAGGTACCTCCCCCAAAATGGAGGTTGGTGACTCTACTTTAAGATTTAACACATAACAATGGCTTTGTATAACAAAATAAAAATAAATAATTTTAGATACCTTGAATTAGTAACTAATAGTGATAGTGATGAAGAAGAATAATATCACCTTTATTTTATACCTACTTCTCAACAAAATTGGGTTCTTGATGACCCCAAACAAATGCATTTTTTTAGAATTTTCTATGGTAGCATGCAAGTCCAACCAAAAGAAATCCATCCTTATTTTCTTCAAACTTTATGAAAGATTGAACAAACTCAAGAGGATGGAAGTAAAACCCTTCTACTTGCTCATAGCGATGATTCTTCTCCTTGTGTTAAAGAAAGCAGTTTCACATGCAAGAACAGACAAGAATTGGAAAGAGAAGATGTTATTAAGGAAATGGAGATAGATACAAAAGATAATACTGAATTGTATCATTGACATGCTCAAAATAGTGATGATGAACCAAAAATAATTCTAAGTGATCAAGAGGACAATACCTTTTCAATTCCTTTAGGAAATGTTGATTAGCATAATATTCAAAATTAGAGAATACAACATCATATTCCACTTCCAAAGTGGCATAACGTGGATAAATTTTTGGCAATATAATCCATGATCTAAAGGTTGAAGAACATCAAGGTGAACCAAATGAAATTCCTACTTCAACAAACATGTAACCAAGGTATGAAATACTCATGAATGGCGAATGCAACACCCAACAAGAAGAGGTTAGAAAAGAATCAAATCTTGAGAATTCTTGTTTTGTAAATTTTACTATATTTTCATCATGTCATGCTTCCCTTAGTGTTAATGAATTGAATGAGACTTGTACTAAAGAAAAAAGAAAATTGTATGCATATCCTTGATGATACTTGTAAGTCCTCAATTATGAATGGAAGTAGAACACTCCTAGCACTGATATTTAAACAAGAAGTGGATGACAACATTAAGAACCACTGCACACATAATTATGACAACAATGAGAGTAAGAATGTTATTTACAAAGGTAGTACAAGATGAAATGAATATATTTCATGGGTAAATAAGAAACCAAAAACATCACCTCCTTTCCCTTCACCAATTGAAGCATCCTTGACATGTGAAGATGAAGAAATATTTTCCCCACATTCAAAATGCACTAAACAGATGCCTCCAAGTTCTAATTATTATTCAGTACATCTTGATGGGACTATATTGAGAAGATTTGAAAAATTGAAAGAACAATAGTTTAAGGGTGATCGACTAAGCCCCATTCAAGAAAATTTATAGTCTTGTGATATATTTATTCTAAATTGGTGTCTTGAAGCATTAGATGACAATTTTCATTGTGGTGAAGACGTCTTTCCTACTTCTTTGATGATCATAGAAGAGATCACCTCTTTTGATGAATCCAAAACTACAGATTCATTATCTTCTCTTTCATCATCTTTGGATAAAGAGTTTTCTGAGTTTCTTTCAGTGAAAAGAAATAGAGCTTCTTGGTTAAGGATGACTTTATGTTTATTGAGGTTGCTATCCAAAAAGTAGATCCACAACCTACGCTAGAAGAAGTCTCTTTGTCTCATATTTTACATGAAGTATATCTAGTTCATGACTTGTTCTCCTCAGATTCAAATGATCAGAGATGCATCTAGATGTAGGAAATTGGTATACTTGGCATAGCACAAAAGGATACATGATCAATACTATACAATGTAATGTCAACATGATTCAATAATTATTAGAAGTCTATGATGAGAAGTGGTTGTTTAATTATAATGCACTATTCAGGAAGTTCTTACATTTCACAAATTTTAGACATCTCATCATCATCATTATAAAGTGGCAACTAAGTACACAAGTGTTTCTTGGATATGTTCCATTGTTTTGCATAGGCACCTATTTTTCTTAGCTTGTTAATGGGTTCAAATAATCCTCTTGAAGCAATTTGAGGTATGAACCTCCTACCATGTACATAAATTACTTAGGAGTTTTTGTCGTTTCTATTTATTTTTTATCTGTGTCTTTCATTGTTTGTCACATTTTTAGTTTGCAGAGTTTCTTTGTTTTCCCCTTGTGTTGTGACTCTATTGTCCATGTGTAAAGCACTAGTCTCCTTCAAATTCTGGGTTCCTATTGCATCCTTTGTAGTCCTTGTACCTAATTAGATCCAACTGTTACCTAAAATTTTGACCCAATCCTTTTTTCTCAAAATTTGGTCAATATTATACCTTATTGAGTCATCCACTCTAGAGTCCTACCATGCTAAATTAAGAATTCCAAAGTTCTCAAAGTCTAAGTCTTTCTAAATCTTAATTGAGTATTTAGAACCTTCATAGAACTTGTTGGCATTTCCAATAGTTATCAAAACCTTCAAAAACCTCAATAGTATTCTTTACAAAGCCTTTGTTAGCATTTTCCATGGTTCTTGAAACCCTTGAAACTACCGACAAAGTCCTTCATATAACTTGTCAGTGCTTTTCATGATTCTTGAAACCTTCTAAAGCACTAATGGAATTTGACATTCCTCTTAAGTGTCAACATTTTTGGTTGTTCTCATAACCCCCATAACTCCTGAAAAGGTTCTCAATAGTTCTTAAGGCCCTGATCCAAGAAGTGGAGAATAGATAAGCATCTTTGAAAAGAAAAGAAGTTGTCAACATTTTTAGTGGTTCTCAAAACTGTTAAAATTACCAAAAAGGTTCAAAGGAAATTTTTCATCAGTGCTTTTGTTAATTCTCACAACTCTTCAAATGCCTAATAGGTTTTAAATGAAAGCTCCATCAATACTTTCAATGGTTTCCAAAACCTCTAAATGCTCAATGACAATATGGATTTGCTAAACTGGCTTCAGATACTTTAATGAATAAAATATGTTAGTATTTTTTATAGTTAGAGAAACTCACAAAATGATGACACATGTATAAGCAATTGAAATAATAATAAAAATGGAGGAATGAACAATTTCAATACTATTGGTAGTTTTTGAAACATTCATCAATATTAAAATGGGTTTTTTGAACCTATAAGTACTAAAATCGCATCAAGCCTATATGACGGTCCTGTGATGATGTGGAAATCACAACTCATGACCTTGAAAGCATGATTTTACTTTTCCCAGTGGTTTCTTGTCTTGATGACTCCCCCCTTAGTCTTTTTGTATTTTTTCCCTCTTATTTTGCCTTCTAATTGACCTTCCTTACCTTCTACGTTGTCTCACTGACTCCTTTTTGCTTGTTTTGGGTCACCCCTTTTGGTTTTAAGGTCACCCCTAGTGTCTCCTGCCTCTCAATCCCCTATTCTTTATAGAAATTATTAAAATCTACTGAACAAAACTCACCACCGTTGTCAGTCCTTAAACACTTAATCTTTCTAACCTTCTGATTCTTTACAAGAGCTTTGAACTCTTTGAATCTATTAAAGACTTTAGATTTACTTCTAAGGAAATACACCCATGTCCTTCTATTGTAGTCATCAATGAATGAAACAAAGTAAACAGATTTTGAAATCAAAGGAACATTAACAGGACCAAACACATCAGAATGAATCAAGTCCAACACCTCAGAAGATTTGTGAGAACTGGAATAAAACTGAACATGGTTTTGTTTTCCATAAATGCAATGTTCACAGAAATGAAACTCAATATTACAATCATTCATATCCCCAACATGATTTTTATTTTTTAGGGTCCTCAAACCCTTTTCACCAATGTGACCAAGCCTTTGGTGCCATAACATTGTCTTCTTAGTTGGAAGTTTCATCTCCATAGAATGAGCACCCTTGGGTATCCATAAAGCATGACCATCAGAAGTAGATGCAACAGTCCTCTTCACTACTAGTTCCAATGGTGAGGATGAAGATTTTGAAGCTCTCTTCTTTGAAACAGAGGCACTATTGCACTGAACTATGTATGCATCAAGATGAAACAAAGTGCCAATCCGAACACCCTTAGCCAACACCATAGATCCTCTAGTCATCTTAAATCCTCCAATTGAGAAAACAACCTACACACCCACATCATTCAACTTACTTATAGAAAGAAGGTTTCATGTCAAACCAAGGATATGCAGAACACCATTGATTCCCTTCACTCATCCATCAGGGAATTGAATCAAGACTCTTCCACGGCCAACAATCTTCAGGTGAGAATCATCACCCCAGTACACCTTTCCACCATCATATTCTTCATACTTCAAAAACCAACCTCAATGTGAGGTCATGTGAAAAGATATACCAAAGTCAATAAGCCACACATCCTCAGTGCATGCATTGCCAAGGCAGAAACAAATGCTTCTCCTTCATCTTGAGAGAAATTTTCAGAATATGAATCATAATTCTTCTTCTTTTTCTTTTTCTCCTCCTTGCACTCCTTGCAGAAGTGACCAGGTTTGCCACAGTTCCAACACAGGGCCTTGGACTTTTCGGGAGACTAAGATCTCCCATGGGATTTGGATCTTCCTTTTTCTTCCTTATCCTTTTTCTTTCCCTTCTCTTTAGATCTACCACAAATCGCAAGAGCCTCCTTAGCTGATTTAGAAGACTTTCTCTGCATCTCTTTAGACAACAGCAAAGAAACCACTTCATCCATCTTGAAGGTGGTAGTGATACTCCCAATGGCCATAATAAGGTGGTCCCATGAATCTGGTAAGGAACACAGTAATGTCATACATCGATCCTCCTCCTCCATCTTCACACCAACATAAGTCAACTGGGAAACAAGCATATTGAATGTATTCAGGTGATCAGCGACAGATCCTCCATCTTACATCCTCAGAGAATATAATTTATTTTGTAGGAACAACTTGTTCACCATAGATTTAGCCTGATAAACATCTCCAAGTTTCTTCCAAAGATCCTTTGCAGTCTTCTCTTCATGGATATTCAGGAGCACTGAATTAGCCAAACAGAGTCTTATCAAACCCTTAGCTTTTTGATCTTTAAGATCCCAGTCTTCTTGAGACATTGTCATTGGTTTTCTACCAGATATGGCATCCCATAAATCCTGATCTACAAGCATGTCCTCCATTTTAAGTTTCTACAACTCAAAATTACTACCATTAAACTTCTCTATCTCAAACCTCCCAGATGTGCTCACCATCTGCTACCTGCAGCAAAGATTTCAAAATCTTTTGTACAAGCTCCCACTAAAATGAAGATTAGTTCAAAAAACCCTCTACCCAACAAATAGAACCAAAGGTGATTAGGCCCTGATACCAACTGAAAGGAGGCAAGGTATGCAGAAACACTTCCTACACTGATCTAAACACTTCCTACACTGATCTACTAAGGAAATAGTTATGCATTTTTTTACTTGTATAGTTACAGATTAAGATGCACATTAACAGAAAGATAATAACAAAAACACAAAACCCACAACACAAGATATACACGGGGAAAACCATTTCAGGTAAAAAAACCCCACACTCCAAAGCCACCTAATATATTATTTAGGAATCAAGAAGATTACAATATACTTGCAGAGCAAGCTTTTACAGAAGTATATCCAACCAGAGATCTAGGAGGTAACTCGGCATCTATAAGATTCTTACAAACAACCTCCATCTCTAGCTCCTGATATATATAGGAGATACAATATAGTAAACCGTTACCAGTAATTACAAAACCATGAGTCAAAACCACCCAAAAGTAGCACCCAAATTATCTCTAATCAAAGATGCCTTGTGATGTGCCAAAACACACATGAACACATGTAACTGTCCCCTTTATAGCTCTTTTATGTGTCCAACACATTTTTACATTTCTCAAAAATAGGAGGTCTAACTTCTAAAGGTCATAACATTTGATCCGGGTGTCCGATTGACAAATTGTTTTATATGTCAGAAAGCTCATGAAGAGGTCTATCACCTTGTAACCCACTTCATCAGTTATGAAAATTTTTGGAGCATTTAGGTACATCTAAGTGCCTCAAAATTGAGTTCAAAACTTTTTTTGGTAGTTTTCAAAAAATAGAAACTTTAATATCTCAGGATCCAAGTATGATCTTGAGTTGAAACTCACCTGAGATGTTTACTTAGCTATTCTGCACCTTCTAGAAAAATTTTAGGTCAATCTGAGGTCAAATGTAAACTTACCAAAAATAGTAAGTCCCACCATTTTTAGCCCTTTTGGAAACTTTGAAAGTTCTAGATCATTCTTCAAGATAAAGGGTATTCGAAAAAACCAAAACTAGGAATAATAGTAACCTTTCGAAGTTGCAAGGTTGAGACACTTTTCTTAATAATCTTGTACCCTAGACTAACAGTGTACACTCCTTGGGCCATATTCTTGGACCAAACCAAATGGTCTTCCTCATTGTTGATTCTAGCATGACTTCATTCTAGCCTATTTACATATGCACTCTAATTTTTACTATCCACACCAGTCAAACCAATCCTTTTAGCTAATTTCTACCTTTGTTGCCAAAGATTGATGGAATTAGGATCAACAACATGTGCAAGAGTAATAGTACCTTTCTCTATCAACACATTGGTTAAATCCATAGGGAGTAGATGAGCTTCTCCACTACCAATGCAAGGATCAACTCCCACTCTAACATCAACACCATTTCCCACCTTCCAAATCCAATGTCCAATAATAGGGAAAGAAGGAACAACAACCTTCAAGGAAATAGAAGCATTATGTGAAGTTTTTACCAGACATCTAATCCATTCAAAAATGGATTTTGGAGTAATATGCATTTGATAGAGTGTTTCATACCATAGTCCTCAAGTCAAAATAAGCCTCCAGATTCTCTTGGTAGCAAGAGTAGCTCTAAAACAATGAATATTTTTTAGTCCCCATCCCCCCTCGTCCTTTGTCTTAGATATGGACATCTAATTAGTTACAGGAATTCCATTTTTGTCATTTTTCCCTTTCCACATAAATGTGAAGCATTTGTTCCTTATCATCTCTAGCACACTCTTGGGAATGTGAGCTAATGAAAGCCAAAAAAATAGGTATGACTTCCAAAATAGATTATATCAAAGTAAGTCTACCCATGATGGATAGTTGCACTACAAGTTGATATGATTCTCAGATTTTTCAATCAACCATAACCAATCATTTTTACCATATCTATTTTATTTTAAATGAAATCCCAGATACCTAAAACCATCATGGAAATCCAAATGCTGATAGGGAAAAATTCCCTGATGGATGAGTGAAGGGAATCAATGGTGTTCTGCATATCCTTGGTTTGACATGAAACCTTCTTTCTGTAAGTAAGTTGAATGATGTGGGTGTGTAGGTTTTTTTATCAAATGGAGGATTTAAGATGACTAGAGGATCTATGGTGTTGGCTAAGGGTGTTCGGATTGGCACTTTGTTTCATCTTGATGCATGCATAGTTCAGTGCAATAGTGCCTCTGTTTCGAAGAAGAGAGCTTCAAAGTCTTCATCCTCACCATTGGAACTAGTAGTGAAGAGGATTGTTGCATCTACTTCTGATGGTCATGCTTTATGGATACCCAAGGGTGCTCATTCTATGGAGATGAAACTTCCAACTAAGAAGACAATGTTATGGCACCAAAGGCTTGGTCACATTGGTGAAAAGGGTTTGAGGACCCTAAAAAATAAAAATCATGTTGGGGGTATGAATGATTGTAATCTTGAGTTTGATTTATGCCAACATTGCATTTATGGAAAACAAAACCATGTTTAGTTTTATTCCAGTTCTCACAAATCTTCTGAGGTGTTGGACTTGATTCATTCTGATGTGTTTGGTCCTGTTAATGTTCCTTCGATTTCAAAATCTATTTACTTTGTTTCATTCGTTGATGACTACAATAGAAGGACATGGGTGTATTTCCTTAGAAGTAAATCTGAAGTCTTTAATAGATTCAAAGAGTTCAAAGCTCTTGTAAAGAATCAAAAGTTTAGAAAGATTAATTGTTTGAGGACTGACAACGGTGGTGAGTTTTGTTCAATAGATTTCAATAATTTCTATAAAGAATAGGGGATTGAGAGGCATAAGGTCACCCCTTAAGGTTTATCCTAGTGTTTATGGGTTGCCTAGGTGAACCTGACTGACAAAAGGGGTGACCTTACTTCTGAAAGGGATGACCTTGTCATTTTTTAATGCGCATGTTAACTATGCATTTTATCTTTTCTTATTTCTTTTTAACTCATTTTAACTCATGATTTTTCATTCCAACTCATCCTTTTCTCACTTTCTTTCCTTTGTGAACTCATGATTGATTCTTATCTCTTCTAATTTGTTTCTGTTTTCTCTTTGAGTTCACATTAGTTTTCTTAAAGTCTTCTTCTAGTTTTATTATTATCTCTTCAGCTATTCATAGAATTGTTTCCATTTCTTCTTGAGTTGTACTTTATTTTGATCTTATCTCTTCTTATATTCCCTCCCATTTTTACCTATAAATACCCATTCATTTTTCATTACTTTTCATTCCTTCTCTTTCTCTCTAGTGCTCTCGCAAGCTTTTGAATACAAGATTGTTAGTTTTCAAGCTTCTTAGAAGCTTCTCTATAGGCCTTGATCCTTTTTTTTACAAGCTACTAGTTTAGATATCTTTAGGATAGATATCTCATAGAAGCTTTAGTCCATCCAAGCTTCTTAGAGAGGCCTTGAGCCTCTTTTATTTTTTAGCAATACAAGCCTTAGAGCTTTTTTTTTTGTTTGCCTTTTCAAATATCCTCACATCCTTTCCTTTTTCCCATCATCAAATAGAGCTTTTGACTATTGCAGAGAAGCCTACGAAATAAGATGGACCTCTAAGGACTGTTGTCTAACACTGGTGCCATCTAGTATAGGTTCTTTCTGTTGAACACCCAGAATACTGAGAGGGGGGTGAATCAATATTCCTTTAAACCATTCAAACATTGAACATCCAATTCTTTTAGCATAATTACTTGTAGTAAATAAAATGAAACATGGAAACATGCAACAACCACACATAACACATGAAAACTAGGATTTTTATGTGGAAAACCCAAAATGGGAAAAAACATGGTGAGGATTAGATCACAATATATTATGATAAAGCAACCAGTTAAGGTTGATACAATTGGCAGACTCACTGTCTAAGAATGCTCACTGCATGTGGCTCACTACATGTGCCTCACTGCCAAAGGACTCACTATCCTGAATGAAAGAGAAAGAAGAAGAGTTGTGGCTCATTGCCAAAATTGAGCTATTACAATTGCATCTAACATATGCATGGAGTACAGTTCCAATGAAGCTCAAAGTATAGAAACAATACTCAGCACACTATTCTAAAATACCAAACTATACTGCTTTGCATTCACTCAATTCACATCCATAAGCAATTGTCACATCACATAGATCACATATATATCCATGGTGTAAAACATAAAAAAAATCCTTCATATATATCCACTTCTTTCACAACATCAATTAGGTCGATCTAATTGGATGTAATACGCAAAGCATGTCATATAGAACTTGTTGGCCCCAAACATTCACACACATGCTTCGTGCCAAGATTCAAACTTTGAGATAGGTTAGCATGGACCTAAAATAGCTCCCACTTAACTCCGTAAAGAATATTTACCCTCTGCACAACATCAACACCTTCAGGTTAGCGCCACTGGCAAGATAACAACAATATAAACTATCTGTTATTTCACAAATCAGTATGTGGACCTCCAAATTGATTAAAACTTGGAATATACATGTTACAGACATTCATAAACTTATCCTCAAGTCTGCATAGCAAACCCTTTACTTGCGGTAAAATGCGGAGTGTCTCAATGTGTCACTGACATTGTCAAAACATTGTCAATATAGAGTGCGATACTCTGTCACTTTTAAGTTTCATTATAGAGGACTTTAGGACCTGAAAGTTTGGATTTGGACTCCCTGAATATTCACTAGCAACACCTTACAACCACAAAGAAAAATATTTCATGCCAGAGAAATACGGATCCATTCACGTACATGCTCTGTACTAGAAACAATTGTACTCTGTTAGGATGGACTTCTGTTGTTCACATCTTTCACATCAAAGATCATTAGTAAATATAATTCTGGATTTAGATGTATCCAATTGACCAATAACAACATGCTAGAACCGTAGAGCAAGATCTTCAATAGAGGACCGATGCAGACCAAATCACTAGAACTTTGTAGATTAGTTTTACCAGACTGACGTCACTTAGCCAAATTCCATAACATATCTCCTTACCAGATCAAATCTTCTTGCACAATAGTCTTCTATGGAGGATAAAATCACCTTGTAAGGAAGAGGATCAAACCCTCTTGCAAAATTACCAACCAAATTGTTCTACACAATTGTCTCCTTATGTTTGGTTAACACTTTACAGAACACTCTACCTTTATCCTTTGCTTGTCACTGTCTTTGACCTGTGATGCTATTTTCCAAACCAATGTATCTTCACCCTTTGCTACCAACAATGACAATACAACAATCTCTATTGCCATCATACTATAAACTTTGTTGTTATCAATGACACCACTACTTAACATCATGCTTAACATTCTCTGCCACATCATGCATACTTATACAACCAACAATCTCCCCCTTTGGCATTGATGGCAACATCACCAAAACTTCTCCCCAAAACACTCTCCCCCTTTGACATCAATGGAAAAGGGTGTACAAGGCAAACTTTGCACCGGATTTCCCCCTGTCTAGTATACAAGTGTATATACAAATTGAATTGACTCCACCTTAATATCTTATTTCTATACACCAAGATACCAAAATTGTTTCCTTCTAACCTTCCACATATATATACAAGAATCAGAAAATGAAAAACTTACTGATTTGTGGGAAAGATGTCTTTATAGATATTCTTCAATTGAATTACTATTGAGTCCCACTGTACCTTTGCATAGTTTAATATCTGTATATGTCAATTTGTTTGCATGAGTAATTCTTCTGCTTTATCTATTGTTGTAGGGGCCTCAATCATCTTCCTAACTTTTTCAGCCTCTCTTAACAAACCAAGCAGAGAAGCCATCTTAAAACTAACTATCTCTCTCAACTGACTCATTTGGTCTTTTATAGACTTCTTTTGACTCTGTAATTTCTTTATTATGGCATGAGTTTTTTCCACTTCTTCTCTTAAATCTCCATTTATGTATTTCAAGGGATCATAGGTTCTAGAGATTTTTACCAATTGCGTCTCAAGGCCTTCAATTTTGTCTTTTATTTCCTTAGTAGTTATGGACGAGGATAGAAAAAATTAATATAATGTATTGGCATCACTTATAGCATTCTGAATATTCTTTACACTATTATCTAACAAAATGTGTGCATTGGAGAACTTATCTGTCATTCTATTAGCCTTTGATTATCAAAGTCTTCCCTGACTTTCTTCTCTGCTACTTTCTTAAAAGATTCAAAGTGACTATTTACAAACTCCATTAGTTTTCTCATTTGAAGTGGAGGAGATAGAGATACATCTCTCTTAATATCAAGCACTATCTTCTCAAAAACTTTCATGGCTTCATCCATTAGCTCATTACCTTCTATGTGGGACTGCAAAATTTCTTCTTGAGAAGTTGCCTGAAAGATTGTTCCCAGTTGAAGTTTTTGCAATGGAGAAATGCTAGTTAACTTAATCTATCCATCTAAGGATGGCACTTGCAGAAGTTGTGGTGAAGACATGATTTGTGATTGCCTTTACTTCACCAAAAATTCTCTAACGGAGTCTAATGGAGAGACTCCAAAGAATTCACCAACCTTATCGTTTTTCTCCTCTTTAGATATCAATTGAGAATCATGAGTTTCTAGAGGATTATTTCCATCATGTGCTTCCTCTTCTCCATCATTCATTGGAACAGAGGCATTGACCATAGTGTTATCAACTTGGTCTGTACTAGCCTCATTGTGTTCTTCTTTTTCTTCAGTTGTCCTATCTTTTGAAGGATCTCTTATCTCTTCAGTATCTACTATGTTTTCCAGAGGAGTAGGAGAGGTAGCATCAACATTATTTGTTTCATCCTCTATTTCCCTTTTTTTCTTTTGGAGACTTGTTGACATCTACATTCTCAAGCTGAGCATCAATTTTCTGAGTAGCTTTCTGAGGAGTCTGTCTTTGGTAGTTTATTCCTCTTCTTTTCCTTCATGGGTCATACCTAGCCTTTGTGCCAGGTCAGCAATCTTGTCTACAACTTCCTTCTGTAGTCTATCAAAGTCATCATTGTCTTTACTCATGAGAGTGTTTACTCTCTGCTTTGTTCTCAATTCTTTTGAGTTCAACTTGGCCAATGTGGCCTTATTTTCTTCTGTCAAAGAAATATCAATATTCTTCAAAGAAAATTCTTTTATTTTCCCTTCTTCCTCAAATGTTTCTCTTCTTCTATCTATCAAAATTTTCCACACTTCCGTAGAAACTTGACTGACAATATCTTTCATATCAACTTCATATATTATGATATACTTTACAATGGCCTCAATTATAGTGGCCTTGTCTACATCATTTTCTTCACTATACAAATTGGCAGTACCTATTAAAGCATCATGCTGCACAATATTTGCCAATAGAGCATCTAGTCTCATTAGAGAGTGAGGACTTACCAGTTTTAGTGGTTCCTCCATTTGGCATTCAACCAGAGGCTCTTTGCTTGAATCTCCTTTCTTCTTTTTGGGTGCCACTTTCTTGTTGGCCTCTTTCTTCTTGTCTCGCATATGTGCAACAAATTTCTTCTTTTCTTCCTCTATGTCTTCTTCACTTTCATATTCTATAATCTAAGTCTTTCTTCTCTTGGCACCTACTTCACTTTGTGAAGCATCTTTTGTCCCCTTCCAGACCATTTTAGGTTCTTCCTCTTCTTCTTCTTCTTCCTCACTTGTAATAACATCCTTCTTCTTAACTGCCTTTGTTTTAAGTATTTTCTTGGTAGGGGTTGTAGGAGCATCTTTAGTGGATGTTTTCTTCTTTTCAGCCTTAGAAACTTGAGTTATCGAAAGAGTTTTCTCCTTTACCGAAGAAACTTTTCTCTTCTCACCAGCTATTGGAATAGTACCAGAGGACTTTTGGAGGGCAGGAGGAGCGGTAGTAGTTCTATTGAATCTTCTTGATCCTCCTGCACTCTCTATAGCACCAGAATTTTATTCAACTCTTGGTCTTTCCCTTGCTTACTGCACTTGCTCCTTTGATATGCCTATACTTTCGGCATACTCATCAACCATCTTTTGAATTTTCTTCTTGCTTTGGGGCTTGGTCTGTTCCATATGAATTTTGAGAGATTTTTCTTGGTATGTGCCAAATCTTTCTTCATTGGGATCCTAGGACTTTTTAGTAGTATATCTGCTAGACCAATTACTTGGTCTAGAGGCACCTCATAACCAAGTTCTAGTATCCACATAGCCCTAGGCTCAACAACCTCCATTATGCATGCATCTTTTGTTACTAAAAATGTAATGTCACTCTAATACTTCTCTACCAGTTGCCTTGGTATTCTCTTTCTTTCTTGCATTTTCTCCTGAAAAGATTTGAAGAAGCCCCAGAAAGCTTTCTTTTAAGCCTCCACATCACCCAAGCCAAATAATTAGTCCCTGATTTGATGGGCTATAGGTCTATCTAATAGCCATATTGCATTTTTGGCTCCGAGGACTTCATTCAAGAAGTAAAACATCAAACATATGATTAGAGTGCCAAACTTGAAAGAATATTTAGAGTCTTTTGTCTTTTGCAAATTCTCCAATAGTTGCAACCTCAATAATTCACACAAGTCAAAGTTTTCTCCATTTTCTATCATCTCATATGTCATTTTTATGGTAGTCCTAGACACATAACTTTCCCTATTAGAAAAGTAGATCTTGTAGCCAATCATCATGGATGCATATTTTACATCATGGTTCTTTATATCCTTAATAGTCAAATCTCTTTTGTCATACTTGGCTCTTGTCTGCTCCATTACAACTTCATTCTTGATGGATTTAAGCATTGACACAAGTCTATTGAGAACAAACTAGTTATAACCCTAATTACTTCTTTGTTAATCACAAGTGGAATGTCCAGCCAAAAAAAATTATCATGCATTCTACTTAGAGTATATCTCACCCACTCATCTACATAGCAGAGAATGGGAAATTTGTTCCATACATCAAGATTCTTCTCCATCAGGCCTCCATACTCTAGTTTGATCTCAAAGTCATCGCCGGTAAGTTCATTAAACTAGATCTCATTCAACTTTGTGTGATTGTACTCTTCCATCTTGACATGGATGTATGCCCTAACATCCTTAGTATGTAATACTCCATAAGGGATATGCGAGAATGCACCTTTAGGGTCATCATTCAAGGATTTGTTGGGATGCCTCTTAAATTTAGGTCATGGGTGCTCAGAGACCTCTACTACTTGTGGTGTAGCCACTACTAATGAATTCAAAAGCTTCAATGAAAAGTTCACAGTGAAATAGGGTAAACCAGAAAATACCTTTTCTTTGCTTGCCACACTAGGGTTTAAAGACACTGAATCTTGGAATGCTTTGATCTCTTCTTCGCTACACTTCTCAGCTCTTTTTTGCTTGAAAGTTTTATTGCAATACGAATTATGATCAAGTATAATCACTTATAATCCCTTTTTCCTTAAGCTAATTCACCATAAATGCCTTGTTTGATAAAGTTGTCAAACCTTTCTCTGTATACACAATCATCTTCAAGTGCTCTACAATCTTCTGCATTATGAGATTTTCTACCGGAGTTTTCTTCAATAGTTCTAACATGTTTACTTACACCATATATCTTCGTGCCAAAGAATTAGCACCTTTTCTTTGACAGGGGATGAAAGATTTTCATTAAAGCTCCCCCTAAGCCAAAGCTCTCAACTTAGTTTCTAAAGGAAAATTTTGCATTAGATGTAACTTCATATATATCCTTAACCTCTATTTCTTCCTTCTTTCTCCAAATCTTTTCCATTTCCCTTTTTGTTTCTATAGGATCAATCTTTTGCACTAGTTCATTCCTCTCAACCGGTTTATCCTTCTTCATGATTTTTCTTATGAAAAACTTAGAAATATGTCTAGGCCTATTGCAATTGTAGCATATAACATTCTTCAAACCAGTATTCCTTTCATTCATTCTAGATCTGCATTGATTAACTTTATGCCCAAATCCATTGCATGTAAAACAATAACCTTTAAAAGATTGAGTCATTCTACCAATGTTATAGCCATTCATCATCTGACATCTGTATTCACTAGCTCTATGACCGAATCTCTTGCATGTAAAACATTGACCAAAGAAAGATGAAGCATTATGATTCATTCTTCTTCTACATTGTATTGCCTTGTGTCCAAATTTATTGCAAGAATGAAAAAAAAACCATTGAAAGATGGGTACCTTTGTGCATTTGGTTGTCTGATTGGTGGTCTCCTAGCTTTATTTCTTTGATTCCAAAGTTTTTTGCCATTCTTCTTATTTTTAGCATTTGATGTCTAACCTAATTTTGAACTTTCATCCTTTCCAAATCCTAAACCCTCTTTATCATTAGGACCTTTCAAATTTGCAATCATTTCATCAAGCTTTGCAGTACTCATCTTGAATTTTGTCTTCATGACTCCTTGCTTTCTCCAGATCAGATTTCAAATTCACAACCTCTTGTTCAAGCCCTATACATTCTTCAGATTTTCTTTTCACAACTATATTAAGACATTCCTTAATTCTTTTCTTTTCTTCAACTTGTACTTTTATACCAGTGATGGTTTCATTTGATTGCCCCAATTGTTCACTGACCTCCCTATGCTTTTCTCTGAACTTCTTGATTTACTCTTTCAATTTTTTGATGTATTCATTTGCTTCTTTGACATTTTCTTTTAGATCTATGTTTTCATTTTCAATTCTTTCAATATCTTCAAGGACAACATTGCGTTCTCCTATATTATCAAGCATACCATCTTCTTTAGTGAGATTAATACCATGAATCTCTTCTGGAGGAATAGGTAATCTTCTATTAGCCATGTGTTCAATCTCCAAGATCTTCCTTGAATGGTTAGGCTTCTTCCAAAGGACTAGGCTCTGATACCAATTGTTGAACACATAGAATACTGAGAGGGGGGTGAATCAATATTCCTTTAAACCATTCAAACATTGAACATCCAATTCTTTTAACATAATTACTTGTAGTAAATAAAATGAAACATGAAAACATGTAACAACCACATCTAACACATGAACACCAGGATTTTTACATGGAAAACCCAGAATGGGAAAAACCACAGGATTAGCTCACAATATATTATGATAAAGCAACTAATTAAGGTTGATACAATTGGTGGACTTAGTGTCCAAGAATGCTCATAGCATGTGGCTCATTGCTAAAGGAATCATTATCCTGAATGAAAGAGAAAGTATAAGAGTTGTGGATCACTGCCAAAATTGAACTGTTACAATTACATCTAACATATGCAAGGAGTACAGTTCCAATGAAGCTCAAAGTATAGAAGCAATACTCAACACACTATTCTGAAATACCAAACGACATTGCTCTGCATTCACTCAATTCACATCCATAAGCACTTGTCGCATCACACATATCACATATCTATATCGATGCTGTAAAACATAAAAAATAATCCTTCATATATATTTGCTTCTTTCACAACATCAATTAGGTCAGCCTAAATGGATGTAACATGCAAAGCATGCCATATAGAACTTGTTAGCCCCAAACCTTCACACACACACTTTGCACCAAGATTCAAACTTTGAGATAGGTCAGCATGGACCTAAAATAGCTCCCACTTAACTCCGCAAAGCATATTTACCCTCTGCACAACATCAACACCTTCAAGTCAACTCCACTGGCAAGATAACAACAATATAAACTATCTGTTATTTCACAAATCAGTATGTGGACCTCCAAATTGCTTAAAAATTGGAATATACATTCTACAAACATTCATAAACTTATCCTCAAGTCTACACAACAAACCATTTACTTGTAATAAATTGTGGAGTATCTCACTCTATCACTAGCACTGTCAAAACATTGTCAATACATAGTGCGATACTCAGAGACCTTTAAATTTCATTCCAGAGGACTTCAGGACCTAAAAGTTTGGATTTGGACTCTCTAAATATTCACTAGCAACACCTTACAACCACAAAGAAAAATAGTTCATGCTAGAGAAATGTGGATCCATTTTCTTACATGCTTTATACTAGAAACAACTATGCTCTATTAGGTTGGACTTCTGTTGCTCACATCTTTCACACCGGAGATCATTAGTAAATAAAGTTCTAGATTTAGATGTATCGAATAACTAATAACCACATGCTAGAACCATAGATTAAGATCTTCAATAGAGGACCGATCTAGACCAAATCACCAGAACTCTATAGCTTAGTTTTACTAGACTGATACTTAGCCAAATTCCATAACATATCTCCTTACCGGATCAAATCTTCTTGTAGAGTAGTCTTCTATGGAGGATAAAATCATCTTGTAAGGAAGAGGATCAAACCCTCTTGCAAACTTACCAATCAAACTGTTCTGCACAATTGTCTCCTTATGTCTGGTTAACACTTTCGGGAACACTCTACCTTTATCCTTTACTATCACTGTCTTTGATAGGTGTGATGCTATTTTCTAGACCAATGTATCTTCACCCTTTACTACCAACAATGGCAATACTACAATCTATGTTGCCATCATACTACAAACTCTGTTGCCATGAATGACAACACTTCTTAACATCATGCTTAACATTCTCTACCACATCATGCATACTTATGCAACCAACACTTTCATTGTTTTCTACAATAGAAGTAGTGATTAGAAAATCAAAATTACTCTTAAGGAAATAAACTTTATTTGTGTTTCTTCTTGATTTTAATTTCTTTCTAGTTTAGGAGAAAGATTACTTTTTGTTTCATAAATTAAATTACATCTTTTCTTTGCTTAGTAGAAATCATTGCAATAGTTTCATCAAAACATAGAAAAACATAGTCAACACTGCATATAGGAAAAAGTTATTTATGCATTGCATCCATATTTCTTTCTTAGTAATTAGATAATATTGAAACATCAGAAAAGAACCAAAATTTGCATGCATACATATAGTTTAAATTGCATTTAAAAACTTCAATTTAACCATTCACAACTATCACATACAAGTGTTAATCCCTAATTTTGTCACAAGGCATCCAACTCAAAAAAAGTACACATAAGCCCTTGGTTTCATCCTAAGGCATAGAAAACACATCACAAACCACAAACTTATAAACACTCAAATCCTCTCTGCTAAGTACCCTATGTTCCTTGGTGTGATAGAGGATTGTGTTAAACAAGTCTTAGAGAAGATAAGAGCAAATCCCCGTAAATAATTAAACCCAAACAATGTGGTAAATCTAGAACAAGTATATCCAATCGACATACAGATTCAATTACAAGAAAACATCCTTAGGAAAATTCAACAAGATAATGAGAGAAGATGATTGGAAGAACTTAGGAACTAATAGTGCAGACTTCTTAGAGAAATCCTAGAATTCGAGCAAAGAAGACTTGAGGTCTTTCATCTCTACGCTGCCAATGAACTTGATCACCTTAGGGAAAGCTACTCTCTAGGACATGTCATAATCACAACACCTTTACAAAGAACCCAACAACAACAAACTGATGATAGAAATTGTAGTGATAGTGACATAGACACCCAATAGGCAGGCACAATCACCCCAGACAAGACCTATGAAGTCCCATTCTCGAGGGAGATGAACAACCCCTCAGTGCCACCGCTGCTTGACTAGCTATTATCATGAGAGTAGGAGTGACTAAAGGGTCACCTCTATAAGGGTTCGTAGTCTCAAGTGTTGCCTCAAGGCCTAGCTCATTTGTGTTGTGCTTGGGTTGTGTTCTGAACATCACAAAACTACACAAACTATCGATATGAGCAAACCAAATGCCTTATCATGAAATTATCCTCCTAGCCTATGCAAAGTGGGAGTTTTGGAGTAGGACATAAACGTCCATCAAGGCATGAAGGATAGAAGAAATTGGTCAAGCATGCTATTATAAGTGTTGTAAACTATTAGATAGAATGCCTCAAAGAGATGTCATCTAATGGACATAAATGATTGAAAGGATATGCACAAAACACACTTGTAAAAAACCTTTAGAAAATTTCAAGCAAATGCAATTGGTGGAAATAAAGCCAAGTCTCATAACCTCTATCAAAACCCTCCATGCTTGTGGCATAATTGAAGGTGATCACACCAAATGGGGTAGAAATCTATGTAAATTGTGTAAGATTAGATAAGACCACAAAATTTTGAAAGAATGTCCCTATATATACAAAATGAAGCCACTTGGATATCAAGATAATATTTGACATGATGTTATTGATAATATAGTGATAGAGTCGAGGAGGCTTCCTACATAGTAAATAGGGATAAAAAATGTACAAAGTATACCAAATACTTTATCAATAGGGGGAAAACCTTTATTTGTTATTTCTTACACAAAAGCCCAATAGAAAGATTAACCACATTACAATCACTTGATCATACAATTGAAAAAGATTCTAATTAAATATGAGGCCCATGTGAAGTATCTTGGACAAGTTGGGTGAACCATTTAGTGAAGAGGTGAATGGTTTAAGACAAGAAATGGAAAGTATATTTTTAGAATAATACAATGGAGATTGAGAATAGGGTGAGTGGTTTGGTGTACAAAGTTAATTTGACAGAGGTCTCTTAAATAGTTTATATAAAACTTCATAGAAGATAGAGAAATGATTGAGAATAAGAACATTGGATCTATAAGTAATAGCAAGGGATATAGAGAGTTGAGTCAGGATGCCTTTGAAAGATATATACATACAAATACAACTAGCTCAATGGGGAATAAACAACAAGAGCTATCAAATCCCCTTCTTAGAACCACCGACTGCATCTAACCAACATGAAACTTGTTTATGGAAGGCACCATTAAGAGACTTTTTAGTTTGTGATTACTTTAAAGGTTCTTGAGATGATTGATATAATAAAAATGTAAATAATACATATTAAAGAAGCTATTGCTATTTAGTGTAGTGGGGCTTTAGTGACTAAAGAGCAAACCCCTAAATCTATCTCTCATCAAGAGAAAGAAGTAAGAAAACCTACCCTTATGAACAAGTACTTAGATTTCCTTTCAACTTACTCAACAACTAATTAAGAACTTTTCATCAAAAGATTTTTGGTGCATTAGTCTATCAATCTTAGTAGATGACTCTCAATCCTAGAGTTTTCTACAATGACAAATTTCATGTCTTTACAATTTATCTTACAAACTTGTTTGGCTGAGATGGTTCTTCCCATGAGTACAAGAGCAAAGGCTATATAAATAGCCATAATACTAGCATAGATTGGATAGGAAAGCTGTTAGCATACAATTGAGGGTATAACATTCATGGTGTAGAATGTCAATGGTCATCTAGACCACTGAGATTTGAGAGAAATTCTAGAAGAAATAGAGGTCTCTATGGGATAGATATTAGACTAATTTGGAAGGTGAGAAGATAAATTTATTTAGAAATCATCATTTATGACAATTATTTGTAAAATGTTTGATGAATTACTTTAAGAATGTTCATCTACAACCAACATGCAATTGAACCATTCAACATAACATAGTGACAACCATCTACCCTTCAATATTTAGCGAAGACTTAATATTTTGTTATAAAGTCAGTTTTACTAATGTTTGAAGCACAATTATTTTAATGAGTTGAATATGTACACTCATTATATGACTTTATAAATTATTTTTAAAATGTTTTGTAAAGTTCACATAGGGGCATATAGATGGTGACAAGAAAGTAACTACTTTTCTCCCCTATATATTGTAAAGGCTAATCATTGAAAATGGTTCTCTTCTGGGGACTTTTTGATTCCCATAGATTGCATAGAAGAAAGGATCTTTGAGCTCTTCCTTTTTGAAATAAAATAAAGAAAAATATTGTTGGTCTATGAGTATTGTCTATTTATGTGGTGAATACGATGAGTCTCTTTTATTTTTATGATTTTTCCTATGTAATGATGGGTGAAATATTAGGTTAATTTATAATCTGTGCATCTAAAAACATTAAGTAAATGCATCGTTTCTTATGTTAGGAAATGTTCTTCATTCAACACCTAGTTGTATTCTTTTCTTTAAAACAATTTATTTAGGGGAGTAAATCTTTGTGTTTACCCTTCTGTGTTAAAAACTATTCATAATTTTTCTAAGAAAAACTAGATAATTAGCCTCATATCAACCTACCTAGGGTTTCTCCTTTTGTTTTAGTTTAGTTTCTTGTAGACCTTTCCTGCTTTATGGTTAAAAGCATAAACCAAAACATATAAAACCTATCATATGAGGGAGTTGTCAAAGGAAAATTGTTAATCCAATAGTGATTTCTTTAACTATTGTAAACTTTGCCTCTACTCATTGGGCGAGTCAAGCTACATTATAGTGAAATATCACAACAAAAAATCAATTTACCAATAGGAATAAAAGCTGAGACACCTCTCCTATAAGATATCTTTCTTGAATTGCTTGAATAACTTGTAAATGAGCCTAAAGCTCCTATCATATCGCTAATGTCGGGACCTAAACATAAACCTTAGCCTAAAGATAAGTAATTTCTAATAGTACCTCATATCATCACATTCTTAATCTTTCCATAGGTCTCTTATCTTCGTTTTAGTTGCCTTGTGGGACTAATCAAGACTCTTGTGTTTAACTTCATTTGACTATATGACATAGTGCAATTGTTAAATATTCCTAGTGAAATCTAACTTTTTAAAATACCAAATATGACTTCTTCCATTCACCAAGCTAACTCAACTTAGCTTGGTGTTATTTACACTTGAGGTCTCTTAGTGTGTGGTCCTAGAGCCCTAGGTTTAGGTCCTTTTGGATCTCTACCTAGGACTTTGAGGTTTACTTTGGCATGACTCTAAGAAGTCACATAGTGTAAGGTTTCTCGTAAAATGGTTTTTGCATATGCTAAAGAACTAGCGAGGTGGATTAACAATGTGTGCATGTGAATGAGAAACCAAACTATATTGACTACAAACCAAGCATGTGAGATTTGAAGTCAATGCACACAAACAAAATCACACCAAAAGCCTCTATGAACCAACCTCCACATGCATGGAACAAAACCTACGCACATAATAAACAAACAAACAAATAGAGAAAATAGAAGCACACATGCAACCAAAATCTTGCCCAACAAAACTATTTTTCGATGATGCAAGAGTGCATGACCTCTAAGATGCTCTTGCATCAAATCTAAATTGCTATTGAAGTAAATGCTCAAGGATTTGAAAAGATGTACCTAATCCAATGGTTTTTTTATCATGCAAAAATGAAGAGTAATATCTCCTTTTAGATTTAATTATATTACATCAATTTTGTCAATATCAATTCTTAAAATCAAATTTCTTCTTAACTTTTACTATTCTCTTTAATATAATAACTCGATAATTAACTAAATCATTTAATTTCTAATTTATTTATAATAAATCTTATTTAAGAATTCAATAAAACTATTTATTATAAATCACAACAATTAAACTTCAAAATCTGAAATCCTTGAATATAATTAAGTTTACCTTTTAGAAAAATCATATAATAGATCATATTTTATTATACATACATAATACATAATATTGTTGAACTTTTCACATACAATGCGGATTTGAGTGGGTGGGTGCATGAGACCAAACGTAAGTCACGTGCACCACCCAATCTCAAATATCTCATTGTATGTGGAAAGTTCAACAATACTATGTATTATAAGTTGAATTGACTCTCATATTAGCTTTAAGAAATAGTGGTATGTAACCTTATAGCAATCTCGCGGGCCATGAAATTGGCCTTTGAAGTAGCATCGATGGCCAAACCCATATTAAACAAGTGAGTTGAAATATAACAACGATAATCTGACATCCATCACCAATTAACAAGGGAATAATCAAAGAAAGGTGGGGTGGCTGCCTCTGTTTCACCTCCAAACATCCACTCTAGAATATAGACGAGACCTTAAGAGCTTAAAGGCTCTAATAATTTTATAATGTTAAGATAGTGAGAGAGCATCAATTCCCATTCCAAACAAGCAAGAGAAATCTTATGTAGGCCAAGTCCACTTCAGTTTTAGATCATCCTAAAAGCTTAATAATAGATTATTTTTCTTTTCTTTTTTGAATGTGCCCACGAGACGATTTGTTAATTCAAATAGGAGGATCTTTTAAGCTTTCCTTCAAGTATAGGAAGCAACCATGAATACTTTTAGCTTTAGATCTAGAAACGACATGAAGAATAGGTTGTGTGCTCTTTAGGTTACACAAAATGTCTTTTCCATTATTATTTTGTATTATTAGGTGTTTTCTAATTAGTTGTGGTTTTATTTTATGGAGAGGCATAACTTATAATGATGATGGAGTGTAATGATGTGATCGTGTTCACAAAAAATATTTAGTATCAAAGGAGTACCCTTTGCTCTTTGGCTTATAATGTGATAACTTGATTGCCCTATAAACATAATAAATTTTCTTTTACCAAGTTTCTAGGACTTCCATATTCAATATCTTGATTGCATCTTGCCTTAATTTGAATTTTTTTTGGACAAACTATTTGTTTAGGGTGAATAGAACACTTCTTTCACTATTGTTCATTTGTCTCTCCTTCTCATCATACAATTTACATCCCACACTACAATATCAAGGTCCACAAAACAATTCAACAATACCACCTTATCAAAATCTAACTCCCATGCATTCTTGATTGGGCTATGAGAGTTTCTTTTCTAGAACATACTACCAAACAATTCCCTTATACCATCCTTCTCATCAATGAAATGTTCAGTGAGCACATGCCCTTTCCTAGTATTATTTTCATACTTCTTTGTTACCCATGGGAGAATCTGTGTTATATCTTCACTAGCAGTTCTCTTGGACACCATTCTAATGTTCTCAACAATTTGCTAGGGCTCATAGTAATAGAACAACAATAATCTAAATGCTTATTGGAGATCTAGGATGTAGAGATATATTTTAAAATAGAAACCATGCCCCAACAATTTGACATAAATTTTCCAAGATTATATGCGATCAATGAAAAACATTAACCTTAGAAAAATTCTTTCAATAACACAAGATGATTCAGCAATACAAAAAAAAATAAAGGTTTAGGAGATGATCAACACATACTAAAGGAAATCATGTTTTATTTGCACTTGAAAATTTAGGAGAGCTTGTAGAGGACAATTTGTAGAAAGTTAAGGCACAAAGATGTAGATAGCAAACAATATGTGACTTCAGAAGTTTTTCAAATGGGAAGGTTTTTGACATGGAAAAATAGGTGCTCATTAATGGTGTCTTAACTCTATTTGTGTGAAACCATGTTGATTGTTAACCCTTTTAAATTGGATCATTTGATTGAAAACTTGTATTGACAATCGAGGAAGCTTCAAGATCATATGGTGGGTGCACAATGGATAATCTAAATGCATGTAATATCCCTCTTTTTGGTTTCCAATTTTGGATTGTTATGTTGTTTATGGGTAAGTGCAAGAAGATGAGTTCACTTTTTTGCCAAAAAATGGAAGTGTTTTTCCTATTTTTCAAATTTTTTCGTAATTGGAGTGAAAATTTGAAGCACTTGCACATAAAATATTAATATAATGTAAAATATGAAATGTAGGATTTTGTTTCTAGTTTTCAAATATGTAATGTTTTCTAATACCCAGATGAAGAAAGTTGGTTTTTTATAGGGTGTACAAAAAGTGGCTTTTAAAAAGTCCCTTATTTTTTTGCCAAAGCATGCATGTGTATGGCCAACATAATTTGACCTAAATGAAGGTATTTTTTCTAATTCTTTTGTGGAAAGATGCATAGGATGTTAAATTTTGGTCAGGATATTTTTTTGTAATTTTTTGATACATATTTTTTTATTAATTTTATAATGGCCCTAATTAGTGTTTTTTAAAACCCCTCATGTACAACCAACATAATTTGAGCTAAACTAATCAATTCACTAATTTTTTTTTCATCATGTAGAGAATGATGTCTAGATTGGTCAGACAATTTTTTTTCAAGAAACTTTCAAAATCAAAAGTTAGTAAAAAAATAGTAACGTATGTTATTTCAAGTTTATGAGTCTCTTTGTTTAAAAAATAATTAATAAATAAAAAATTATGTCCAATAGTATAAAAAATTAAATATTTGAAAACTATACTTTCAGATCTACAATGGGTTTTAATCTCGTTAAAATATTCTAAAAAAAAGTCATCATCCATAGTGGTGAAACTAGTTTTTTCTCTTGTTTCCATGGTCTCCTAGTTGCAGGTCCAAAGCTAAGGCTTGGGTTTCCAAGCCTAAAACCAATGCAAATCTGTGGGTTTGCAATTTCAAACTTTTAGAAATGGGTACCTATTATAAACGAGTACCCGTTCTAAAAAATAATGGGTACCTGTTTCTAAAAAATCAAAAAAATTAGCCATATGCATGTTTCAAAAAAATAAATACTTTTTGAAAATAGGTACCTATTTTGATTCGGTTGCTCGATCCTAAACAAGAGCTTGTTCCTTAATGGGCACCCGTTTAGGCTCGGGCTCCCGTTCCTAAACGAGCACCTGTTATTTTCAAAACATGTGCCCATTTCGATTGTGTTTTTCCTTGTGCAGAAAACTTCTGCAAAATGTGTACTCATCCTTACTACTACTATGTGTCACTTTGATATTTTCTATCATATTTTAACATTTTGGATTACTATAGTAATTATATCATATGCTCATGATTAAGTTGTGATGGAACTTATTTTGAATGTTACGATATTTTAGACATTTTGATATAATGATGAATGTAGGATTATTGTATTAAATTTCAATGGCATTATATTGTTGTATAATTAGTTCATTTATATATGATTTTTATTTGACAAGTTGGTACTACTGATGTCATTTTGTGTTTTTAGGTATATGGGGATTGGTCGAGGATCAATTCAGGTAAATAGAGGCAATTAGCAAAACGAAACTTGATATATTGACATTGTCACTATTTTATTATGATATGTGATTATGGGGTTGAGTCATCCTAGTTTCTATACGTTGTATGTTGTTGGTTGTCATTTCTTGATCATCATGGGGCATTGATGGTTTTGGTTCGTCTTATGGACAAATAGGACTATGTATATACTTGCACATATACTTGCTAGAAATGTGTGGCATTTCAATGAATGTATATGCAGAATCTAATATATACATATTGTCACAAGTGGTGTTATACTTTGTGTTTTACATTATTATATTACTCTATGCTATGTCTATGATAGTTGAGTCTTTGTCCACTCTGAATTGATAAGCATTTTTAAAATGATTATGTTGTTGCAAATCTATCGACAAGGTTAACAATATTATGGTTCTTCAAAGGTCATATAGACCTAAGTACCTTGTTGCAAATGTTTAAGGTGGGTGGTGACCTTAATCAACCATGGAATTTGATTTATCCTAAGATCTAAGGAGTTTTAAACTTTGTAAAGTAGAGAGATTTAAGATTTAAATCCTATTACCCTTAATGAATGATATTTTTGGGAAATATTTTATTGAATGCACAAGACAACTGAGAGGGGGGGTGAATCAGTTGTAACTTATAATTCCAAACCCCTCAAACACATTTAGATCCACATTAATTCAATTAACCCTTAAACTGTTATGATGATTAAGCATGAAAGCAAATAATAGAAACTGAATCAAATCAACATCAAACACAAGAGAACACCAAATTTACATGGAAAACACAAGAAGGGAAAAACCACGGTGAGAATTACCTGACAGTATAAAATAATATCAACACCAAAAAATAATAGGCTTACTGCTAGAATAGAGAAGATAGAGAAGATTGTTACAAGGAGAAGACTATCTCAATGCAAAAGAGAATTCCACCACAACACCATCAACACCCTCGCAGACATACTGAAGAATTGTAGACACCTTCTGCTCACTGCATCCAGTAATCTAACACATGAAAGTTTGTACTGCACCACACATTCTACCACACTGCTGCTCACATCACATCCATCATGCACACACCCTTTCACGATCCCTTGAAACTTATTTATACCATCTTCAACCTTGAAAGCATTCTCCAAGGCTGGCAAGGCTCCTTAATTTTGCAAATTCAAATTATGACGGACCCACAACATTCCTGCGGTGGAAAGGAATTAAGGTAGACCATAACACACCTTAGATCAGACCTAAATTCATACAAGCACGCCACTCCATGTTTACACAATCATCAAAGCAACTCCACAATTAGTGTAAACACCCAAGGTCGACCAAACCTATGTTAACATAATGAACTTTTAAGTACACTCTTCCTCAAGACAAAATACAACTTTGCAGACCATATAAAAAACTTTAACACAATCTAGAGTATTCCACAATCATCCTGAAACATCCTAAAAACCAACAAATTCCTCTACAACAACTTTCACCTATTGCACAGCCTTATCTTGTTTATCGAATATGCTTAACTATCTCTGTCATGCATTGTATCTCTAGAAATCAACTTCCGAAGCAAAAAACCATGAACAACTTCAACAGAAGAAAGATATGAACCTTATAAGCACACTTCCAAAACTGCAAGACCTAAAACCAATTTGTGGAGAAATGTGGAGTAAAAACATTTCTCCCAGACACCTCTGCAAACCTCTACAAATCACAGTTTTCATACTGGTGAACACACCTCCCTCTACATAGAAATCTAGCATGAAATCCTGAATGTAGCATCTATAAATACCTCTGAACAACATATCCAAAACATGTAAACAGATCTTCAAAATAAAAGAAATGTGGAGAAAACTAGAACATTACTCTGTAACACAGAATGTCACTGCCACAAACTATTTTCTTATTTTATCAAATTTTCTTAAAATCACTTGGAAACTAAGCATCAGGAACATATTATCACCATCTTCAGCACTTCCTCATCATCAAAGATAGCATCCACTCAACACAAACTACTCATACTCTTGCAACATTTCTTACTCATATTGTTGACACCAATGACAACACCGACTGCACATACTTGCAACAATCTCCCCCTTTGTCATTGATGGCAACACATAATATGAAAAACCATCAACACAATAGCAACCTTAATACTATGCTTCATGCCAACTCTTTTCCTTACTCTTTCTCTCCCCCTTAGCTTTCTACTCTCTTCTTGACAACTGACTCTTTCTATTTTCACATTGCTCTCTCTCCCCATTTGACATCAATGGAAAAAGGCTACACATCTCTCTTTCATTCTCAGTTTTAGACAACTGCTCAAACTTGTACCTGTTAGAATCTGAAAAGATTAATAACCCAGAAAACTAGTGCAAAGAATAGATATTAAAACTATGAATGCAAATGATACGAAATCAAAATAGCAACACAGAGTTAGTCTCTGAGAGAGTAATGCAAATGCTAGAAGCAAAATAGCATTAAGAGGATGCAAAAGCAAAAGAGATGCCAAATACAAGCCAGGTAGCATGCTTATATAGACTAGGAAGAGAGAGGAGGTGGCAAAACCGACCAATGAGGAGCAACCATCTATTGGACTAAAGATAGCAAAGTATCTTCCTAAGATAGCTAATGGATGCTCACATGTAGGAAGGTGACACCTCGCAACCACTCACCTAATAAGACATGCTTTATTAACCTAAGCGAGATTAATAGAAGTGTAGGAAAAACCTAGGAATATAGGAAAAATAAATAACCCATCTAGGAAATAAAAACCTACACTAACACCCCCCCATAAGCGAAGCTTAGGTGGATGTAGAAATGGGTTCCGGCAAAGCAACCTGATGAGGTACCCATGTACATAAAATTTCCCCCCAAAGAGAGAGAAAAGAGACCCCCCCAAAAGTAGAGAGAGTCAAGACTCCGAGTGAGAGGAAGAAGCCCCCCCAGAAGATGAAGCATCCCGCACCCCAAGCAAAGCTCGCAAATGAAGGAACTTGCTCTCAGTGAAGGGTTTGGTGAAGATATCAGCAACCTGCTCAAAAGTCAGATAGTAGCGAAGGTCGATGACGTGGCCATGGATGAGCTCCCGAATGTAGTGCATGTGGACCTCTATGTGTTTGGTCCGCTGATGATGGACCGGATTACGGGAGATCTGAATGGCACTCTGGTTGTCACAAAATATGACTGATGGCTGTCTGATCTGGATACCAAACTTAGTGAGAAGATTCTGAAGCCAAATGGCCTCAGTGGCGGCATTCACAGCCCCCCGATACTCAGCCTCAGTAGAAGATAGAGCAATAGCAGATTGTTTCTTGCTCGACCAACAAACAGGACCTAAACCAAGTGAGAAGCTGTAACTTGAAGTAGACTTGCGATCCTGAGAATCACCCGCCCAATCTGAATCTATGTAGCCCACCAAGTCAAGCTCAATACCCGCTGCATAGTGAATCCCAAAACTGTGAGAACCCTGAATGTAGTGAAGGATCCGCTTGGCTGCTTTCCAGTGCAGCTCATGAGGCTCCTGCATGAATCGAGAGACCATGCCTACAGCCTATGAAATGTTAGGTCTCGTATGAGTTAGATAAATGAGACTCCCAACAAGCTGTCGGTACAAAGTGCCATCAACAAGTGGAGAAGAACACTGAGCCTCAAGTTTGACTCGAGAAAGAAAGGGAGTTAGAGCAGGCTTACAGTCAGCCATATGAAACCTCGAGAGCAAATCTAGAGCATACTTGGACTGTGTGATGGTGATCTCGGAAGAAGACTAGTAGATCTCAATCCTGAGAAAGTAATGCAACAAGCCCAAGTCAGTCATCAAAAACCTGTCATGAAGGGCAGTTTTGACAGCCCCAATGGTGGATGAAGAACTCCCTGTGATCAGTAAGTCATCAACATACAGAACCGGAAATAGGAGTGAATCATCCTGCTGCAAAATGTAGACATTGGGATCAGAATGGCACCGAGTGAACCCAACTAATAGAAGGAAGGAATCCATCTTGGCATACCAGGGCCGAGGAGCCTGTTTGAGGCCATAGAGAGACTTCTGAAGAAGGCACACAAGTGAAGAATCCTGAAGGAACCCCTGTGGCTGCTCCATGTAGATCTCCTCCTGAAGGTCACCGTGAAGAAAAGCACTCTTCACATCCATCTGGTGTACTTCCCAACGATTAGCTGTAGCAATGGCAAGAACAAGTCGGATAGAATTCATTTTGGCAACTAACGCAAAAGTCTCAGAGTAGTCAATCCCAGGAACCTGGGAGAATCTTTTTGCGACCAAGCGAGCCTTATACTTGTCAACCGACCCATCTGCTGCAAATTTTGTCCAATAGATCCACTTACATCGAACAAGTTTTCTTCCCTTAGGAAGAGGGACAAGATCCCAAGTGTGGTTCCTCATCAAGGAACTATACTACTCCTGCATAGTTGTATCCCACTCAGGAATACCAGAAGCCTCATGAAAGGACTGTGGATCTGAGGCAGTAGCAATGAAGACATGTGGAGCATCCTGGAACTATGAACAAGTTCGCCTGGTGTCTGATGGATCCCCAACCCAATCACCTGCAGACTACAAGGTCTGTCTATCCCAAAGTGGACCGGAAGATGGAGAATCTGGAGGAGAATCATCAACCTCTGAATGATGACTAGGAGAGGAAGGAGGTGAGTCCTCTGAATCACTCTCTGCATCAGAAGTGGAGGTAGAAGACTGCTCAGGTGAATCTGACTCATCAGAAGATCTATCATGTATCCCAAGTGACTCCAATGTCAAGGTAGAAGGAGTTGGAGAAGTGATAGAAAGTGAGCTCGAAGAGCCCTCCTCAAACTGAACACTCCTCTCAATGAACAACTCATGTGTAGTAGGGTGGAGCAACCGATAACCCTTCACACCATCAGGATAGCCTACAAATATGCAAGGTCTGCTCTGCGGATCCAAGGCCTTGCATTTCTCTGTAGGAATGTGGGCCCATGCAGGAGAACCAAAAACTTGAAAGTGCTTAACTGATGGTTTCCGACCGCTCCAAGCTTCAAAAGGAGTGACTCCCTTCAAGGCTCGGTGAGGAACACGGTTCTAGATATAACAAGCATAGTTAATGGCCTCTGCCCAATGCTGTGGTGCAAGAGATCTGGAGTGAATCATGCAGTTCGCCATTTCCTTCAAGGACCTATTCTTTCGTTCTGCAACACCGTTCTGCTAAGGATTGTATGGAACTGAATGTTGCAAATCAATCCCCTCTGAAGTGCAAAACCTCTCAAACCGATGGTTGACATGCTCACCACCATTGTGAGTGCGCAAAACTTTGATGGCTTTCCCGGATTGCTTCTCTACAAAAGTCTTGAAGTCCTGAAAATGATCAAATACCTCTGACTTCTGTTTGAGAAAGTACACCCAAGTATTTTGAGAAAAGTCATCAATGAATGTGAGGACATATCTAGCCCTGCTGAAAGAAGGATGCTGAAATGGGCCAGCCAAATCACTGTGAACTAACTCCAGTATCTGTGAAGCTCTCCATGCCTTACCTTTGTCAAACTTTTCCTTAGGATGCTTACCAAGAATGCAACCTTGGCAAACACCACCTGAAAACTGAACTGAAGGCAACCCTGTGACCATGCTCTGCTAGTTGAGCTACTGCAAGTAGCGGAAGTTAAGATGGCGAAACCGCTCATGCCATAATCTACTCACATCATTAGAATGAGTGAGCAAAATAGTCGAAGGAGGATCAGGAACAAAGTGTGAAAATAGATAGAGCCGTGATTGATGATCTGCTCTCCCAACTGCAACTGTAGAACCACTGTGCAACTCACGAATCTCCACTGAATCAGGAGTGAACTCAACCCGCTTGCCTAAACCTGTGTGAGTGATCTGGTATACCGATAGGAGATTAGTTGATAATGAGGGCACACAAAGAACATCATGGAATGTGCCATCCCCCACATCAACAGACCCTCTCCCACACACCTCAACAGGAGTGTTATCACCCATCAAAATAGAAGGCATAGTACACGGCTCCAAAGATGCAAGTTCTTCCTTAGATGAAGCCATGTGGTGCGAAGCACCCGAATCAAGAACCCAAGTGGATGGTGAAGAAGCAACTGCAACAAGGGCCTTACCCTTTCCTTTTCCCTTGCTGTTTTCTTTTGCCTTATTAGACCCCTCATTAGAACTCTATTTGACAGAATCAGGAACACTGATATTATTCTTCTCAAGAATGTGTGTCAAGTGATCAATTTGTTTCTTCAGACATTTATGTTCATCATGACTGGGTCTTTTACAATAGGCACATTGGACCCTCTCTTTCTTAGGCTTGTCGCCCTTGGAATATTGGGTCTCATTAGTTGTTTTTGAAGCAACCGTTATCTGATCCTTCTTCTCCTTGCTATTCTTTTGTTTCTTATCCTTACTATTGTTGTTACTACTTTGTCCTTTCTGTTCTTTTGTGCCTTGGTTGGCAGCCAAGGCATGTGACTTAGAGGACTTAAGAGTGCCCATCTGGATTAGCTTGTCCTGTTCCCGAGTGAGATTGACAGCAAAATCATCTAAAGATGGCATGGTAAATTGAGTACCAAGTGCACCCTTAGTAGCATAGAAAGTAGAAACAAACACAGAATATTCTGAACTTAGCTTAGAGAGAATACTAAGAATCAGTTGTTCATCTTTCTTTTCAATTCCACATTGTTTTAACTGCAGCCTTAGTGATTTCAATTTGGTGAAGAAATCCTGGATTGTGTTGAAATTGCCTGGACTTAAACTAATTAGTTCATTTTCCAACATATGACCCCTCATTGAATCTTGTGTACCAAATAGTGTTTCTAGCTTTGTCCAGATTTCATTTGGTGTATTCAAAGACTCATAGTGAAAGAGAAAATAAGGAGAAACAGACAAACACAATGTTCCATATGCCTCATCACATTTGTTAAACCACTTAGGCTTATCTTCATCTTTAGCAGGTTCAATTTCAAGTCCCATAGTTATCCTATTTAATCCAGCTTTTCTTAAGTGAATTGTCATACGTGATTTCCACTCAAAGTAATTGTATGGAGTTAGGATAGGCAGATTTGTTTGATCCATGATGAAGAAATGCAGAGAAGAAGTGTCGAAAAGAAGAGAACCCAACCAAGACAACCCCCCCTTTTCACTCAATCAAAGAACGCCCCCCAAGAAAATATGATTTGGCACTTTATATTAGTGCGTTTACAACTACCACTAGCAATAAATACTAAGTGGTTTTGATTTCAATGCATTTACAAAACCCTCATGAAGAGCATATGCTGAAAAATACAACTTTGGCATAATATCTAGAGAAATAAATAGCACCACTGCGATCTACGCGAAAAATCATGCACTTTCAAAAAATGAATCACCTCGATATGAGGTCGTATGTGAAAGTTATGATCCTCTGAAGTTCCCAAAACGAGAACCGTGCAATGTCACGACTGAAAATCTGCAATTTCTAAAAAATTTTGGCATCAAAATCAAAAAATGACTGCACTAGTGCATAGAGCACGAAAAAATAGCTAAAATCAAAAAAAATTTCGTGGGAAAAGGAGTCCGTATGAGCAAGAACGGAGCATTTGAAAACTGTCTTCAAAACTGCAGCTGCCAACGGAGAGGGGTCCTGCTGTAGCTTTCTAAGCACGTTTTTGCAAAATATACAGACTGCATACAAAAATAGAAAGATACCCAGATGGTTTTTCTGTGCTGGGAACAAAACCCAGAAGGAATTTTTCTTGCAAATGCACAAAAGATGTTGCTCCAGTGTAAATGGGACACCTTTAGCTACAAAAAATGACCCCAACAACCAAAAAATGACATGCAAAGGCTGAATCAGATGCTGGAACCTACAATATTGATTCAAAGGACCAAATATGCAAGCTGGTTGTCAGATTTGAGCTTCAAACCTTGGTTCCGCAACTATGTATGACGATCTCCGATTTCGGTGAAACGAAAGCCAAATCTGACTTTCTCAAGCCTCTTGGACACGTTGGAACAGCTGGAAATGTTGCCAGTATAACCAGAAATACTGCAATCACCAAGATTTCATAAAACACATGTGCGACCCCAGAGATTAAAAAAGTTTCCGTCAAACTTTTCTGATTCTCAAGATCATCCGAAGATGCAAGAGAAGAGCATATTGGGTTTTTTGAAAACCTGCAATAAGATTTATTAGCCCCCCCCAAATCTCTCAAATATGAAAACTAAAATCTACTCTTGCACATAGAATTGCTCTGATACCATGTTAGAATCTGAAAAGATTAATAACCCAGAAAACTAGTGCAAAGAATAGATATTAAAACTATGAATGCAAATGATACGAAATTAAAATAGAAACACAGAGTTAGTCTCTAAGAGAGTAATGCAAATGCTAAAAGCAAAATAGCATTAAGAGGATGCAAAAGCAAAAGAGATGCCAAATACAAGCCAGGTAGCATGCTTATATAGACTAGGAAGAGAGAGGAGGTGGCAACACCGACCAATGAGGAGCAACCATCTATCAGACTAAAGATAGCAAAGTATCTTCCCAAGATAGCTAATGGAAGCTCACATGTAGGAAGGTGACACCTCGCAACCACTCACCTAATAAGACATGCTTTATTAACCTAAGCGAGATTAATAGAAGTGTAGGAAAAACCTAGGAATATAGGAAAAATAAATAACCCATCTAGGAAATAAAAACCTACACTAATAGTACCTGCTCACTACTACTTTGCAACATCATTTCATTTACTGCTCTGCATACTCCCCCTTAGAAGTGTTGAACACCCAGAATACTGAGAGGGGGGTGAATCAGTATTATATTAAACTAGTCATTCATTAAACCATTAATCCATTTACCATATTCAATGAAAGTAAAACAAATCAAACATAGAAAATGCAACCACAAGCCATAACACATGAACACCAAGATTTTTACGTGGAAAACCCAAAAAGGGAAAAACCATGGTGAGTGTTAGCTCACAATATATTATGATAGCAAAACTGGATTACAAAAGGCTCACTACCATAGGGCTTACTGTCCAAAGAAATGCTCATTGCAACAGGCTCACTACCATAAGGGATCACTGCCAAAAGAAGATAGAATAGGTGGCTCACTGCCAAGAATGAACTGCTACAATTGCATCTACAAATGCATGGAATACAGTTCCAATGAAGCTCAAAATACTATCTCAAAACTCTTCATCCTTAACTTCTCTGTTACACTACTCTGCTCTACATAATACTCAGATCTCTTTTCTTCTCAAGCACTTGTTGCACTTCCTAGATCACAAGACTTCTTTGTGTCATACTCATACACTTCTTTTCACCAAACACCAAAATGAATCTCATATATATATTTGCAACACATACCATCTTCAAAATAGGCCAGCCTATTAGGATGAAATGTGTAGATACACCATGTGTAGCTTGTCAGCCTTAACATATTTACCAAAATGCTTTGCGGACCAAACCAATACCTCAAACACATTCTCTTATGTCGGTTCACAGTATAGAATCACTTAGGATATGATTACAATCACTAGATTCTTCCGCACATAGATTCCAATATCAGGTCAGCTTCACAAACTAACACAGGCTCAATCCACCTGTCAAAACACAACTTGAAGTGAGAACCACAAAACTTGCTCAAACTCAACTAAGATTTTGTAGGCATCATAAAGCTTAACTCCAGAACTGTAAAACAAAATACCAACATATCGTGAAATGCAAAGTATCATAATTTGGACTCTGTCATTGTCAAATACAGTCAATGCCTGGAGCGATACTTGTGTTCTCATAACTACCTTACCGGAGGACTTCATATCTTGAAGCTTTAGAGTTAGAGTCTTCAATCATGTGTTTACAAAACCTTACAACTACAAGAGAAAATATTCATTACCAGAGAGATGCGGACCAAAACAATTGGGTGTTCTATTCTAATTAATATTGTTCTCTGTTGTGCCAAACTTGTCCAACTTGAAACTATACTTCCAAAGCTCATCAAAAGATGAAACTTTGGACTTAGAAACATATAAGTATCACCAACATCATACCAGAACTACAAGACCTAATCTTCAAACATGGACCAATGCGGACCATAATAATGTATCTTTGTAGTCCTCTCTATACTTTGCCAACACTTAGCCAAAATGTCTAAGTCTTCTTTCTAGACCAGAATTCTCTGTACACATGATTTCATGAGGATTACTATAACCTCACAACCCTTCTTAATCCTTGTTTCTTATTTTGATCAATCACAACACCATTCAAACATCATACTTAGTAAATCTAAGTCATACCAATAGTGTCTTCATCAATGATGTTTTTCAAGTTGCCAACAATCTCCCCCTTTGGCATTGATGGTAACACATGATGTGAAAAACAATTTTTGTCTCCCCCTTACTTTTTACACATTTCTCCCCCTAACTGCTTTCACCACTACTTTTCACATGCTCCACTCTCCCTCTTTGACATCAATGGCAAAGGATATTTACAAGATATGCACAAATTGAATCTGCTCCCCCTACGTATTTTATTCTTATATATACCAAAACTTCAAAACTGTTTGTACTATCTGCATATATACATGTGAAATCAAATGACTTATTGGATTATAGGGAGAATATCTTTGTAAAATTTCTTCAATTGTGTTACATCTCCATCCCATTTAGCCTTGGCATGGCTCAAAACTTGTATGTGCCCATTAATTTGTGTCACCAACTCTTCTACTTTCTCAATAGTAGCAGGGGCCTCAGTGATTTGCCTTATTTTATCAGCTTCTGCTACAAGTCCAATCATAGAAGCAATCTTGAAACTTACAATTTCCCTAAGCTGGCTCATCCTATTTTTTATGACATCCTTTTGGCTCTACAACTTATTTATTACAGAATGGATTGTTTCAACTTCTGCCCTTTGATTTCCAATAGCATCCTTTGTAGGATCATAGGTCTTGGAAATCTTTATCAACTGAGCTTCCCATCCATCTATCTTCTCTTTTAGCTCCTTAGTTGCCTTAGGCCATGTTAGACAAAATTGATAAAGCTTACTAGCATCTTTGATAAATGTCTCTACATATTTAATACTCTTATCTAATAAATTTTATCTTTGGAGCATTTATCATTGAGCTCTACTAGCCTTTTATTGTCAATCTCTACTCTTACCTTCCTTTATGCTGCTTGTCCAAAGGACTCAAAATGAGAATGACTAACTCCATGAGTTTCTTCATTTGTACTGCAGGAGTCAAAGAGGTGTCTCTTTTTACACCAGGCATAATCTTTTCAAAAATTAGCATTGCCCCTTTAATCAATTCATTGTCTTCCATATGAGATTTAAGAATCTCCTCTTGGGCTGTGGCTTGAAAAATTGTTCCCAACTTCAGCTTTTGTAGTGGGGACATGGTTGCCAAATTGATTTGCCCTTGCAGCAACTTAGATGAGTCCAAAATTTGAGTTTCTCTCTACTTTTCCAAAAACTCTCTTAGAGAGTCAAGTGAGCTTTCTCCAATAGTGTTTCTTCTACCTTCACCAAGAGGCACTTCAACATCATGACTCTCCTGAGGATCTTCTTTAATAAATTCTTGTTCATTACCCCATGTTTCTAGAGCTAAGTCATCAATCATTTGCCCATTGCATTCTTCTCTTTGTTCATTTTGTCCTTAAAAGACTTTTTCTTCAGATGTGACTTTTACTTCTTCCTCTACATTCTTTTCCTCAACTGTCTCTTTCATCTCCTCATTCTTTTCTGTGTTTACTAGAGGAGTGACCACACCTTGATCCTTTAAGAATTTAGAGGGTGATAGAGATAACACATTTTGTTCTCCACCCACATCCAAAACGTCACTTGAGTTATCAATATCAGGGTTCTTCTCATCCTTATCTATGTCCATTACTATTGGAATGTGAAGTTCATTGAGTACCATCAAAATTTTCTCCTCAATTTCCTTTTCCAACTTATCAATCTCACTTTTATCTCTGGTCATCAAAATATTAATTCTCCTTTTGGTCCTGAATTCTTCACTAAATCTCTGAGTGGCTTTTACTTTATCTTGTCCAATAAGACTTGGACAAAGCTTCTTCAGCATTGATTCCTTTATTTCTGCATCTTTAGTCATAGCCTCTTCTTTTCTAGTAGTCAGAATGTTAGCCAAGCTGTCAGGTAGATCAGTCACAACTTCAATTAATGATTTATTAAACATGTCTAGGAATCTTACCATAGTGGTTTCAATTATTTCCTGATCAGCATCAGATCTCTCATCATAAAGGTTTACAATGGGCTTCAAATTCCCACACTTAGCCACTAGATTGATTGTGGTTTCTAGATCCATAGTAGCATCACTTATCTTTTCCTTTTTCTTCTTCTTTCCTTTTGCCTTTTATTCTTTACCTTTGCCTTTTTCTTCTTTATCTTTGCCTTTTTCTACCATAGAAGTTCTTTGTCTCTTCTTCTTAGGCCCTTTTGATGTTTGAACTTCATATTTAACCTATCTACACTTAATTACAGAGTCTTCTTTCTCCTTCTCTATTATTTCTTCTTCTCCACCACCTCCATGGATTACATAGATTCTGTTGGTGGCCATCCTTTTCACTCTTTTGTTCTTCTTCTCCACACCAGGCTCTGTTCTTTCAGGAGTTTCCTTTTCAACATCAACTATAGGTAGGGTTCTGGAGGTCTTAGGAGTAGCTGCAGTAGAGGAGGAGGCCCTTGTTGTCCTTATTGTCTTAGGAGCGGGCCTTTCTTGTTCAGTCTTCACTTCATGCCTCTTTGGGGCCTTTGCTGCTTCAAAAACTTGAGCCTTAGCTCTAGCTTGATCTATTTGCTCTTTTGTGAAACCTTTTCTTAGAGCATAATCCTCCACCCATTTTCTTACTTTTCTCTGTATCTGTGGTTGAGTTTGTTTCAAGTGGACTTTGACAGACTTTTCTTCATAAGTCCCAAACCTTTCCTCTTTAGGGTCTCTAGGTTTACTTAACATCAGATCTGCTAGACTTGTCAAAATGTCCTCAATGACCTCATATCCCATTACTGGGATCCACACTATTCTTGGTTCCACTACCTCCATGAGGCACTCATCTTTAGTCACCATGAAGACAATATCATCTTTATATTTTTCTACCACACTTCTAGGGATTCTATCCCTAGCTTGTAGTTTATTTTGGAATACTTTAAAGTATCCCCATAGAGCTACACTTTGAGCATTAGCATCTCCAATCCTCAGTAAATGATCTTTGATTTGTACTTCTACAGAGATATGATTCAACCCAATGACATTTTCTGCACCTGGCATCTCCCTCAAGAAATAGAACATCAAACAAATAATCAAAGTACCATAATTGAATGGATATTTGTGTCCTTAGTCCTTTTCAAGTTGTCCATCAATTGTTGCCAGAGAAACTCACACAGATCATAGTCTACATTCTTCTTCACCATCTCATAGGCGGTGTAGATGGCTGTTCCAGAGACAAAATTCTCCCTGTTGGAGAAATACACCTTATATCCAATGATCATTGAAGCAAATTTTACTATCGGATCCTTAATGTCATTAATAGTCAATGCCCTCTTATCAAATTTAGCACATGTTAGCTTCATCACCGTATCATTTTTCATTGCTTTCAATGCAGGAACCATTCCGGAGGAACATAACCCTGTGACTGCCTTTCAATTGCATCCTTGATTATCATGTAGGGCACATCTAGCCACATGAATTCATTATGAATCTTTCTTAAAACATATCTAACCCATGCATCCTCATAGCATAGAACAGGAAAGTTTATCCATGTATTTAATTTCTTCTCTGCTAGGGCACCATATTCAGTTTTCAAACCATAGTTATCATCTGTTAGCTCCTTCACATACACATCTCCTATGGTAACATGATTATATTCTTCCATATTTGCATGAATGTAAGCCCTAATATCCTTAGTATGCATAACACCATAGGTCACGCTAGAAAATGCACCATCAGGGTCTGTTTCCATGGATTTGAATGGATGCTTCTTGAATTTTGGCCTAGGTCTCTCAGTCACCTCAATAACTTGTGGAGTAAACATTTTCATAGCTCAGTAAAAAATTTACAAGAGTGACAACTGTAAATACCTTATTTTTCACTTCTGATAGGGTTTGATCACACTAGGAGCTTTGAGTTCACCTTTGCTTTGCTTCTTAGATCTCCTTGGTCACTTGAGAGTTTAAATGCAATGTGAATTTCCTTCGAATGATTTTTCTTATATCCTCTTTTCACCAAACTTAAGTCACCATAAATGCTTTGTTTCCAAAAAGCTGTTAATACTTCTTCTGCAACTCATAGTCGACATAAATTGCTCCATAATCTTCTGCATTAGACTCTTTTCTGCTAGAATTTGCTTCAAAAGATCAGATATACTATTCTTCAACTCATATCTTCGTGTTGAGTGTCAGCACCACTTCTCTAGCTAGGGGAACAAGATTTTCCATTAAAGCTCCCCCTGAGCCAAAGCTCTCAGTTCACTTCTCGGAGGAGTTATCTATACTAGAGGCTGGCACAGGCTCATTCTTGACTTTGTTAACATCCTTCTTGATCCATAACTTGTTCATCTCCTTCTTGATTTCTACTGCATCAATCTTTTGCACTAGTTTCTTATTTTCTACCAAATTATCCTTCTTCATGTTCTTGCTTCTGTAGAACCTTGCAATATGTCCTCGCCTATTGTAATTGTAGCACACAACATTCCTCTAACTATTATTCCTTCAATTCATTTTGGACCTACATTGGTTAGCCTTATGTCCAAATCTATTGCATGTAAAGTAGTTGCCATTGAAAGATTGAGCATTCCTTCCATTGTTATAGCCATTCCTTATCTGACTTCTACATTCCCTAGCTCTATGACCAACTCTCTTGCATGTAAAGCAGTTACCATTAAAAGATTGAGCATTCATTCTATTGTTATAGCCATTCCTTATCTGACTTCTACATTCACTATCTCTATGACCAACTCTCTTGCATGTAAAGCACTGACCGAAGAAAGATGGAACATTTTGATTCATTCTAATCCTACATTGAGTAGCCTTATGACCAAATTTATTGCATGAATAACAATGACCATTGAAAGATGGGTACCTTTGAGTATTTGGTTGCCTGATCGGTGGTTTTCTAGAGCCATTCCTTTGATTCTAGATCTACTTGCTTTGTCCTTCTTGTTCTCAACATTCACTGTTTGACTTGATTTGGAACTTTCACCTTTCTCAAATCCCAAGCCTTCTTTGTCATCAAGGCTCTTCTAACTAGCAATCATCTCATCAAGTTTTGCATAACTTATCTTAAACTTTTCTTCATAGCTCTTTGCCTTCTCCAAATTTGACTTCAGATTCACAATTTCTTTTTCAAGCTTTGCACATTCTTCTGATTTGCCTTTCACCAATTGATTTAGGTCTTCTTCTTCTTTTGCCTTATCTTCAACTTGCACTTTCAGATCATTCAAGGTTTCATTTGCCGATCTCAATTGTTCACTAATCTCCTTATGTTTTTCTTTAAACTTCTTGACTTGCTCCCTCAACTTTCTGATGCACTCATCTACTTCCTTGTTATTTTCCTTCAGATCTAGATTTTCCTCTTCAGTCCTTTCAAGGTCTTCAAGAGAAACTTTGAGTTCTTCATTATTGACAAACATGCACTCTTCTTCTATAGTTCCAATTGGATGAATTTCTTCCGGAGGAGTAGGATACCTTCTAGTTGCCATGTGTTCAATCTCCAAGATCTTCCTCAAGTTGTTAGACTTCTTCCAAGGAACCAAGCTCTGATACCAATTGTTGAACACCCATAATACTGAGTGGGGGGGGGGGTGAATCAATATTCTATTAAACCATTAATCCACTTACCATATTCAATGAAAGTAAATAAAATCAAACATAGAAAATATAACCACAAGCCATAACACATGAACACCAGGATTTTTACATGGAAAACCCAAAAGGGGAAAAACCACGATGAGTGTTATTTCACAATATATTATGATAGCAAAACCGGATTACAAAAGGCTCACTACCATAGGGGTCACTACCCAAAGGACTCACTGTCCAAAGAAATGCTCACTACAATAGGCTCACTGCTAAAAGAAGATAGAATAGGTGGCTCCCTGCCAAGAATGAACTGCTACAATTACATCTACAAATGCATGAAATATAGTTCCAATGAAGCTCAAAATACTATCTCAAAACTCTTCATCCTTAACTGCTCTGTTACACTTCTCTGCTTTGCATAATACTCAGATCTCTTTTCTTCTCAAGCACTTGTCACACATCCTAGATCACAAGACTTCTTTATGTCGCACTCATATGCTTCTTTTCACCAAACACCAAAATGAATCTCATATATATATCTGCAACACATACCATCTTCAAAATAGGTCGCCTTATTAGGATGAAACATGTAGATACACCATGTGTAGCTTGTTCGCCTTAATACATTTACCAAAATGCTTTGCGGACCAAACCAATACCTCAAACACATTCTCTTATGTCAGATCACACTATAGAATCACTTATGACATGATTCCAATCACTGGATTCTTCCATACACAGATTTGAATATCAGGTCAACTTCACAAACTAACTAACATAGGGTCAGTCCATCTGTCAAAACACAACTTGAAGTGCAGACCACAAACCTTTCTCAAAGAGTCATAAATAAGATTCTTTAGGCATCCTAAAGCTTAACTCTAGAACCACAAAACAAAATACCAACATATGGTGAAATGCAGAGTATCAAAATTTGGACTTTTTCACTGTCAAATATGGTCAATGCCTGGAGAGATACTTGTGTGCTCATAACTGCCTTACCAGAGGACTTCAGATCTTGAAACTTTGGAGTTAGAGTCTTTAATCATGTGTTTACAACACCTTACAACTGCAAGAGAAAATATCCATTACCAGAGAGATGCGGACCAAAACAATTGGGTGTTCTTTTCTAATTAATACTATTCTCTTCTATGTCAGACTTGTCCAATGTGAAACTGTACTTTCAGAGGTCATCAGAAGATAAAACATTGGACTTAGAAATATATAAGTATCACCAACATCATACCGGAACTACAAGACCTAATCTTCAATCATGGACCAATGCGAACCATAATAATGTAGGTCTAAAGTCCTCTATGTACTCTACCAACACTTAGTCAAAAATGCCTAAGTCTTCTTTTCAGACCAAAATTCTCTATACACATGACTTCATGAGGATTACTATAACCTCACAACCCTTCTAAATCCTTGTTTCTTGTTTCTATAAATGACAACACCATTCAAACATCATACTAGTCAATCTAATTCATATCAGCAGTGTCTTCATCAATGATGTTTGCCAAGTTGCCAACAAGAAGCAACCAACATAAGAACTTACTCCCCTGACTGCAACAACCATGACAACTACTACCTACTCTCACTGAGAGGTAGCCTCCAACATCATTCTAGAATAAAGAATGAATATTTAAAATCACTGGATTGATGCATCTCCGTATGCATCTAGTTCAAAGAAGGAGGGGCAATAACCCCTAACTTCTCCTGGAGATACTGAAATGTATCTTTAGGAGGAGCCTTAGTGAATATTTCAGTAACCTGATCCTTTGTGGGCACATACTCAAGCTTCACTTCATTCTCTGTAACCTTCTCTCTCAGAAAGTGATACTAGATTGAGATATGTTTTATCCTTGAATGCATCACTGAATTCTTTGAAATGTTAATAGCACTTGTATTATCCAAAAGATAGGAATAGGTTCATCATTTACAACTTTGATATCCTTCAAGGTTTGCCTCATCCACAACACTTTTGTGTAGCAAGATGCTGCTACAATGTATTTTGCCTCTGTAGTAGACAAAGATACTGAATCCTGCTTTTTACATAACCATGACACCACTCTACCACCAAGAATGAATGCACCACCACTTGTACTTTTTCTATCATCTACACAACTAGCCCAATCTGCATCTGTATAAGTACTTAGAGCAAAGTCATTATCCTTTGGATACCACAAGCCATGATCTAGAGTGCCCTTTAAATATTTGAATATCCTCTTCACTATTGCAACATGTGACTCTAGGATCTTCTTGAAATCTAGCCGCAAAACAAACTGCATGCATGATACCTGGTCTAGTAGCAATTAAATATATCAATCCTTAAATGATTAATCTATACTTGCTCTAATTAGCCTTAGGAGATTCATCATTCTTGCTCAACTTGCAACTAGTTGTCATAGGGGTACATACTGGTTTAGAGTCTTCCATTCCAAATTTCTTCAACATCTCCTTGACATACTTTGATAGTGAAATGAAAATACCTTTATCTGTCTGATTCATCTATAGCCCAAGGAAGAAGTTCATTTCCCCATAGATTGACATTTCAAATTCTTTTAGCATTTCATCTACAAAACTCTTACACATACCTTCATTTCCACCAAAGATTATATCATCTACATACACTTCCACAATTAGAATTTGATCTTCTTCTACTTTGATGTACAAATTGCTATCTATGGTACCTTTATTGAATCCTTGATGTAATAAGTACCTATATAACCTTGCATACCAAGCTCTGGGGGCTTGCTTCAATCCATATAGTGCCTTCTTCAACCTACAAACAATATCTAGTTTATCTGATAATTGAAATCCATCCATTTTTTCTATGTATACTTTTTCTTCGAATACACCATTCAAGAAAGTAGACTTCACATCCATTTGATATACGTTGAAATCCTTATGTTCATGCAAAAGCTAAAAACATCTTGATGGCCTCCATTCTTGCCACCGAAGCATAAGTTTCCTCATAGTCTATTCCTTCTACTTGTGAGTAACCTTCGCACACAAGCCTTGCCTTGTTTCTTACCACTTCTCCATTCTCATTCAGTGTGTTCCAGAATACCCACTTAGTTCCAATCACATTTTTGTTTGCTGGTCTTAGGACAAGTTCCCAAGTCTAATTATTTTCAATCTACATTAGTTCTTCTTCCATAGCCTTGATCCACTACTCATCCTTACATGCTTCAATTACTGTTTTAGGTTCAACTTTAGAGAGTAAACATAGATTCACATGTTCTTCAACAAATTTCCTTCTTGTTAGCACACCTTTGTTCTTGTCACCAATGATCTGATCTTCAGAATGATGCTTCTGCACATACTTGGGAGTTTTAGGCATCTTTTAGAAGCTTCTTCTCTTCAATCTGCACTTCCTTTTCCTTAGCATTTTCTTCTTCTTTGTAAGAAGATTCATCTAATTCATATCCATTTACTTCTAAATTCTTTTGTAGATGTTCATCAACTTTAATATTTGCACTCTCAACAATCCTTCTTAGCCTCTTGTTGTAGCACTGGTAAGCTTGGCTTTTATTAGAATACCCAAGGAAGATACCTTCATCAGGCCTTGCATAAAACTTTCCTAGGTTTTTTGTTGAAATGCACAGGACAACTAAGAGGGGGTGAATCAGTGGTCACAAAAACTTAACTTCATATGAATATCAAATCATCAAATACTTAACTGTTGATAATCAGATTTAAACATGAAACCATGAAACCATAGACTTAATCACAATCACACATTCGACACAATAGACACCATATTTTTACATGGAAAACCCTAAAATAGAAAAACCACAGTGGGTGTTAGCCCACAAAATATGAGTTATAACAATACTGAAAAACAGAGGTTCACTGCCTATGGGGCTCACTACCCAAATTGCCCACTACAAAGAATGGCTCACTACCAAAGGGTGGCACATTGCCAAGGGGTGGCTCACTACCAAAGGGTAGCACATTGCTAAGGGGTGGCTCACTGCCAAAGGATGGTTCACTGCCAAAAATGGTGAACTAATTAAGTAGCATCTACTCCATGCCTAGGTTCAGTTCCTACCTTCGTACTTATCTTTTCATTTTTGCACTCCACACATTTTTTGTAACTACAATACATGCTTTTATACAATTCATCAACCTTGGAATGTACATCAAGGTCAACATTACATTCATCAACCATTGGAACAATCTCCAAGGTTGGCATTACAATCATACACAAAATAGGTCTGGACCTTATACAAATTTAGCTAAGGAAAAGATGTAAAGATGTATGTAGATTATGCCATGCCTTAGCTGGGACTCAAATCCAATCTTCCATTCCATGACATGTTTCTACAATCTTCAATGCATCTTCGCAATTAGTGAAATCAACCAAATCGACCAAGACTGGTGAGAACACTAGGTCTTCCAAGAACATTCTCCATCCAGGATCCTATTTTCTCTTTAAGGACCAATCCAAAGGTAGGAACATGATCAGGAGACATCCACAAGCACATTATAATCACCGGGAACAACTACACGATCTCCAACCCCTCTGTCAAGAAGATTCTTCAAACCAGAGCACAAGAACAACACTGTCAACCACTTTCATAAGGAAAGGATAGCTTGTGGACCACCAAATCACGATCCATTAGAGTTGAAGGCACATAATATCATCCTAGACTTAACTCTAGAACCACAAATCATAAGTCGTCATTGTGGAGGAATGTGGAGCAAAATACTGTCACCTTGTCACAACCAAATATACAGAAAAAGTAGTTTTCACACTGGTGAACATAGTTCATTCAAATCTTCATACCAGAGGCTCAAACTTGGAATATAACCTCTTTAGACAGACTTCTAAATAGCTTCCAATCCGCAGGCAAAGATATTCAATCTACAAGAATTGTGGAGCAATCCTCTGGACTGTTCTTCTGTATGTAATACATTGTTTCTACCGAAGGAGCTAATTTTCTCAATATCCTCAACATCTAGGTCATTACAAGCAAGTAACATGATGAGAGCACAGTTGACACCAATGACAACACAGATATGTTAACATCAATGACAACACCGATTAGGCACATACTTGCAACAATCTCTGCCTTTGTCATTGATGGCAACATATGATGTGAAAAATTGAAAAGATCATCAAGACAAGGTTCTCCCCCTTTCTCTTTAGGGTGCTGGCAAGAAGTTGAGTCCACTTTTTGGCCAAAAAGTAGAAGTGTTTTCCCTGATTTTCAGAGTTTGTCACATTTGACCTCAAAATTTGAAGCACTTAGATATGGAATCTTGAAAAAAATCACTAATCATAAAATGTAGTACTTGGAGTCTAGTTTCCAAATATGTAATTTACTTGAATACCCAGATAATAAAAATTGATTTTCAATAGGTGTTTCTAAAAACCACAGTTTAAAAGTCACTTTTTTTTTACTATACCATGCATGTGTACGTCATCCATATTTTGACCTAAATAATCATATTTTTCTAAATTCTTTTGGAAAAATATTTGTAACTCACTTAATCATGTTTTCCATTTTTTTTGTAATTTTTGATTGAATAGATTTTTTTTGGTTAATTTTTTATCGGCCATATTTGGTGTTTTGAAAAATTGCCATGTACGTCACGCATAAGATGACATAAACTTATCATATTTTGAATTTTCTTTTTTTCAAATTGAAAATAATTGTCTGAAGTATGTTTTCGTACAATTTATTTTTCAAAATATTATTTTAGTAAAATGTTATTAAAATACTAAAAAACACTGATAATTCAAGTTTATGGACTTGTTTCATTAGAAATTAATTGAGAAATAGAAAAGATAATCCAATTGTAAAAAAAATTATATATTTGGAATCTACACTATCTCATCTATAATGGGTTTTAATTTTGTCAAAAACTTCTTTTAAAAAAGTCGCCAGCCATATTGCCAAAGTCCATTTCTTTGAAAAAATTAAAACTTTTTGTTTAAAAAATAAATAATAAATACAAAAATATATCCAAAACTTAAAAAAATTATATATTTTAAAACTAGACATTGTCATCTTAAATGGGTTTTAATTTCATCCAAAATTCTAAAAAAATGTTTGTCAACCATATTGCCAAAATCTATCATTTCTAAAAATATTTTGTGCTGAGGCTTCCACTAAAAGTGGACCCAACTTCTTGCACTTAACCTTTACACATCTGCATTCTTTCTCCCCTGAGGTTTTCACATGATTTCTCTCCCCCTTTGACATCAATGGAAAAGGGCACATACTTGCATTTTGCTGCTTTGATCCAACTGGGATATTACCAACACATATGTATCTAGCTACTTCCCCTGAAAGGTAGCTCCCAAAACATCAATATAGATCAAAGAATGAGACTTGAACACCACTGGATTGATGCATTCTTATGCATCTTAGTTGAGGGCAGGAGTGGTAATGATCCCTAACTTTTCTCTGAGATACTCAAAGGTATCCTTGGGTAGAGGCTTAGTGAAGATATCTGCAATCTGATCCTTTGTGGGCACATATTTCAACTTTACTTCATTTTCTATCACCTTTTCTCTTAGAAAGTGATACCTTATAGATATGTGCTTTGTCCTTGAGTGCATTATTGGATTCTTTGAAATATTTAAAGCACTTGTGTTGTCATAGAAGATTGCAACTGGATCTTCATATACAACTCTTATGTCCCTCAAAGTTTACTTCATCCATAACACTTGAGTACAACAACATGCTGCTACAATATAGTTTTCTTTTGCTATTGATAAGGAGATTGAGTCTTGTTTCTTACTCAGCCATGAAACCAATTTGTTGCCTAAAAAGAAAGCACCTCCACTTGTACCTTTCCTGTCATCAACATCTGTATAAGCACTAAGAGTGAAATCATTATCCTTTGGATACCATAAGCCATGATTTGGAGTGCCTTTTAAATACCTTAGGATTCTCTTAACTACCATCACATGTGATTCTCTTGGATCATCTTGAAATCTTGCAACAAGACAAACTGCATGCATAATATCAGGTCTGGTATGAGTTAGATAAAGCAATCCTCCAATCATGGATCTGTACTTTTTCTGATCAGTCTTAGGTGATTCATCAGTTTTGCTCAACTTGCAGCCAGTCACCATGGGAGTACATACCAGTTTAGAGTCTTCCATCCCAAACTTCTTCAATAACTCTTTCACATACTTAGACTGAGATATGAAGATTCCTTTATCTGATTGATTGATTTGCAGACTCAGAAAAAAATTCATCTCACCAAACATAGACATCTCAAACTCTTTCTACATTTCACCAGAAAATTTCATGCACATACCTTCATTGCCTCCAAAGATAATATCATCAACAAAGACTTCAATAATCAAGATTTGATCATCATTAATCTTGAAATAGAGATTACTGTCAGAAGTACCTTTATTGAACCCTAACTTTAGTAAGTACTTATCCAACCTTGCATACCAGGCTCTAGGGGCTTGCTTGAGTCCATACAATGCTTTCTTCAACCTTCATACCATATCACCTTGATCTGGCAGTTGGAATCTTTCCAGTTGCTCAATGTAGACTTCCTCTTCCAACTCACCATTCAGAAATGCAGACTTCAAATCCATCCGATACACTTTGAAATATTTGTGGGTTACAAATGCCACAAACATTCTGATTTCTTCAATCCGAGCTACTGGAGCAAAAGTCTCTTCAAAATCTATTCCTTCAATTTGAGAATATCCTTTGCACACAAGCCTTGCTTTGTTCCTTACAACTTCTCCATTTTCATTCAGCTTATTCCTAAAAACCCATTTGGTTCCAATAACATTTTTATCAGTAGGTCTAGGAACTAATTCCCAAGTTTCATTCTTTTGTATCTGTATTAGTTCTTCCTCCATGGATTTTACCCAGTTTTCATCATTGTAGGCTTCATTCACAGTTTTTGGTTCAACCTTTGAAAGCAAATAGTAATTCACTTGTTCTTCTACAACTCCTTTCCTTGTCAGCACACCTTTGTTTTTGTCACCTATAATATGATTTTCAAAATGCTTAATCCTTACATACCTGGGAGTTTTAACACTTTTTGGGGCCCCTTCTTCACCCTCACTGTCTTCTTGCTCAACTTTTTCTTCATTCACTATAGTCACAGGTTCATCAGGTTCATAGTAACTCAGGTTTAATATTCTTTCCTTTCCTTCATCCACTTTCACATTTGCACTCTCAACAATCTTTTTGAGCCTTTTGTTGTAACACTGATAGGCCTTACTCTTGGTAGAGTATCCTAGGAAGATTCCTTCATCACATCTTGTATCAAACTTTCCTAGATCTTCATCTCTTCTAATATGGCATTTGCTTCCAAAGACTTTGAAATATTTTACTGTAGGAATTCTTCCATACCACAACTCATAGGGAGTTTTAGTACCATTACCTTTCACTTGAACTCTGTTTTGGATAGACAATAGTATGTATAGCTTCATTCCAAAATACACCCGACAAATCTACTTCCTTCATCGTTGTCCTAGCAGCCTCTTGAATTATTTTGTTCTTTCTTTCCACAACTCCATTATGTTGAGGAGTTCTAGGAGCAGACAATTATCTTTTTATTCCTTTCTCTTCACAGAAAATGTTGAATTCATTTGATGTGAACTCACCTCCTCTATTAGACCTCAAGCATTTGATTTTTAGTTCTATTTTGTTCTCAACCATTGCCTTGAAGGATTTGAACTTCTTAGGGCTTCTGATTTGTCTCTTAGAAAAGTAACCCAAGTCATTCTAGAATAATCATCAATAATCAACATGAAGTATCTGTCACCTTATAGACTTCTCACTCTTGTAGGACCACAAAGATCTATATGTACTACATCTAGCAAGATGGCAGAAAATTGCTCGTTGCTCTTAAAACTAGTTCTTGTATGTTTTCCCAACTGACATTCCTTACAAATGGTATTGGAAGGTTTCACAAGTTTTGGTAAATCTCTCACAGCCTGACCCAAACTTATCTTTACCAGATTATAAAAGTTTATATGACACATCCTTCTATGCCACAACCAACTCTCATCTATTTGAGTTAATAAATAGTAATCATTAGTTCCTCTTAATTGATAGATGTTACCTCTGGTCTTCTTACTGGTAGCAATCATAGTTCTAGAGCTTTCCATGATCTTGCACCCATTGTCTTTGAATCTTAGATCATAACCTTTGTCACACATCTAACCAACACTCAAAAGATTATGCTTCAAACCATTCACATATAGGACATTGTCATATTATGATTTCCATCCAATGAAATGGATCATTTTCCACAAATCTTACCAGCTACATTTTCACCAAACCTAACTAGTCCTCCATCATATTTTTCAAAACTCACAAACTTACTTTTGTCACTAGTCATATGATGTGAGCATCTGCTATCAATAATCCATTCATCCTTATCTTTCTCAACCTGAACAACCAAAACACTTTCTTCCACTGGTTTTTCTTCCTTCACACAACTAGCAGAATTAGTAGACACAGGATCTTATTTAATAGCAATAAATAGGCATTCATTTGCACTAGTACTAGCATCACCAGATTCATCATCAGTCACACCTTCATCATCAAAATCTCTAACATAGTAGCATTTCTTCAGAGCTCTAGGCCTGCTTTCAAATCTTTTCCTATTTCTTTCAATTCTTTCAAGACATCTGGAAGCATAATGACGTACTTTACCACATGAGAAACATTTGAAAGATAATTTACCTTTGAACTTATCGGAACCTCTTTGCAACCTGTCAACAAAGTTAGCTTCAATTTCATCAAAGTCATCATCAGGATCCACCTTATAGTTCTCATCTCTGGAGATCCTTTCTGAAGTACTAGCTTTAAAAGCAGTTTCAAATTTTGGTAGAGCTTCACCAAAATCTCTCATCTTAAAGGCTGTAATTTTTCCAAGTAATTGATCCTTGTCAATAGATTCACAGTCATTATTTCTTCAATTGAAGCTACCTTGTGACTATAGGATTTTGGTAGAGATCTAAGAATTTTCATCACAACTTTTTTATCACCAATGGTTCCTTCCATTCCTTTTATTCCATTAACAATTTCATCAACCTTTTACTTGAAGGCAGTAATATTTTCATCTTCATTCATCTTTAAGCTCTCATATTTTGCTTTTAGGTCTTGTAGTTTTGCTTCTTTTACAAAATTATCTCCTTCATACAGTTTATTCAACTTTTCCCAAACCCCATGTGCAGTTTCTAGGTCCATGACTTCTATCAATTTAGTATCAGTCAAAGCACTCAATAGAGCATCTCTCACTTTTATATTTAACTCATATTATTTAATCTCATCTTCAGTTGTCAAACCATTTGGAGGCATGGTATATTTTGATTTTGTAGCTTTCCATACTCTATAACCAAGACAAAGGAGATGGATTTTCATTCGTACCTTCCAAAGAGCATAATGTGTCCCATCAAACTACGGAGATTCCTTTTTAAAAGACATCCTAGATCTTCCTCAAGCTGTTAGGGTTTTTTTTGAGGAACTGGCTCTGATACTAATTGTTGAAATACACAGGACAACTGATAGGGGGTGAATCAATTGTCACAAAAATATAACTTCATATGAATATCAAACCATCAAATACTTAACTGTTGATAATCAGATTTAAACATGAAAGCATGAAACTATAGACTTAATCACAATCACACATTCAACATAGTAGACACCATATTTTTACGTGGAAAACCCTAAAAATGAAAATCCACGATGGGTGTTATCCCACAAAATATATGAGTTATAACAATACCAAAAAATAGAGGCTCACTGCCTATAGGGCTCATTGCCCAAATTGCTCACTGCAAAGAATGGCTCACTACCAAAGGGTGGATCATTGCCAAGGGTTGGCTCACTGCCAAAAATGGTGAACTGATTAAGTAGAATCTACTCCATGCCTGGGTTCATTTCCTTTGAAGCACAATATAACTTCTCTGCTTTGCTCCTTCACACCTTCGCACTTATTTCTTCATTTTTGCACTCCAAACATTTTTTGCAACTACATTACATGCTTTTATACAATTCATCAACCTTGGAATGTACATCAAGGTCGGCATTACATTCATCAACCATTGGAACAATCTCCAAGGTCAGCATTATAATCACACACAAAATAGGTTTGGACCTAATACAAATTTAGCTAAGGAAAAGATGTAAAGATGTATGTAGATCACACCATGCCTTAACTAGGACTCAAATCCAATCTTCCACACCATGACATGCTTCTACAATCTTCAATGCATCTCCGCAATTAGTGAAATCAACCAAGTCGACCAAGACTGGTGAGAACACTAGGTCTGCCAAGAACATTCTTCATCCACAATCTTATTTTCTCTTTGCAGACAAATCCAAAGGTAGGAACACAATCAGGAGACATCCACAAGCACAATGTAATCACCGGGAACAACCACACGCTCTCCAACCACTTTGTTAAGAAGATTCTTCAAACTGGAGCACAAGAACAACACTGTCGGCCACTTTCATAAGGAAAGGATAGCTTGTAGACCATGAGATCATGATTCATTAGAGTTGAAGGCACATAATATCATCCTAGACTTAACTCTAGAACTGCAGATCATAAGTCATCATTGCGGAGGAATGCAGAGCAAAATACTATCACCCTATCACCACCAAATATACAGAAAAAACAATTTTCACACTAGTGAACATAGTTCACTCAAATCTTCATATCAGAGGCTCAAAATTGGAATATAACCTCTTCAGACAAACTTCTAAATAGCTTCCAATCCATAGGCAAAGATATTCAATCTATAGGAATTGTAGAGCAATCCTCTAGACTATTCTTCCATATGTAATACATTGGATCTACTGCAACTCACTGTTTCTACCAGAGGAGCTAATTTTCTCAATATCCTCAACATCTAACTCATTACAAGCAAGTAACAAGATGAGAGCACAATTGACACCAATGAAAACACAGATATGTTGACATCAATGACAACACCGATTAGGCACATACTTGAAACATTTTCTTCATCCCTTCTGATATAACATTTGCTTCCAAACACTCTGAAGTACTTGGCAATAGGAATCCTTCCATACCATAACTCATAAGGAGTCTTTGTACTATTTTCTCTGGCCTATACTCTGTTCAGTATATAAATAGTAGTATGAATTTCTTTTCTCTAGTCGACCTCCAATAGACTTACTTCCTTCATCATTGTCCTTGTAGCTTCTTCAATAGTTCTATTCTTTCTTTCAATCACTCCATCTGCTGAGGAGTCCTAGGGGCAAATAAGTGTCTCTTTATTCCATGATTCTCACAAAACATGTTAAACTCATTGGAAGTGAATTCTCCACCTCTGTCAGACCTCAAACATTTGATTCTCATATCCATTTCATTTTCAACCATGACTTTGAATGCTTTGAACTTATCTAGGGCTTCTTATTTTTCTTTGAGAAAAGTAACCCATGTCATTCTAGAATAATCATCAATTAGTAACATGAAATACCTATCACCTTGAAAACTCCTTACCTTGGTAGGACCTCAAAGATCTATATGCACCAATTCCAACAGTCCAGTAGAAGATTGATCCTTGACTTTGAAACTACTTCTTACTTTCTTTCCAATTTGACATTCCTTTTAAACAACATTGATAGGCTTTGTAATCTTTAGCAGATCTCTCACAACTTGAACTAAACTTATTCTTACCAAGCTATCAAAATTGATGTGACAAATCTCCTATACTATAGCCAAATCTCACTAATCTAAGTCATGAAGCAATAACAAATACCACCTTTGAGATGATAAACATTTCCATCTGTCCTCTTTCCAGCAGCTATCACAGTTCCAGAGACTTTCCTGATTTGACAGCCACCATCCTAAAACACAAGATTTTATCCTTTGCTACACATTTGTGTAACACTCAAGAGATTATGCTTTAAACCCATAACATAACGAACATCATCAATATTATGCTTGCCATCAAAACTGATTGAACCTCTTCCACATATCTTATCATATTTATCATCACCAAATCTAACTAGTCCTCCATCATATTTTTCAAGTTTAACAAACTTACTTTTATCACCAGTCATATGATTTGAGCATCCACTGTTGATGAACCAGTAGTTCTTTTCCTGTCTAGTATGAAAAGTAGATATCAAAGTGCCTTCAATATTAAGACTTACTTTCGGAGCCCTTTCCTTCACACATTTCTTAGAGTTAGCAAAAATAGTATCATCTTTTAAAGCTATGAACAAACATTCATTATCCTCGTCATTTTCATAATCAGATTCATCATTAGATATACTTGCATCTTCTCTAACATAGTAGCTTTTCTTAGGCACTCTACTTTTATTCTCCCTATTCTTGCTTCTCAAAATTCTTTCTGGACATCTTCAAGCATAATGACCTATCTTGCCACAACTGAAACAATTGAAAGGCAACTTACCATTGTACTTACCAATGCCCAATTTCATTTTTCTCACAAAGTTAGCTTCCACATCATCAGACTCCTCCTAATCTGATTCCACAATCTTCTCAGATTTCCCAACCTTGAAGGTAGTCTCAGCCTTTGCACTACTTGTACCAAATTCTCTCATTTCAAAAGCAGTTAAGGTACCAAGCAACTGATCTTTGGTAAATTGATTCAAATTTTGTAATTCTTCAATAACAAAAACTTTATGATTGTAAGCTTTAGGAAGAGTTTTGAGTACCTTCAATACCACTTCTTTTTCTTCCACATCTCCACCAAGTCCTTTGATGCCATTAACAACTTCATCCACCTTCTGTAAGTAGCTTTTAATGTTTTCATCTTTAGACATTTGCATGGTCTCAAACATGAGATTCAAATTCTACATTTTAACTTGCTTGACCTTATCATCTCCTTCATAAATACTTTTTAACTTTTGCCAAATTTCATTAGCAGTTTTCATAATCATAACTTTCACCAATTCAAAATTAGTAAGACCACTTAAAAGAGCATACCTTTCTTTACCATTGGTTTCATAGGCCTTGATCTCATTTGTAGTACTTGGACAATTTTTTGGTATAGTGTATTCAGTCTCAACAGATTTCTAGATCTCATATCCAAGAGAAATTAGATAACCTTCCATCCTTATTTTCCAAAATGTATAATCTATTCCATCAAATAGAGGAACATCCTTCTTGTGTGCCATCCTAGATCTACCTCAAGTGGTTAAGCTCTCTTACAAGGAACTTGGCTCTAATACCAATTGTTGAATGCACAAGACAACTAAGAGGGGGGGGGGGGTAAATCACTTGTAACTTATAACTCCAAAACCCTCAAACACATTTAGATCCACATTAATTAAATAAACCCTTAAACTGTTATGATGATTAAGCATGAAAGCAAATAATAGAAATTGAATCAAATCAACATCAAACACAAGAGAACATTATATTTACGTGGAGAACCCAAGAAGGAAAAAACCACGGTGAGGATTAACTCACAGTATAAAGTAATATCAACATTAAAAAATAATAGGCTCACTGCTAGAATAGAGAAGAAGATAGAGAAGATTGTTACAAGGAGAAGACTATCTCAATGCAACAGAGAATTCCACCACAACACCATCAACACCCTCACATACATACTGAAGAATTCTAGACACCTTCTGCTTGCTGCATCCAGTAATCTAGCACATGAAAGCTTGTACTACACCACACATTCTACCACACTATTACTCACATCACATCCATCATGCACATACCCTTTCATGATCCCTTGAAACTTATTTATACCATCTTCAACCTTGAAAGCATTCTCCAAGGTCAGCAAGGCTCCTTAATTTTGCAAATTCAAATTAGGTCAAACCTAAAACATTCCTGCTAAGGAAAGGAATGAAGGTAGACCATAACACAACTTAGCTCAGACTTAAATTCATCTAAGCAATCCACTCCATGTTTCCACAATCACTGAAGTACCTCTGCAATTAGTGTAAACACACAAGGTCGGCCAAACTTGTGTTAACACAATGAACTTTTAAGTACACACTTCCTCAAGACAAAATACAACTTTGTGGACCATATACCAAGATTTAACACAATCTAGAGTATTCCATGATCATTCTAAAACATCCTAAAAACTAACAAATTCCTCTACAATAACTTTCACCTACCGTACAACCTTATCATGTTTATCTGGTATGCTTAACTATCTCTGTCATGCATTGTATCTCTAGAAATCAACTTCTAGAGCAACAAACCATGAATAAATTCAATAGAAGAAAGATATGAACCTTATATGCACACTTCCAGAACCGCAAGCAGAGAAATGCGAAGCAAAAACATTTCTCCCATACACCTCTACAAACCTCTACAAATCACAGTCTTCATATTGGTGAACACACCTCCCTCTACACATCAATCTAGCATGCCAAATCCTGAATGTAGCATCTATAAACACCTCTAAACAGTATATCCAAAACACATAAATAGATCTTCAAAATAAAATAAATGCGGAGCAAAACCAAAACATTGCTCTATAACATAAAATGCCACTGCCACACATTATTTTCTTATTTTATCAAATTTTCTCAAAAGCACTTTTAAACTAAGCATCAGGAACATATTATCACCATCTTCAACACTTCCTCATCATCAGAGACAACATCCACTCAACACCAACTACTCATACTCTTGCAACATTTCTTACTCATACAGTTGACACCAATGACAACACAATCTTGTTGACATCAATGACAACACCGACTGCACATACTTGCAACATATTTAAGCCCATGCTTTAAAAATTACTTGTTGTCACTTAGATTTACACCCTTTATTGAAGCCTGCTAATGCAAAAATCCAATGAAACATTGGACCGATCTCAAGGTGTGGGACCTTGCAAATGAGATTAGACCTTTAAAGAAGGATAGTTCATCTTTCTGAGCTTAAGGCTTAGAGAATAAATTGCAACTAAACCTATGCTAATAATGACTAGGAAAAAGGGGAGGAGGAATGTTGGAAATGTAAAAAGGGGTTGATATACCAAATTTAGTTCATTTGATTAGACCTAACATAACACAACAATGATCTTAAAGGCTGAATAAACTCACACAAACCCATAAAACTTCAACAGAGGTTAGAATAGAAAACTGAATGCTACAAGAGAGACTATTATATCCATAATATAAGTGTACACTATTCAAATAAACATAGTGTAAAGTCTTAGAGAGGAAAAATTTAGTTGTGTATATTAATCATGAAGGATAAAGCACCATAACAAAGAAAGAATGATCCAAAACAGGGGAGAAGATAGCACAAAATGACAACTTTACACTCATTGTTGAATTGGAAGTGAAGACATGAGAGGTCCAAAATAGAACACAATCCATTAGATTCACTCAGTTCTTGGAAAATAACATAAGGCCCAAGCTTTCTAACAAATCCTTCATCCTAGATAGAGACCCAGCAACCAAACAACCAAATTACATCTTTTACATGTGTCTATATAGCATTTTTCAAATCATTATTGCAACCTTGGGAGTGGGAAACTTGGTCAACACATTTTATCAATTGCCCATGCCTGCAAACTTCATGCCCCTATGGGCCATGTCAGAAAATGTCTACAGAGGAGTGTTCACCCTTACTTATGGTACCAAGATTTAATGTGGAGGGAGTCATAGTCAAATGTGTCATTGGAAAATCCATCTGTCTTAGGTACCTACAACATTAAATCCATACATTGTTCCATCTACCTGAATACCTACTCCAATATGCAATAATGGCATTTTTGGGTGTTGAACATGCACCTTCGTATAGTGAACACATAAAAAAAATGTGTTTTCTTGCCTTTACAACACTTGAAAATTTGATTCTACATTTTTTGGTGCTTAAACAACCATTGGGAACCTTTCAGAAAACCTCAAGGTTCATGACCTTTAAAATTAATATCTTTCTCCTTTTCAGTGTTTCAACATTTTAGCAAATCAACAAACCCACAAACCACTAAACCTCCCTATCTTTCTTTGGTTCTTCAACCTATCTTTTTTCTTTCATTTAGTGAAATGGTGAACTTTTGAAAATTTTCTGAATTTCAGTGAGCTCACAAACTTGTGAACTCACCGAAACTTATGCTTTCTTTTCCTTTTCTTTGCCGACTTCTTTTCTTTGACTTGTCATTTCCTTTTCAGCAAACAGAAGAAACCACTAACTAATTTTGACATTTCGGCAAGTTCGTGAACTTGCGAACTTGTTGAAAGCCAAGTCATTTCTCTTTTTTTGCTTTTTCATTTTAGAAACTCAGCTAAAAATTGAACTTTGAAACCCCTTTCAGTGTTTCAGCAAGTTTACAAACTTGTAAACTCATCAAAATCCTTTGCCTTTGTCTTCTGTTTTGCCTCTCTTTGCCATTCGGTAACTTTGGAATTCCATGAACCATATGTTCCTCTTCTTTGTTCGGTATTTCAGTGAGTTCCAAAACTTGTGAACTCGCTAAAAGCCTACTTACTTTCTTTGTCTTTGCCATCTTTGTATTTGCCTTAGACTTAGCATCTCCTTGCCTTTCCTCTTCACCTATTTTGGCACTTCAAAAAAAACTGAACTGGTGAACCAGTTCGTCAGTTTGGCATTTCACTGAAATGCTGAACATTTGTTTCTTCTCTACTTTTCCTTCCTTTGTCATTTTTCCTTTCAACGTTTCGGCATTTTGATGAAACATCAAACAACCAAACAAGTTCGGCAGTTCAACCTTTCACTGAACTATCAAAAAAAGGCATAGAACCCTTCTTTGGCTTGCTTTCATACTTTCACTAGGTTTGCAAACTCACAAACCTGCCGAAAGGCAACAAATTTCAAAGGAAGAGAAGCAAAACACAGCACTTAGAATTTTCAATATTTTTTAGGACTTAGGGAGTTCTTTTGAGAATGGGAAACCCATTAACGGTGATCTTAGATCAATTATATTTAATGGGTTATATAGAAAAGGGGTAGGAGCAAAGGGCCTTTTGAGGGAGGACTATTTGAGTTAGGATGACTGAAATAGGACAACATTTTGGTAACCTCTCGTGGATGTTTTCCTACTAAACATGAAGGATCCAGTGGCCTTAAACCATCCATTGGACATGAGATTCAAAAGGAACCCCACAAGTAGAGCCTCCACATCAAAATAAACAATTGAAACTGCCTCAAAGAAAACAACACAAGGTAAAACAAAAAACAACAAAGCATACATCCTCCTAATGAGAATCCAGCCTGTGCAAAAACACTTGGAGGAAAGGAAACATAACACAAACAACCTAATATAATATATACAAGATCTCAAAACCAAACCTCAAAAGCAAGGTTTGAGATGAATCCCATTGACTAGGATAGGTAGAACCTCTCCATTCAACTTTAAGAGTTGAAATGCATTGGCCTATTTGCAGTTGGTGATAATGTAAGGGCCACTCCAAATGGCATCAAACTTGAATGTCTTCTAGCTTTAACTTTGTCCTCATCCTATTTCAGCACTAGATCTTCCTCACTGGATATTCTACCACCTGATTTTTTGTCAAATGTTTTCTTGACCTAAGCCTGATGATCTTCAAGAGTCATCATGGCTTTGTCTCTTACTTCTTCTAGATCTATTAGTTCAAATATCCTCAATGTCATGACATCATTTTCCAACAATTTTATCTGTTGTCCAAGTTCAAGTGAAGGCAACTCAAGTGATAGTAGGAGTTTGGCCTCTTTACCATAAACCAACATGAAGGGTGAATTACCAATGGCTCTCTTTGAGGCGATTATATCATCCCAAAGGGCTATCTTTAACTTGGTATGCCATGTTCTCTAGTTATCTTAAACTATCCTCTTGATGATTCTTATCAGGTTTTTAATTGTGGACTCAACTAGGCCATTTCCTTGAGATAGTAATTAGAACATGTCTTTTAAATAAATACCATGTTTGAATTCCCATTCACTGACTTTAAGGCCTACAAAGGCCTTAGCATTATCAGAAATAATAGTGAATGGAACACCAAACCTTGTGACTATACCTTCAAGGAAGTCTAAAATGGGGGCCTCTGTAGCATCCTTCAATGCAACTACCTCTGTCCACCTTGTAAAATAATTAGTGGCTATCAAGATCCACCTATGACCAATTCTAGAAGGTGGATTGATCATGCCAATAAAGTGTTGGAAAATGTGACTCAAATTTACTGGCTTGATTCTCTCCCTGCAGGTTAAGTTTAAATACTTCATCGGCTTGATATTTAAATTTTAGCAGGACATTATTTTTTAATGAAGTTAGGCAGCTTTAAGTTTTTCTAACCTTAAGTCATGAGATTCTAAAGTTTTGAAACCTCCCGACTTCACAACTTAGTTCTCTCTCTGTGTTGTTGGCAAGTCACGGGTTTCAAGAACTTTGTAACCTCCAACAAGAGGTTTGAAAGTTTAGGTTTTCAGTGACTTAGCGAATTTGATGTAAGTCACGAGTTTCGATAATTTCATAACCTCGATAGAGGTTATGAAGTTTGATTTTCTAGCGACTAGGGAGTGATGTCAACGTGGTTGCCACATTGGTGGTGGGGACCACCCGATAGTTGTACTATGCAAAGTAGTACAATTGTAATCTACTTGGTCCTACGGCACCCATCGACCTGTACCCATTGTGGTAGGTCCCAGCTAGAATCCGAGGGAGAGTGGGGATTGGATAAAGGATGTATGACTTGGCAACATGGAAGTATATGTGGAATGCCACCTGGCTATTAATATTGATATCGATGTGACATTGTGGTTATAGCGAGAGTCTGTCTCTTGTCTCTTCGATGTCTGATGAAGTGTTGGTGAAGCTTGAAGCTCTTGTCAAAGAAACACATGGACTTTGAAGGGAGTTGATCTAGAGCCTCTTCGATAGTCCTGATAGGTAGTTGATAGTTACAGTTTGCTTGTCAGTTTGTATCTTCGATAGTTAAATGATTAGTAATTGTTTTCTACAGGAACTGAATCAGTAGAATGAAGAGTTTTTGTGTGGTAACTGAAGGGGAAGAGGTCAACATTGTAACAGTAATAGTGAATTCTTTCAATTGTTCGATTAAGATTGAACAAGGTTGATCAAAGAAAATATACTGTGAATTGATACCTGTGAAAGCACAACTCTGTAACTTGTATGTATTTGACATTATACTGTAATATAAGTGATCTTGCTTTGGTGTGTGGGTTTTTCTCCCGTAAGGGTTTTCCCACGTAAATCTGGTATTGATTTGTGTATGTCTCTTAACTGTCTATTCTGTTCTAGTTAAATATGCATTCTTGAATGAACTGTAATTGAAATTGAAAGTACTTTCTGCACTTCTCTTCTAAAAAATTAGCTTTAGGAATGTGTTTCTGCACTTAGCTTTCCTTACAAGTGGTATCAGAGCTTGGCCAGTTGTCTTATCCTTGTGGGTGAGTCAGGATTTTTGTGTTGATTTTGTTGAGTGGGACTTTTGCAAAGAAATCATTTTGAAATCTTATTACAGATTTAAGATGGCAAGCACATCTGAAAGAATAGAGATTGAGAAATTCAACAGTGGCAGTTTTGAGTTGTGGAAACTCAAAATGGAAAATTTTCTCATGGATCGTGAGTTATGGGTTGTAGTGTCCTCAACCAAACCTACAGCTACCTCACAAGATGATTGGGATACAATGGAATGGAAGGCCAAGGGTCTGATCAGATTATGCTTGGCTGATTTAGTTCTCCTGAATGTCCATGAAGAGAAGACTATGAAATCTTTGTGGAAGAAGCTTGGTGACATTTATCAGGGGAAATATCTGGTAAATAAACTATTCCTAAGGAAGAAGTTGTACTCTTTGAAAATGGAGGAAGGAGCATCTATTGTAGATCATTTGAATGCATTTAACATGATCATTGCTTAGTTAATATCTATGGGTGTGAAGATAGAAGATGAGGATCGTTGCATGCCCCTGTTGTGTTCGTTGCTTGACACATGCGATCACCTGGTAATGGCTATTGGGAGTACAACAACCACTTTCAAGATGGAAGATGTGGTTGCTTCACTACTATTAGAAGAAATGCAAAGGAAGTCTTCTAAGATGGCCAAGAAGGCCCTTGTTGTTCGAGGTGGATCAAAGGAGAAAAGCAAGAAGAAAGACATGAAGTCTAGATCCAAGTCAGAGGGGAGATCAAAGTATTCTGGAAAAAAGTCCAAGGTGAAGTGTTGGAATTGTGGGGCAAAAAGGACATATCCAGAAAGATTACAAAGAGGAGAAAAAGAAGAAGAAGAAGAGTAATTCTTCTGATGATGAGTCTTCTCAGAGTGAAGTAGATCCTTCATTGCAACCTTGGCAACTCAGGTATAAGATAATGTTTGGTTAATTGACTCAGGTGCTTCCTTTCACATGACATCTCATAGAGATTAGGTTTTAAAGTATGAAGAATACAAAGGTGCAAGGGTGTATCTGGGTGATTATTCTCACCTAGAAATTGTTGGCTGTTGAAGAGTCAGAATTAAGTTTCCTAACGGAAGAATAAAAGGAATCAATGATGTAATGCATATACCAAGTCTGGCTCAAAATTTGCTTTCTGTAAGTAAGCTGAATGATGTAGGCATGCAAGTTTCTTTCTCAAATGGTGGCTGTAAAATGACAAGAGGCTCAATGGTGTTGGCAAAGGGTGCATGAATAGGCACTCTGTACAAGTTGGACGCATGTGTTGTTCATTGCAGTAGTGTCTCTAAAAAGTCAAGCAAAGTTGCTCATGTAGAGAAGGAGAACATTGTTCCGCTGGGTGTAAATTCCTTGGAGGTGAAACTCCCAATAGAGAAAACTATGTTGTGGCATCATAGACTTGGTCACATTGGTGAAAAATTCTTAAAATCCTTGAAAAATAAAAACCTGGTTGAAGGGCTTGATGATTATAACCTTGAGTTTGATTTTTGCGAACATTAAATTTATGGAAAGCAACATCGTGTCTCTTTATACTCTAGTCGTCATAAATCTTCTGGCATACTGGATTATGCTCACTCTGATGTATTTGGTCCAATGAATGTTCCTTCATTATCAAAGTCTAAGTATTATGTTTCTTTTATAGATGATTATTCAACGAGGGCATTTGTGTATTTTCTAAAAAGTAAATCAGAAGTGTTCAGTTGGTTTAAGGAGTTTAAAACCTTGGTAGAAAATCAGACTGGTATAAAAATTAAATGCTCAAGGATGGATAATGGTGGTGAATTTTGTTTTGCAGATTTTGAAAGGTATTGCAAAGACCATGGAATTAAAAGGCATAAAACAACACCTTATATTCCACAGCAAAATGGAGTTGTTGAAAGGTTAAACAAGATGTTGATGGAAAGGGAGAGAAGTATGTTGAGCAGTGTTGGTCTGGAACAAAAGTTCTAGACTGAGGCTATGGCTACAACATGTTACTTGATTAATTGATCTCACTCTTTAGTACTTGTTGACAAAACACCTCTAGAAGCATGGTTTGGTAAGAAGCCCTCTTTGAGACATATTCGTGCCTTTGGCTATGAGGCATATGCATATGTGCTAAATGAGAAAAGATCTAAGTTGGAGAACAAGGCAGTAAAATGTATCTTCACCGGTTATGGAATTGGTGTGAAAGGGTACAAGCTTTGGAATCCAGTTACTGAGAAGGTGTTGTATAGCAGAAGTGTAATCTTTCATGAGCTGAAACCTTCTACAGTAGATCTACAGCCAAAGGTAAAAGAAGAAAATAAAAAGGATGTAGTTGAAATCCCTCTTACTCCAGAGAAGGAAGAACTACAAATTCCTAGTGTACCTAAAAGTGAGGAGAGCTCTAATAGCTCTGAAAATTCTGAACAAGAAGAAGAACCTCAGCCTTAGCCTGTGAGGAGGTCTACATGTGAGAAGCAGCAACCTAAAAGGTTTGGATATCCTATGTTAGATTCCAGTTGTGCCTACGCTTTGATTACTAACACTAATGAGCCTAGGACTGTAAAAGAGGCTATTAACATGTCTGATTCAGATTCCTGGTTGAAAGCCATGAATGAAGAAATGGCATCATTCAAAAAGAATGAAACCTGGGATTTGGTGCCTTTGCCTGATGGTCGAAGGCCTATTGGTTGTAAATGGGTATTTAAGAAGAAGATTGGTCTGGATGGAAATGTTGAAAAGTATAAAGCTAGGTTGGTCGCGAAGGGTTATTCCCAGGTAGAGGGAATTGATTATGGAGAAATATTTTCTTCTGTAGCAAAGATGACATCTATCATATTTCTTTTAACTTAGAGATTGAGCAGATGGATGGGACAACAACATTTCTTCATGGAGATTTGGAAGAAGAAATTTATATGTCCCAACCAGAGCACTTCGTTGAAAAAGGTAAGGAAAATCTAGTTTGCAAGTTAAAGAAATCTCTGTATGGTTTAAAATAGTCTTCTAGAATGTGGTACCAAAAGTTTGACACATTTGTGTTGTCATTGGGATTTGTGAGATCAAAATTAGATTATTGTGTGTATTATAAAACTAAAAATGGTCATGTACTTATTATTGTCCTGTATGTGGATGATTTGTTATTCATTGGGAATGGTAAGGGTATGATTTCTGAATTAAAATCTTAGTTGTCAGCATAGTTTGAAATGAAATATTTAGGTGCACCTAGGTATATTCTAGGGATGTAAATCAAAAGGGATAGGGCAAATAGAAAACTTTGGCTCAGCCAGAGCAAGTCTATTAATTCTATCCTAGAGAGATTTAATATGATAGATTGCAAGCAGCTAGTTGTTCTAGTGTTATAGGGAATGAAGAGATCTGTTAAAGATTGTCCAAAATCTCCTACTCAGATAGAGAACATGACCAGGGTGCCTTATGCAAGTGTAGTTGGCAGTTTATTGTATGCAATGGCCTTTACAAGGATAGACATTACCCAAGCAGTGAGAGTACTTGGTTTATGGCTAATCCATGGAGACCACATTGGGATGTTGTGAAAAGAGTATTCAGATATTTGAAGGATACTATTGAGTACACCTTGTGCTATCATGGTAACTCTTCTGGATCTAAGAGTTCAGTAAGCATTCATGGATATGTGGATTCTGATTTTGCAGGGGACATTGACAGTAGAAGATCCACCAGTGGATATGTATTCACGTCATTTGTTGGTGCAGTTAGTTGGATGAGCAAGTGGCAGGCTATAGTCGCTTTATCTACTACTAAGGCAAAGTATATTACAGAAACTCATGCATGTAAGGAAGCCATTTGACTTAGACATTTGTGTTCTGATATTGGTTTTGATGCATGAAAAATTACTATCTGTTGTGACAGTCAGATTGCTATCTGTTTGGCGAAAAATCTAACTTTTCATGCTAGGACAAAGCATATAGATGTTCAGTATCATTTCATTTGTGATATGGTGGAGGATGGAAAGGTTAATCTGGAAAAAGTGGATACTCTAGAAAATGTTGTTGATGCATTAATGAAGCCTATGACCATAGATAGTTCAGATGGTGTGCCAGTTTGATGGGCCTTGGGGCCTATGAAATTCAGTAACTTTGAGCATTAGAAGAAGCTAGTAAGTTCTTCATCAAGTGGGAGCATGTTGAAAAATATGACTCAAATTTACTGGCTTGATTCTCTCCCTGTAGGTTAAGTGTAAATACTTCATCGGCTTGATATTTAAATTTTGGCGGGACATTGTTTTTTAACTAAGTCAGGCAGCTTTAAGTTTTTCTAACTTTAATTCACGAGGATCTAAAGTTTTGAAACCTCCCGACTTCGTGACTTAGTTCTCTCTATGTTGTCAGCAAGTTGTAGGTTTCAAGAACTTCATAACCTTTGACAAGAGGTTCGAAAGTTTAGGTTTTTAGCGACTTAGTGACTTTGATGTAAGTTGCGAGTTTCGATAATTTCATAACCTTCGATAGAGGTTCTGAAGTTTGATTTTCTAGTGACTCAGTGACTTTAGAGTGGTGAGTGATGTGAACGTGGCTGCCATATTGGTGGTGGGGACCACCCAGTAGTTGTACTATGCAAAGCGGTACGGCTGTAATCTACTTGGTCCTACGGTGCCTGCTGGCCCATGCCCATTGTGGTAGGTCCCAGCTAGAATCCAAGGGAGAGCAGGGATTGGATAGAGTATGTATGACTCAACGACATGGAAGTATATGTGGAATGCCACCTGGCCATTAATATTGATATCGATGTGACATTGTGGTTACAGTGAGAGTCTATCTCTTGTCTCTTTGATGTTTGATGAAGTGTTGGTGAAGATTGAAGCTCTTGTCAAAGAAACAAAGGGACTTCGAAGGGAGTCAGTTTGGAGTCTCTTCGACAATCCTGATGGGTAGTTGACAGCTACGGTATCCTTGTCGGTTTGTGTCTCTGACAGTTAAACGATTGGTAACTGTTTGCTATAGGAATTGAATCGGCAAAACAAAGATTTTCTATGTGGTAACCGAAGGGGAAGAGGTTAACATTGTAATAGTAATAGTGAATTCTTCAAATTGTTCAATTAAGATCAAGAACAAGGTTGATCGAAGAAAATATACTGTGGAATGATACCTGTGAAAGCACAACTATGTAACTTGTATGTATTTGACATTATACTATAATACAAGTGATCTTGCTTTGGTGTGTGGGTTTTTCTCCCATAAGGGTTTTCCTGCATAAATCTGGTGTTGAATTGTGTGTCTCTTAATTGTCTATTCTATTCTGGTTAAATATGCATTTTTGAATGAACTGTAATTAAAATTGAAAGTACTTTCTACACTTCTTTTCTAAAAAATTGGCTTTAGGAAGGTGTTTCTGCATTTAGCTTTTCTTATATAAAATCCAAACCCCATTGGACAAAAGGCTAATCAGTTTGAATTGGGTGAAGAGGAAAAGCTACCAATCTCTACTTTCTTGTGAAAATAACACAATATTTGTAGCTTCTCACCCACCTATAAGCATCTTTAAAATGGTTGGGTGAATAATAACCATCCCTCATGATCTTGACAATAGTCATCCTTGGTGAAAAATGACCTCCAAAAAGGCCATTGTGGAATTCTTTAAGCACCTTTTCAGTTTGATTTTTCTCAATGCATCTTAAAAGAACTCCATTGATGTCTTTTCTGAACAAGACACCATCAACAAGGATGTATGGGATAGAATACAACCTAAAATATATTCTCTTGTCTTGAGTCAAACCTGGGCACCTAACTATCCATAGAAAGATAATCATATCATGACACCAAACATTTGAAACACTAGGTTCAATTGTTTGGGTCACTCCAAGGGCATATACTGCATCATTTTTTGTTCCCACATTTGCTGCTAACAATTCACATAGTCCCTTACCTCTTACCAGCTTGGTAATCTTGATGTTTATATCATATTCCATTACCTTGGTGATCCAACCCACTCTTTTCTCACTGACATCCCTACTCAACAAGAACTCCTTGATAGTGCTAGGGTAACTCACCATCAATTGTACTCTATTATTTGAAAGCATGTGTTTGAATTTCTTGAGGACCTTCACAACAACAAAGACCTTCTTCTCGACAAAGTTTTTTTGAGCTCATAGTCCTTAAGGGTTTGACTGATTGTTCTGTTGTGTCAGGACTATTGATATACCCTCTTTGCCTCCAACAACATAAAGGATAGAATCCTTCTCATAATTAGGGTTAACTAGTATGGAATCTTGAGCAATAGCTTGCTTGACAACCTCAAAACTATCCCTACCGTCTTTAGACCAACTAAATATATAGCATTTTTCTTTAATATGGAGGTCAGATACTTTGCCATAGATGCAAAATTTGGGATGAATCTTCTCACAAAGTTGATTTTTCTCAAGAATCTTTGGAGGCCTTTCTTGTGATTGGGAAGGGGAAGGGACAAAATTGCACTTACTCTTTTAGGGTCAATAGCAAGCCCTTCCTTGGAAAATATATGTCCCAATAATTTACCTTCAGGGATAGAAAATACACACTTATTTGGATTCAATGATATGTCATATTCTTTGCATCTCTCAAAGACTTTTCTCAAATGAACCAAGTGGTCCCTCGCATGCTTCGGTTAAATAGTCAAATCATCTAGATACACTAGAATAATATCATTGATTAGGCTTTTGAAGGCCAAATCCATTGCTCTCTGGAAGGTTGCACTAGCATTGGTCAAACCGAATGGCATTTTCTTATAGGCTAAAGTGCCCCATTTAGTTCTAAAAGTAGTATTGTATAGGTTTGATTCTTTTATAAGAATCTAGTTATACCCTGAGTAACCATCTAGAAGGGAAAATCTCTCAGCTCTAGCCATTGTTTGGAGGATCTATAAATCTCTAAAGTCCAGACACATTCTAATTCCCCCGTTCTTAATGGATTGAAGAGTGTAGATTGTACTCCTAATGTTGCTCCCGTAATGTATGAAAACTTTGAATTGAATAAAGATCATAAATTGCATTTTGATTTTTGTGAAATTGTTGTTGTCTAATGCTAGAAATGGTTTTCTAGTAAAGACTCCCAATATAGACTACACCAATTTAGGACAACCTTTGACGAATTGGATATCATTTTTTAATCTTTGTGGAAGCTTTCTAGAGCTCCTTCTATGTTATCCCTATTTTGTGGTAGCCTTGAAACACCTAGATATCATTGATAAACATTGTAGAATCTTAGTTGCATTAAACATTAATATATTTTTCTTAGTTTCCCTCTAAGGAATTTAATTTATTTTCCATATTTTGTTTTAATATCTACATGTTTTTATGCTTTAAGACAAATCTAAGTTAACATTGTTCAAACATTGGTAATCATAGAGCAAGATTTATATATCATTTATTGGGAATAAAATTAACTCATTGCTTGCTAATTTCTCTGATAGATCATTTAGATAGTAGTATATTAGTTTTCTATTAATTGTCTTGAAGTGTTAAAACATTATACCCATTCTTAAAATCATTGGAAATCTAAGTTTTATTGCATACTAGCACATTGACATATAGGATTACATCCTAGATTGTATCATATTATTATCATATCATCATAATTATAAGAACTTTATCTACTTTCTCTCTTGCATTAACTATTTTTATTGTTTTGTTTGAAATCATTAAAGTTAGTTTCATTAGTGAATGCACATATAAGGAAAGAGAATATATAAATCTTGCACTTAGAAATTGCATACACCTTAATTGCATTTCCTTTAGGAAAATTTTGATTTATTGCATATATTAGTTAGTAAACATCTAAAACATCATAAAAATATAAAAAACATTAAAAACTTCAAAAAACAAAAACATTCGCTATTTCTATCCTTGCATCCCTACACATCCATGTGCCTTATGATCTAGCCAAACATCATTGAGGAGTTATGAGTAAAAGGAATTCTCCCTATCCCTTTAGCTAATATCCTTCTTGAATTTCTTGATGAAATTGTAGGCAATCCTAGAGCTCCTATCATATTGCCAGTGCTAAGGCTTGATCCTCTACCCTAGCCTAAAGATAAGCATTTTACAATAGTTCCTTATATCATCATGTTTTTGTTACCTTGTGAGAACCCTGAACATTATTGATTTATCCATAGGTCTCTTGTATTAGTTTTAGTTTCCTTATGTAAATGATCAAGACTCTTGCAGTTGAACTCATTCGACTACATGATATTGTGTAGTTAGTAAACATAGTGAACTTTAACTTTTTAGCAAACCACATATGGATTCTTCCATTTACCAAGCTATCTAAACTTGGCCTGATAGGATTCACATCTAAAGTATCTCTAATGTAGTAGCATCCCAGGTTGAAAGGCAATCTTGCATCAACCAAAAATATTTTGATTCTTTTCCTTTTCTTGCATTTTAGTCAGTTGCAATTTCAACAATTTCTACCACATTTTACTGTATCATCATTTTAGCGCTCACAGAGTAGGATTTACATTCTACACTATATCATCTACATCATATTCAAATTTCATGAGATTTAGAATTGTCTAAAGAAAGTTATTGCTATCAGAACACAATAGAACTCACAGACAAAGCATTTAACATTCAGCATGAGCATACAAGGTTTGCAAAGCATTCCTATGACTTGCAGAGCCAAATGAAACATATCATAAGGCATTATGGGACCAGATAGACCTTTATTGAGAATCACAACATGTTTCATCCATTTGCAAAGCATTACCACATGTTGTAGGCCGACCTACATGTTTCATCATGCATTGGAGTTTTAACCTTCTTGATACTGACACAGAGCAATCTTTGAGCTCAGAGATGATATATAAGAATTCATTTGATATATTAGGAAGATATCCAATATGATAGAAATTTTTTAGTCTTTATTTATGGATTTGTGGAAGGCATAGATATCTTTCAACAGAATACAAATTACATGAATTCATTTGAGTCTTTCGTGTAATTTATATTCTGTCGAAGGATAGACCTGCGAACCCATAATAGTCTGAATGTTGCTGGCATATGAGTATTACAACTATATGAGATATTGAATCAATAAATCTTCCATTGCAATCTATTCTTTTGTATTCTTATGTTTTTTCTATTGTGTTTACTCAGGCTGCATGGTTGGACAGTCCATTCTCTGGACCCTCCATTTGTGACTGCACCAAGTGGTATCAGAGTGAAGTTTGTGAATCCCTTGGGAGAGAAGGCATTCCAGAAGATCTTGAAGTGAACATATCACCAATGTGAGGCAGTCTACTTGTGCTTGTCAATAGAGCACCAATTGTGAGGTAATTGCAACCTTGTAGTCAAACCATTGAATTGAGGCAATTGTACTAGATCTGAGGAAGAGATGCCGCCAAGGAGGATGCCTGCTATGGCCAATGTTGCCAGAAGAATGGAAGAAATGATAGAGATGATGAGAACAATGAAAGATTGGATGTTGTAGAAGAAGATAGAAGAAGAGGACTAAACCCTAGACCTGAGGATGAGAGTGATGATGATGAATTTCAAGCTACTAACCAAAATGAAGAAACCCTAGAAGAAGAAGAATCAGATCAAGTAAAGCTGTTGAAAGCTATTTCTAAGATTGGTAAGAGACCTAGGATGGAAATTTCAAACAATACTAGAAATTTGAACCTAAAGGAATTGATTGATTGGATAAATGACATGGAGGAATACTTTGAATATGAGGAAATTGAAGATCTAGAAAGAGTAAGATTTGCAAAAACTAAGTTGAAAGGACATGTTGCTATTTGGTGGAAAGAAGTTCAATTGGACAGAAATGGGAGAGGAAAAGAGTATATCCTAAAATAGGATAGGATGGTGACAAAATTGAAGAATCAGTTCATACCTACTAAGTATGAGTTGGAATTGTTGAAGAGATTACAAAACCTAAGACAAAAGGAGAAGACTGTGAAGTACACTGAAGAGTTCCACAAGATTATTATTAATACTGGATATAGTGAAGCAAGCAAGGAGAAATTGGTGTGGTACATAAATGGACCGAGGATAAACATTCAAGAAAAACTAAGTTTGGTAAGGATCACAATAGTGGAAGAAGCATACCAATTTGTGCTAAAAATTGAAGAAAAGTTGAATAAGAGACATGAGAAAAGACAGAGAGGTAGAACACATTTTTGGAGAAGGAAGACTATATGCAAAGAAACACAAGGAGAGTATCCCATACTACAAAGAAGAAAGAGACAGCAATTCATATCATAGAGGAAGAGATGACAGAAATTTCTACAGCAATAACAGAGGGAGTCATAATTCTTACATCAATGAAGGATACTAGAGAGATGAAAGAGGATTTGACAAGAGATCATTCAAAGGAACTTGTTTCAAGTGTGGAGGTGAAGGACACCGAGTATTTGAATGTCATCAAGGGAGTACTAGCAAAAGGATAGAGAATAGTGCAAGAGTAGCATATGCAGAGGAAGAACTAATTAGATCACCTACTTCAGTGGGAAAGCTAGAGAAAGGAGAGTAATTAGTCATGAGAAGAGCTTTGTTCCAAGCAGAGACAATTGAGGAGCCAACGCAGAGGAAAAGTTTGTTCTGGATAAGATGCAAATTAGGAGGTAAATATTGTATGTTTATGATTGATAGTGGTAGTACAGACAATTTGGTTTTAGAGGAGATGGTGACGAAGCTGAATCTAGAGAGGTTGAAAGATATGAAGCCCTACAAGATAGCATGGATTCAAGATGCACATAGGGTACTAGTGAGTGAACAATGTTTGGTGAAATTTCATATAGGATCTTATGTTGATGAGGTATTGTGTGATATTATGCCGATGGATGTAGAACCACCACCACCGGAGGAAATAACTGCATTGTTGACAGAGTACCAAGATATCTACTTAGGGCTAATTTTAGTCTTAGGTTATTCTTAAGTCATATTAGGGTTTTTCTCTAACTTGCAAATATAAAAGCAAGTTCTCACATGTAATTCTTTAATCCATTTCATTAATTCATCTTTATTGTGCAAATTATTCTTCTTTGCTTTTTTCTCTTGTGGAAGGTAAATCTTAGGTTTTGCAGGTGATCTTTGTGGCTTGAATTAATTATCAAATTCAACAGTATTGTGTGATATTATGCCGATGGATGTATGTCATATATTGTTGGAAAGACCATGACAGTATGATAGAAAGGAAATACATGATGGAAGGAAGAATACTTATACTATAACATCAAATGGGAAGAGACATGTCTTGATACCTTTGGCAAAAAAGACTAAAAGTGAAGTATGTGGAAATGCTAGAATCTGTTTAGTGGATGGAAGGATAGTTTTGAATGGATTGAGACATGAGAACATGTGTTTTTCATTGATCCTAAAGAAGTGTAGAGCCCTAAGTGTAGAAACCACCACTGCAAAGGAAGAAGAACCACCACCGAAGGAAATAACTGAATTGTTGACAGAGTACCAAGATATCATATCAAAGAATGTGCCTGAGAGATTGCCACCAATCTAGAGTATCAGTCATCATATGGACCTCATACCTAGAGCTAGTTTGTCAAACAAACTGGCACATAGGATGACACTAGTAGAAAATGTAGAGCTGAATAGACAAATACATGAGCTATTGAGGAAAGGGTTGATTAGAGAAAGTTTGAGCCCATGTGTGGTACTTACAGTATTAGCACCGAAGAAGGATGGAGAATGGAGGATGTGTAAAGACTCAAGAGAAATCAATAAGATCATAGTCAAGTATATATTTCCATTGCCAAGGATGGATGATATCATGGAATTTTTGAGTGGAGCAAAATATTTCACAAAGATAGACCTAAAGAGTGGATACCATCAAATCAGGATCAGAGAAGGAGATGAGTGGAAGACTGCATTCAAGACAAATGAAATAAGTGGTTAGTCATGCTTTTTGGATTGACTAATGCACCAAGTACTTTCATGAGGTTGATGAATGAGGTTTTGAAGAAATTCTTGGGTAAGTTTGTTATTATCTACTTGGATGATATTCTGATATTCAGTAGGACAAAGGAAGAACATTTGTAGTATATTAGACAGGTACTTTAGAGGCCAAGGGAAGTGAAATTATTGATTAACATTAAGAAATGTAGAACTTTTTATGAAGACAAAAATGGTATATTTGGGATTTGTGATTTATGCAGAATGATTAAAGATGGACCCTGAGAAAATTAGAGCAATTGTTGAATGGCCAACACATGTGAACATTGGAGTGGTAAGATCATTTCATGGACTAGCAAGTTTCTACCAAAAGTTCATCATAAATTTTAGTAGTGTATGCACACCAATGATAGAGATTATGAGAGGTGACCGGAAGGATTTTAAGTGGACATTAGAAGCACATAAGAGTTTTGAATTGTTGAAGAAAAAGGTGATAGAACAACCAGTGTTAGCATTACTGGATGTTGACAAAGTATTTCAAGTAGATTCTAATGCCAGTCAGAATGTAATAGGAGCAGTGTTAATTCAAGAAGGGAGAACAATAGCATATTTTAGTGAGAAGTTGAATGATGCAAGGAGGGGATATTCAGTATATGATTAGGAGTTCTATGCCATCATTCAAGCCTTGAAGAAGTGGAGACATTACTTGTTGCCAAAGGAATTTTGGTTGTACATTGACCATAAAGCTTTGCAGTATTTGAATAGTCAGGGTAAGTTGAATCACAGACACATGAGATCGGTAGAGTTCATGCAAAGTTACACATTTGTATTGAAGCACTAGAGTGGAAAGTCAAACAAAGTTACAAATGCATTGAGCAGGAGAAGGAGTTTGTTGACAAATATGAGGGTAGAAGTACTAGGTTTTGAAGAATTTAAGCACATGTATGAAGATGATCTTGATTTTGCAGAAGCATGGAAAGCATGTAAGGAACCTATTGTGACAAATAGAAGCAAGTGGTTGGATTATTTCATTCAGAAGGATATGTTGTTCAAAGGGAATTAGTTGTGTATACCTAGGAGTTCAATGAGAGAAAATTTGATCAAGGAGAAGCATAGTGGTGGACTAGCAAGACATTTGGGTATTGATAAGATAGTAGCTTTGGTGAATGAACAATTTTTTTGGCCTCAGATATATAAGGATGTAAGGAAATTTGTTCGAAGTTGTAGAATTTGTCAAGTTGAAAAAGGGAGTAGTTAGAATACTGGATTACACAAACCTTTGACAAAACTAGAGAGACTTTGTGAAGATATAAGCATGGATTTCATATTGGGTTTACCAAGAACACAGAGGGGACATGATTCTATATTTGTAGTAGTGGATAGATTTTCAAAGATGGTGCATTTCATTCCTTGTAAGAAGACAAATGATGATGTACATGTTGCTGACCTATTTTTCAAGGAGATTGTGAGATTGTATGGATTACCAAAGAGTATAATTTCATATAGGGATACACGATTCAGAGAATATTTCTAGAGAACATTGTGGAAGAAGATGAAGATAGACCTAAAGTTTAGTTCAACATTTCACCCACAGATAGATGGACAAACATAAGTGGTAAATAGGAGTTTGGGTAATGTTGTGTGGTTAAGAAACATGCCCCATTTTGCCCCAACAAAATAGGGACCCAACACTTTTCTTGCTTTGGCTTGGCTTATTTTGTTTCCCTTTGCTTTGGGCAGTATAGTAAAATGATATCAGATGTATGTCTAGGTCATGTTCTAGGCATATCCAAATATTGAAATCTGGATCAAATTTTAAAAGTTCAATTTTCCCCTCATGAAGCCTTCCAAATGAAAGAGGATAAAATTCTAAGCAGGTTTAACTTTTGGAGCACCTAGAAATTCCCTAAAATAAAGAAGTTATGCCTGGTCAAAGTTTAGTCAACTAGTCATAGGGATGTTCACTTTGTCCTAACATTGTCTTAATATCCATACATTAGTTTGGTGTCTTGAACCTAGAAATTACTAAGTAAAAAGGTAATATCCCGACATTTGCAAATGTGTGCACATCAAATTTAACTCACTATGCAACGAAACTATCCACACAATCGCATAGTGTGGATATTCACTTCTAATATCCTGATCTTTCTTAATAGCTGGACATTTGTAAATGTCTAGACCTTTCTAAATATCCTGATGACATGTCTGATTTGACTTTTCAAATGGACATTGAACTATGGACATTTCACTTAAATACTTAACATTCGGACCTTCCCTTAACATCCGGATGACATCATATGATCTTGTCTTAAAAGGAATATCAGAAAGTGATGACATCATCTGGACATTGAAAGCATCAAGGTATTTCAGAAATCTTAATGTCTGGACATTCACTAATGTCTAGACCTCCCAAACATCCCGATGATGTCACTTTACTCCTGACCAAGAATTACCTTAAGAGAGGTGACATCATAAAAAAAATTAGACTTAGGGATATATCATGAATTTTAATGTCTAGATATTTCTTAATATCCATTTCCCTATCTCCTATGATCAAAATTTACTTCCCATGGACCAATCAGATGGTGCCATGTGGCACAAGTTTGACTTTTTAGACTGGACATTTGTAATGTCCTAACATTCAAAGATCAAAGGCAAATGTCTTTGGATCTTAACATCCTGATATCTACCATCGGTCAATGTTGACCAATATGATGACATCATATTGATATGCATATGGACATTTAAAAAAGTAGGCACATTGCTTAAACATCCGAACATATGTTCATATCCAAACCTCACAATAAATACCGTGAAAGGGGGTCGTTGGCCTTTTGAAAATTCAAATTAGAAACTACCACTTGTAATAATCTCTGAGATGATAGGTGGACATCCATGGACGAAGGTAAATTAGCATTTATGACATGCTAATTCATGGTTTTAATGCATAAAAGCTAGATTTTCGATCATTTTTACTTCACAAAGCATTCAAAGATTAAGAATTTTAGAGCTCAGGTGATTTTACAGTGACTGAACTATGGCAACCATAACCCTGAATGGAACGGTGTAGACACAGAATAGTGAACGATGTTGATACAGTGAAGGTGCATATCTAGACACATTTGTAATAAAGTTTAAGCTTCAAAAATAGGTATGTGACGGTAAAACCTTATTTTTTCATTTATGGCAAAGCAGTAAAAGGTAAAACTAGATACTTAGGGTAAGGTTAGTTACATATGCACATGATTATGTCTGGTAAAGCTGAAAATGTCTGGATATTCAAGAAATAGATTGTAGAAGTGATGTTTAAAACCTAGGTTAAAATATGTGTATTTGCAATTGCAAGACACAATGCAGGATCAAAAGAATAGAAGTGAGGCAGAGATCAAGAATCCCATGTTCCCATATCCAGGAGCCTCTAGTTTTAGATTCAGAAGGATTGGAGATACTCACTTTGGCAACATGAACATTGATGAGTGAACCGCCAAATTAATACAAGTGGACATCCCATGCTACATAAGATATATAACTCTGGGATGTGGCATGTTGTTGCTTTTCCTTTTTCTACATAGGCTATGGAGTTGGTAGTCGCATGTGCAAAGAATTCTAAAAAATATAACAGAAAGGTAGAGAAAGATGGCTGAGTATATGCAAACTTTTCTAGTCGAGGTATTATGGAGACATTCCAACTGCCTACAGGTCCCAATCTATTCAAGATAAATCTCAAGGATTTGGAGAACCAATAGAAAAGCAAAACCACTGACTGTAAAAAGATCATGTTCGCATCTTGGAGGGCAACACATAGTAAGGTTAAGGTAGTGGCCAAGATGTTACAAAATCTCTATAAGTTCAACTTCTCCCCAGAGGTGCAGTATATGATGGTGATGCTGAGCCGGATGATAGGAAAACTTGATGGAGGGTATTTTGAGCCATGGATGTATTGGTTGATCAGGTTGGTAGAGACCTTTGACATGGAAGTACAATGGGCATCACTTAGAATTGATAGCCTAGATGAGGGTATGAAGAGATTTGGAGGTAAATTGTGCCTTTTCTATATGTCATCATATGTTGTTTATGCATGTGCTACATAGTCTACATTCTCTGGTCTACAGACATTGGACAAAATAGGAAGAAATCTAGGAGACAAGACTGTATGTGATCATTATCCTTATCTAGAGAGGAAATCCTCCATTTAGAATTACAAAAGAATAAATGATTGTTTTGTTATGCATTTGGTCAAACTAATGGATAATGACAGAGCTAAGAGATTGAGCACTGAGGCTCAAGAGGCAATTACAAGAAATGGAACTTCGTTTATCTAGTTCCCAACCTTCACCTACCTCAAGATGGAAGGATTCAGTGGGCAAACTATCATGTTGTCAATAGATAATACCTTCATGAAGCATATGTGAAAAGAAACAAGAAAGGTAATGTCAAGTTTCCTCTAATCATTGACTAGTGTGCATGTACAACTATTGATGCAACCAAAATTTCAGAGGCAGAGTTGTACATACTAAATTTGTAGCCATTTCCCTTGGCAAGACAATATGATCCTTATCGTAGAATGGAAATATTTATGAGCAAGAAGTTAGTGCATGAAGTGCACTTGGAAGACTAATGGGCCTATTGTCTAGATGATGTAGAAGTTAGAAGGAGTTACCAAAGGTTAACTCTAAATCAGATCCAAATATTAGACTAGTTTGATGTCCCCCCTCAACTACATTTTGATGATGGTATGTTGATTGCCAAAGAATATGAGGATAAGCAGATCTATTAGGAAACCATCTCTCCAACTGATTGGAGCCAGATCAAGGTTACATCTATTGACCTCATTACAACCAGAGTGATGGAGATAACAAGGAACTGGGTGGATCAGAAGTTGGCTGCTCTAAAAGTAAAAGGTGTGGCATTGACTATACATAAGAAGAGAAAGAGGCAAGAGCTACCTGATAATGAATTTGATGATTTCTTGATTCACAAAAGGCAGATCATGGAGCCCAAGCGGGCCAAACCAAAATCCTCAAAGGAAGCTAGAGAATTTATTGATAGTGGCATCACAATAGCCATAGGACCCTCTCCTCAAAAGGGAAAACCTATCCCAATAATCACAATAACCACAAGACAGGCAGAAGAGCTTAAGGTCACTTATGAGGATATGGAGGAAGAGGATGATGAAGTGCCTTTGATAAGGAAGGGTTAGGATATATTGAAGGGAACAAATATCCCTAAAAATAAAAGAGGACAAGTACCTGTAATGAGGGGATCCACTAGCAAGCAACCAGATGTTCTACTCGAAGAAAGTGAAGAGATCACAAAAATGGAGAAGATGTTTGCTACTCAGCAACTTACAATAGATAGAGCTGCAAAAACAAAGGGGCTAAAGAATAAGAATGATGTGGAGACATCATTAAAAGGTTTTCAACATGATGTCCCCATCCCTACCATAGTTAATTTAAAATCTGAGTTAGCTCAGGAAACAAGAGAGGAAGAAAGAAAGAAGGTGAATGATCCATCCTTGCCACTAGATAAAACCATCGACCTAACAGATGATGATGTGACAAGGGAGGTGACATCCAATCCCCTTGAGAACTTGATAAAGAATACAACCCTAACACCTCAAGGTACACCACAGGTGCTCAAGAGAACTAGAGATGAAGATGAATATGAAGATCCTGAGACAGTGGTGCAGACCATTGGTCTGGATGTGTTAGTTGGTACTGTCACGAGCTGAGTAGTTATTGATTTATCATATGATGGGGGTGATAACAGGGATAAAAATGAAGTCATGGATAATGTGCAAATTGAAGATAATATAGATCAAGGCATGGATATCCATACAGAGCCACCTGAGCGAGATGTCCAGGAAATTGAAGGACATATTGAGGCAAGGGATGAAGAACAACAAGTGTTGATATCTTGACAGGTAGGTCCAATGGTTACATCTAGATAAGAGGATCCAAAAGATAAAGAAGTGTCAACATCTGGACATGAAGGTCCAAAAGATAGGAGTGAGGAAGAAATGGAAAGAATAGAAATAGGTGGTGGTCAAAATACAAAACATCAGGATATTTAGGATCCTGACCACCAAAAGCTTGATACAGGTAATCCTCAACTCCAGGATGAACAACATGAACAGGAACAAGATGTAAGAACACATGAGGATGTCTATGTTGATACAAGCCAATAGGATGAGAATATCCAGAGCAATGTTCATGAAGAGACTAAAGAGCCAACCAAGGAGATATCCCAAGATGAGGACATGACATTAGGAGATGCTGCACAAGATTAAAATCAGCAACAAGTGCATAAGGAGGTTCCTACTGATGGGGACCAACAACATAATATGAATCTAGATGTTTAAAAAGAGAAGGATGTAGAAGTACATGAAGCTCACATTGAGCAGACTAGCCAGCAAGGGCCCATATCCAGTGCACCACATTGGTTAGCACATGAGGTAAGTTAGCCTCAAGTTCCTGATGCTTCTAATTTTGATATTTCATCATTATTTTTTCTCAAGGTTGCAAAACCTAAGCATAGAGTGAGGGAAACCTTGGTAATAAAGAGACATCCTACTACAGGGAAGAGGAAAACTCAATTAGCTATGCCTATGGTTGACAAGGAAAAAGGAGAAATAAGTGCTAGTGAGTTTCAAATAACAATAATAGACTTAGGGCACACTACAAATGAGCAAGAAATCCAAGGGTTAAGAGATCATACAGATGTAGTATGTTGGGAATTAAGGTGTCTCAACCTTGGTAGTTCTTTGCATTATTTATGGTTGTATTTATTTATTCATTGCCTATGTTGTAAATTAATTGTAAATTCCATATTGTCATTTTGTGGGATGTGGCACGGTGATGTGTCATCCTACATGGAAGATGACAACTTATAATTTTGTCCTCACATGAGGAGATAGGCATCCCACTTTGTGGTAGGAGTATTTTTCCATGTGTCGGTATCTTGAATGTTGTGTAAGGGAATGTTTGACCGAAACAGTTATGAAGGATTCCTATGATGAAGTTATGACATGTAAGAGTCAGAAATAGAAGCTTGTAAGATAGGTGAAGACATGTGTCATGAAGCATCTTTGAAAAAGGTATATTTGGGAGCCCCAAGGTGGACTATGACATGTTGTAAGAGAATATACTATTTATAGCATGTGTATGATAGATTCTCTTACACTTGTAAGTTGTAATCGCTATGACAGATTCTATGACAGTCGTAAGAGCATCTGTCATGGCCCATTTTAGAAATAGGTGACCTCTTTGGGATGGGAACTATGGACAAGTGTCAAGAACATTCTATAATGTTGACCAAGTGTCCTTAGGCATGGGTTTTGGGCCATGAGGCCAAGTTAGATGCCCATTCCAAGATAGGACCAATTTTGCCTTGTATATTCTATATAAATAGGTTCTTGGAGGAAGAGATGTATTACAAGTTTAACAGGTACTGTTATGCTACTAGTTTGTCTCCAAATACGAGTGTCGAAGACTCTTGAGAGCTTGCATTGCAAGTGTGTTGTAAACATTCTTTGTTTTGATAATACATTGTGCAGGTTTTGGAGTGTGGGGTTTTTCACCCGATAAGGGTTTTCCCCACGTATATCTTGTGTCTCTCTTCTTCTATCTCACCTTCTCTATTATGTGTTTGCTACAATATATCATGTTAATGGTTTAATGTTGCTGTAATAGTTAGGATAAATTTAAATTTGCACTCTCCTCCCCTCATTAGATTAGTGTAGGAAGTGATTTTTGCACACCTAGCTTCCTTTCAGTTGGTATCAGAGCTTGGCTAGTTTTGGTCTTATCTGTTGGGTAGGGGTTTTTTGAGCTAATCTTAGGTTGAGTGGGAGTCTTGTGTAGAGTATTATATATCTTATTGCAGCAAGGAGATGGCAACCACATCTGGAAGGTTAGAGGTTGAGAAATTCAATGGCACTAATTTTGAGTTTTAGAAATTAAAGATGGACCTACTTGTTGATCGTGACCTATGGGAAATAGTATCCAGTGTAAAACCCATAGCAATGCAACAAGCTGATTGGGACCTCAAAGATTGGAAGGCAAAGGGTCTCATTAGTCTATGTTTAGCTGACTTTGTTTTGTTGAACATCCATGAGGAGAAGACAACGAAGGATCTTTGGAAGAAGTTAGGTGATGTTTATCAGGCCAAGTCCTTGGTGAACAAACCCTTCCTAAAAAAGAAGTTGTTTGATCTAAAGATGGAAGACAGAGGATCTGTTGCAGACCACATGAATACTTTCAACATGATCATTGCACTGTTGACATCTGTGGGTGTGAAAATGGAGTAGGAGGATCGTTGCATGACCCTGCTTTGTTCTTTGCCAGATTCTTGGGATCATCTTGTAATGGCTATCGGAAGCACCACTACCACCTTTAAGATGGAAGATGTGGTGTCCTCGCCGTTATCTGAAGAAATGTGGAGGAAGACATCTAAATCAGCCAAAGAGGCTCTTACGGTTCATGGAAGACCCAAGGAGAAAGGGAAGAAGAAAGGCAAGAATGTTGAGAAGGATAGATCCAAATCCCATGGGAGATCCAAATCTCCTAGAAAGTCCAAGGCTCTTTGTTGGAACTATGGTAAAACTGGGCATTTTCGAAACGAATGCAAAGAGGAGAAGAAAAAGAAGAAGAAAGCTCCTAATTCATATTCTGACAAGTCACAAGATGATGGTGATGCCTTCATCGCAGCCTTGGCCACCCATGCATCTAATGATGTGTGGTTGATTGATTCTGGTGCATCATTCCACATGGCCTCGCATTGAGATTGGTTTACCAAATATGAAGAGTTTGATGGTGGAAGGGTGTACCATGGTGACGACTCTCATCTGAAGATTGTTGGTCATAGAAGAGTCTCAATCTGATTCCCTGATGGATGAGTGAAGGGGATCACAGGAGTTATGCACATTTCAGGCCTTGCACGAAACTTGCTTTCTGAAAGTATGTTGAATGATGCAGGTGTGAAGGTTGTCTTTTCGAAGGATGGATGCAAGATGACAAGAGGATCTATGGTGCTTGTGAAGGGTACTTGGAGGGGAACTTTGTTTCAGCTGGAGGCATGCACTTCATAGTGCAATAGTTCTTTTGACCCAAGGAAACGAGCTACTGTCACTTCATCCCCACCATCTGAACATGCAGTGAAGAAATCTGTTGTAACCAGTTCTGATGGTTGTGCACATGCTTTGGAAGCTAAGTTTCCTGCTGAAAAGACTATGTTATGGCATTTGAGATATGGCCACATTGGTGAGAAGGGTCTGCATACCCTGAAAAATAAAAACCTTGTTAAGGGCTTAAATGATTTTTAATCTCGAGTTCAACTTTTCCGAACATTGCATTTATGGAAAGCAAAACTGTGTTTAGTTTTACTTTAGTTCTTACAAGTCTTTGGATGTATCAGATCTTATTCATTCTAATGTGTTTGGTCCTGTGAGTGTTCCTTTGATTTCAAAATCTGTATATTTTATATCTTTCATAGATGATTACAGTAGAAGGACATGGGTTTATTTTATCAGAAGCAAGACCAAAGTCTTTAGTTGGTTTAGGGAGTTTAAAGCCTTTGCTAAAAATTAGACTTGTAAAAAGATTAAGTGTTTGAGAAATGACAACGGTGGTGAGTTTTGTTTGGTAGAGTTTGATAAGTTCTACAAAGAGCAAGGGATTGAAAGACATAAGACAACTCCATATTGTCATGCCCACATTTCCCATGCGAACACAACATGTATTCATGCGTGTCATGTCCATATGCGTCATATGGTCATGATACGAACTATCAAAAATTTTTTCTTACTACTCTAAAAACTCCGTCCCACACGTAGGTGTGCTTGGCGGCGTATGCTTAAGGTGAAAATAATACAGTTGTCGGTGGGGTACCAAGTACATGTGTGCACACCTGACGCAAGAAAATGCGTGGTTTTCTCACTTAGGTCAATCTCACGAATTACATTTGAACAACAGTTGTTTTAGGTGATAGATCATTTTTCAGTAAAGCAAGGTCATCTGTTCTTCTTTCCATTTTCTAGAATTTAATATTAATTTCTCCTCCTTCAGACTTAGCATTTTCAATCAAGCCCGTTCATTTGCCCTCTCTTCCTTTTCTTGGAATTTAATTTTGATTGTATTTCTATCATGTTCATTTTACCGTTTCTTTGAAATTTAATTTTGATTATATTTCTATCTCATTCTCCTTCCTGTTGTGCAAGATCTTCTTATGTTATCCTATTTTTTTTCTTCATGTTCTTTATCGAACAACGTTAACACTATATCCTTTACATTATTCCTAATTTCTTGGTAAACCAGATCACTTAAATAGGGTTGGCTAACTTCACTCGACTCAGTCCCCCGAGGGCTCCACTCTAGGTTTTAGTTCAACGTTTGAATTAATTTTAATAATCACCTTGTTCCTATACATGATTAACAGTAGGTTAAACTTACTTAGTTCTCTTAGCCCTATTCGAAGATGCCACGCATTTTCTCCTCTTTGTTTTCCAAGGTTAGCTGTTCTTTCTCTTTCTCTTTTTTTTTTTCAATTAGACATTTATTCTCTAAATCTATAGTTGAGTTTAAAATGGCCACTCATGGAATGCCTGTGAGGGCTTGTTTGCGTTTATTTTTAGTGTCCTTTATAAATGAAAGGATCATATTTTCCTCTTCATTTTCCTGTTAAGTAATTTGTGATAATTGTTGAAACTTCTGAAAAACTCTTACTTAAAATTAAAATATATTTTCCTATGCTCTTTTTATATTATAATTATATTTCTCCTTATAAATTTAATTTAAATATATATATATATATATATACTGCCATTATCTCAGTTCACTTTAACTCACAATTTCATTAATAAGTTCCTTAACTGTAAAGTAAGTGTAGAATATATATATAATAAACAAATAAATATATATATATATAATTTGTTAAAACATATTACTATCCAATAATTCATTAAAAATAGAGCAATGAGTTAATTTATTTTTGCAAATATAAACATTGTATTTCTGAATTACAACTCTGAGTTTAAGCATCTATTCAATTCATATTATACAATATGCATAAATAAATCCCACTTTCCTTGATTTAAAATTTCCATTTCAAGTCAAATGTTTTAAACTACATATAGTTTGCCTTCAAATGAATAGTGAAAAGTGAATAGTAAAAGTAAATAGTGAATAGCAAAAGTGAATAGTGAATAGTGAATAGCAAATTACATCACTATGTGACTAACATTAAGTCACCAATAAGGAAGGAGGGAAACACGGTCACTACATGTGTTATGCAAACACAACCAATGCAATAACATCATGTAGGTAAGTATTATCAATGCGCTTCACGTACTCTTATGTGGAATCATGCCCTTCTCAAAGGTAACACGTCATCAATATAGTACATCGTAGCATGGCCTCGAGCAAATCACATGCCCATACCAAAATATAACCAAGATCCCATGTCAAATGTCAATAGTGTCGTCAAGGAAACAGAGCATGATAGGATAACACTATGGGCCTCTCAAAGGTCCATTCACTAAGGAGAAGTAGGGAGTACTTTGGCATAGGAAGGTATGGTTGGTTGGGTAATCCCAAACCCATGCCACAACACGTTGCCATAGCTTCCTAAGTTCTTCCTCTCCACTACTTAACTCCACACATGGAAGGTCTCCAACTCCAAGATTGGACCTTACAGGGTGTACATACAAGCAGCCACACAAGCATGAGTCCATCATACTTGTAGTTATACACTCAACCCATGGATGGATACCCAGTATTGCAAGCTCATGAGTACACTAAAGCATGTACAGGATAATCACAACACATAGCAAGCATGTTCATAACAGGTATTTACATCCACAAGGTAACACATAACACAATTCCCCTTTAATGTTCATTACTTAGTGAAGAAGGACAACTTTCATACCCCAAAGTCACATAATAATTACCATAAAGGTTCTCTAAGAAATTTACTCAAACATCAACTCAAATTAATCCATCTAGAGCATATTGGAATCCAACCATGACTTCACATTGAGAGATAAGGCAACACCCTCAAGTAAGTACACCAATTTACTAGCTATGCTTGATAGATCATAATCAAACCTAAACAACATTATTTCAACTCACAAGATGATGACTCACAACACATCACATATCATGGAGTTAACAATAACCCATAGAACACTACATATGCACTATGAAACCACCACACATTTATCTAACACAAGGTTCATAAATTAGAGGCCTATCACAAGAAAAATCTAATAGCAAGATCACATCTCTGATTTTACTATTCTACTATATGAAGCCCAAACATCTTTTCCGCACAAGGTATACATAACATGATATCAATTTCACACGAAAACAAAGTTATAAAATGCAAAAATTTATTTTGTAGAAGTACTTTACAAAAAGGTTTCCAAGCACACAAATTCCTCATTAAACAATTTAAGGACATATGTTAATTCTTAACAATTTGCCATGCATAAAACTAATTTTCACCTCTTTTTTTTTTCTTAGTATTTTTACAAGGTAATCTAATGAAATCACACACGTAACAAATTACACTCATAAAATTTAAAGCAAGATACAATTCATGCAATCTTTTCTAGTTATCAATCCAAAGGAAACAATGCCAATTTCTAATGATAACACGGGTTAGGGATTCAAGAGATTATGCCATTCAACCTTATGATAAACACACATCAAGTTCACAAGGCAAGAATAAATCAAATGGGTATTAAGATGTCTCCACAAAAATACACAAGGGCGAGGAAGGGTCCAATATAAGCCTCACCACCTAGACCAATTGACTCAAGAGGAAAATTGACCAAGAGGATCACAACCACCACAAAACACAAGCGGAAGACTTCGATAATCATGTGACAAGGCCATCATGAATACAAAACAAGAGGATGGGTATTCCTCCAAGGTGAAGGTTAGTCGACAAACCACAACCTCACTCTCTCGTAGCTACATGTAGTAGGACAGGGGTCAAACTATGCTCAACCCACTCCATGTCGGTCTAAACAACACGCAAACCCCAGAGCTCCTAATGTTGAAACATGTGCTCTGATACCAAATGTCATGCCCACATTTCCCATGCGAACACAACACATATTCATGCATGTCATGTCCACATGCGTCATGTGGTCATGATACGAACTATCAAAAATTTTCCCTTACTACTCTGAAAACTCCCTCGCACGTGTAGGTGTGCTTGGCAGCGTATGCTTAAGGTGAAAACAATACAGTTGTCGACGGGGTACCAAGTACATGTGTGTACACCCGACGCAAGAAAATGCATGGTTTCCTCACTTAGGTCAATCTCATGAATTAGATTTGAACAACAGTTGTTTTAGGTGATAGATTATTTTTTAGTAAAGCACGGTCATCTATTCTTCTTTCCATTTTCTGGAATTTAATATTAATTTCTCCTCCTTTAGACTTAGCATTTTCAATCAAGCCCATTCATTTGCCCTCTCTTCCTTTTCTTGGAATTTAATTTTGATTGTATTTCTATCACATTCATTTTACCGTTTCTCTGAAATTTAATTTTGATTGTATTTCTATCTCATTCTCCTTCCCGTTGTGCAAGATCTTCTTATGTTATCTTATTTTTTTTCTTCACGTTCTTTATCGAACAACGTTAACACTGTATCCTTTACATTATTCCTAATTTCTTGATAAACCAAATCACTTAAATAGGGTTGGTTAACTTCACTCGACTCAGTCCCCCTAGGGTTCTGCTCTAGGTTTTAGTTCAACGTTTGAATTAATTTTAATAATCACCTTGTTCCTAAACAAGATTAACGGTAAGTTAAACTTACTTAGTTCTCTTAGCCCTGTTTAAAGATGCCGCGCATTTTCTCCTCTTTGTTTTCCAAGGTTAGCTGTTCTTTCTCTTTCTCTTTTTTATTTTTTTCAATTGGATGTTTATTCTCTAAATCTACAGTTGAGTTTAAAATGGCCACTCATGGAATGCCTGTAAGGACTTGTTTGCGTTTATTTTCAGTGTCCTTTGTAAATGAAAGGATCATATTTTCTTCTTCATTTTCCTGTTAAGTAATTTGTGATAATTGTTGAAACTTCCGAGAAACTCTTACTTAAAATTAAAATATATTTTTCTATACTCTTTTTATATTATAATTATATTTCTCCTTATAAATTTAATTTATATATATATATATATATATATATATATATATATATATATATATATATATATACTATCATTATCTCAGTTCACTTTCTCATAATTCAATTAATAAGTTCCTTAACTGTAAAGTAAGTATGGAATATATATATATATATATATATATATATATATATATATATATATATATATAATAAATTTGTTAAAATAGATTACTATCCAATAATTCATTAAAAATAGAGCAATAAGTTAATTTATTTTTGCAAATATAAACATTGTATTTCCAAATTGCAACTCTAAGTTTAAGCATCTATTCAATTCGTATTATACAATATGCATAAATAAATCTCACTTTCCTTGATTTAAAATTTCCATTTCAAGTCAAATGTTTTAAACTACATATAGTTTGCCTTCAAATGAATAGTGAAAAGTGAATAGTAAAAGTAAATAGTGAATAGCAAAAGTGAATAGTGAAAATGAATAGTGAAAAATAAATAGTAAAAGTGAATAATGAAAGTGAATAGTAAATAGTGAATAGTGAATAATAAAAGTGAAAAGGTTCCCATCCTAGGAAGAGACCCTCAAGGTGGCGGTAATTTTAAAAGCAATACTGCAACCCAAATTTCATTATCTTTCATGGTAGCAAATTTACAACTTCGCTTATAACAAATGTAAAATTAATATTTCCACTAAGCTTACACAGAAATAATACTTTTACAAACTTAATTAAAACATCAACTAACTCACACTTTGCAAGTAGAAGAAGAAGGAACTAGATAATTTTAATATCCTTTAAAAAATAAATTTTCTTTTCCTTTTCTTATTTCTAAATAGTAAAACTTAATGAACAAGAAAATTACAACTATCAACCCAAGAATAGAGGATTTCCTCACAATTAAAAAAAAATACAATTTATACAACAATAGGGAGATAATTTTCTCCTTCTGGAAAATTGACAAGGAAGGAGCTATTAAAAGATCAGGCTCTCCTTAAAACTTAAGGAAAATAAAATATTTTCTAAGATCTAATAATCTTCTCCAAGCTTCACAATAAGCTCCCAGAAAACCTGCATATCACACAAGGGAAGAAACACCACACAAGCTGCTCTCCTCCCTACCGTAGACCCGCAAGAGGGTCACCCCCGAGCCAGGGAGATCATCCACACACCCAGGGTAGAACAGACCAAAAACCACTTCACAACAATAGAAACAAACACACAACACCCATGGTTTTACTCACAACACAAAAACTCAACTAAGGTGAGTTTAAAGAGGGTAGGGAAGTAGACTCACTCAACTCAAGGGTGTCATTCTTCTCATCATTTTATCACAACTTCTGTCATGGCCTCAAGCCAACAAACTTTAACTTTTCTCATAGCCTCAAGCCATTGAAATAATAAAAAATCTCAGGGATATCCCAAATAGGCTCTCAAGCTTTATAGCCCAACATGCCCTCAAGGCTTCCATATATCAAAACAAGAATGCACCCGAGGAGGTTCACACCTTCCCTTCCCCACACATGGTTGGATTCCAATATGCTCTAGATGGATTAATTTGAGTTGATGTTTGAGTAAATTTCTTAGAGAACCTTTATGGTAAATATTATGTGACTTTGGGGTATGAAAGTTATCCTTCTTCACTAAGTAATGAACATTAAAGGGGAATTGTGTTATGTGTTACCTTGTGGATGTAAATACCTGTTATGAACATGCTTGCTATGTGTTGTGATTATCCTGTACATGCTTAGTGTACTCATGAGATTGCGATACTAAGTATCTATCCATGGGTTGAGTGTATAACTACAAGTATGATGGACTCATGCTTGTGTGGCTGCTTGTATGTACACCCTGTAAGGTCCAATCTTGGACTTGGAGACCTTCCATGTGTGGAGTTAGTAGTGGAGAGGAAGAACTTAGGAAGCTATGGCAACGTGTTGTGGCATGGGTTTGGGATTACCCAACCAACCATACCTTCCTATGCCAAAGTACCCCCTACTTCTCCTTAGTGAATGGACCTTTGAGACTTCACTTTTTTTTGCAAGGGGACTTCATTCTTGCAGGGGGACTTCATTCTTGCATTCTTATCATGTCTAATTTCCTCTAGGAAATCTTCTTTTGGCATCCTCATTATGCCCAATTCATTCTCTATTCTCCTCTTCATAGCCTCATAATGCCAAAATTATTCTAGCCATCCTATATCCTCCATTCATTGTCCCTTGCTTGTGAAGTCATGGTTGGATTTCAATATGCTCTAAATGGATTAATGATCACAAGCAAGGGACAATGAATGGAGGATATAGGATGACTAAAATAATTTTGGCATTATAAGGCTATGAAGAGGAGAATAGAGAAGGAATTGGGCATAATGAGGATGCCAGAAGAAGATTTCCTAGAGGAAATTAGGCATGATAAGAATGTAAGAATGAAGTCCCCTTGCAAAAAAAAATGAAGTCCCCCTGCAAGAATGAAGTTTTTTTCTCCCTAATTGCTTAGAGAAGGTTCTTATTTATAGATTTTCTGAAAAGAGAATGGAGGGTGAGGATCAAGAGTTGAGATCAAGGGCTCTCATTATTTGTGAATTTTAAATTCACAGTGGAGGACAAAAATGAATTAAAGATTTATTTTTGGGAAGAGTGGATTATGACAAGTTGAATTAAAAATAACCCCACTCCTTTTTTCACTATTCCAAGTGGGATTAAAAAATATCCCCGCTATCCCAAGTGGAATTAAAAAATATCCCCACTATCCCAAGTGGAATTAAAAAAATATCCCCACTATCCCAAGTAGGATTAAAAAATATCTCCACTATCCCAAATGGGATTAAAAAATATCCCCACTATCCTAAGTGGGATTAAAAAATATCCCCACTCATGAAGGACCACACCACTTCATAGGGACTCTCACCAAAAGTGAGGGAACAAGATGATAAGCCCCTCGATTAGTGGTGGACCATAGAGTCATTTCAAGCCATGGTAATGGAGAAGGGATGGGCTTGAGTGTTGATCCCACTCATCCTATCCTTCCCATGCTTCCAAATTCGTCACTTAACTTCACTGTGAAGTTAAGGTGACCATACAGAGGTTAACCAAGGGTTACCCAAGTCAAAAGTGACCCTAGACCCATGGGGTATAACCCAGGGTCAATTTAAACTTAGTTAGGACACCCAAGGTCAAGTTAAGACACAAGAAAAGGGTCTCAAATATTTAAATTAAAAAAATAAAATTTAAATACAATTCTTACAACACAAATCATAATTCAATTTTACAAAATAGTAGACCTAACCCATTCAACCTCATGCAAGACAATATTACAACATTACAACATAGCACCAAAAACAGAGTTGATCTTGGTTCCTCATGGAACTAGATCGGCTTCACAAGGGAACGAAAACAAAGTTATAAAATGTAAAATTTTATTTTGTAGTACTTTACAAAAAGGTTTCCAAGCACACAAATTCCTCATTAAACAATTTAAGGACATATGTTAATTCTTAACAATTTGCCATGCATAAAACTAATTTTCACCTCTTTTTTTTTTCTTAGTATTTTTACAAGGTAATCTAATGAAATCACACATGTAACAAATTACACTCATAAAATTTAAAGCAAGATATAGTTCATGCAATCTTTTCTAGTTATCAATCCAAAGGAAATAATGCCAATTTCTAATGATAACAAGGGTTAGGGATTCAAGAGATTATGCCATTCAACCTTATGATAAACACACGTCAAGTTCACAAGGCAAGAATAAATCAAATGGGCATTAAGATGTCTCCACAAAAATACACAAGGGCGAGGAAGGGTCCAATGCAACCCTCACCACCTAGACCAACTGACTCGAGAGGAAAATCGACCAAGAGGATCACAACCACCACAAAACACAAGCGGAAGACTTCGATAATCATGTGACAAGGCCATCATGAATACAAAACAATAGGATGGGTATTCCTCCAAGGTGAAGGTTAGTTGACAAACCACAACCTCACTCTCTCGCAGCTACATGTAGTAGGACAAGGGTCAAACTATGCTCAACCCACTCCATTTCGGTCTAAACAACACGCAAACCCCAGAGCTCCCAATGTTGAAACATGTGCTCTGATACCAAATGTCATGCCCACATTTCCCATGCAAACACAACACGTATTCACGCATGTCATGTCCACATGTGTCATGTGGTCATGATATGAACTATCAAAAATTTTTCCTTACTACTCTGAAAACTCCTTCGCACACGTAGGTGTGCTTGGCGGCATACGCTTAAGGTGAAAATAATACAGTTGTCGGCGGGGTACCAAGTACATGTGTGCACACCCGACGCAAGAAAATGCATGGTTTCCTCACTTAGGTCAATCTCATGAATTACATTTGAACAACAGTTGTTTTAGGTGATAGATTATTTTTCAGTAAAGCACAGTCATCTATTCTTCTTTCCATTTTCTGGAATTTAATATTAATTTCTCCTCCTTCAGACTTAGCATTTTTAATCAAGCCCGTTCATTTGCCCTCTCTTCCTTTTCTTGGAATTTAATTTTGATTGTATTTCTATCACGTTCATTTTACCATTTCTCTGAAATTTAATTTTGATTGTATTTCTATCTCATTCTCCTTCCCATTGTGCAAGATCTTCTTATGTTATCCTATTTTTTTTCTTCACGTTCTTTATTGAACAGCGTTAACACTGTATCCTTTACATTATTCCTAATTTCTTGGTAAACCAGATCACTTAAACAGGGTTGGCTAACTTCACTCAACTCAGTCCCCCTAGGGTTCCGCTCTAGGTTTTAGTTCAATGTTTGAATTAATTTTAATAATCACCCTGTTCCTAAACAGGATTAATGGTAGGTTAAACTTACTTAGTTCTCTTAGCCCTGTTCGAATATGCCGCACATTTTCTCCTCTTTGTTTTCCAAGGTTAGCTGTTCTTTCTCTTTCTTTTTTTTTTTTTTCAATTGGACGTTTATTCTCTAAATCTACAGTTGAGTTTAAAATGACCACTCATGGAATGCCTGTGAGGGCTTGTTTGCATTTATTTTCAGTGTCCTTTGTAAATGAAAGGATCATATTTTCCTCTTCATTTTCCTGTTAAGTAATTTGTGATAATTGTTGAAACTTCCGAGAAACTCTTACTTAAAATTAAAATATATTTTCCTATGCTCTTTTTATATTATAATTATATTTCTCCTTATAAATTTAATTTAAATATATATATATATATATATATATATATATATATATATATATATATATATATATATATATATATATATATACTGCCATTATCTCAGTTCACTTTAGCTCACAATTTCATTAATAAGTTCCTTAACTGTAAAGTAAGTATAGAATATATATATAATAATTATATATATATAATTTGTTAAAACAGATTACTATCTAATAATTCATTAAAAATAGAGCAATGAATTAATTTGTTTTTGTAAATATAAACATTGTATTTCCAAATTGCAACTCTGAGTTTAAGCATCTATTCAATTCGTATTATACAATATGCATAAATAAATCTCACTTTCCTTGATTTAAAATTTCTATTTCAAATGAAATGTTTTAAACTACATATAGTTTGCCTGCAAATGAATAGTGAAAAGTGAATAGTAAAAGTGAAAAGGTTCTCATCCTAGGAAGAGACCCTCAAGGTGGCGATAATTTTAAAAGTAATACTACAACCCAAATTTCATTTCTTTCATGGTAGCAAAATTACAACTTCGCTTATAACAAATGTAAAATTAATATTTCCACTAAGTTTACACAGAAATAATACTTTTACAAACTTAATTAAAACATCGACTAACTCACACTTTGCAAATAGAAGAAAGAACTAGATAATTTTAATATCCTTTTAAAAATAAATTTTCTTTTCCTTTTCTTATTTCTAAATGGTAAAACTTAATAAACAAGAAAATTACAACTATCAACCCAAGAACAAAGGATTTCCTCACAACTTAAAAAAAAAACAATTTATACAACAATAGGGAGATAATTTTCTCCTTCTGGAAAATCGACAAGGAAAAAGCTATTAAAAGATCACGCTCTCCTTAAGACTTAAGGAAAATAAAATATTTTTTAAGATCCAATAATCTTCTCCAAGATTCACAATAAGTTCCCAGAAAACCTGCATATCACACAAGGGAAGAAACACCACACAAGCTGCTCTCCTCCCTACCGTAGACCTGCAAGAGGGTCACCCTTGAGCTAGGGAGATCATCCACACACCCAGGGTAGAACAGACCAAAAACCACTTCACAACAATAGAAACAAACACACAAAAACCTAACTAAGGTGAGTTTAAAGAGGGTAGGGAAGTAGACTCACTCAACTCAAGGGTGTCATTCTTCTCATCATTTTATCACAACTTTTGTCATGGCCTCAAGCCAACAAACTTTAACTTTTCTCATGGCCTCAAGCCATTCAAATAATAAAAATTCTCAGGGATATCCCAAATAGGCTCTCAAGCCTTATAGCCCTCTAGGCTCAAAATTACCAACATGCCCTCAAGGCTTCCATATATCAAAATAAGAATGCACCCGAGGAGGTTCACACCTTCCCTTCCCCACACATGATGAGCATTTTCTTCCAACTGGAAGAAGCTCTTTCAAACACCCAACACAACCCTAAAATAGCAGAAATAACACATAGACATGTTAGATCTAGGGCACACAATTGAGAGGGGGGTGAATCAATTGTACAAAACTTGCTTTTACTTTAAACACTTGATTCTTCTTTATTAGATAACATCATATTAGTTAACCATTCATGAAAGCAAGAGCATAAACACAGGAGCAGATAAACATCAACACATTGAACACCAAGATTTTGACGTGGAAAACCTGGTTAAGGGAAAAACCACGGGGTGATTAACCCAAGGATTATTCTCTGTTAGAAGAATAATAAAAATGGATGGCACATGCCAATTAGGGCTCACTGCCTAAGCACACTGCTCACAAGGAGGCACACTGCCTACAAAGAGACACACTGTCTACATAGTGATAAGAATCACAAACTTGAACTAGAGAATGACATCTTTACCATGCCTAGATCAGTTCCATTTATGCTCAAACCTTCTGCTCTATTCTTTGTGCTCTTCTTCGCTACCACACCCTCATCATCACAAGACACACTTTAAAATGAATTCACAATCCCTTATTTATACAAGACATCAACTTAGGAACAACCATCTAAGTCGGCAATCACCTACAAGATCATCTGCAAGACGTGTAATACATCCAATCGGCCAGACTAAACATGAACATCTTCATCCAGAAGAATATCTTTAATTCAGAGCTCTACCACTGATGCAGAACGACAACACAACCTCCACATGATCCAAGAACCTTCACAAGCTTGTCTGAATGACCAGGTACATCTGCACTTCCTTGACTTATCAGAATCTCTTCTCTTCTTCATCCAAAACTTCAAGAACACAGTCTACCACCACCGTCATAATGCAAAAGGTACTTCCAGATCTCCAAAATATATACAAATACAGATGACACATCACAAGGACATCCCAAACACTCCTTCCAATCCACAGAACAAGACAATGCACTTTCGGATCTCACCGGACCTTTCTGTAACACTCTGTCACTCCGGAGCATCTTCCGGAATTGGTTCTACTTGATCAATCACAACTTCTTCATATCTTCATGCGAACCTCTAAAATCTTAACTGGAGCATCTCAAGACTCATATCTACAAACCCTTTAATCCACATCCTCTGATCCTCAACCTATATAATACTTTTGCCTTCTTCTCATCACTGTTCTTCACTGTTCCAGATAGAGACTAATTTTCTCAATATCCTCAGCTCACAGCTCACCTAATCCTTCTCATCAAAGCAATATGAGTATGTTGACATCAATGACAACACTGGTTAACCTCATACTTGCAACAATCTCCCCCTTTGTCATTGATGGCAAAATATGATGTGAAAAACCATCAAGACAAGAACTACTCCTTTCTATCACAGCTCTTCCTATCAGCAACAACTCTTCACATGTCTTCTCTTTCTGTACTGCTCCCCCTTTGATCAACAGCCACTTGTTTTTCACATGTCTTCTCTCCCCCTTTAACATCAATGGCAAAGGGCTCATACTTGCAATTTCAACACCTTAGAATCATACTAGCTGCTCCCCCTAAGTGGCAGCTCCCCATCACCAATCCAGATCACAGGATATGACTGTGAAATCCACTGGACTGATGCACACCAGTGCATCCTAGTTCATCACCGGAGGGGCCATAACCCCTAACTTCTCCCTAAGATACTCAAAAGAATCCTTGGGAAGAGGTTTAGTAAAGATATCTACAATCTGATCCTTTGAAGGTACATACTCCAATCTGACTTCATCCTTGTTCACTTGCTCTCTTAGAAAATAAAACTTGATAGATATGTGCTTGGTCTTAGAATGCAACACTGGATTCTTAAAAATATTTATTGCACTTGAATTATCATAGAAAATTGTGATAGGCTCCTCATATTCTACTTTAATGTCTATTAACATTTGCTTCATCCATAAAATTTGAGTGCAACTACCTGCTGCAGCAATGTATTCTGCTTCAGTTGTAGATAGAGATATTGCCTCTTGTTTCTTACTTAGCCAAGAAACCAACCTTTTTCCCAAAAAGAATGCTCCTCCACTTGTGCTCTTCCTATCATCCACATCTTCTGCCCAATCTGCATCTGTATATGCATGAAGAGAAAAATCCTAATCTCTAGGATACCACAAACCATACTCCACTGTCCCTTTTAGGTATCTAAAAATTCTTTTGATTGCCATGACATGAGATTCTCTGGGATCAGCCTGGAATCGTAAACAGCCTGCATTATATCTGGTCTAGTTTGAGTGAGATACAACAATCCACCAATCATTGATCTGTACTTTGTTTGGTCTGCCTTAGGAGAGTCATCATCTTTTCTCAACTTGCATCCGGTTGCCATGGGAGTATTCATTGGTTTTGAATCTTCCATCCCAAATTTCCTTAACAATTCTTTTGCATCTTTGGTCTGAGAAATGAAGATCCCTTTCTTTGTTTGAGTAATTTGCAGACCCAAGAAGAAATTTATTTCACCAAGCATGGACATCTCAAACTCACTTTTCATTTGATTTGGAAAAGTTTTACACATACTATCTCTCCCTCCAAAAATGATATCATCCACAAATACTTCAACAATCAAAATGTTTTCTTGATCAATTTTGAAATACAAATTATTGTCAGCAGTACCTTTGTTGAAATCAATCTTCAAAAGATGTTTGTCCAACCTCTCATACCATGCTCTTGGAGCTTGCTTTAGACCATACAATGTCTTTTCTAATTTGCAAACCATATCACCATGCTATGATAACTGAAATCCATCCGGTTGTTCAATGTATACCTCTTCTTCCAAGTCACCATTTAGGAAAGCAGATTTGACATCCATCTGATACACTTTGAAATCTTTGAAGGCAGCAAATGCAAGAAATAGTCTGACAGCTTCAATTCTTGCCACCGGAGCAAATGTTTCTTCAAAATCAATTCCTTCTATTTGAGAGTAGCCTTTGTAGACCAATCTGACTTTGTTTCTGATTACTTCACCAACTTCATTTAGTTTGTTCTGGAAGACCCATTTGGTTCCAATCACATTTTTGTCTCTGGGTCTGGGAACAAGATCCCAAGTGTGATTTTTCTCAATTTGCATCAACTCTTCCTCCATTGCTTTGGTCCAATTTTCATCATTGCAAGCTTCATTAATTGTATTAGGATCAATCTTTGAAATCAGACAGTATTCATTTAAATTTTGAGCAATTCTTCTCCTTATTTGTACCCCTTTGCTTTTGTCACCTATGATCTGATCTTCAGAGTGGTTTAGAGTTATATACCTTGGAACTTTGGGAGTTTCTTGCATTACTGTTTCCTGATCAGGCTCATTCAGACAAACCTCTTCTTCCTGATTTACCAGATCAGTCTAAATCTGAATTTCAGAGGAGGGTTGAACTTCTTGAACTAGAGAATCATTCTGATCATCTTCATCATATTCATAAAATATTGAAGGCTTCTCAACTCCTTCATCAACCTTCACATTTGTACTTTCTATTATCTTTCTCAGTCTCTTGTTGTAACACCGGTATGCTTTGCTTTGAGTAGAGTAACCCAAGAAAATTCTTTCATCACTTCTAGCATCGAACTTTCCTAGATCTTCATCTCTTTTGATGTAACATTTGCTACCAAATACTCTGAAATATCTCACAGTAGGAGTTATACCAAACCAAAGTTCATAAGGAGTCTTACCAGTATTGCTTCTCATTTGAACTCGATTGAGAGTGTAGACTGCAGTGCTGACAGCTTCTCTCTAAAACATCTGAGGAACATTTGCTTCCATCATCATTGTCCTAGATGCTTCCTGGATGGTCCGGTTCTTTCTCTCAACTACTCCATTCTGCTGTGGGGTCCTAGGAGCAGACAACTATCTCTTTATACCATGCTTTTCACAAAAATCTATGAATTCACCGGATGTGAATTCACCACCTCTATCAGACCTCAGACATTTCAGTTTCAATCCGGTTTGATTTTCTACCATAGCTTTGAAGATTTTGAACTTCTCAAGAGCTTCTGATTTCTCTTTTAGAAAGGTAACCCACATCATCTGAGAGTGGTCATCAATCAGTAACATGAAATATCTATCTCCTTGCATACTCTGGATTCTTGTCGGACCACATAGATCAGTATGAACTAATTCCAATAATCTGGTAGATGACTGATCCTTGCTTTTGAAAGAGACTCTGCTCTGTTTACCTAGTTGACATTCTTTACACAAACTATTTGTAGGTTTCACCAATTTTGGAAGATCTCTTACAGCCTGAGTATTGCTTATCTTGATGATGTTGTCAAAATTCACATGACACATCCTTCTATGCCATAACCAACTCTGATCAACTTGAACAAATAGCTTTTATTAGAACCAACTAGATGAAAGATTTTACCTTTTGTTTGAGTACCAGATGCAATCTCAGTTCCGAAGCTTTCAAAGATCCTGCATCTTCCATTCTTGAATTGGAGATCATAACCTTTGTCTACTAACTGACCAATACTGAGAAGATTGTGTTTCAAACCTTCAACATACAGTACATTACCAGTTTTGCTTTTTCCATCAAAAGAAATAGTTCCCCTACCTCTGATTCTGCCAGCTGAATTATCACCAAATTTTACCATTCCTCCTTCATACCTTTCCAAATCTAAGAACTTGTTATTGTCACCTGTCATATGGTGAGAACATCCACTGTCAATAACCCAATCATCCTTTTCTTCAACTTGAGCAGCCAAAGCTCTTTCCACAACCTTATTATTGACAGATTCAGAGGATATTGGATCTTCTTCCTTGATGGCAATAAACACCCATTCATTTCCAGATGATCTGTTTCCCATTTCTGATTCATCATCTGTTACACCTTCATTATCATCTTCTTCATGAACATAGTAATAGTTCTTTTGGAACCTTTGTCTGTTAGAATTTGATCTTGTAGTTCTTTCCAGACATCTTGAGGCAAAATGACCAATCTTATTGCAGTTGAAGCACTTAAAAGGTAACTTTCCTTCATACTTACCAGATCCTCTTGGCAGTCTTTTTGCAATAAGGGCTTCATGATGAGTTGTTTCTACTTCTTCCTCTTCCATGTCTTTCCTTGCCTAATCATACCATGACAGCTTCCTTGAAGAGTTTTCTCTCGGATCAAATCTTTGTTTGCCTTTCACATAGGCACTAGCTTTGAATGCAGATTCAGTCTTGGGGGGATCATCTCCAAACTCAGTCATTTCAAAAACAGCCAGTTTGCCAACCAATTGCTCTCTTGTAACAGTCGTATGGGCTCTGAATTCATCAATGGCAACAACCTTGATTTTGTAGGCAGTAGGAAGGGATCTGAGAATTTTGCAGACAATCTCATTTTCATCCAGAACTCCACTAGCATTTCTGATTCCACACACCAGCTCATTTACTTTTGGCATAAAGGTAGTGATATTTTCATCATCTCTCATTTTCAATCTTTCAAATTTCCCTTTGAGACTTTGCAACCTTGCACTCTTGACAAACTCATCTCCTTCATGCAGAAGTTCCAGTTTAACCCAAATCTCATATGCAGTAAGTAGGTCAATAACATTTGAGAGTTCTGAGTCATTCAATGCGCTTAGAAGAGCTTCTTTGGTTTGCAGATTGTTTTCAGCATCCGTAATTTCATTCAGAGTTGTCAGACCACCTTGTGGAGGTACATATGGTTTTGTGACCATGGACAAGTATGCTTTTCCCATACACTGCAAATGACATTTCATGCGACCTTTCCAGAGAGAGAAGTTGGTTCCATCGAACTTCAGACTATCCTTCTTATATAACGACATTCTGGATCTCCTCAAGCAGTTAAGCTCCTTTTAGAGGAACTTGGCTCTGATACCAATTGTTAGATCTAGGGCACACAACTGAGAGGGGGGGTGAATCAGTTGTACAAAACTTGCTTTTACTTTAAACACTTGATTCTTCTTTATTAGATAATAGCATATTAGTTAACCATTCATGAAAGAAAAAGCATAAACACAGGAGCAGATAAACATCAAGACATTGAACACCAAGATTTTGACGTGGAAAACCCGGTTAAGGGAAAAACCATGGGGTGATTAACCCAAGGATTATTCTCTGTTAGAAGAATAAGAAAAATGGATGGCACATGCCAATCAAGGCTCACTACCTAAGCACACTGCTCACAAGGAGGCACACTACCTACAAAGAGACACACTGTCTACATAGTGATAAGAATCACAAACTTGAACTGGAGAATGACATCTTTACCATGCCTGGATCAGTTCCATTTACGCTCAAACCTTCTGCTCTGTTCTTCACGCTCTTTTTCACTACCACACCCTCATCATCACAAGACACACTTCAAAATAAATTCATAATCCCTTATTTATACAAGACATCGACTTAGGAACAACCATCTAAGTCAGCAATCACCTACAAGATCATCTGCAAGATGTGTAATACATCCGGTTGGCCAGACTGAACAAGAACATCTTCATCCAGAAGAATATCTTCAATTCTGGGCTCTACCACTGATGCGGACTGACAACACAACCTCCACATGAGCCAAGAACCTTCACAAGCTTGTCTGAATGACCAGGTACATCCACACTTCCTTGACTTATCAGAATCTCTTCTCTTCTTCATTCAGAACTTCAAGAACACAGTCTACCACCACTGTCATAATGCAAAAGGTACTTCTAGACCTTCAAACTATATACAAATAGAGATGACACATCACAAGGACATCCCAAACACTCCTTCCAATCCACAGAATAAGACAATGCACTTCTAGATCTCACCGGACCTTTCTGTAACACTCTGTCACTCTGGAGCATCTTCCGTAACTGGTTCTACTTGATCGATCACAACTTCTTCATATCTTCATGCGAACCTCTAAAATCTTAACTGGAGCATCTTAAGACTCATATCTACAAACCCTTTAATCCGCATCCTCTGATCCTCAACCTATACAGTACTTTTGCCTTCTTCTCATCACTGTTCTTCACTGTTCTGGATAGAGACTAATTTTCTCAATATCCTCAGCTCACAGCTCACCCAATCCTTCTCATCAAAGCAATATGAGTATGTTGACATCAATGACAACACTGGTTAACCTCATACTTGCAACAAGACAACCATTGCAAATTCACATTCATCAAACAAGAACAAAACATACATAGGTGAGTAAACTGGCTCACTAACCTTTACAAGCCCAATTATGGAAGTATTTTGAAGAAGAGCTCCACACCTAGCCTCCTCTTCTAAGTTCTCCTTCCTAAAAAAGAAATCTTTCTATGATCACAAGCAAGGGACAATGAATGGAGGATATAGGATGGCTAGAATAATTTCGGCATTATGAGGCTATGAAGAGGAGAATAGAGAAGGAATTGGGCATAATGAGGATGCCAAAAGAAGATTTCCTAGAGGAAATTAGACATGATAAGAATGCAAGAATGAAGTCCCCCTACAAGAATGAAGTCCCCTTGCAAAAAAAATGAAGTCCCCCTGCAAGAATGAAGTTTTTTTCTCCCTAATTGCTTAGAGAAGGGTCTTATTTATAAATTTTCTGAAAAAAGAATGGAGGGTGAGGATCAAGAGTTGAGATCAAGGGCTCTTATTATTTGTGAATTTTAAATTCATAGTGGAGGATAAAAAAGAATTAAAGATTTATTTTTTGGAAGAGTGGATTATGACAAGTTGAATTAAAAATAACCCCACTCCTTTTTCCACTATTCCAAGTGGGATTAAAAAATATCCCCACTATCCCAAGTGGAATTAAAAAAATATCTCCACTATCTCAAGTGGGATTAAAAAATATCTCCACTATCCCAAGTGGAATTAAAAAATATCTCTACTATCCCAAGTGGGATTAAAAAATATCCCCACTCTCCCAAGTGGGATTAAAAAATATCCCCACTCATGAAGGACCACACCACTTCATGGGGACTCTCACCAAAAGTGAGAGAACAAGAAGATAAGCCCCTCCATTATTGGTGGACCATAGAGTCATTTCAAGCCTTGGTGATGGAGAAGGGATGGGCTTGAGTGTTGATCCCACTCATCCTATCCTTCACATGCTTTTAAATTCGTCACTTAACTTCACTGTGAAGTTAAGGTGACCATACGGAGGTTAACCAAGGGTTACCCAAGTCAAAAGTGACCCTAGACCCATGGGGTATAACCCAGGGTCAATTTAAACTTAGTTAGGACACCCAGGGTCAAGTTAAGACACAAGAAAAGGGTCTCAAAAATTTAAATTAAAAAAATGAAATTCAAATACAATTCTTACAACACAAATCATAATTCAATTTTACAAAAGGGTAGACCTAACCCATTCAACCTCATGCAAGACAATATTACAACATTACAACATTGCACCAAACACAGAGTTGATCTTGGTTCCTTGTGGAACTAGATCAGCTTCACAAGGGATTACAACATAAGGTACGGAATGATCTCCAATATCTGTGGTTTTGTTAGCAATACCTAAACACTTAACCTCAAAGTTAATTTCATATATACATATCATAGCCGAAGCAAATTTAATACATGCATTTTAAAGCATACCACAGTTCTTATAAACATAATGAAATCACATGACAATTTTCTTTCTAACATAACCCAATTAGTTTCCCTGTTATGTAAACATTAATCGGACATCACCCAATTAGTTTTTCCTATAAAATAAACATCTATCTAACATCACCTGATTTATTTTCTTTTAACATAATAAGGTTTAATAGTTTGAAAATCTGGGATCAACAGTCCCACAAATGTAAAAGTATCAACAACAGTAAGGTAATTAGTCACATGTATAGGAATGAAAAAGTGTAGGCCTCACACATATACCCCACAGCAAAATGGTGTTGTAGAGAGGATGAACATGACACTAATTGAGAAGGCTAGGAGTATGCTTAGTGGAGCAAGCCTTGAACAAAAGTTTTGGGCTGAAGCTATTACCACTGCTTGCTATCTGGTAAACAAATCTCCTACATCAGCTCTTGTTGGAAAAACACCTATGGAGGTGTGGTCTGGTAAGAATCCTTCAGTAAGGTATCTTCATGTTTTTGGTTGTGAGGCATATGCACATGTGCCTAGGGAGAAATGGTCTAGGTTGGAGAACAAGGCTATTAAATGTATCTTCATTGGCTATGGTGTCGATGTGAAAGGATACAAGCTTTGGGATCCCGTGACTGAGAAATTGTTGTATAGCAGAAGTTTTATCTTCAGAGAGCTAACACTCTCTTCCATTTTTCTACAACCAGAACAGTCAGAAAAGAAAGAAGATGTGATTCAGTTTCCTTCTACCCCTGAGAAGATTGAACTGACAGACCTTATGAGGCCTGATGATGAGAAGAGCTCTAGCAAATCTGGAAGCAAAGAAGAAGTAGAACCTTAATCTCAGCCATTGAGGAGGTCTACATGAATAAGAAAGCAACCTGATTGGTTTGGTTATTCATTACTTGATTCTAGTTGTGCTTTTGCTTTACTTTCTAACACTGATGAGCCTAGAACTGTGAAAGAGGCTATGGGCATGAAAGATGCAGGTTCCTGGAAGGAGGCCATGGAAGATGAGATGGCTTCTTTGGAAAAGAACAAAACATGGGACTTGGTGCCTTTTCTTGATGGATGGAAACCCGTTGGTTGCAAATGCGTGTTCAAGAAGAAATTTGGTGTAGATGACAGTGTTGAAAAGTACAATGCTAAATTGGTTGCGAAGGGGTGCTCACAAGTGGAGGGAATTGATTATGGTGAAATTTTCTCTCCGGTTGCAAAGATGACATTCATTAGATTTCTGTTATCTCTTGCAGCTGCTTATGATTTAGAGATAGAATAGATGGATGTGAAAACAACTTTCCTTCATGGTGATTTGGAGGAAGAAATCTACAGCTAGAGCATTACATAGAGAAAGGAAAAGAAAATTTGGTTTGCAAGCTTAACAAGTCTTTGTATGGTTTGAAGCAGTCTCCTAGGATGTGGTACTTGAAGTTTGATGCCTTTGTGTTGTCAATTGGTTATCTGAGATCGAAATTGGATCACTGTGTGTATTATAAGTTCGATGGTGATCGTATTCTCATTGTTGCATTATATGTTGATAATATGTTGCTCATTGGGAAGGGTAAGAATATGATTTCAAATTTTAAGTCTCACTTGGTAACACAATTTGAAATGAAAGATTTAGGGGCAGCCAGGTACATTCTTGGAATGGAAATCAGAAGGGACAGAACTAACAGAAAACTTTGGTTAAGCCAGAGTAAGTATGTGAAGATCGTGTTGGACAGGTTTAGCATGGCAGATTGTAAACCGTTGAGTGTTCCTGTTTCATTGGGGACAAAGTTGTCTATTAATGATTGTCTGAAATCTCTTGGTGAGGTGGAGGACATGAGCAGAGTATCTTATGCTAGTGCTATTGGTGGTTTGATGTATTCTATGGTCTGCACAAGACTAAACATTGCCCAAGCAGTGGGAGTCCTTAGTCAGTTTATGGCTAATCCTGGATGGGTACATTGGGATGCAGTCAATTGAGTATTCAGATATTTGAGGGGTACTTCTGAGTATTCCATTTGATATCATGGCAATACTACAAGACCTCTGCATTCAGTTTGTATTCGTGGATTTGTGGATTCTGATTGGGTAGGTGACATTGACAATAGGATATCCACTAGTGCTTATGTGTTTGCACTATTTGGTGGTGCGATTAGTTGGATGAGTAAGCGACAACCTGTAGTTGCTTTGTCCACTACAGAAGTTGAGTATATAGCTGCTACTCATGCTTGTAAGGAATTCATTTGGCTTAAGAGGTTGTGTTCTGATATTGGTATTAATATGGGTTAGATTATGATCAGTTGTAACAGTCAGAGTGCAATTTGACTTGCGAAGAATCCAACTTTCCATGCTAGAACAAAGCACATTGATGTTCAGTTTCACTTCATGTGAGACATGGTTGAGGATGGGAAGGTAAATTTGGAGAAGGTAGATACTTTGAAAAATGTTGCAGATGCATTGATGAAGCCAGTGGGCACAGAGAAGTTTAGATGGTGTTCGGAGTCTATAGGCCTCTCGGCTTATAGCAATTAAATCTTGTTATTCTATTGGCTCTTACAAGGTGTTTGACAAGTGGGAGAATGTTGGGAATTAAGGTGTCTCAACCTTGGTAATTCATTGCATTATTTATGATTGTATTTATTTATTCATTGCCTATGTTGTAAATTAATTGTAAATTCTATATTGTCATTTTGTGGGATGTGGCACAGTGATGTGTCATCCTACATGGAAGATGACAACTTGTAATTTTGTCCTCACATGAGGAGATAGGTGTCCTACTTTGTGGTAGGAATATTTTTCCATGTGTCGGCATTTTGGATGTTGTGTAAGGGAATGTTTGACCGAAATGATTATGATGGATTCCTATGACGAAGTTATGACATTTAAAAGTTAGAAATAGAAGCTTGTAAGATAGGTGAAGACATGTGTCATGAAGCATCTTTGAAAAAGGCATATTTGGGTGCCCCAAGGTGGACTATGAAATGTTGTAAGAGAATATGCTATTTATAGCCTGTGTATGACAGATTCTCTTACAGCGGTATGTTGTAACTGCTATGACAGATTCTATGACAGTCGTAAGAGTCATAAGAGCATCTGTCATAGCCCATTTTGGAAATAGGTGACCTCTTTGGGATGGGATCTATGGACAAGTGTTTGGTACATTTTACAATGTTGACCAAGTGTCCTTAGGTGTGGGTTTTGGGCCATGAGGCCAAGTTGGATGCCCATTCCAAGATAGGACCAATTTTGCCTTGTATATTCTATATAAATAGGTGCTTGGAGGAGATGTATTACAGGTTTAACAGGTACTATTATGCTGCTAGTTTGTCTCCAGATATGAGTGTTGCAGAATCCTGAGAGCTTGCATTGCAAGTGTGTTTTAAACATTCTTTGATAATACATTATGCAGGTTTTGGAGTGGGGTTTTTCACCCGATAAGGGTTTTCCCCATGTATATCTTGTGTCTCTCTTCTTGTGTCTCACCTTCTCTATTATTTGTTTGCTGCAATATCTCATTATTATGGTTTAATGTTGCTGTAATAGTTAGGATAAATTTGAATTTGTACTCTCCTCCCCTCATTAGATTAGTGTAGGAAGCGATTTCCGTACACCTAGCTTCCTTTTAGTTGGTATCAGAGCCTGGCCAGTTTTGGTCTTATCTATTGGGTAGGGGTTTTTTAAGCTAATTTTAGGTTGAGTGGGAGTCTTGTGCAGAGTATTCTATATATTATTGTAGCAAGGAGATGAAAACCACATCAAGAAGGTTAGAGGTTGAGAAATTCAATGGCACTAATTTCGAGTTGTGGAAATTAAAGATGGAGGACCTACTTTTGATCGTGACTTAGTGATTCCTCATTATTCTCTCTTGAGATCATCTATATATGTGTATTCTTTTTGCATACTTAATGAAGATGGAGACTTAGGTTACGTCCAAATTGTATATCTTGAGTAATCTCACGAATGATTTCTAGATGTGTAACTATGAATTGCTGCACTCTGTAGAGGTATATTCACAATGTGCATGTTGTCATCATTCCTTATTTTACCTTTGAAGATTTGCACCTGTCATGTGTAGTCATGGACGATCCTGGCAAATCATGGTTTGGTTTTCATCTCCTTTCATGAAAGTGTCAAAGATACATGTGGATCAATGATCAAACTTCAATTAATTTTAGTAAATTTACAATTTCAGTTTGTTTTCTTTTAAATTCTATAAATCATCATCATAATTGCAAATATTGACAAATGATAAGCAGAATATAGATAAATATGCAAGATTCATGTAGATAATTGAACATCTTAGCATATTTGAGAAAATTGCATGTAATGTTGAGAATATCATGAAAATATTTGGAAATAATGGCAGAAATATCAGCTTGTAGGCACAATACTTAGAAGAATTTAAAGTGTAGAAGTAGAATTGTGTGAGGATTAGTTCAATTTTAGAAGAACTAATCAAAGTTAGAAGAATCATCATAAATAATCTTAGTTGGAGTAAATAACAGAAGAATTAATTAAACTTAAGATAAATATCCATGTATACATGCATATCCTGTTGGCAAGAGACACATTGGAGCTTCATGATTGTTGTCATTGATGGCAACAAAGTTCATCCCACACATCCGTAGGACATGGTGTGCCTATCGAAAGTCAGATTGAAGAGTGTTGTGGTCTGGTAAGCAAGAACAGAGTATGTGGCAAGGTCTGACAATCAGGTCCGGATCTCTTAGAGGAAGTATCCTTGGAAAGTGTAGACTTTGGGAAGTCAAGAGGAGTATCTTGACTGATAGATTCCAGGAATTGAGCCTTTGATGATGGAGTAAAGAGATATAAGCATTCAAGTATTGGGGTCCGGTTTGGTAGAACAGACAAAGGAAGAACTGGCAGGCAGAGCATCAGAAGTTATTCTGGATGAGATGTCAATGGTGATAAATATTCCTAAGGTATCATTCATGGCTGGCCGACTTGTTAGATAACTTTTCTAAGTTTCTTTTTAATCCGCATTAATTGGGAAGTAAGGATTCAACCGACAGACTAGAGTTTGGGAAATATTGACTATTCCAGATGCCGACTAGAAAGAGGATGAAATCCTTTGTGTGGATATATATACCAAATGAGTTTCGATGAGAAGGTGCATGTGGTGTGTAGACAGGATGAAGAAAAGAAGAAGAGTAGAGTGAAAGCACTAAGGAAGGTCTGGTATGTGAAAGGACAGCAACACAAAAGAAGAGGAAGGACGAAGTGCAGCAGATCAGTGTATTGAGCCGAACCGGAACTAAACCTCAACATATATGGATGCTTCTCATCAGGTCAAGGACCTTGTTATTCTTCTTACAACGTGTAGACAGTGAGTCTCTTGTAAGCAGTGAGCCTCTTGTGAGCAGTGTGCTCAGGCAGTGTGCCCTAATTGGCAAGTGCCATTTGTATTTCTATTCTTCTAACAGAGAATACAATCTTGGGTTAATCACCCCATGGTTTTCTCCCTTAACAGGGTTTCCATGTCTAAAATATTGTGTCATGTGTATTTCCATTTCATGGTTATGCTTGCTCAAATGAATTGATGCTGCATTAATTAATAAGAAAGTTCAGAAAGATGAAATAATTAAGATAACCAATTCACCCCCCCTCTCAGTTATAAAAAATTGGTATCATAGCCAAGTTCCTCCCAACTGAGCCTAACAGCTTGAGGAAGATCTGGGAATTCAAATGGATGTGTATGGTATGAGGGAGCAACTTAAGTCTGCCCTAGATGATCTTGAGCAATCAAATTCTGAAGTCAATGAATTGAAGGAAAGACTCAAATAGGCTGATGATTTCATAAATAAATTAAAAGAGAAACTGAGTCTCTCTATGAAAAAGAGAAAAGAGCTACTTCAAAAATTGGCAAGCCAAGGTGAAGCCAATGATACAAATGGAGATCTGAAGGAAAAAACCAAGTTATGTGAAAAGTTATCAAAAGAGATCATTATGGTAAGTCATGAAATGGAATCAAGAGTTATGAAGTTTACCCAAGAAATTGAAGAGAAAAGGAAAACTGAAGATGATCTAAGACAATCTCTCAAGGAGAAATTAGAAGACTACCACAAGATGGATAGAATAATCAAACATCTTGAATCTGATCTTGAAGATGCTAAAGATAATGAAGAAAAACTTGAGGATCAAACTGTCTCTCTTAAAAGGGATCTTCAAACAACAAATGAATATAAAGAGAAATTCAAGATAAGTTCTGCTCAACTTGAAGTTCTTCTTGAAAGACAAAAGAGGGTAGATGACAAGTGTGGTTTGGGATATGAGAAAGGAGAAAGCTCTGGATTCAGTCAGAAGAAGTTTGGATCAGAAAATTTAAGGAATAGGCCTAGAAGACCTCCGGTAAGGCAACCTAATGCTCAAAGTTATCCATCCTTCAATGGATACTGCCACAACTGCAATAACTTTGGTCACAAAGCTAATCAGTGCAGGAGGAGAATGAATCAGACTAACACATCCTTCTCCAGACAGTGTTTTAACTACAAAAGGTATGGTCACAAATCTCATGAATGCTGAAATATGCAAATGAACAATTCATTCAATGGTAGATGCTTTGCATGCAATAGAATGGGTCATATGGCTAATCAATGTAGATCAAGAGGACATCAATCAAATATGCCCAGAAATGTTGTTTGCCACAATTGCAATAGATCCGGTCATTTGGCTAAATTTTGTAGAAGCGGGAATTAGGACAAAAGAGGTCCGGTACATCATAATTAGAATCAAGTCAAGGGAAAAAGAAAAGTAAATGCGGATGAAGTTAAAAGTGAGATGAACAAGATTTGGGTGAAGAGAAGTACATAAAATGTAGGGGATGGATCCGCACCAGAATCTGGTGCTGATATTCCTTCTAGAAATTAAAAAGTGAGCTCTGGTTTAGGGGGAGATATAAGGAAAAACTTTTTCCCCCGACCAGTTAATTGGTGCCAGAACTGGCACAAGGAGAGTTGCGGATCAAAGGGTTCGTAAGAGAAACATCTAAATAAACTATGGTTAAAATATGGAAGATCCGCAAAATGTTTAGAACAAGATTGTTCCGGTTCATCAAGTCATTCGAATAAAGGACAACCAAAATGACTTAAGTTGAGCATTTATTGCAACATGGTATTAGGGTTTGCAGAATTATATAGGGGTTTTCCTATCAAACACTTGTTCATTCTGCATTTGAGAAGAAGCAAAAAAGAGCTCTACATCAAATCTCCTAAAGCCCATCAAAGGTCATCTACAGGAGTCGATTCATCCAGCGAATCATTCTAGATCTCTTCACAAACCCTAGACACGTAAAAGGTACTTTCTGTTATTAAATATTTCTCTGTAAGTCTTTTTGAAGATGGCTACACCGAATGTTGTATAGATCACTGAGAGGCCACGCCCTAAGTTCAAGAAACATCCATATAAATCCCTAGAAGTTGATACCCTTAGCGCCTTTTCAAGTATTCCGCATGGAGTTCTGCATGTAGAAGATGTTAGGGCATATATTCATGTGAATATTGAAGAATTTGGGGAATCTAAGCTGGTTGATATCTATCACAAGCATTTGATAGATGACTCATTTGAACTCAAAAAATAGTATAAAGCTATCCGGAACAAACATTTCGCATAGTGCATTCATTTCCCCTATTTTCTGGAAGATGAATGGGTCTGGTATATCTTGAAAAAAATGCATGACAACTTCATGTGGTTAAACAAGACATTTAAGATCACTAAGGATGCCATTAGGGTAGTTACCAGATTACACTCAACTGGTGAAATGCCTACACTCAAATCTATCAAAAACTAAATTGTCAGTGAGGCTACCGGATCGAAGTTTGATAAAAGAGCTATGACTATTGAGGATATCACAGTTATGGATATCAAGTTTGCATCAATGATAATTGGATATAAGATATATCATTCCAGCAGGGAGAATTCAATTTCTAGAACTGCTATATATACTGCTTATGAAATGTTGAGGAAGAATACAGACTATGATCTCTGTGAGCTCCTTCTAAACCAACTCTTAGAGAATCTACAGAAGATAAAGAAGGATAAGAAGAACTCCTTCAAATATGGTGGTTTGATACTCTGTCTATTCTTTTATTACATGAATGAGCTTCCCGGATCCAGTGGCTGGGTATGGCAGAATGATAGACCAGTAGCCATTCAGATTAGAGATTATATACATGGGCTTGGTGATGCCAAGGCACAGAATACAGCTCTCTAGGGCTATTTCAAGAATTTTCAGAGCATGATGCAAGCAAGAGAGAGAATCCCCCAATCTGTAGTTAAAAAATATAAAGATACAATATGCTTTATGGTAGAAACTGATCAGTGTCCAATGGAGGTAGTGAAACCTAGAATAGTGTGGATCATGCCTATGGAGTATGAAGTGGATGAGAAAATTGTGGAGCTGCATGTTCAGCACATGCTAAGTCAGCCCAAGGATCCCAAAGTAGAAAGGTTTGGAACCTTTGAAGAATTAAGTGTGAAGATCCATGTGGAGTTAAGACAACCAAAGATAAAGAGAAAAGTGAGAAAAGAAGTAGAGAATGTTGCCAAAGAGATTTGGCATATCAAAAGAAGCACTTGATGCTAATAGGGAGAAGAGGGAAAGAACAGAGAAAGAGAAGGAAGGTGCTGAAAAGGAAAGTGGTCCGGTAGAAGCCTCCACCCAGACAAGATCCTCTAGGAGGTCCGCTCCTACCACTGACAAGTGCTCAAAGACATCAAAACTGGAAGCAAAATCATCCAGTAAAGCAGAGAAAAGAACTAAGACAAAGGCCACAAGGTCTTATATCAGTCAGAAAGATGAAGAAGAGACAGAATCTGATGAAGAAATCAAGAAGATGAAGAAGAAGAAGAAAGTATCTGGTAAAGATAAGGAGGCAGAGGCAGAAGAGTTTGTTGAAAGGCCCACTCTGTCCCTAGATGATTTAGTCAAAGCTGTTACTATGGATGGGAACCTGCAACCAATAACAGAATTCTATGATGCATATAATGATGTAGATAGAAAAATCTTGGAGGAAGCCACAGTTAAGTACTTTAACATATACAATAAAGCTTTGATTGAAATAATTTCTCTAATTCCTAAAAGTTTAGAAAAGGAACTTGAAATGAGAAAAGAAAATGCTAAGGCTAAGGACTTAGAGATTAGAGAACAGATAGCTATTTAGCTCTACCCTTCAATTACTCCAAAACAAATGGATATGGTCTTCAAAGATTTCAAGGATGAGTTTTAGAGTAAGACTAGAATGAATCAGCTCATGCTTGGAGAAACTGATAAAGTGGCAAAAGAAACAGAAAAAATCCCGCGGAACGCCTATAAAAGATTTAATATTCCTATTTTAGAGGATTTAGGTAATGATCCCTCGGGAGTAAATGACAAAGAAGAATCTACTAAGACGGTAGCAGAAGAGGTAAAGGAAAAGGATTCCTCTATTTTGGAAGAGGAAGTTTAAGGAGAAATAAATCTGGATTCCCCAGTAGTTTCTGGATCTAAAGGAGAAGTAAGAATAGAGCAGAAAGTAGAAGTAAAGGAAAAAGAAGAAGGTCAATCAGAAAAGACCACAAATGACAGTGCTAAGGCTGCAGAAGAGAAGAAAACCCTGTCACCGGCAAGAGAGACAGCAGATGTAGTCAAAGATTTCTTGACCAAGGAGTTGTTGGAATTTGAAGAACTGGAATTGCTTCAAGGTCCATTCAATTTTGATTCCCTCTCTCCGATGCAAACCATGAAGCTAGCTTCCTTCACCCAAGCAAAGGCAAAAGAAAAAATTATGAAGTCTCACTTGGTAGACTATAAGCTCATAGAAGCTGCATCCGGTGTTTTAGAGAAGATTATGCCTGCCTTCCAAAAGGACTCTTCGGCCTCCACATCTGGTAATCTCAAAACTCTTGTTAATTCTGTTAGCACTCACTTTGAGTCGTTGGAAAAGTCAGTTAAGGTAAAAGTCTGGAAAGAGTTTTTGGATAAGAGATTCTCGGAGTTACAAGGCCTAATAACAAATGATAGGAGAATTATGGATATTGGAATAAAGAGCTTGGAAAATGCTCTTAAAGATGGTGGAGATATCTACAAATTTTGCTTATCCTGGCCTAAAGTGACCAAGGATTTTGAGAAGAAAGTAAAAGAGCAGGAGGATAAACTAACGAGTTTATCTCAAAATTTTGATCCTCTCTCCTCTTCTATAGTAAATCAGGAATGTCAAACTATTGTAATCATGAATGAGATTAAGAAGCTTGAGAAGGAGAGGAAGAACATAATAAGCAGAATGGGTGATCTTAGAGGGATGATTATCCCCAAATTAGAGGCCATACATGAGGCCCTAATAGATGCCCAGACCACAGCCTGGACCAGTGATCCGACAGATCTCAAGAGGGCAGAAGCTTTTGCATTCCTGTTGAGTGGTCACATCTCAATTTTGGACAGGATGAAGCAGAGTTGGGTGACACAAGTTGTACAACCGAAGACAACCTTTGTAGACATATTACAGTATATGTAAGTATAACTTGTGTATATACTTATGCGGCTAAGTACAGTTAAATTTTTACGCAATTTTGGTGTGCAGACCCTACCCTTTGCCATTGATGTCAAAGGCAGAGTGAGGAACAGTGAAAAATGTGGAATCCAGCTACAGGGGGGCTTTGGTAAAATGTACATTAGAAGAGAGCATCAACCAAGGGGGAGTATAGTATAACACTTAGTCATTTTTCACTAAGTGTTGCCATTAATGCCAAAGGGGGAGATTGTTGGCAAGAGACACATTGGAGCTTCATGATTGTTGTCATTGATGGCAACAAAGTTCATCCCACACATCCGCAGGACATGGTGTGCCTACCAGAAGTCAGATTGAAGAGTGTTGTGGTCTGGTAAGCAAGAATAGAGTATGTGGCAAGGTCCGACAATCAAGTCAAGATCTCTTAGAAGAAGTATCCTTGGAAAGTGTGGACTTTGGGAAGTCAAGAGGAGTATCTTGACTAATAGATTCCAAGAATTGAGCCTCCGGTGATGGAGTAAAGAGATATAAGCATTCAAGTATTGGGGTCTAGTTTGGTAGAACAAACAGAGGAAGAACTGACAGGCAGAGCATCAAAAGTTATTCCGGATGAGATGTCGATGGTGATAAAGATTCCTAAGGTATCATTCATGATTGGCCAACTTGTTAGATAACTTCTCTAAGTTTCATTTTGATCTGCATTACTTGGGAAGAAAGGATTCAGCTGACAGACTAGAGTTTGGGAAATATTGACTATTCCAGATGCCGACTAGAAAGAGGATGAAATCCTTTGTGCGGATATATATACCAAATGAGTTTCAATGAGAAGGTGCGTGTGGTGTGTAGACAGGATGAAGAAAAGTAGAAGAGCAGAGTGAAAGCACTAAGGAAGGTCCAGTATGTGAAAGGACAGTAGCACAAAAGAAGAGGAAGGATGAAGTGCAGTAGATCAGTGTATTGAGCCTAACCGGAACTAAACCTCAGCATATATGGATGCTTCTCATCAGTTCAAGGACCTCGTTATTCTTCTTACAAATTGTAGATAGTGAGTCTCTTGTAGGCAGTGAGCCTCTTGTGAGTAGTGTGCTCAGGCAGTGTGCCCTAATTGGCAAGTGCCATTTGTATTTCTATTCTTCTAACAGAGAATACAATCTTGGGTTAATCACCCCATGGTTTTCTCCCTTAACAGGGTTTCCACGTCTAAAATATTGTGTCATGTGTATTTCCATTTCATGGTTATGTTTGCTCATATGAATTGATGCTGCATTAATTAATAAGAAAGTTCAGAAAGCTAAAATAATTAAGATAACTGATTCACCCCCCCTCTCAGTTATCAACATATCCTAGCTAGGGATTATCATATTTGTTGTAGTTTGTTAAGATGCATGCAGAGTAGGTATACAGGATAGTATTCGGATAAAATTTCTTCAAATCAAGATGTAAGGGCCCTGAATGATTAACAACATTATCAAAGTAACCTCTAAGTAATGACAAATCATTAAGAACTAATGCACTGGGACTTGGGATTCTGAATTCTCTAAATTCATCACATCTTTCAGGAAAAATAGAGGTTTGTTGTGTAAATCTTTATTTCTTGTTGTTGTGATTAATAACCATATCAATAGGTTTTCTGGCACTAGAAGGAGGGCCCGATCACTAGAAGTTTAGAAAAAATTGTCATCTAGATATGTTTGTCCACATTCCTATGATGAATTGTTTTGAAATTTCAAAATTTACTCCAGGGATTTGAGTGTTTGTGCAAAGATTTCACCAATCTCTGACAATTTGAGGAATCTAAACATAAATATCACTTCCTTGAGGATATTTAGTCTGATATTTATAGACAGTTGTCTAGATTTTTGAATTTGAACTGAAAATTTGCATTCTCTACAAATACTTCATAAATATCTAATCATCCAAGATAAGTGATCATAAATATCTCCTCCAGTGAAGGATTTATCCATAACTTTGTGAATATCCTATCTAAATATCCAAAGTTTACTCTAAGCTTTTAAGAACTGGCTCGTCGACCTAACACAAGGTCAAGATCCATAAGACCTTTAGAAGAATTTCCTATCTTTAGACCTAGACCTCGTTTAGCAAGTGCTCAACCTAGACCAGTTCAACCTAGACCTGATGTCCCTAATTCACTAGTAGCTCCTTTAGTAGCACCTTTTTTGTTGTTGAGTCACCTCTCAATTTTGCTACTTACAATGACCTTCCCAAGAATCTAGACAAAATTTGTGCTAAGTACCATCTATATCAAGATGCGTATGATCATATCTAGACCTTTAAGGAGGCTTGTTTCAAAGCAAGGATACAACATGAGGATGTTGTATGTAGACTTTTCCCTTACTCTCTAGGAGAGGAAGCATATGGATGGTATGTGAGCCTTCCTCAAAATTCTATCAATTCCTGGTAATTATTATAAGACACTTTCAAAGCAAGGTTCAGGATACCTGTGGATGCAGCTACAACGTATCATCTCTTCACCACAATCAAGAGAGGTGAAGGGGAATTGATCTCCAATTTTAATGCTTGATTCTAGAAAATGTATTCTAATCTGACGGCTCCATATAATGTTTCTGATGAGGCTATTAGGCTAGTATATTACTCTACTCTTGATCCATTAACAACAATGTTCATAAGGAGAACACATCCTGCAATCATATCCATGTATGGTGCATTTGTAGAAGTAGTCAAGGTCAATATGGAAATGAAACTAGTAGGACAATGTCTTACGCCTAACTTAGGATATCCTGTTTCCCTAACCAAACACAAATTAGTGTGGCATTAATGCCTCCAGCTGCAATGACAAATCCTTTACAAGTGCCACCACTTATTATCATACCTCCTTAGGGAAATGGTCAGATAGTACCACATCCTGGATATGCACCTTTGGATGCTAAACAGAATGGCAATGGTAGTTCCTTCTTCCATCCTAGCCAAGATAATGTAGTTGCCAAGGTGCAAGAAGAGAAAGAGGATATTAAGGAGACAGATTCTCAACTAAAGAAGTTGACCACTGAGGTCACACATTTAAGGAACCTGAGTTTCTACTCTCAATCAAATTCACAAAACCAGCATAATAGAGGATATCTTGATAAAGGACATAATAATAATGAAAGATCTGGATATCCTGATAGAGGGTATAATAATGATAGGAGCTTCAACAATAACAATAATGCCCCCAGGCCTCCTAGAGTCTGTAATATAAAACCTAATAATGGTTCATTACCATCACCTCTGGATAATCAGGCAGCCCCTGAGCCAAAACAGACCACAAGGGTCAATTTAGCAAAAGCTACACTCAAAAATTGGTGTAGAATACATAATACAAGTGAGCATGTTGAGTTGGACTATCCACAGTTTAAGATTGCAACAAGAATATTCCAAGCAGAAGTGCAAAACACCGCAGGGGTGGTTTCTTTCCCTAAAGGTAATGAGATAGTGCCTGTAGGGTACGAATCTGATATAGTTCTTGAAAGTTCAATAGATCATCAACATCAGAGAGATGTGGTACATGAAAATTACACCTTAGTATGTGAAGAGTTAGCCATGGCATTTGAAACTCATGTCTTTCCATTTGAAGATGAAAATGAGCCAGAGCAAGAGACTGAAGAGGTCCATGCTTATAAACAATATCAAAGAGGCCATAACTACAAACTAAGGAATAATGCCAATCATCATCCCAGTCCTCTGACTACTTTCATTACTCCAAATAACTTCAACATGCCTCCAGATCCTAAGGCCAGCAACAGTCCTGGACCTCCAAGGGTAAACCAACAACATTTTACATCATCAACAACAATAGAAAAAGGTATGAGTTAACTAACTGAATCTGATAAACTAGTTGATTATCTTGTTGATGAGATGAAAAAGACTAAAATTAGTTTATCCTTATCTGAGTTGCTTAAGACTCCTATAATTAAAAAGGATTTCCTTAAGTCCATAGAGGAACCTATAGAAAAAGATGACATCCCTAGCAATATCCCTATCAAAGATCCTACACCTAGGGATACTACCTTCAAACCCAAAGAAAAAGCTTCAGTCTATACTGCAAATGCATTCTAGGTGACACTATATAAAGAAAAGTCTAAGTCACCTCCATTTCTACTTACACTTAGGATTTTTGGAAAGAATCTGCATAATTGCTTTGTAGATTCAGGTGCTTCTACTAATGTAATGCCCCTGTCCATATGCAAGACATTAGGCCTTTCTCCTACAAAGTCACTCAAGAAGGTCACCCAATTAGACAAATCTGAGGTCAATGTCATAGAAGAACTAACTCGCATTCACATGTAGTTAGCATCTAACCCAAAGGTGTAGCACTATATAGATATTCAGGTTGTTGATATTCCTAATACATATGGGATGCTCCTAAGTAGAGACTGGTCAAAAACTTTGAATGGCTATATGGCCACTGATTTTTTTCACATATGGTTGTCATGGATATGCATTCCCAACAAGCTTTGAATTGAGGCTGAGCCCAGAATGAAGCACATGTTAATAGAATAGCATCTGAATTATGAGGTATTATACATGGAGTTAGAGCCAAGAGTATACACACTGAAACCTCAAATAGGCAGGATAGAAGAAGTGCTAATGTGCATGAAGATGCTAGGAAGGATAAAGTTATACTAGGGATAAGGTTAATGGTAGAGTTTGATCACAATTCTTCAGATGAATATGAAGGTGACCATTTCCTTGAATTTGAAAAATATTTGTCTAAAGAAGTTCAAAAATGCCAATTGACAGGAACATCTGCCAAAGATGTTCTCATGAGAGGATGGTGCAGACTACACGAAGAGACACATTCAGAAAACACATGTGGCCTATGCCTGGATATAGTGGAGAAAGCAAAGAGAATACTCCAAAAAAGTAATCTATCACTACCAGAAGTGAAAGAGAGGATAAATGTAGATGTGAGTAACAACCTATTACTTCATCTAGATGTAGAAAAGCATGACCTGAAGTCAGAAGAAATAGAAGGAAGAGCTGTAATATCTCTAGGTAAAGGACATGATGACACTAAATCTATGAAAGGAAAAGGTATTCAGGAAGGTGATGATTAGAAAGAGAAATATGCAGATGTTTCAATTCCATAGAAACATTCAGAGGTTGAAAAATGGGGACCTCAGAAAATTAAACAGATATATGCAAGAAGTGTTGCACATGCTAAGAGAAAGAAAGAAGGTCTAGACAAACCTTCAATAGAAGATAAACCATGGACATTAAGATTCGATGGGCCTAAGTCCAAACAATGTGATGAAGTAGGATTAGATTTGATAGATCCACAAGGGAAGTCATATCTTGTAGCCTACAGGCTCCAATTTCACTACACAAATAATGTGGTAAAATATGAAGCATTGATCCATGGTCTGCTCTTTGCCTTAAAGAAAAAGGTAAAAATATTGCATGTATTTGGAGACTCATAATTGGTTGTCAAACAAGTTAAGAAGCAGTATGCATGCAAGTATCAGAAATTGTCCAACTATAGACACAGGGTCTATGACCTCATTAAAGGATTTGATGCCTTCAACATTACACATGTCCCAAGGAATCAAAACCAACGTGTAGATGTATTAGCTATAGCAGCTAGCACATTAGAGACATTAATAGTGTCAGGACTCGAGATTTTCTATTGAATTAGTGTCAGTACCATCGGTACCTGATAATGTGTCTAATTTCCAAGTCTTCAAGGATGACCAACATATATTGGACTTCATTTCTAACAAAGATATCTTTGAGGCTCAAATAATAGATGAATAGGGTCTGGATGACTAGGTCTAGGATGATGAAGAGATCATCGAGTTACCTAATAATAAGATCCCCAAGGGAATGATAGAGCTAGAAAGAATGTTCGATCTGGATAAGATCACTCAAAAAAAGGATCTACCTAAAACTAATGGAGGTGAGTATCAGCGCATCAATATAAGTCAAGGTCTGGATATCAGGAATGTTCTGATAGGAAAGGTATGCACCTTGGCCAAACGAGAAGGGATAGTCCAAGCTCTGAAAGATTATATACATGTAATAGCCTGGACATATGATGAACTGTAAACATATGATACATCCATCATCACTCATACAATTCCACTGAAACCCGATATCAAGCCATTCAAACAAAAGCAGAGGCCAGTGAACACCCTGCTAGATCCAATCATATTTGAAGAAGTTAAGAAGATCTTAACATCTAGGATCATTTTTCCAGTGAGACACTCCACATGGGTAGCCAACCTGGATCTTGTGAGGAAGAAGAACGGAGGTATCCATTTATGTGTAGACTTTAGAAATCTCAACAAGGCCTCAAAGAAGGATAATTATCCTCTCCCATCACTGGATGAGGTGCTCTAGATGGTTAATGGAGCATAGATGATGTCCTTCCTGGATGGTTTCTCCGAATACAACCAAGTCATGGTGGACAAAATAGACAATCTGAAAAACTACTTTCACCACCAAGTATGGGATATTTGCCTACATGCATATGCCTTTTGGCTTGATTAATGTTGGAGCAACATTCCAGCAAGCCATGGACATTGCATTTAGAGGTTTGGTGGGTTAGTGCATAGTTATCTACATGGATGACTTGACTATATTTTCAAAACAGAGAGATAATCATGTTGAGGATTTAAGGAAAGTGCTCCAGAGATGTGAGAAGTATGACATCTCTTTGAATCCAAATGTGTCTTTAGTGTCACCATTGGTAAGTTACTAGGACATCTAGTATCAGAGGATGGGATCACTATAGATCCAGACTGGGTAAGTTCCATCATGAAACTTCAGCTACCATCCAGTAAGAAAGAATTGAAGTCTTACTTTGGGAAAATAAACTTTGTTAGAAAATTCATAACTAGATTTACAGAAATAGTGAGACCCTTAAATGCAATGCTAAAGAAAGATGCAAAGATTGAGTGGACTCCTAAATCCAAGATAGCTTTTAAAGACATGAAGAAATAAATAGCTGATACTCTAGTGCTTAGTAGCCCTGACTATTCAAAGGACTTTTACATATATTTTGTTGCTTCTGTTCATACTTGTGTAGCTATGTTAACCCAGAAGAATGAGAACAATGAAGAGAAATTGATATATTTTATGAGTGTTCCATTCAGAGACACAGAATTGAGTTATATGGATGTGGAAAGGCAAGCTCTTGTACTGGTAAGAGCTACTAAGAGGAGCAAGGTAATTGTTGTGGTACTTGATGCAATAGTGAAGATTTTATTAATACAAAGTGAACCAGGCGAGAAAAGGGCCAAATGGAACACTGTCCTACAAGAGTATGAAATAGAAATCACACCCATGAAGCTAGTTAGAGGACAAGCTTTGACTCAAATGATCACAAAGACTGATCTGGATTTAATTAGTCAACAATACACCTTGGATTTCAATGAACAAGATGATTGGTACTCCAGTATTAGACATATCTTGATCTCTTGGAGGTATCCAAGAAACATGAAGTCTTCACAAAGAAGAGCATTGAAAGTAAAATCCTAGAAATACATGATGAAAGGAGAAATCCTTTTCAGAAGAAACCATGAGGGGATATATCTCAGATGCCTGGATATGCAAGAGGCTGATAAAGTTTTATAAGAGCTCCATGATAGGTTCAGAACTGCACATGGTTCCTACCTAGCCACTACACACAAAATCCTCATGGCAGGATATTACTGGCCTACAAATTTTAAGGATACTGTTGAACACAGTAAGCATTGTCATACATGCCAAATAGCCACAAGTAAGGAAAGGTATGCTACACAAAAATTTCAGCCAATGATGGAGATGCATCCCTTTGCACAGTGGGGAATAGACTTCATAGGAGCAATAAATCCACCATCCTCAACTAGCCACAGGTATGTGCTAACAGTGACTGATTACTGTACTAGGTGGACTGAAGCCATTGGTAGCAAAACATGCACCACTGAGGACATGATCAAGTTCCTAGAGAATAATATCATCACAAGGTTTGGAGTTCCATTCTCTCTAGTATGTGATAAAGGACCTGCCTTTGCTGCTTTGAAATTTTTTAATTGGGCCTTTGAGTATGGCATAACATTGAAGTTTTCTTCTAACTACTATCCTCAAGGAAATGGATTAACAAAATCCACTAACACAAAATTATTAAACATCATAAAGAAGTTAGTGGACAAAAACACTAGAGACTAGCATACCCTACTGAAATATGCACTGTGCCAATTTTACCAGTGAACTTAAAGATCCCTTGTTGCAAGTGTGTGCCTAATCAATGTTGTCATTGATGTTAACATATTTGTATTGTCATTGGTGTCAACTATGCTCTTACTTCATTAAGGATATTGAGAAAATTAGCCCCTCCAGTGATAACAATGTGTTGCAGTAGAAATAGTGCATTACATGTAGAAGAACAGTCTAGAAGAATGCTCCGCATTTCTTGTAGAATAAATATCTTTGCCTGCAGATTGGAAGTTATTTAGAAACTTGTCTGAAGATGTTATATTCTAAGTTTGAGCCTCCGGTATGAAGAATTGAGTGAGTTATGTTTACTAGAATGAAAATAACTTTTTTTGTATGTTTGGTGGTGACAAGGAGAAAATGTTTTTCTCCACATTCCTCCGCATTGAAGTATTTTAGTCTACGGTTCTGAAATTAAGTCAATGATGATGTTAAGTGCCTTTAAATGCAATGGTTTGTGATTTGGTGGTCTGCAAGCTATCTTTTACTCATGACAGTGGCTAATAGTGTTGTTCCTGTACTCCAGCTTGAAGAATCTTATTGTTAGAGTGATTAGAGATCATGCGGTTGTTCCTGATAACCACAATGTGCTTGTGGATGTCTCCTGGTCATGCTCCTACATTCATATTGGTCTACAAGGTGTAATTCAGATCATGCATGAAGTGTGTTCTTGTGAATACTTGTGTTAACATCAGTCTTGGCTAACCTGGTTGAATTCATCATCTACGGAGATGCATCGAAGATTGTGTTTGAGTCCCTACTAAGGCACAACATGATCCACATTCATTTCTTTTATTTATAAATTTGTTTAGGTCCAGACCTATTATGATGTAATGTATGTTTGTTGACCTTGGAGATTGTTCCAACGGTTGATGATTGTAATTCTGACCTTGATGATCATTCCAAGGTTGATGTAGTGTATAAATACCTATAATTGAGTCGTGAAAATGTATCCAAGTACGAAGATGCAAAAATAAAAGTGAAGTAAACGTAGCAGAGAAGAGCAGAGATGTTTGTGCTTCAATGGAACTGAACCTTGGCATGGAGTAGATGTTGTTATCTCAGTTCAACCCTTTTGGCTGTGAGTCTCCCTTTAGAAGTGAGCCTCCCTTTGGCAGTGAGCCTTTCTTTGTAGTGAGCAATTTGGGCAGTGAGCCTCTATTTTTTGGTATTAATATAACATATATATTTTTGTGGGCTAACACGCACTGTGGTTTTTCCCTTTTAGGGTTTTCCACATAAAAGTCTGGTGTCTTCTGTGTTGATTATGTTATTGTGTTGAACTTCTCATTTCATGCTTTCATGGTTATATCTAAATATAATTAATTGATAAGTTGGTGTTCATAATTGGTTAAAAGTTTTAGGACAACTGATTCACCCCCCCTCTCAGTTGTCTGGTGTAGTTCAACAATTGGTATCAGAGCCAAGTTGCTCAGAAGAAAGCTTAACATCTTGAGGAAGATCTAGGATGTCTTATAAGAAGGAAGCTCTGCATTTTGATGGGACAAATTATGCTTTTTGGAAGGTGCGAATGAAAATCCATCTCCTATGTCTTGGTTATAAAGTATGGCTAGCTACACAGCCACAATTTGTCATGCCTGAAGATGGCTTGACAACTGAGGATGATATCAAAGAATATGAATTGGATGTCAAAGCAAAGGATGCTCTGTTAAGTTCTTTAAGTGACTCAGTATTGACAAAGGTTGTGGACCTTGAATTTGCAAATGAGGTATGGGAGAAGCTGAAAAATTTGTATGAAGGAGATGATTTTGTAAGAGAAGCTAAGCTACAAATCCTGAAAGTGAAATATAAGGGTTTGAAGATGAATGAAGATGAAAATATAACAACCTTAATGCAAAGAGTTGATGAACTTGTCACTGGAATAAGAGGTATGGGAGGAACTCTCAGTGATAAGGAAGTTCAGATGAAATTCTCAGATCACTACCAAAATCCTATAGTCACAAGGTAGCTGCTATTGAAGAATTTATGACTATGAAAACTATTGATATAGATTAGTTACTTGGAAATCTTACAGCCTTTGAGATGAGAGAATTTGGTGATGCCCTACCAAAAGTTGAATCAACTTTTTAAGACAGTACTTCAGAAAATATTTCCAAAGCTGAGAAATATAAAGTGGATGATGACTTTGATGAAATTGAAGCTAACTTTGCTGGCATGCTGTAAAGAGGTTCCGGTAAGTTCAAAGGTAAATTACTTTTCAAGTTTTTCTCTTGTGGTAAAGTAGGACATTATGCTTCCAGATGTCCTGAAAGAATTGAAAGAAATAAGAAAAAGTATGAGAGCAGGACTAGAGTTCTAAAGAAATGTTACTATGTTAGAGATTTATATGATGGAGTGACTGATGATGAATATGATGATGCTAGTACTAGTGCAAATGAATGTCTATTTATTTCTATTAAAGAAGATCCTGTGTCCACTAATTCTGCTAGTTGTTTGAAGGAAGAAAAACCAGCAGAAGAAAGTGCTTTGGCTGTTCAGGTTGAGAAGGATAAGGATGAATAGATTATTGATAGTGGATGATCACATCACATGACTGGTGACAAAAGTAAGTTTGTAAGTTTGAAAAGTATGATGGAGGACTGGTCAGGTTTGGAGATAATGCACCTAGTAAGATTTGTGGAAAATGATCTATTTCATTTGATGGAAAGCATAATATTGATAATGTCCTATATGTGAAGGGTTTGAAGCATAATCTTTTGAGTGTTGGTCAGATTTGTGACAAAGGTTATGATCTAAGATTCAAAGACAATGGGTGCAAGATCATGGAAAGCTCTGGAACTGTGATTACTACCAGTAAGAAGACAAAAGGTAACATCTATCAATTGAGAGGAACTAATGATTATTGTTTATTGGCTCAGGCAAATGAAAGTTGGTTGTGGCATAGAAGAATGTGTAATATAAACTTTGATAATCTAGTAAAGATAAGTTTAGGTTAGATTGTGAGAGATTTACCAAAACTTGTGAAACCATCCAACATAATCTGCAAGGAATGTCAGTTAGGGAAGAAGACAAGAACAAGTTTCAAGAACAAAAAGCAATTCTCTGTCGGTTTGCTGGATCTAGTGCATACAGATCTCTATGGTCCTACAAGGGTAAGAAGTTTACAAGGTGATATGTACTTCATGTTTCTTATTAATGATTATTCTAGAATGACTTGGGTTACTTTTCTAAGAGACAAATTAGAATCCCTAAAGAAGTTCAAATCTTTCAAAGCAATGGTTGAGAATGAAATAGAGTTGAAAATCAAATTGTTAAGGTCAGATAGAGGAGGTGAATTCACATCAAATGAATTCAACATTTTCTGTGAAGAGCATGGGATAAAAAGACAACTGTCTGCACCTAGGACTCCTCAGCAAAATGGAGTTGTGGAAAGGAAAAATAGGACAGTTCAAGAGGTTGCTAGGACAATGATGAAGGAAGCAGATTTGCCAGAAGTTTTTTGGAAAGAGGCTATTCATACTATTGTTTAAATCCAAAACAGAGTTCAGGTCAAAGGTAATGGTACTCAAACTCCTTATGAAATATGGTATGGAAGAATTCCTTTAGTAAAGTATTTTAAAATCTTTGGAAGCAAATTCTATGTTAGGAGAGATGAAGATCTAGGAAAGTTTTACGCAAGGTGTGATGAAGGAATATTTCTTGGATACTCTACCAAGAGTAAAGCCTATCGGTACTACAACAAAAGGCTCAAAAAGATTGTTGAAAGTAGAAATGTGAAGGTAGATGAAGGCAAGGAAAAGATATCAAACCTGAATTACTATGATCTAGATGAACCTGTGACTATACTGAATGAAGAAAAAGATGAGCAAGAAGATAGTCAAAATGAAGAAGAGTCTCTTGAAAGTGTTGTCAAGACTCCTAGGTATGTAAAGATCAATCATTCTGAAGATCAGATTATAGGTGACAAAAAAAAGGTGTGCTAACAAGGAGAAGAGCTATAGAGGAACAAGTCAATTACTATTTTGTTTCAAAGATTAAACCAAAGATTGTGAATGAAGCATGCAATGATCAAAATTAGGTAAAGGCAATGGAGGAAGAACTATTGCAGATAGAGAAGAATGAAACTTGGGAATTAGTTCCTAGACCCGCTGACAAAAATGTTATTGGAACTAAATGGGTCTTTAGGAACAAGATGAATGAAAATGGAGAAGTTGTAAGGAATAAAGCAATACTTGTATGCAAAGGATATTCTCAAATTGAAGGGATAGATTTTGAAGAAACTTTTGCCCCAGTAGCTTGGATTTAAGCACTCAAAATGTTTCTGGCATTTACAGCTCACAAAGATTTTAAGGTATATTATATGGATGTGAAATTTGCCTTCCTAAATGGTGAGTTAGAAGAGGAAGTATACATTGAGCAACCAGAGGGATTCCAATTGTCAAATCAAGGTGATATGGTATGCAGGTTGAAGAAAGAATTGTATGGATTCAAACAAGCTCCTAGAGCCTGGTATGCAAGGTTAGACATGTATTTATTGCAATTGAGATTCAGTAAAGGTATTGTAGATAGCAATCTGTATTCAAAATCAATGATGATCAGATCTTGATTGTTGAGGTCTTTGTTGATGACATTATCTTTGGAGGAAATGAAGGTATGTGCATAAGGTTTGTCAGTGAGATAAAAAGTGAATTTGAAATGTCCATGTTTGGTGAATTGAATTTCTTTTTGGGTCTATAAATTAATGAATCAGAGAAAGGAATTTTCATATCTCAGTCTAAGTATGTGAAAGAGTTGTTGAAGAAGTTTGGGATGGAAGAATCTAAACCGGTATGCACTCCCATGGGGATTGGTTGCAAGTTGAGCAAAATTGATGAATCACCTAAGGTTGATCAGAAAAATATAGATCCATGATTGGAGGATTGCTTTATCTTACTCAAACCAAACCTGATATTATGCATGTAGTTTGTCTTGTTGCAAGGTTTCAAGTTGATCCAAGAGAATCACATGTGATGGCAGTTAAGATAATCCTGATGTATTTGAAAGGTAGTCTAGATTATGGCTTGTGGTATCCAAAGGACAATGATTTCACTCTCAGTGCTTATACAGATGTAGATTGGGCCAGAGATGTTGATGAAAGAAAGAGTACAGGTGGAGGTGCCTTCTTCTTGGGTAATAGATTGGTCTCATGGTTGAGCAAGAAATAAGATTCAATATCTCTGTCAACTGCAGAAGCAGAGTATATTATAGCAGCATGTTGTTGCACTCAAGTATTATGGATGAAGCAGACTTTGAAGGATATAAGAGTTCTGTATGAAGATCCAATTGTAGTCTTTTGTGAAAATACAAGTTCCATAAACATTTCAAAGAATCCAGTGATGCACTCAAGAACAAAGTATATATCAATAAGGTATCACTTTTTGAGAGAGAAGGTGACAAAGAATAAAGTCAAGTTGGAATATGTGTCCACAAAGGATCAGATTGCAGACATTTTCACTAAGCCTCTACCTAAAGATACCTCTGAGTATCTTAGAGAAAAGTTAGGGGTCATTACTCCTCCCGTCCTAAACTAAGATGAATAGGAATGCATCAATCCAATGGAGCTCAAAGTGTCCTTCCTTGATCTAGATTGATGTTCTAAAGGATACCTCTCAGGGGGAGTAGCTAAATGTTTTTGATAAAGTAAGAAGATTAGACCAAAAACATGCAAGCATGTGCCCTTTTTTGTTGATGTCAAAGGGGGAGAGAAATCATGTGAAAAACTCAGGGGGAATGCAGATGTGTAAATAGAAAGGGGGAGAATCTTGTCTTGGTGGTCTTTTCAAATTTTCACATCATATGTTGCCATCAATGACAAAGGGGGAGATTGTTGCAAGTATGTGCCTAATCGGTGTTTTCATTGATGTCAACATATCTATGTTGTCATTCAACTATGCTCTTACTTCATTGAGGATATTGAGAAAATTACCTCCTCTAGTGATAACAATGTGTTGTAGTTACATGCAGAAGAACAGTACAAAAGAATACTCTGCATTTCTTGTAGAATAACTATCTTTGCCTACGGATTGGAAGTTATTTAGAAACCTATCTGAAGATGTTATATTTTGAGTTTGAGCCTCTGATATGAAGAATTGAGTGAGTTATGTTCACCAAAATGAAAACAGCTTTTTTTGTATGTTTGGTGGTGACAGGGAGAAAGTGTTTTGCTCCGCATTCCTCCGCATTGAAGTATTTTGGTCTGTGGTTCTAGAATTAAGTCAGTGATGATGTTAAGTGTCTTCAAATGCAATGGTTCATGATTTGGTGGTCTGTAAACTATCTTTTACTCATGACAGTGGCTGACAATGTTGTTCCTGTACTCTGGCTTGAAGAATCTTATTGTTAGAGTGATTAGAGATCATGCGGTTGTTCCTGATAATCACAATGTGCTTATGGATGTCTCCTAGTCATGTTCCTACATTTAGATTGGTCTACAAGGTGTAATTTAGATCATGCATGAAGTGTGTTCTTACAAATACTTGTGTTAACATCAGTCTTGGATGACCTGGTTGAATTAATCATCTGCAGAGATGCATCAAAGATTGTGATAGCGTGTTGTAGCATGGAATATTGTGTAAGTCCCTACTAAGGTGTAGCGTGATCCATATTCATTTCTTTTCTTTGTAAATCTATTTAGGTCTAGACCTATTATGATGTAACATATGTTTTCCAACCTTGGAGATTGTTCCAACAGTTGATGATTGTAATGCCAACCTTGATGAATTCCAAGGTTGATGAAGTGTATAAATACTTGTAATTGAGTCATGAAAATGTATCCAAGTGTGAAGATGCGAAGATAAAAGTGAAGTAAAAGTAGCAGAGTAGAGCAGAGGTTTTTGTGCTTCAATGAAATTGAAACTTGGCATGGAGTAGACGATGTTATATCAGTTCAAGCCTTTTGGCAGTGAGCCTCCCTTTGGCAGTGAGCCACCCATAGGCAGTGAGATTTTCTTTGCAGTGAGCAATTTGGGTAGTGAGCCCTATAGATAGCGAGCCCCTATTTTTTGGTATTGATATAACACTGTGGGCTAACACCCACCGTGGTTTTTCCCTTTTAGGGTTTTCCACGTAAAAATCTAGTGTCTTTTGTGTTGATTATGTTATTGTGTTGAACTTCTCATTTCATGCCCTTATGGTTATATCTGAATATAATTAATTGATAAGTTGGTGTTCATAATTGGTTAAAAGTTTTAGGACAACTGATTCACCCCCCTTCTCTCAGTTGTTCGGTTCAGTTCAACATCCCCACTCTCTAATTTGCACAAGAATACCTTGGTCTAGATGACAAAATTGAAGTTAGGCTTTTGCAACTCATGCAGCTAGAAGAAAAAAGAGATAGAGCCATAGACCATTTCTCAAAACATTAGGCTATTGTAAAAAGATGGTTTGACATAAGAGCCAAAATTAAAACCTTCAAAATGATGAGTGTTAGGTAGCACCCATGAAATACACCTTTTTACGCCTCTTTTTCTCCCTTCTTATTCCATTGTCCTGATGGCTGAACCTAAATAGGCTAACAAGATTGTTCTAATGATGATTAATAAGAGATGAATTACTTAGAATCATGATTTCTGATTGAAGGACTAATGTGCATTAAATTGATGGAAATATGCAGAAATCTTCTCTTTTTAAATCAACAGGTGTAGGTGTTCAGGTAGACAATTTTGTGCATCTCTGGAGGTAGTCCTAATGATCTTCAGAGCTAACATCAAAATGCCATGACTGGTCTCCAATGTTTTATAATTTGATTGGAGAGATTTTGGGATAAGAAGGTGAATCATCTCTGGAGCTGGACTGAAGTCATAAGCATCTCCAGAGCTAAACAAGAAGATCACAATCATATCTCTGGAGCTACAGACGGAAACATACATCTCTGGAACCTCTTTAGAATAGTACAGATTTCTAGCACAGCTGTTGGTCAAACACTTCCAGTAGTGATCAGGATGCTCCTGATGTTACTCAAATCATCACCTGAGTAATTAAGGGTAGACCATAGTTAATTGTTAGAAGTTTTATCTCTTTTTGATTTTGCATGAGTTATCGATAAATTGATTTAAATACCTATATTTCAGGGCCTCGCTGCCCAAGTGTATTTAAAACTAAGACTTAGATTTAGTGTGGACTTCTGTTCCAACTAAATCTTATTTAATTGCATGGATATTTATTCTGTAGTTAGACAGTTAGTAGAATAAAGAGATTGATGTTATCTCATAGATGAACTAGTAGTTAGGGTAAGTGATAACTCATCACTGATTTAGATATAAACTTACAGAAGTAGTAGCAAAGAGGACAATGATTAATTTCTAATTTTTGTAATCTTATTTTGACATAAACATTTTTTTGAATACAGAGCTGATGGAATTGGACTAAAATTGAGTTGTGATATTATCTTCTTGTGCTAATTCTTTACTTTAGTCTTCAGCCTTAAGGGTGTGGAGCAAGGGCCCACTCTCACCACCAAGGCAGAAGGCTAGTACTATTGTTTTGTTATTTTAGATTTTGTTTAAGGAGATATTTACTATTTTCATAGATAAATGCATGTTTTAGTTGAAAGGAATAACATAGATTTACTTTAAGCAATTCATTGTTCAACTTTATTTTCAATATTCTTGGAATTCATTTCACAGTAGATAGATTAGTAGTATTAGTTTCTTTAATCAGTAAAGATCATTAGAGTTAGTTAGATAAAACTGGCAACTATAGGATTCCTAATTGCAGATAGCCATGGACACAACCCTGGATTTCACACTTGAAATATGATTAAATGATGAGGTACAATGACCCTTGTCATCTTTTGGCACCGTTGCCGAGGACTTCTGTGTCATTTAAGAAAATTTTGTTAAACAGTTTTAGGATAGATTGAATTTGTATGGTTAGAGCTAGAGATTCAAAAGGAAGATACATAAAATAGACACCCCATCAACAAACTATAGGAGAAAGCAGTGGGGCGGCACAAGATCTTGTTGAAGAGAGACATCTAGAACCTACCTTGGAAGCTGCACTTGAAATTAATAATCCCTTAGATCCTCCAAATCTTCCACTCACTGACTATATCTAGGAATTACAATAGAAATTCCAAGCAGATCCTTTGACATAAGTTAATTCCCTAGAACCTCAAGGAGAAGAACCAGTATTAGTCATGGATGATAATCATGAAGAGGAGGAAAATTAGGCTCCAAGAACCTTCTCATATCCCATTGTTCTGGCTATTGGAGATAATGCCCCTATGAAAAATATTTCACCTGTACACTTGCCAAATTTTAGGGGTCTTGCTTCTGAGGATCCAAATCAGTTTTTGTTTGAATTCAAAGTGGTGAAAACTCAAACAGTTTACCTCAACCCTAAAGGATTCTACAATGAGATGGTTTATGGGTCTGCCCCAAAACTCCATCCATTCTTGGGAAAATACCAGGACTACTGTAGATTCAGTGATAAGAATGAGGAATTATTCAAAATTAAACAAAGAGAGGAAGAGACCTTAGAGGATTATGTGGATGGGTTCAACTTTACTTTTATAAGGTATGGCAACCCTGTAAATCATTCTTTGGCTAGAACCCTGTTTGTAAAAGGATTAGACAAAGAATCAAAATAGGCACTGGATCTAATGGGAAAAGGGAATATCAACAAAATGGATATGCCTACTATAGAAGAACTCTGTAGGAACTATTCCAAAACCCAAGATGCAGTGAGAAAGCCCAAATCTTTCAAAGGGAAGAATGAAATAGGATAGTTAATGGAGGAAATTGCAAATTTTAAAATAGATATTCTAGTCCAACTGAATACCACATTAGATGGGATTTAGGAAAAAACTAGAACAAATGATCAGGATAGAACAACTGAACCACTCTCCATCTATTGTCCTAGGTGTAGAAACAAACATCTATTGAGAGAATGACCTTTAGATAAATTAGAGATCTATCAAATCTGTGACAAGGAACATCCTACCAGTCAGTGTGATTAGCTCCCAACCTTAAAAAGGCTAAGTAAAAAGAATGCCATTATAGAGGAGTTGAATTATGTAGGACAAAAACAAGCTGGAAATTTTCCTTATAAGCAGTATCCAAACCAACCTTCTTATAGGGGTCTTTCTAATTGGGGAAACAATCAATGGAATCCAACTTGGCATGCACCTCAGAATAATCCTCCTTGGGGACAATAGGATTCGCCAAATCAATAATGGCAAAACCAACATTGGCAAAATCAACCCTGGGGGAATCAACAATGGCCACAATAGTTTGGATCACAAAACATGCAGCCTTATTGGGGTCCTCAACAGGGTATAATCAACAGTACTAGGGACAATCTAGATGTTTCCAACCTCAACAACAAGCATTGCTAATTGGACCCCCCAACACACAAGCATTGATATTAAGAAGACCATGGCTAGCTACAACAATAACATATATTGATTGTCAAACTAGGGATATGGTCATTTCTAATGGAATAGATTTGAAGAAAATATCTTTGTATCCTCCAGCTAAACCATTAATACATTATACAGGAACAATATGGGTAGATGAACGGGATAACATGGAAAATAGTGCCTCAGTAGATATGGTTACCATCAAAGAACATTTGGGTGAGCTAGAAGAAAAAGTCCACTATGATACAACTGAAGATATCACCCACATTCTTATTAGTGAGGATATAATGGAGCTAGTCCAAGATTCAAGGAGAGAATTTCTCACTTCTGCTCATTGTACCTTAGCAAATATCATTCCTTGTGGAGAAACGTTTTACAGAGACTTAGCCACATTCCACATGTTGCTTCCACATTCTTGCCCCCTCAATACCATGACTCCAGGATATGGATTGAATACATCTATGGATCAGATCACAAAACAGGTTATGATTTTATCTGGGAAAACACTGAATATCAATACCCAGTTAGTAGAAAAAGAACTTACCAAACTCCTAATTTCCCATTCAGCAAATTTTGCTTGGGAATACCAAGATATGAAGGGTATCCCTCCTAAGATCAATACTCATCATATATACACTGAAGATGTCGAACCTGACAGACAACCCCAGAGAAGATTGAATCCTACTTTAAAAGACATTGTCAAGACTGAAATAGAAAAATTGCTGCAAGTAGGGTTTATATATAATGGGTCTCGCCCTTAGTCATAGTGCCTAAAAAGAATGGGAAGTGGAGAGTGTGTATTGACTATAGAGAGCTAAACAAAGCCACAAAGAAGTACTACTTTCCCTTACCATTTATTGACCAAGTGCTGGACAACCTTGCAGGGAGGAAGTATTTCTCTTTCATAGATGGGTTTAGTGGGTATAACCAAATCCAAGTAGCACCTAAAGATCAGGATAAAACCACTTTCACTTGTTCTTGGGGAACTTTTGCCTACAAAGTTCTTCCATTTGGATTATGCAATGCTCCATCTACATTTTAGAGGCTTGTTTTAGCCATTTTTGTTGAACTAGCTAATGAGTGCATGGAAGTCTATATGGATGACTTTACTGTATATGGGGACAACTCTGAAGAAGCTCTCATAAACCTAGAGAAAGTACGAAAATGTTGTGAAAAAATTGACTATCCTTGAGCCATGAAAAGTGTTTTATGATGGTAGAGGAAGGAAATGTATTAGGACACCACATTTTAGCAAACAAGATCAAAGTGGACCAAAACAAAATAGAAGTGATCAAACATTTACCTTCACTTAAAAATCAAACAGATGTTAGAAGTTTTCTGGGTCATGCAGGCTACTATAGGAGATTTATAGAAAATTTCAGCAAAATAGTTGCTCTGTTGTTTACCCTGCTTAACAAAGACACAGAATTCTTATGGATAGAGGATTGTTAATCAACATTTGAAACCCTTAAAGAGAAACTTACTGTCACACCTATTTTAAGAGGACCCAATCGGACTCTACCATTTCACATACAAACTGATGCTTCAAATGAGTCCATTGGAGCAGTCTTAGGATAGAAAGAGGAAGGAGAAAGTATGCATGCCATCTATTACATCAGCAAAAACCTTACCTCTGCAGAAAGAAACTATACCACAACTGAAAAAAATTCTTGGCAGTCATCTATGTTATAAACAAATTCAGGCATTATATCACTGGGTACAAAATATTTGTACATACTGATCATGCAGCCATCAAATACTTAATGAATAAGCTAGTAGTGGGTGCAAGGATAATCACATGGTTATTGCTATTGCAGGAATTTGACATTACCATAGTTGATAATATAGGCAAATTTAATTCAGTTGCTAACTTTCTGTCAAGATTACATATAGGTGGAGAGAACTAGCCAGTGTAGGATAGATAGATTCCCAGATGAACATCTTTTTTCTATCTCCTCTTCTGCACCTTGGTTTGCTGACATAGCTATTTTTTTAGCTACAGGCTTGTTTCCATCCCATTTTACCTCAAAACAAAAGAAATGCTTACATAAGGAAAGCTTATCTTACAAATGGTTAAATGGTTTACTGTTTAAATGTGGTCCTGATTTCATTTTGCGCATGTGTTTAAAAGTTGATGAAATTTTTGATGTCTTAAGGGCATGTCATGATGAACCATCTAGTGGGCACTATTCTTCACATAGAACCATCCACAAGATTCTAGGAGCTGGTTACTATAGGCCCTCTATTCATAAGGATACCAATAAGTATGTACAGCAGTGTGATCAGTGCCAAAGGATGGGACAACCAACTTTCACCCAGGAATTGTAACTTCATCCCCAAGTAATGCTAGAACCATTTGAGCAATGGGGTCTAGACTTTGTGGGACCAATTTCTCCACCATCATCAGGCAAAGAGTACATTCTTGTATGTACATACTATGTCACTAAATGGGCTAAAGTGTAGGCATTGCAATTTGCAAGAGAAGAGAAAGTTGTTAATTTCCTTTATAATAAGATTTTCTTGAGGTTTGGAGCCCCAAGATCCATAGTTTCAGATAGAGGACCTCAGTTTACATCACAACTAATCAAAGCATTCACAGACTTATATCAGGTTAAACACATAAAATCTTCACCTTACCATCCTCAAGCTAATGGGCAGGTAGAGGTGACTAATAGAGAACTCGAGAATATTCTGACAAGGACAGTGGCCATGAATAGAAGGAACTGGGCTAACACATTACCTGAAGCAGTTTGGGCTTATAATACCACTTGGAAGTCCACAACAAAATTTTCACCATATGAATTAGTTTATGGAAAGAAGCCCATTATGTTTATAGAATTTGAGCTCTAGACACTTAAAACTGCATTAGATATTGGTCTACCATTGTCTATAGCCCAACAGAATAGAATTACTCAGCTCAATGAGTTAGATGAAATCCAGACATAAGCCATTCAGCAAATAGAACTGGTTCAGTATCAAAGGAAGCAATGGCATGACCAGCACATCAAAAGGAGGACATTTCAGCAAGGTGATTGGGTTCTCCTATATGATTCTAAGTTTAAGGAGTTCAAAGGGAAGCTACGAACTCATTGGATGGGTCCTTACCAGATAAAGGAAGTTTTTGAGAATGGAACAATGCTGCTGGAACCCATTGATGGAAGCACAGACACATTCTTAGTGAATGCCCACAGAATTAGACTCTATAAAAGGCCATCCACTAAGGAAGAATTCATCAAAGATTTGTGCTTGGTTATAGGGGACACATCCTATGTCATAGATTTAGACTAAAAAAAAATAGAGAAGGTTGGAAACCAGCAAATGGCGGCCTTCTTAAAAAAAAATAGAGAGAAGGTTGAAAACTAGCAAATGGTGGCCTTCTTAAAAAAGAGAAGGATGAAAAACTAGTAAATGGTTGCCTTTCTCGACCAAGGGGATTGAAAACTAGAAATGGTGGTTCCCTTCTTCATGCCAGATAAGAATAATCAAGCTACAGAGGTAATCAGGTGCCAGAAGTTACTCAAACACACCTTTGGTGCTCACAAACTTGGAGCACCTCTAGCACTCACAAACTAGGAGCAACTCCAACACTCCACCAATAAAGAGCCATTCTTGAATAGAAAAAATAAGGACGGGACCCACTTCTCTAGGTAATAAAGCTGAGGTATCATTGATGAGGTCAACATGACTCATCCTCCACTTTATAACAAGGACAAAGATGAAGTCAGCACACATTTCAGGAAAAGTCATTACTCTCGCATGCGCAGGTCTTCACAAATGGCTGCATTAATGTCACCTAAAAACATGGCATTCTCAAACCACTCAGTAGGAATATTTGCAGAATATGAGAAAGTAGGGATGCTGACATCATTTCAAACCTGTGCAAGTGCTGCTCACATGCCTAGTCACATCAAGTCATATCACAGCCACGGTCTTGCAGCCAAGTACATCGATCTGTCATCATTAAGGTTAATTCAGGTACTTCTCTTTAATTAAGAATTAGTTAGTAACTATCTTGTCATTTCTATTTTTGGGTGTTGTTATCATGCCACGTCCCCCTACCATTATTTCCCTTCTAAATTCATGCATGCCACCATCTTTGCTACACTATCAACATGTCTATGGAGTGTCCCATAACTCTACTACAATTATGACTGCATAAGCATGCTAACCAATTTCAATCTCCTTCCCCATAACTCAAACAATGAAACAAATCGACATTACAACCTTCATTCAAGATTGTAGAATTCTCTAAAAAAATCCAAGTCTGTTAACACAGTCCTTTGGAGCCTACGGAGTTAAAAGAGGAAAGACAAACCACAAAAAGAAGCAGACATAATTCTAGCTATAGAGGGTGGAATAGGACTAAAAGATGGGAATTAAAAAGAAATCAGAGCCAAAAAGTATAACATGTCTTTTGCAGGATGATGTTGTGGCAGACATTCTTAGGAATGCAGGGTGGTTGGAGTTCTTGGAGAAATTGGAAGGTCTTCAAGAGGATATTGTTGATGATTTCCTACGAAACCTGAGAGATACTGTTAGATGGGTTCAAGTCAATCTCTCTGCTACCACCATCAGTCATATCTCTGGATTACTAGAACAAGGTTAGAGGTTTTACCATCTGAAAACCCTATATGCTAATTTAATTAGAAATTTCTCTATAGAAGGTGAACCGCAATACAGTTGCATTTAAGTAAGAATGAGGTTAAAGGAATTCTTAGGTCTTCACTTCCAAACCCATGGCAGTTTGTAGCATTATGGTTGATGAAATACTTTACATGTGATGGCCAATTTTCCTTAGTTCTAGGACCAATAATGAAAATGTTGATTTTTCTGAGCAATGGAAATGCTCACCCAAAATTTAGCATAAACATTCCAAACTTTTTGTACTCTGCCATTAGAGAAACTGCAGAAAAGTACCAACATTGAAAAGGTCTTATGAAACACTATGGACTCATTTTCTGATAGTAAAACATCACTTTCTATCTCAAGCTAATGGGGAAGCATTATGACAGACATTTTTAGATAACAAACCCTAGGACAGAGAACCAGAGAGGGCACAGGAAGTGGGTGAGGATTCCTCTACCCAGCAAGAAGAGGAGGCAGATCCTTTAACTTCCTCTCTAGCTATTGAGAAAGTTATAGGTCTAAATCCCTCACTAGAGGCAACTTCATCTGCTACCCCTATTTTTGATAGAAAGAGAAAAGGGAAGGAAGTTAGAGAACCTACTCTTGAACAAACTCCATATATGACTCGTTCAGCAAGGTAGAAGATGACCTTGGCTGAGTCTATTCCAAAAGAACCAACAAGGGAAAGGCCTTGTCAAAAAACAAAAAGAACTCCTAAGAAAACTAAATCTAGCATACACTATTGGGCTGAGGAAGCATCTCATGACTCAGATGAAATTCCTCTAGTGAGAAAGAAGAAACAAAGAGAAGTTTCCCCAAAACCATCTATTCATCTAGGTTCTCATAGTCCAACTTCACAACATTCTCCTACTCCAGAGACAGAACAAAAAAAAAACTTTTACTATTTCCTCTGATTTTGAGGATGATATACTTGCTCCAGAGATGCCTGCTCCACCTATGCTATAGAGAAGCAAAAGGAAAAGGTAGCTTACCCAAGCTGAAAAAGATACTGCTCTCCTAGCTGAAGTTCTTTTGGGTTTCAGAACTTCTGAGGAAAAAGACGGGCCTTCATCAATACCAACAGTTGCAGAGAAGACTCAAGAAGAAACTTAGGACAGGGAGGTTGTAGGGGAAGTTGAAGCAAAACAAATAGATGCAGCTAGTGGTGAAGAGCCAATAGCTATGGAAAACCCTGATGTAGAGCAAACAGAAGAAGAAACAGAGACTTATTCTCACCCCTCTGATCAAGAGGATATTGAGATTTCAAAAGAACAGCAGATGTTAGAATAGATTGATAATCTGAAAAGATTATTATTGGGGAAAAACCAGATTATTACTGACCTCAAGAAGGTCATGAAAGAAAAAGAAATGGAGAAAAAATAGGTGATTGAAGGGTTGCAAGTAGAGCTCTAGAATAAACAACAAATAATTTAGGAGAAAGATGCAGAATTGAGAGCCCAAGAAACAAAGGCAGCCCAAAGCATCAAGGAAAAGGAGGCAGAGGCAGTACAAAATATTTCTGATCTTACCAAGGCTAGAGACAATAGTCTCACAATAATTGCAGCATTGGTTGAGAAAGTATAGAGTCAAGACAAACAATTAACATGGGCCAACAATAAAATAGATGATCAAGAAGAGCATATTCATGAGTTAATTGGCCCAGGGGCAACCATGGAACAGGGAGTGCAAACAGATCCATATGTGGGACCAATTCTAATAGATATTCCCAAATCCCTGTTCCATTGGGAAAGAAGATGTAGAGAATATGAGGCTTCTAAGCCCATGCTGCAATTACAAAGGGCAGTTACTGCCATGTCAAAAAGAGTAGAAACCCTGGAAGGAAAAGTCATTCAGGTAGCTTCCATTTCATCTGAAATCTTGTCTTGCAGGCCCCCAAGCGAAAGTTATGCTCTATTCTTACAAGAGAGAGTTCTGCAGAGAAAACTATCTTTGGTTCTATCTGATCTTATTGAGAACATAGAAACAAGAGAGGGGTTCATGGAAGCATACATGAGAAGTTCTAATGAACACAAAAATTTTCTTTCTGAGTTATATTTGTATGGTTTCCGTGTAGATGATATGACCTTCATTATTAACTATTTTGTAGGGGAATGTCAACTTAATGCATTTGTCATTGATGAGAAATCATCAGATTTGGAATGAAAGAATGGAGGCTTATCTCAAGAAGGATGTAGAAACAAGTCTTTTCATCAGAAAAGAATGTCCAAACCACCATGCTTTTAAGGTCCAATTTGGGGCATATGTCTACCACCCGGAAGGTAAGACCAGGATTTTACCATTGTATCTGAAACATCTATAGGAATGTTCCATTGATTTTGGTCTTTTCATGAACAGTTCAGCTAATCAAGTACTTTCAGTGGCAAGGAAAAGGTGGAATATCTTAACTTCAGAGTAGAAAATAAGAGAAGTGGTGACTCCTGCTAACTTGAGACTATTTGGAGTGGATAGGTGGCCATTTCAGACCTCCTCTCATCATTGAACCACTACCTATTTGGGCTAAGCAATTGGAAGATGACAAGTTTCAAGCATGGATGAAGCAGGTTGATTTGTTCAGAGGAAATGGTAATACAGAACACACCACTTGGACTACTTATGCACAGGACTACAACTTGATTGATAGGATATTTTACCAGAATAAGTCCAGATTGTGAGAAGCAGGAGGACCTGCTAATCTTTAAAGTACAGGGGGATGATGAGTGCCAGGTAGCACCCATGAAATACACCTTTTTACCCCTCTTTTTCTCCCTTATTATTCCATTGTCCTGATGGTTGTACCTAAATAGGCTAACAAGATTGTTCTAATGATGATTAATAAGAGATGAATTACTTAGAATCATGATTTCTGATTGAAGGACTAATGTGCATTGAATTGATGGAAATATGCAGAAATCTTCTCTTTTTGAATCAACAGGTGCAGGTGTTCAAGAAAATAATTTTTTGTATCTCTGGAGGTAGTCCTAATGATCTCCGAAGCCGACATTAGAATGCCACGACTAGTCTCCAATGTTTTCCAATTTGATTGGAGAGATTTTGGGATAAGGAGGTGAATCATATCTGGAGCTGAACTAAAGTCATAGCATCTCTAGAGCTGAACAAGAAGGTCACAATCATATCTCCAGAGCTACAAACAGAAACATACATCTCCGGTGCCTCTTTAGAATAGTGCAAATTTCTAGCACAACTATCAGTCAAACACTTCCAGTAGTGATCGGGATGCTTCTGATGTTACTCAAATAATCACCTGAGTAATTGAGGGCAGACCATAGTTAACTACTAGAAGTTTTATCTATTTTTTATTTTGCACGAGTTATTGATAAACTGATTTAAATACCTATATTTCAGGGTCTCGCTGCCCATGTGTATTTAAAACTAAGCCTCAGATTTAGTGTGGACTTTTGTTCCAACTAAATCTATTTTAATTGCATGGATATTTATTTTGTAGTTAGATAGTTAGTAGAATATAGAGATTGATGTTATCTCATAGATGAACTAGTAGTTAGGGTAAGTGATATCTCATCACTGATTTAGATATAAACTTACAGAGGTAGTAGCGGAGAGGACATCAATTAATTTCTGATTTCTATAATCTTATTTTGACATAAACATTTTTCTAAATACAAAGTTGATGGAATTGGACTAAAATTGAGTTGTGATATTATCTTCTTGTGTTGATTCTTTACTTTAGTCTTCAGCCCTAAGGGTGTGGAGCAAGGGCCCACTCTCACCACCAAGGCAAAAGGCTAGTACTATTATTTTGTTATTTCAAATTCTGTTTAAGCAGATAGTTACTGTTTTCATAGGTAAATGCATGTTTCAGTTGAAAGGAATAACATAGATTTACTTTAAGCAATTCATTGTTCAGTTATGTTTTCAATATTCTTGGATTTCATTTCACAGCAGATAGATCATTAGTATTAGTTTCTTAAATCAGTAAAGATCATTAGAGTTAGTTAGATAAAACTAGCAACTATAGGATTCCTAATTGCAGATAGCCATGGACACAGCCCTGGATTTGACACTTGTGTGTATGAGGAAAATTGACTATGTTTAAATGACAATCAAAAAAACCCATAACGTAAAGAGATCTATCTAAATAAAAGCCATTATCAATAAATCAAATGAAATAAGAAAGCTTTTACCCAGATTGTGTTGTTCTCTTTGTTCAAATGTGGATTGCTCAATAATGCTACGAAACCATGTTTACAACAAGTGTAGGTGCTCAAAGATCAATGTCAAAAGATCGTAAGTTGCTCAATCAATGCGATGTATACTCAAAGCACTATAAAGGATACCTGAGAATAAGTGATCGAAGAGGAATTGTGAAGGAGATGAGGGGGGTTTATATAGGTTTCAACAGAGACCGATCAACAGTCCAGATAATTCAAAAGAATCAACGGAGGAGATAAAACAAATAACCATGATGAATGTGCACACAACATGTGTCAATCCATAAGGATATTTTTATTAAGATATGATGAAAACAAGATTGATTGAATAGATAACTCAACTTGTAATTTTGCCTTTTTTAGAGTTCTAAAAATAAGACTGATTGTGCACATGAGTTAACAAGATATTTTAAGAGGAATTGGAAGATAACTATAAATAAATAAATATATTTATTTAATTGTGCATGATTGAGGAACAGAGGATTATAAATAAAATACTTGATTTTATTTATTTTTAGGGGATTGAGACAATTTAAATAAATTTGCATGATTTATTTAAATTTAGAAGAACAATTTGATTTAATTAAATAATGTCAATTATTTAATTGTAGATAAGAGGATTTGTGATGAATTAATTAAATAATTGGATTTATTTAATTAATGGAGACTTGAAATTTGAAAGAGGATAATGATTAAATTAAATAATAAAAATTATTTAATTTTGGAAGAATAAGGTTGAATTTAATGAAATTAATTAAATAAAGAGGATTTATTCAATTAATGTTGAATTTTGGGATTTTGGAAGAGGATAATGACTTAATTAAATAATAAAAATTATTTAATTTTGGCAGAATATAGAAGAATTTAATTTAATTAAATAAATAAAGAGGATTTATTCAATTAATGTTGAATTTTGGAGTTTTTGGAAGAATTTGATGAAATTAATTAAACAATTAGATTATTTAATTAACGTTGAAATGTAGGTGATGCTACAGATTAAATGAAATGCAAGTGATTTGAAGACATGGTCATTTTAGGGTGTCTACATTTTGCCCCTCTTTGATGCGATGCAGTTTACAACGTTGCGTCAAAGAAATCGATTGTTGAAGACATGATACAATTTTTGATGCCCCAGTGTAGCTAGTTGCCCCAGCGTATGCCCCCTTGAGTGAAAAGACAAGGAAGCAATAGAAGGACTGGGTTGAAGCTCGACTAGAAGATTGCGTGGCAAGGTAGCAGAAAAAAAGAATGGGGTGGGAAGAAAAAAGAATGCGGGAGAGACACTATAGATAGGTCCTAAGGGGAGCACACTCCTCATTTGCACACTAAGGGTTGCTAAAAATAGAGCTTAGAGCCTCCAATCTTAGTGTGTGAGAGTTGAGTGGAGAAGGATCTTACAGCGAGGAGAGATGTCGATCCCAGCACACAGGCATCAAGCAGAGCTGGTTCGGACGTACAGGAGACCAGCAGGAGCTTTGGCAGCGGTAAGTGCCTGAAAACCTCCTTGTACTTGAAGTTTTAGGTTAGTTTAGGGCTTAGTCTAGGTAGGTCTTTAGGTCCACCAAAAGCACTGCAGGATGCTAGGGCGCGTCTGGTAGTCGATCTAGGCACTTTTGGTGAGCTAAAGTGCCCTTCGTAGGTAAGTAAAGTGTTATTGATCAAAACTAAGTGCTATTGGCTTTTGGGCGCTATGCCGCAGCGTGGCTGGTAGAAATTCGCAGCACTCTTGGTAGAGCAGTGCAGTGCAGTTGGTCAAGTAGCTAGGCGCAATTGGCAGGGGAGAATAAAAAATGAGTCACCTAGTAGGTGCAGTAAGGCGTGGCTGGATGCGCATTGAAACGCAATTGTGTAAAACAAGTCATGTTTGGTAGGGATAACAAAGTGATGTTGGAGCAACAGTAAGGCGCTTTTCATAGAACAATGGAGTGCTCTTGGATAAAACAAGGCACTTTTGGCTAAGGTAAAAGAGTGAAGCAGTTAGGGTTGACTGAGGGGCTGACTACCTAGGTTTGAGAAGGGTAGAGTTGGTCCTAGGGTTTGCGCCAGAGGGTAGATGTCGGTAGGGATTTGGAGAAATGTGTAAAAGGTCTGACAAGTGGTTTTATGGATGTAGAGGATCATGGTGCTATTGATGTTGAGAGAGTGACACCACATTATAGCGAACGAGGTGGTACAGATGACGTGGGAGGAGGACGTGTTCTTAGAGTACATGGGATTGTGGCATGTGGCACACCTTACACACATTAGGGTGAATCTCTCCCTAGTGACAGTGGTCATGGAGAGATACCATAGTGAGGCATGTTCATTTCACTTTCTAACAGGGGAGGCTACAGTGACACTTGAGAATGTGTATCGCATCCTCAGGGTTTGAATTAATGGAGAGCGAGTTGATTTTGACCCAGCGAGGGGTGAGGCGGGCTTGGTAGAGGTGTTCTGCATAGATGATCTGAGGATTGATGATGGTAAGATTCGGTGGGCAGACGTTCTGAGACTCTGCGGCAAGATCAGATGGATAGTATCTTCACTGATTGGCAGCTTCATGTGCCCAGACAAGTGATCTAGAGGATTATCTATAAGATGGGGCACTGTACTATCTAGGATGTTTACACATGGCATCTAGTATGCATGGGGCCCGTGTGTGCTTGGGCAGCTGTATCAAGATATGCACGACTGTGTATACAGGAGATGTCAGAGTCTCTCAGCAGGGGTGACTCTACTACAGGTGTGGGCATGGGAGCATATCCTAGTGATCAGACCTATTACATAGCGCCATTGTGAGAGGGGGGAGCCTTATAGATTTCTGTATGAGGGAGTTATTACACATAGGCAGCTAGGATCTGTTAGCCACTGGAGGTGACAGATCGACGAGATGGATCTATTTATTTGGAGGCCATGGCTACTATGTGAGGAGTGGGAGGATGAGCATGAGTAGCTAATGTACTATCGACAAGCTCGATACTTATTTGGGAGACACACAGATATGATTGAGACATACCTGCCAGAGCGGGTACTCAGACAGTTTGGATTGCCACAGGGGTTACCAGTTGGGGAGGTGACCCATGCCAGGACACAAAGGGAGGTTTGGGACTGGGATGTAGAGATTCTAGTGGCTATAGCATTGACAGAGGTATGAAGACTTGTCCCCATGAGATGGGGTTGAGATTTAGGGCTAGCAGACCTAGGTACACTACCAAAGTATGACAGGTACTGGCAGACACACAGGCCAATCAGACCGACTACACCAGGTGTGGCAGGAGCAGTGGGGGAGGTACTAGTCCCAGGTGTGGAGGCTAGGATGAGATGACAGGCCAGAGAGGTGAGACAGTAGGCATGTGGAGAGGCTGAAGGCCAACAGGCAGATGTAGAGATGGTTGAGGAGGAGGATCCAGTCATAGAGACTGACTTACAGTGGGCCGAGCGGTTGTTACAAGAGGAGACGGCTTGGAGGACACGTCTAGAGCTCCAGATGGTGAGGGTGAGGAGAGATAGGGATGCAGCAAGGCCAGAGATGAGATAGGCTGAGGCCCTAGCACAAGTGCAGACACAGATGGTAGCAGTGGTATAGGCAGCTCTGACAGTGACCCAAGTGGCATTGACATAGGCACAGGCATAGGCCACACCCGTACCGACAGGGGATGATGGGCAATTAGCCCAGATGAAATTAGAGAGGGATGTCGCAGTACAGTTACAGTTGATAGCAGAGACCACACTACATAGAGTGAGGAAGGAGAGAGATGAGGCACACCGTGCATTGGGTGTCGATTAGAGGACACTATATAGTGAGCTCATTCACATATAGGGAGAGCTTGTGACAGCAGGGAGAGAGGCTAAGTATTATAGAGGACTCTACGTTGGTGCAGTGCCAGTGGCTCAACGAGAGCTGAGCTTCCAAGAGCGGAGTAGATCCAGAGCATCCATGTCTCGTAGGACAGGGCAGTCAGTGTCCTCAGTCAGAGGACCCTTTGTGCCTCTAGGGGGAAGAGGACCAGCAGGGGGACCTTCGCTGAGTATAGGTGGAGGACAGGGACCATAGCAAGAGGGCAGCTCTACCCACTAGAGCACACACTTTGTACATTGTATCATTTTTGTATCATTTTTGTACACCTGTATGATTTGATTGATGCTTGCGTGCATCCTGATGTATATTTTGGGGGCTATTGATAGCCCTGATGTACTTTATTGATGTATACATATGGACTATTGATGTAGACACATACAGTTTGTATTTTGATGACATTCACATGATATATATGATGACACATTATGCTCACTGATGTTCATGCTTTTGTGTATGTACTTCTTGATGACATGGATGTGATGATATGTATGTATGATTATGGATTTATGTGATGATGTATATAGCTTATATTTGATGCTTATTGATGTATGACACATGATGACATGGTGAATGTAGCTATGATGATATAGATGCTATGACTTGCGATATCTAACATGTGGGTTTTGCAGATATGCACCAGAGAGAAGAAAAGTGGAGATGGAAGAGAGAGACTATTGATCGACCACTACTTTGAAAATGATATAAGGCCATGGGTAAATGGATGGGTAAATGATGAGCTTGTTGCATTGGTTTCACAATTGTTTATAAAGAGCAATCCTTATTTTTGATATAGCACGTGGATAGCTCGCCACCAAGGTATAAAAGACCAAAGTGCTGCAATATCTGAGTGCATGGATGTTGACTCTGTAAGAAAGCGGTTTGAACTTAGATCCCTTAGACATAATATAACCTTGTTGAACATGTGAATGAGCCATAGTCTTGAACATAACATAAACTTCAATACATGTAAATGTAAGAAAAATATTAATATGTAAGATGCTAGGTCGTAACACACACAAGATAAATATGCTGCCAAGAATGATGCTAAAGATCATTCCTCAAACACAGCACACAAAAGCAATGACTATGCCCCCTATCCATACTGCATCGCAACATACCAAGATTATAGATAAATCAAGGTAGCCGTGAATAGGTAATGGACAAAGGAGCAAAAGATAAACTATAAAGCAAATTGACTGACTTACAAAGTAAACATACAACCAACATATTATCTTGCCAAAGAGGTTGCTCATGATAGATTGCATAGGATAGATAACAGCCTTATCATAGGTGCGATGTGTCCATTAAAGGGTGCTATCTACCTAAAAAGACAATGTCTTGCTGCAAGAAATGCCACATGTTGCAGGAAACGTGTGTGTTGGTCTCGACCATGGAACACCCTGCGGAAGACAAGCTTGTTGATCTAGTGCTTTGGTTAAGCTGGATTTAGCTAATGTTGGCAATCGATATGTAGGATGGTAGATGACTCCGGAAGTAAGCTACTTTGCTTTAGGTTTGTTAAGAACTTTTGCTTTGAAAGGATGCGCTTGTTTGTTGGTTTGTTACTTGAGTTAGTCAAGTTGAGGTGAATAGATTTTGATAAATGGAAGACCAGAAAGGTGACATGTTAATGGGTTGAAATGGGTGAAGAATGATGAATCGTATGTGCCTAAGTACTGGATACATCCTTCATATTCCAGACTGCCTACATATCCTATATCCACATGATCAAGGCACATTGTGATGAAAGATGAAAATGATAATATGTAGTTCTAGGTAGAGCGATGAATGGGTCAAGGTGAAAGGAGGAGATCTTCTGTACCTGAGTACTAGAAACTTCCTTCGTATTCTAGATTGCTTACATACCCATATCCATGGGATCAAGGTACCTTAAGATTGAGATGAGATAATATGTAGTTCTAGTTGGTGTGATGATGTAGGAAAAGTGTTGGGAAGATAACATCCTTATCATAGGAGCGATGTGTCCATTAAAGGGTGCTATCTGCAGAAAGGAGAATGATTGAAGTGCTTGCAAACCATGAACAAGGATCCATTCCTAGACCTAGGTTAAGGAAGGAATTGCCCCCATTCTGGTAGAGGAAATTGTATAGGTGACTGATGAAGACAACATAGAAAGTTTGGCCTAGGACAAGCTAGCACTAACTATTGACACAGATCAAAATGTGGGATGACGATGATGGACATTGACAAATTTCCAAGCTATACTAGATAGGGAGATGGAAATGCAAACAAGGTCAATGGTTTTATTATGGAAGGATGAATGAAGTGTGTTGTGAAACAAAAAAGGAATGAACAAGACTCGATAGATGATGGATGCTAACTCTACACATAGCGCCTGTTTTCTAGGTTTTCACTATAGTACTTATCCAAGGCGCCTATTTGCCAGGTTTTCACCAGAGGATGGATTATTTTTTATTTTATTTTATTTTTTTTATACTCTGAGGATTAGGCATAGAACTTCTTGAGATGAACATTGTTAAGTGGCTCATCTAGAGGAATGTCGTCAGGTGTAGCTAAAGTATAAGCTCCTGATCCATATGCGGTTGTGACAATAAAGGGACCTAACCAGTTAGGCTCAAACTTGCCCTTCTTTACTCAGTTTGCTCGATTTCTTTGATTCTCTTTGAGTACAAGATCACCAACTTGAAACTGTCTTTCTTTGATCTTTTTGTTGTAATTACGCCAGAGGCAGTTTTGATAGACATGGAGATGATTAAGTGTGGCAAGGCACCTTTCATCTAGTAGTTCTAGCTCAGCTAATCTGGAAGTGTGATACTCCTCTCCACCGATCAGGTTCTGCATGGATACTCTGAGGGATGGGATCTCAACCTCTATAGGTAGGATGGCTTCAGAGCCATAGACCAAGGCATATGATGTGGCACCAGTTGGTGTTCTGATACTAGTGCGGTAGGCCCATAGGGTAGGATTGAGTTACAGGTGTCAATCATAACCAGCTGCATTGAACATTTTCTTGAGCATTTCGAGAATCATTTTATTGGAAGCCTTAGCTTGGCCGTTACTCTGCGGATAGTAGGGAGTTGAAAAGTGATGTTGGATATTGTATTGTGTGCACAAGGCACAGACATCTTGGTTCTTGAATGGTCTCCCATTATCAGTGACAATGGCTTGGGGAATACCATACCGGCATATGAGGTAGTTAAGGATAAACTTGGCTATTTGCTTGCCAGTGATATAGGTCATGGGAATGGCTTCCACCCACTTCGTGAAATACTCACTGGTGGAAATGATGAACTTATGGCCATTGGCTGAGGATGGGTGGATTTGTCCTACAAGGTCAAGACCCCATTGAGAAAAAGGCCATGGAGTCATCAAAGGCTGTAGTTCATGAGCTGATGCGTGAATCAAATCTCCATGCTGCTAGCATTGTAGACACCTCTTAGAAAACTGTGCAGCATCTTATTCTATTGTAGGCCAATAATAACCTATGCAGAGTATCTTCTTAGCGAGATTAGGACCTTTAGAATGTACGTCATAGACACCTTCGTGTATGTCTCATAAGGTAGCTTTAGCTTCGTTTGCATTAAGACATCATAAGAGGATACCATCGAAACTTCAGTGATATAGTGTATCACCCAGAATGGTGTAATGGGAGGATCGATGGATAAAGGTTTTGTGTTGGGTGGATGAGAGTTCAAAGGGAAAGGTATTATTTTTAAGGTATTCATAGATATCTTCATACCATGGGGAATTGGGACCAACAAGTTTGTAGATGATTTTAGTAACTGGAACATCGACAGCTGGTATCAACAACTACTCGATCAAGAATTCACATTTCTATGCATTTGCAGGCATATCGATAAGTGACCCTACAGAAGCCATAGAATCTACAGCCTTGTTATGCTCTCTTGGAATTTGCTCAAATGTGATGTTAGCAAAGTGTGGTTTGTAGGCATCCACTAGTTGCTTGTAGGGGACCAACTTTTCATCTTTTGTTTGATACTCTTCTGTGACTTGTCGAATGACTAGTTGTGAGTCTCCATATACCTATAATTTTGTGATGTCCCATTGAACTATTGTATTGAGACCTATGAGGAGTGCTTCATACTCAGAAATGTTGTTGGTGCAAGGTAATGTAAGCCGATATGAATTTGGAATATAATCATTTTGAGGTGTGATAAATAAGATGCCGGACCCTAATCCATGTTGTGTAGGAACCATCAAAGTACAACTTCCACATTATCGAGTTGGAAAGAGTGAAGAGATTCTCATCTGGAAAGTCTGCTACCATAGGGGGTGTATCTGTCATCGGTGCTTCTGCTAGTTGATCTTCTAGGGCTTGTCCCTTGATTGCTTTATGATCCATATACTCAATGTTGAACTCATTAAGTATCATGACCCATTTAGCTAGTCTACCTGTAAGAGCTACTTTCGCTAGTAGATACTTCAATGGATCGATTTTGGCTATAAGATTTGTGTGTTGGTTCAACATGTAATGCTACAACTTTTGGGAAGCAAACACTACTACTAAACAATCTCTTTCCATCAGTGAATAATTGAGTTCATATCCCACCAAGGTTCAACTGATATAATAAATTGCATGCTCTTTTCCTGACTCATCATGTTGTGCCAGTAGGGCCCCTAGGGCTGAAGTTGTAGTTGAGATGTATATCATTAAAGGTTTATTGGCAACTGGTGGTACCAAGACAGGAGGTGTAGCCAAATACTCTTTGAACTGATCAAATGTTGCTTGACACTTATAATCCCATTGAAATGAGACATCCTTTCAGATCAAGTGTTGAAATGGTTGACATTTATCTGCTAGTTGTGAGATGAAAAGCCTAATGGACTGCAACCTTCCTTGAAGGCTCCTTAATGCTTTGAGGTTTTTTGGTGGAGGCATCTCCACTATAGCCTTGACTTTTGTGGGGTCTACTTCGATACCTCTACGAGATACAATATATCCCAATCGCATCCCTGATGTTACACCAAAGACACACTTCTTTGGATTGAGGCACATTTGGTATTTCTCAAGGCTATCAAAGATCTGTCCTAGAACTTGTATGTGATCTACCCTAGAATATTTAGCTAGTATGTCATCCACATAGTCCTCCATGATATGATGAAAGATATCATGGAATATCATTGTCATTGCTCTTTGGTAAGTTGTCCCTACATTCTTTAGACCAAACAGCATGACGCACCAACAATAATTACCCCACGGACAAGTAAAAGTTGTTTTATGTTGATCTTCCTCTACTATCTTTATCTAATTATAGCCAAAGAATCCATCCATGAGAGAAAGCATTTCATGACCTGCAGTCAAGTCTACTATGAGGTCAAGGTAATGGAAAGTCATCTTTGCGACATGCTTTGTTAAGATCTCTAAAATCATTACACATGCAGATGTGCCCATTTGGTTTAGACATAGGTACAATGTTTGATACCTAGTCTAAATAATCAATGGGTCTGATGAACTTTGCATCTAACAACTTCTGTATTTCCACTTTTACTAAGAGAGCTATCTGTGGGTGCATCTTCCTCAATTTTTGCTTGACTGGTTTAACCGTTGGATCAACTGTGAGATAATGAACCACTATCTTAGGGTCTAACCCTAGCATATCAGCATACGTCCATGCAAAGTTGATGGTTCTTTGTAAGAAGAATTTGTTAAGTATCTTGTGCTCTGTTTCTGATAGTGATGTTGCCAGGAATGTGGTCTTTGGATTTTGCTTTGTGCTAAGGTTTATCTCTGTAGAATCTTCCACTAGGAGAGTTGACTTCTCTTGATACTTAGATGGTAGGGAAAGGTCAAATCCTCCATCCTTAGGTGCCACAGTTGGGTTTTCACCGTTGGATACATCCTTTATTTTTACTATTTTGTGATCAGGAGGTGCCACAGTGTGGTTTTCACCTAGAGATCTTTCTTTGTTTTTACTTTTACAACTGGGGGATTTGGCATTCTCACCAAAATAAGTTGTTGGCTCTAGTTCCATTACAAAACATGCTTTATGATCACCAAAAGGGATACCATCCCGGAGTCCCATGCACTCCTCTATAGCTTCGTCATTCTGAAATACATCTATAACGGGGGACCCTTATTGGTCCCAATTGATAAGTTTAGGGTAGACAAGAGTTACTTTCTAGGTGTTTATGGTGGATGTTAGGGATACAGATGATAGCATAAATATGGAGGATTCTGTAAATAGGTCAGTCATATGGAGGGAAGAGTCATGGATGGTATCCTCATTAGACGTCAAATCTATGAGAGAAGTTTCAGCCACCTTGTCGAAGATACCCTCGATGTCCAAGGTGCACGGTACCTTGCTACCAAATCCTAACCCCTTCTTGTCTAGTTTCTTTGTCACTATGATGGGTTCCATTGTTCCTTGATTCTATTTCCCAAGGTCACCCTTGCCTTTATAGCCCATGTTTTTGACTATCCATAAGCCATTGCCATATTGTTTGACTGGTATTGTGACTGGTTATTTCTCGTTATAGAGCCAAGAAGAGATGTCTTCAATAGTTTCCTATGCTAATAATTTTCGCTCTTGGAATTGGCTTAGATATGTTGGGGGAGGAATAGCTGCTTTTTTAGTTACTTTGGCAATGGACAGTTGGCCGTAAGATTTAGGGATAAAGGCATCTGCCCTACACAATAAGATTTTGAGATATCTTATGTTCCAAAGCCTATATCATGAATGTGAGCTTTAATTTCAGGAAGAGGATTAGGTTCATTTATAGAGGCTTGTGTCAAATTTTTAGGATCAACATATAGTGGGGATTCAAAGGCTTTGTCATTTTGAGGCACTTGGTTGCAATTCTTATAATTGCCTTGCAAGACACGACATAATTCAAAAGGATTGGGGTCTCCTAGGATAGTGATCTCCGTACCATTGAATGGGAACTTGAGAGACTGATGCTACATTGAGGGAACAGCTTTCATGGCATGGATGCATGGGCGTCCTAGGATGATGTTATAAGGTAACTCATTGTCAAGGACTTGGCACTAAGTTTCAAGCATGACAGGGCCTACTTGTATAGGCAAATGGATAACACCCTCTGAACGGCGTTTAGCATCATCATACCCCTTGATTATAATACTTTGATCAATGTTGACTTGATCCTTAGAGTATCCCAATTGCTTAAGTAACTGTAGAGAACAAATGTTGAGACCAGCACCACCATATATGAGTATGTGTTTGATTTTTTGTTTATGAATGAGAACCTCAATATGAAGGGCATCATTGTGACATGGATCATGGGATGGGAGGTCTTTCTCAGAGAAGACCACATTGTAGGGTGAAGTAATGTTACCTACTATAGCTTGGAAATCCATGACCACTATGTTGTTAGGAACCAAAGACTCTTGGAGGGCTTTTTCTAGCACCACTTTATGTGCGGGTGATGACCATAGAAGGTCCAAGATAGAGATCTGTGCAGGGGTTTTCCCTAGATGTTCGACAGGATTGTAATCTGATTGGTTTGGGAGACTTGGTGTTGGACCATGAATGGTGACATGACCATGATGAGTTGTAACAACGCAATCCGTAGACTTGCCTTTGATTGTGAGGGTCGACACCTGACTCTCTTCAAAATGACCCACAATGGAGTCATAGGAAGTGGAAGCATTATTGACACCTTTACCTTTATCTAGAGGAGGATGCGGACCATGGTTTGGGAATGGTTCCTTGTACATGTTGAGGTCTTTGTTCGTGTGTTGATCTGGTGGTTCATCTTCAAAAGAGATTTGGTTATCCTCGATGAGATTTTGGATTAGGTGCTTTAGTTTCATGCACGATGCAGTTTTGTGCCCTTTGCTCCTACAGAATTCACAATATTCATTTTCTCAGTATCGTGCAGTTTTGTAAATAGGCTTGCCATATGGGGGAGCATCTAGTAAGGTGAGAAGCCCTTTGTGTAAAAGCTTCTGTAGGATAGACTCTATGGGCTCTCCCAAGGGAGTGAATTGACGCTACGGAGGGTAATCATGTTGAGGCTACTATTATTGTCATTGTTGTTGGTTTTGATATGGTTATCTTTGTTGTTACTGCTGTTGAGGCAAAGTTTGCAATGTTTGGACATGTTTAGAATCGACAACCTCATCGTTGACCACGTTTTTATTTTTGTTCCAAAACTTTGGTTTATTGTTTGTTTGTTGTTGAGGAGCATTGTATTTGGTTTCTTTAAATATTTTGACCACACCCTTAGCAATGAGGGCTTTCTCAATGTTGATTCCCTTGTATGTAATTTCGTCGAAGGTTGTAGCACTAAGAATTTGCAAATGACAACCTAATTCTTGGTTGAGATTCTGCACAAATATGCTAACAAGCTATTTTTTGGGTTTCTTGAATGGGAATTTGCTAGCCATTTGTCTCCATCATTGAAGGAAAGAAATGAAAGTTTCACCATTTTTCTGTTTGTTGTTGCATAGATCAGTCATGGAGATCTCATGCTCTGTGTTATAGGAGAAATGGGTGGCAAATTTCTCTGCTAGCTCGTTAAAAGACTTGATACCCATGGGGAGGTGTGAGAACCATTCTATATCTTGATCTCCAAGACTACGAGGAAAGAGACGCATAAGATATGTGTCGTTATGTGAGACCTCAAAGCAAGCAAGATAGAATTCCCTGATATGGTCTTTTGGGTCCCCTTTTCCTTTGTATTTATCAAACTTGGGAATAGTGAAATTGTGAGGAAAAGGGATCATGGGTAATGACCGATCAAAAGGACAAGGACAAACTACTTCTAAAGAGAAGGTCTTCTTGGTGTGGCCAAATGTAAGATCAGATAGTTGTTGTTGAACCTCCACCAGTTTTAGATCCATAGTCATGGGAGGGATTGGAAACATCTCCTGTTGTCCTAGAAGTGCTTGTTGATGCCCATATGGAAGATTGTAGTGTAAAACATGGGCATTGGTGTTATAAGGGTCGTATGATTAGTTGGGGTCGTATGTGTTGTATGTTGGGTTTAGCTTGGGTTGGAATTGGATGCTTTGATTTGGAGGAGGGGGGGCGGCACTAGGTAAGAATGTAGGCTTTGAGATGGTTGAAGAAATGAGTTTGGTGGCGGAAAGCTAAAATTTGTTGGGTTAGGTTGCGGTTGTGGACATAGCTTTGGGAAGTTTGGTTTTGAGAATGTTGAGGGTGGTTAAGAAAGGTGTTGAAAAAGTTTAGCGCTGATGATCATTGTGGTGGGGGGACATAAGTAGATGTGTTTTACGATGGTTGACATTGATTGAGGATGAGCGTAGAAGAATTTTGTGGTTGGGGTTGCATGACCCTAGTTGGTTGAGGGATACAAAGGTTTGATGTTGTTGGGGGCAGTGTTTGGTGAGACCCTTGTTGCATGGCTACATAGTTGATCCCTGGATTGTAATTTGGTGGGAAACCTTCTCGTGATGGGGTGGCCAATATTCCACTTGTGATTGGTGTGGACATTTTAGGAGTGTTTTGCATGTTTGATTTTGCTAGAGCGGCTTGTCTTGCTAATTCTACTTGACAATGTAGAGTCTCTTGTTGGTTTTTGTAGATCTCCATAGGCATTATTAGCAGTGATAAGGGTCTCTTTGCCATTGGTTTTTGATAAAGGGGGTTCTCATATTGGGCAATCATTTTCCCTTGTGAGCCTTGTCCGTGTAATGGGGTGGTCACAGTTGACATGGTTTGGACCACCGTTATAGTGTCTTGGGTGTTGTTAGGCTCGCTAAGGCTGGATAGATCAAAACCCTTGGGTAATTTGGCTCCTTGCTTTACTAGCAAGTGAAAGAAATGATCTTGGTTCTCGCAAAGGATTTTGTCAAAGGCGGCTATGGCTCTAGGATCTTGTATGAATTCATCAAGATCTTGCCCATTTTCTTGAGAGGATTGACCTTTTTCAAAGTGTCACTCTTTGTGAGATGGGACTTGATCGATAGTATAACCTTATGGGACAAAATATAGTAATATGGTAGCTCACCTTTGGTATAACAATATGTCGCCTCTAGCAAACCTACTTCAGCGCCCTTGGTATAACAGTAGCTTGCCTTTGGTGCAACAGTACCTCACCTTTGGTAGCTTAGTCCATCACCTTTGGTATTATAGTAACTTGCTTTTGGTGGCACAGTCCTCTACTTTTGGTCAAAAAGTACAGTGCCTTTTGTCCAGTGAACTATGCATCAAAATTGTCTTTTCCAAAACACAAGCAGAATCCCAGCATTTTATCCTAGTGTATTTCATGGTAACCACTAGACTCCAGCAAACTATGAAGACCAAGCAAGTTGTCCAGAGGAAGCGCAAATCACCTCCTCACACACCTCAATCAAGCTGATCCAACATTACTCCCAAGTCACCAGCAAAAAGATCAACCAACTCTATAAACATGTCATAGCTTGACCAACCAAACAATCCTCAAGAAGGTAGGGTCCCTTTGGTAAGTACACCTCACTATACCATTGGCATCCCTTCGGATTTTGTTCCACAAGGTTATACTATCGATCAGGTCCCATCTCAAGAAGGTAGGGTCCCTTTGGTAAGTACACCTCACTATACAATCGGCATGCCTCTAGATTTTGTCCCACAAGGTTATACTATCGATCAAGTACCATCTCACGAAGAGCGACACTTTAAAAAAGGTCAATCCTCTCAAGAAGATGGGCAAGATCTTGATGAATTCCATAGCTGCCTTTGACAAAATCCTTGGCAAGAACCAAGATCATTTGTTTCACTTGCTAGTAGAGCAAGGAACCAAATTACCCAAGGGTATTGATCTATCCAACCTTAGCGAGCCTAACAACACCCAAGACACTATAACGGTGGTCCAAACCATGTCAACTGTGACCACCCCATTACATGGACAACTCTCACAAGGGAAAATGATTGCCCAATATGAGAATCCCCTTTATCAAAAACCAATGGCAAAGAGACCCCTATCACTGCTAATAAAGCCTATGGAGATCTACAAAAACCAACAAGAGACTCTACATTGTCAAGAAGAATTAGCAAGACAAGCCGCTCTAGCAAAATCAAATATGCAAAACACTCCTAAAATGTCCACACCAATCACAAGTGGAATATTGGCCACCCCATCATGAGAAGGTTTCCCACCAAATTACAATCCTGGGAACAACTATGTAGCCATGCAACAAGGGTATCACCAAACACCACCCCCAAAATCATCAAACCCTCATATCCCTCAACCAACCAGGGTCATACAACCCCAACCGCAAAATTCTTCTACGCTCATCCTCAATCAACCTCAAGCATCGCAAAACATATCTACCTATGTCCCCCCACCACAACGATCATCAACGCTAAACTTTTACAACACCTTTCTTAACCACCCTCAACATTCTCAAAACCAAACTTCCCAAAGCTATGTTCTGCAACCGCAACCTAACCCAACAAATTTTAGCTTTCCACCACCAAACTCATTTCTTCAACCATTGCAAAGCCTACATTCTTACCTAGCACCGCCCCCACCTCCTCTAAATCAAAGCATCCAATTCCAACCCAATCTAAACCCAACATACAACACATATGACCCCAACCAATCATACGACCCTTATAACACCAATGCCCATGGTTTACACTAGAATCTTCCGTATGGGCATCAACAACAACTTCTAGGACAATAGGAGATGTTTCCAACCCCTCCCACGACTATGGAGCTAAAGCTGGCAGAGGTTCAACAATAGCTATCTGATCTTATGTTTGGCCACACTAAGAAGACCTTCTCTTTAAAAGAAGTGTGTCCTTATCCTTTGATCGGTCATTACCCATGATCCCTTTTCCTCACAATTTCACTATTCCCAAGTTTGATAAATACAAAGGAAAAGGGGACCCAAAAGACCATATCAGGGAATTCTAACTTGCTTGCTTCGAGGTCTCACATAAAGACACATATCTTATGCATCTCTTTCCTCGTAGTCTTGGAGATCAAGCTATAGAATGGTTCTCACACCTCCCCACGAGTATCGGGTCTTTTAACGAGCTAGTGGAGAAATTTGCCACCCATTTCTCCTATAACACAGAGCATGAGATCTCCATGACCGATCTATGCAACAACAAATAGGAAAATGGTGAAACTTTCACTTCTTTCCTTCAACGATGGAGACAAATGGCTAGCAAATTCCCATTCAAGATACCCAAAAAGTAGCTTATTAGCATATTTGTGCAGAATCTCAACCAAGAATTGGGTTTTCATTTGCAAATTCTTAGTGCTACAACCTTCGACGAAATTACATACAAGGGAATCAACATTGAGAAAGCCCTCATTGCTAAGGGTGTGGTCAAAATCTTTAAAGAAACCAAAGACAATGCTCCTCAACAACAAACAAACGATAAACCAAAGTTTTGGAACAAAAATAAAAATGTGGTCAATGATGGGGTGGTCGATTCTAAACATGTCCAAACATTACAAACACTACTTCAGCTTTCCAAACTGAGTCAAACTCCACCTCAACAGCAGCAACAACAAAGACAACCATATCAAAACCAACAACAATGACAACAAAAGTGGCCTCAACATGATTACCCTCCGCGGCGTCAATTCACTCCCTTGGGAGAGCCCATAGAGTCTATCCTATAGAAGCTTTTACACAAAGGGCTCCTCACCTTACCAGATCTTCCTCGGTATGGCAAACCTATTTACAAAACTGTACGGTACCGAGAAAATGAATATTGTGAATTCCATAGGAGCAAAGGGCATAGAACCGCATCATGCATGAAACTAAAGCACCTAATCCAAAATCTCATCAAGGATAACCAAATCTCTTTTGAAGATGAACCACCAGCTCAACACATGAACAAAGACCTCAACATGTACAAGGAACCATTCCTGAACCATGGTCCGCATCCTCCTCTGGATAAGTTAAAGGTGTCAATAATGCTTCCACTTCCTATGACTCCATTGTGGGTCGTTTTGAAGAGAGTCGGGTGTCAACCCTCACAATCAAAGGCAAGTCTACGGATTGCGCTGTTACAACTCATCGTGGTCATGTCACCATTCGTGGTCCAACACCAAGTCTCCCAACCCAATTGGATTACAATCTTGTCAAACATCTAGGGAAAACCCCTACACAGATCTCTATCTTGGACCTTCTACGGTCATCACCTGCACATAAAGTGGTGCTAGAAAAAGCCGTCCAAGAGTCTTCGGTTCCTAACAACATAGCAGTCGCAAATTTCCAAGCTATAGTAGGTAACATTGCTTCACCCTACAATGTGGTCATCTCTAAGAAAGACCTCCCATCCCATGATCTGTGTCACAATGATGCCCTTCATATTGAGGTTCTCATTCATAAACAAAAAATCAAACACATACTCATAGATGGTGTTGTTGGTATCAACATCTGTTCTGTACATTTACTTAAGGAATTGGGATAATTTGAGGATCAAGTCAACATTGATCAAAGTATTACAATCAAGGGGTATGATGATGCTAAATGCCATTCAGAGGGTGTTATCCATTTGCCTATACAAGTAGGCCCTATCATGCTTGAAACTCAGTGCCAAGTCCTTGACATTGAGTTACCTTATAACATCATCCTAGGACGCCCATGGATCCATGCCATGTAAGTTGTTCCCTCAATGTACCATCAGTCTCTCAAGTTCCCATTCAGTGGTACATAGATCACTATCCTAGGAGACCCCAATCCTTTTGAATTTTGTCATGTTTTACAGGGCAGTTATAAGAATTGCAACCAAGTGCCTCAAAATGACAAAGCCCTTGAATCCCCATTATATTTTGATCCTAAAAATCTGACACAAGCCTCTGTAAATGAACCTATTCCTCTTCCTGAAATCAAAGCTCACATCCGTGATATAGGCTCTGGAACATATGATATCTCAAAATCTTGTTGTGTAGGACGAATGCCCCTATCACCTAAATCTTACGGCCAACCGCCCATTGCCAAAGCAACTAAAAAAGCAGCAATTCGCCCCCCCAACATTTTTAACCCAATTCTAATAGGGACAATTATTGGAAGAGGAAACTATTGAAGATATTTCTTCTTGGCTCTACAAGGAGAAAAAACCAGTCACAATACCAGTCAAGCAATATGGCAATGACTTAAGGATAGTGAAAAAACATGGGCTATAAAGGCAAAGATGGCCTGGGAAAGTAGAATCAAGGAATAATGAAGCCGATTAGTGTGATGAAGAAACTAGACAAGAATGGGTTAGGATTTGGAAAGAAGGTACCACACGCCTTGGACATTGAGAGTATTCTTGACAAAGTGGCTGAAACTTCTCTCGCAACTTTGACGTTTAATAAGTATATCATCAATGACTCTTCCCTACATATGGCTAACCTATTTACAGAATCTTCTATATTTATGCTATCATCTGTATCCCTAACATCCACCACAAACACCCAGAAAGTAACACTTATCTACCCTAAACTTATCGATTGGGACCAATAAGGGTCCCCCATTATAGATGTATTTCAGAATGATGAAGCTATAGCAAAGTTCATGGGACTCTGGGATGGTATCCCTCTTGGCGATCATAAAGTAGGTTTTGTAATGGAACTAGATCCAACAACTTATTTTGGTGAGAATGCCAAATCCTCTAGTCGCAAAAGTAAAAACAAAGAAAGATCTCTAGGTGAAAACCACACTGTGGCACCTCCCGATCACAAAATAGTAAAAACAAAGGATGTATCCAATAGTGAAAACCCAATTGTGGCACCTAAGGATGTAGGATTTGACCTTCCCCTACCATCTAAGTATCAAGAGAAGTCAGCTCTCCTAGTCGAAGATTCTACAGAGATAAACCTTGGCACAGAACAAAATCTAAAGGCCACATTCCTAGCAGCATCACTATCAGAAATAGAGCACAAGAATCTTAACAAATTCTTCTTACAAAGAACCATCAACTTTGCATGGACCTATGCTAATATGTCAGGGTTAGACCCTAAGCTAATGGTTCATTATCTCATAGTTGATCCAACGGTTAAACTAGTCAAGCAAAAACTGAGGAAGATGCACCCACAGATAGCTCTCTTGGTAAAAGTAGAAATACATAAGTTGTTAGATGCAAAGTTCATCTAACCCATTGATTATTCAAACTGGGTATCAAACATTGTACCTGTGTCTAAACCAAATGGGCGCATCTGCATGTGTAATGATTTTAGAGATCTTAACAAAGCATGTCCCAAAGATGACTTTCCATTACCAAACATTGACCTCATAGTAGACTTGACTGCAAGTCATGAAATGCTTTCTCTCATGGATGGATTCTCCAGCTACAATCAGATAAATATAGCAGAGGAAAATCAACATAAAACAAATTTTACTTATCCGTGGGGTAATTATTGTTGGTGCGTCATGCCATTTGGTCTAAAGAATGCAGGGGCAACTTACCAAAGAGCAATGATAGTGATATTACATGATCTCTTTCATCATATCTTGGAGGACTATGTGGATGACATACTAGCTAAATCTTCTAGGGCAGATCATATACAAGTTCTAGGATAGATCTTTGACAGGCTTGAGAAATACCAAGTGCACCTCAATCCAAAGAAGTGTGTCTTTGGTGTAACATCAGTGAAGCTATTAGGATATATTGTATCTCACAGAGGTATCGAAGTAGACCCCGCAAAAATCAAGGCTATAGTGGAGATGCCTCCACCTAAACACCTCAAAGCATTAAGGAGCCTTCAAGGAAGGTTGCAGTCCATTAGGCATTTCATCTCATAGCTAGCAGATGAATGTCAACCATTTCAACACTTGCTCCAAAAGGATTTCTCATTTTGATGGGATTATAAGTGTCAAGTAGCATTTGATCAGCTCAAAGAGTATCTGGCTACACCTCCTTCTTGGTACCACCGGTTGCTGATAAACCTTTAATATTAAACATCTCAACTACAACTTCAGCCCTAGGGGCCTTGTTGGCACAACATGATGAGTCAAGAAAAGAGCATGCAATTTATTATATCAGTCGAACCTTGGTGGGATATGAAATCAATTATTCATTGATGGAAAGAGCTTGTTTAGCAGTAGTGTTTGCTTCCCAAAAGTTGTAGCATTACATGTTGAACCAACACAAATCTTATAGCCAAAATTGATCCATTGAAGTATCTACTAGCGAAAGCAACTCTTACAGGAAGACTAGCTAAATGGGTCATGATACTTAGTGAGTTCAACATTGAGTATATGGATCGTAAAGCAATCAAGGGACAAGCCCTAGTAGATCAACTAGCAGAAGCACCCATGACAGATACATGCCCTATGGTAGCAGACTTTCCAGATGAGAATCTCTTCACTCTTTCCAACTCGATAATGTGGAAGTTGTACTATGATGATTCCTACACACAACATGGATCAAGGGCTGACATCTTATTTATCACATCTCAAAATGACTATATTCCAAAGTTATATCAGCTTGCATTCCCTTGCACCAACAACATTGCCAAGTATGAAGCACTCCTCATAGGTTTCAATACAGCAGTTCAATGGGACATCATAGAATTATAGGTATATGGAGACTCACAACTAGTCATTCGACAAGTCACAGATGAGTACCAAACAAAAGATGAAAAGTTGGTCCGCTACAAGCAACTAGTGGATGCCTACAAACCACACTTTACTAACATCACATTTGAGAAAATTCCAAGAGAGCATAACAAGGCTACATATTCTATGGCTTCTGTAGGGTCACTTATCGACATGCCTTGAAATACACAGAAATGTGGATTCTTGATTGAGCAATTGTTGATACTAGATGTCAATGTTCCAGTTGCTGAAATCATCTGCGAACTTGTTGGTCCCAATTCCCCATGGTATGAAGATATCTATGAATACCTTAAAAACAATACCTTTCCCTTTGAACTCTCATCCACCCAATGCAAAACCTTTATCCGTTGATCCTCCTATTACACCGTTCTGGGTGATACACTATATCGCTGGAGTCTCGATGGTATCCTCTTACGATGTCTTAACACGGATGAAGCTAAAGCTATCTTACGAGATATACACGAAGGTGTCTATGCTGTACATTCTACCGGTCCTAATCTTGCTAAGAAGATACTCTGCATAGGTTATTACTAGACTACAATAGAGCAGGATGCTGCATAGTTCACTAAGAAATGTCTACAATGCCAGCAACATGGAGATTTAATTCACGCACCATCTCATGAACTACAACCTGTGACGACTCCATGGCCTTTTTCTCAATGGGGTCTCGACCTCGTAGGACAAATCCACCCATCCTCATCCAATGGCCATAAGTTCATCATTACTGCCACTGAGTATTTCACGAAGTGGGTGGAAGCCATTCCCATGACCTATATCACCGGTAAGCAAATAACCAAGTTTGTCCTTAACTACCTCATTTGCCGGTATGGTATTCCCCAAGCCATTGTCACTGATAATGGGAGACCATTCAAAAACCAAGATGTCCATGCCTTGTGCACACAATACAATATCTAGCATCGCTTTTCAACTCCCTACTATCCGCACGGTAATGGCCAAGCTGAGGCTTCCAATAAAACCATTCTCAAAATCCTCAAGAAAACGGTCAATGAAGTTGGTTGTGATTGGCACTTGCAACTCAATCTTGCCCTATGGGCCTACCACACTAGTATCAGAACACCAGCTGGTGCCACACCATATGCTTTGGTCTATGGCTCTGAAGCCATCCTACCTATAGAGGCCGAGAACACAGATTTTATTTATAATCCTCTGTTCCTCAATCATGCACAATTAAATAAATATATTTATTTATTTTTAGTTATCTTCAAATTCCTCTTAAAATATCTTGTTAACTCATGTACACAATCAGTCTTATTTTTAGAACTTTAAAAAAGGCAAAATTACAAGTTGAGTTATCTATTCAATCAATCTTGTTTTCATCATATTCCAAACTGCCTACATACCCATATCTATGGGATCAAGGTACCTTAAGATTGAGATGAGATGATATGTAGTTCTGGTGGGTTTGATGATGTAGAAAAAGTGTTAGGAAGATAACAGCCTTATTGTAGGAGCGATGTGTCTGGGTGTAAATGGATGAGCTTGTTGCAATTATTTCATAAATGTTTATAAAGAGCAATCCTTATTTTTGATATAGCACATGGATAGTTTGCCCAGCAATGATTGATCAATAGTCTTTCTCTCATTTTCTCTCCTATCTCCTTTCTTCTATCTATCATCTATCCAAACTCACCTATCTCCAACACAATCTTCTAGTCAAGTGTCAACCTAGTCCTTCTGCTGCTTCCCTGTCTTTCCTCTTGAGGGGGTACCCTACGCCAGCTACGCAGGGGCAACTAGCTACACTGGAGCATCAAAGATTGTATCATGTCTTCAACAATTATTTTCTTTGACGCTATGTTGTAAACTGCATTGCATCAAAGAGGGGTAAAATGTAGACACCCTAAAATGACCATGTCTTCGAATCACTTGCATTTCGTCTAATTTGTAGCATCACCTACATTTCAACGTTAATTAAATAATCTAATTATTTAATTAATTTCATCTAATTCTTCCAAAATCCTAAAAATTCAACATTAATTGAATAAATCCTCTTTATTTAATTAATTTCATTAAATTCAACCTTATTCTTCCAAAATTAAATAATTTTTATTAAATAATTGAGTCATTATCCTCTTCCAAAATCCCAAAATTCAACATTAATTGAATAAATCCTCTTTATTTAATTAATTTCATTAAATTCAACCTTATTCTTCTAAAATTAAATAATTTTTATTATTTAATTAAATCATTATCCTCTTTCTAATTTCAAGTCTCCATTAATTAAATAAATCCAATTATTTAATTAATTCATCACAACTCCTCTTATCTACAATTAAATAATTGACATTATTTAATTAAATCAAATTGTTCTTATAAATTTAAATAAATCATGCAAATTTATTTAAATTGTCTCAATCCCCTAAAAATAAACCTATATAAACCCCCTATTGATTCTTTTGAATTATCTGGACCATTGATCGATCTCTGTTGAAACCTATATAAACCACCCTCATCTCCTTCACAATTCCTCTTTGATCACTTATTCTCAGGCATCTTTTACAGCGCTTTGAGCATACATCACATCGATTGAGCAACTTACGATCTTTTGACATTGATCTTTGAGCACCTACACTTGCTTTTTGCAAACATGGTTTCGCAGTGTTATTGAGCAATCCACATTCGAACAAAGAGAACAACACAATCTGGGTAAAAGCTTTCTTATTTCATTTGATTTATTAATAATGGATTTTATTTAGATAGATCTCTTTATGTTATGGGTTTTTTTGATTTAGTCATTTAAACATAGTCGCTTTTGGTGGCACAGTCCTGCGCCTTTGGTCAAAAAGTACAACACCTTTTATCCAGTGAACTATGCATCAAAATTGTCTTTTCCAAAACACAAGCAGAATCCCAGCATTTTATCCTAGTGTATTCCATGGTAACCACTAGACTCCAGCAAACTATGAAGACCAAGCAAGTTGTCCCGAGGAAGTGCAAATCACCTCCTCACACACCTCAATCAGGTCAATCCAACATTACTCCCAAGGTTACTCCCAAGTCACTAGTGGAAAGATCGACCAACATTCTAGCACACCCAGTGGGACCCACTAATCCCTCTTTATCTTTGAGAAATTGATTTTTTTTAAGTATAGTATGGAACAGCGCAAAAATACAGAAAAGTGCTATTGGTAGAACCGCAAAGCACTTTTGGTAGCACAGTGTAGCACCTTTGGGCGATACAGTAGCGCTTCTAGTAGTACAGTAGCGAGCTTTTGGATACACAGTACAGCGTTGTTGGCATAGCAGTAAAGCACTTTTGGAAAGATAGGGTTTTTATTCTTGTTTTGTGATTTTGCAAGGTTTTACTCACATATCTATCCTTTATTGATTGGCAAGCTGATTTATTTGTCCTTTCAATTATTTTGTGTACTTCCTAAGCTGACGTATTTAGGAGTATTTACGATCTTTGGAGTTAAACCATTTTTTTTTGCAACATCATTGAGTGGTTTTTATTCCAAGGCATAGATTATATCAACCATTCATTGCAGATCTACAAAGCAAACATGAAATTATCTTTTGACCTAACTTTTTTGACAAAATACAACTTTTTTTAAAGATCTGGGCCAGTAAAGTGCTTTTGGTAGCACAGTACCACACTTTTGGTGGCACAGAGCGACGCTTCTAGTAGTACAGTGCATCACCTCTAGTCTACAACAACATGCCTTTGGTAACACAATTCAGCGCTTTTGGCATTTCAGTAAGTCACTTTTGGTAACACAGTGAAACACTTTTGGTCAAATGGATTTATTTTTGCTAACTTGTGAGTTTTTGTGGAACTAATCAATCTGTTGTAGCTTCTTATCACTCACATAGAGCAAATGGGTTTTCCTAACATGCTCATGTAGGAGGGGCATTGAAGAAATCTTGATCTATTACACTAAGTCTTAGAAACATGTTGTCATTCTTAAGGGACAATTGAACAAATCACTTTGGCAATCTAAGTCTTAGCAACATATTACTTTTCTTAAGGGACAATGGACATGAATGCAAAAACACTTAAATTTTCTAAGGGACAATGGATATGAATGTCAAACACTTCAACTTTATAAGAGACAATTGACAACTACAATTGTGTGAGTGCCTAATCTAGTTGCACCTTATTTTTCTTATAACAAGACAATTGAACCTTTGTTTGGCATGCTTGCTCTTACATTTCAGTTATTCCTTTTAGAAAGGCCTACTTTTGGATTGTGCTTCATCCAAAAGGGACAAACCTAAGTGGATTTTTCCTTTGAACCGCTATATAAGAGGGATAAGGTGAAAGCCAAGTCCTAACCGACGTCAGTCTTACCTTGTGGTGCCAAACTGAAAAGAGGTGTACTAGCTCTTTGTGGAAATAGTTTTTCACATTGAGCGAAGTGTTTGATACTCTTAGTAGGATTGGTTAAAGCTTTTAGTAGCTTGTCACATTGCTCGTAAGGCGTTGGTCCCTCAAAGTTACTAAGAACCATTCTAGATAGTGACTACCTGATCTACCTTCGAACGTTGTGGTAATCATCAGTGCAAGGGGAATCAATTTAAGCCCTCAAGATACTCACCATTGGCTCCCTTGAGAAGAGATAGTATTCCCTCGGCCATAAAGCTCTTGTGACCTACTTGAGATTTTTGAGGGGAGGTTGAGATATCCCTACCTATCATCTCTCGCAAAGATATAAATGTCCAACACCTTTATGGAATGACATTTGGTCGACGGAGTATTAAGTTGTGAGCTGATCTACTGCAATGAAACCTTGTCTCTAGGGATAAAAAGTGCTTGATATTATTTGCAATTGTCTTATACATGTGGAAACATTGGGCTTTTTGTGAGCCTCAAACATACACTATATGTTGTGTTAGTCCTTTTTTGCAACTTTGTTTGATGTGTTTTCTCTTGCCAAAGCAAATCCAATCAGAACCAAAACCAAATCTATCAAAATTTGTCTTAAAAAGCATCACAGACACTACTTTAGCACCTCTGGTAACAGCAACTTGCCTTTGGTATTACAGTAGCTCGCCTTTGGTATAACAATACCTCGCCTCTGGCAAACCTACTTCAGCGCCCTTAGTATAATAGTAGCTCGCTTTTGGTCTAATAGTAGCTCGCCTTTGGTATAGCAGTACCTCACCTTTGGTAGATTAGTCCATCACCTTTGGTATTACAGTAGCTCACTTTTGGTGGCACAGTCCTACACCTTTGGTCAAAAAGTATAACACCTTTGTGAACTGTGCATCAAAATTGTCTTTTCCAAAACACAAGCAGAATCCTAGCATTTTATCCTAGTGTATTCCATGGTAACCACTAGACTCCAGCAAACTATGAAGACCAAGCAAGTTGTCTCGAGGAAGCGTAAATCACCTCCTCACACACCTCAATCAGGCCGATCCAACATTACTCCCAAGTCACCAGCGGAAAGATCGACCAACCAACATTCTGGCACGCCTGATGGGACCCACTAATCCCTCTTTTTCTTTGAGAAATTGTTTTTTTGGAAGTACAGTATGGAACAACACAAAAATATAGAAAAGCGCTATTGGTAGAACCGCAAAGCGCTTTTGGTAGCATAGTGTAGCACCTTCGGGCGATACAATAGCGCTTCTGGTAGTACAGTAGTGAGCTTTTAGATACACAGTACAACATTGTTGGCACAACAGTAAAGCACTTTTGGAAAGATAGGGTTTTTATTCTTGTTTTGTGATTTTGCAGGGTTTTACTCACATATCTATCCTTTATTGATTGGCAAGTTGATTTATTTGTCCTTTCAATTATTTTGTGTACTTCCTAAGCTGACGTATTTAGGAGTATTTACAATCTTTGGAGTTAACCCATTTTTTTTTGCAACATCATTGAGTGGTTTTTTTTCTAGGGCATAGATTATATCAACCATTCATCGCAGATCTACAAAGCAAATATGAAATTATCTTTTGACCTAACTCTTTTGACAAAATACAACTTTTTTTAGATCTAGGGTAGTAAAGCGCTTTTGGTAGCATAGTACCGCACTTTTGGTGGCATAGAGCGATGCTTCTAGTAGCACAGTGCATCGCCTCTAGTCTACAACAACTCACCTTCGGTAACACAGTTCAACACTTTTGGCATTTTAGTAAGTCACTTTTGGTAACACAGTGAAGTGCTTTTGGTCAAATTGATTTATTTTTTCTAACTTGTGAGTTTTTGTGGAACTAATCAATCTATTGTAGCTTCTTATCACTCACACAAAGAAAATGAGATTTCCTAACATGCTCATACAGGATGGGTGTTGAAGAAATCTTGATCTATTACACTAAGTCTTAGAAACATATTGCCATTCTTAAGGGACAATTGAACAAATCACTTTGGCAATCTAAGTCTTAGGAACATATTACTTTTCTTAAGGGACAATGGACATGAATGCAAAAACACTTGAATTTTCTAAGGGACAATGGACATGAATGTCAAACACTTCAACTTCATAAGGGACAATTGACAACTACAATCGTGTGAGTGCCTAATATAGTTGCACCTTATTTTTCTTATAACGGGACAATTGAACCTTTGTTTGACGTGCTTGCTCTTACATTTTAGTTATTCCTTTTAGAAGGGCCTGCTTTTGGATTGCGCTTCATCCAAAAGGGATGACCCTAACTGGAGTTTTCCTTTGAACTGCTATATAAGAGGGATAAGGCAAAAGCCAAGTCCTAACCGACGTCAGCCTTACCTTGTGGTGCCAAACTGAAAAGAGGTGTACTAGCTCTTTGTGGAAACAGTTTTTCACATTGAGCGAAGTGTTTGATACTCTTAGTAGGATTGGTTAAATCTTTTAGTAGCTTGTCACATTGCTTGTAAGGCGTTGGTCCCTCAAAGTTACTAAGAACCATTCTAGATAGTGACTACCTGATCTACCTCCGAACATTGCGGTAATCATCAGTGCAAGGGGAATTGATTTAAGCCCTCAAGATTCTCACCATTGGCTCCCTTGAGAAGAGATAGTATTCCCTCAGCCATAAAGCTCTTGTGACCTACTTGAGATTTATGAGGGGAGGGTGAGATATCCCTACCTATCATCTCCTACAAAGATACAAATGTCCAACACCTTTATGGAATGACATTTGGTCGATGAAGTATTAAGTTGTGAGCTGATCTACTGCAATGAAACCTTGTCTCTAGGGATAAAAAGTGCTTGATATTATTTGCAATTGTCTTATACCTGTGGAAACATTGAGATTTTTGTGAGCCTCAAACATACACTAGCTGTTGTGTTAGTCCTTTTTTGCAACTTTGTTTGATGTGTTTTCTCTTGCCAAAGCAAATCCAATCATAACCAAAACCAAATCTATCAAAATTTGCCTTAGAAAGCATCACAGACACTACTTTAGCACCTCTGGTAACAGCATCTTGCCTTTGGTATTACAGTAGCTCACCTTTGGTATAATAGTACCTTGCCTCTGGCAAACCTACTTCAGCACCCTTGGTATAATAGTAGCTCGCTTTAGGTCTAATAGTAGCTCGTCTTTGGTATAGTAGTACCTCATTGTTGGCAGCTTAGTCCATCACCTTTGGTATTATAGTACCTCACTTTTGGTGGCACAATCATGAGCCTTTGGTCAAAAAGTACATCACCTTTTATCCAGTGAACTGTGCATCAAAATTGTCTTTTCCAAAACACAAGAAGAATCCCAGCATTTTATCCTAGTGTATTCCATGGTAACCACTAGACTCCATCAAACTATGAAGACCAAGCAAGTTGTCTCGAGGAAGCGCAAATCACTTCCTCACACACCTCAATCAGGCCGATCCAACATTACTCCCAAGGTTACTCCCAAGTCACCAGCGGGAAGATTGACCAACTCTCCAAACATGCCGTAGCTTGACCAACCAAACAATCCTCAAGAAGGTAGGGTCCCTTTGGTAAGTACACCTCACTATACAACTGACATGCCTCCAAATTTTGTCCCACTGGGCGTGCCAGAATGTGTATGAGGAAAATTGACTATGTTTAAATAACTAAATAAAAAAAACCCATAACATAAAGAGATCTATTTGAATAAAATCCATTATCAATAAATCAAATGAAATAAGAAAGCTTTTACCTAGATTGTGTTGTTCTCTTTGTTCGAATGTGGATTGCTTAATAACGTTGCAAAACCATGTTTGCAACAAGCAAGTGTAGGTGCTTAAAGATCAATGTCAAAAGATTGTAAGTTGCTCAATCGATGCGATGTATGCTCAAAGCGCTATAAAGGATGCCTGAGAATAAGTGATCAAAGAGGAATTGTGAAGGAGATGAGGGGGGTTTATATAGGTTTCAACAGAGATTGATCAACGGTCCAGATAATTCAAAAGAATCAATGGAGGAGATAAAACAAATAACTATGATGAATGTGCACACAACATGTGTCAATCCATAAGGATATTTTTATTAAGATATGATGAAAACAAAATTGATTGAATAGATAACTCAACTTGTAATTTTGTCTTTTTTAGAGTTCTAAAAATAAGACTGATTGTGCACATGAGTTAACAAGATATTTTAAGAGGAATTGGAAGATAACTATAAATAAATAAATTTATTTATTTAATTGTGCATGATTGAGGAACAGAGGATTATAAATAAAATACTTAATTTTATTTATTTTTAGGGGATTGAGACAAATTAAATAAATTTGCATGATTTATTTAAATTTAGAAAAACAATTTGATTTAATTAAATAATGTCAATTATTTAATTGTAGATAAGAGGATTTGTGATGAATTAATTAAATAATTAGATTTATTTAATTAATGGAGACTTGAAATTTGAAAGAGGATAATGATTAAATTAAATAATAAAAATTATTTAATTTTGGAAGAATAAGGTTGAATTTAATGAAATTAATTAAATAAAGAGGATTTATTCACTTAATGTTGAATTTTGGGATTTTGGAAGAGAATAATGACTTAATTAAATAATAAAAATTATTTAATTTTGGCAGAATATAGAAGAATTTAATTTAATTAATTAATTAAAGATGATTTATTCAATTAATGTTAAATTTTAGAGTTTTTGGAGGAATTTGATGAAATTAATTAAATAATTAGATTATTTAATTAACGTTGAAATGCAGGTGATGCTATAGATTAGATGAAATGCAAGTGACTCGAAGACATAGTCATTTTAGGGTGTCTACAACTTGAAATATGATGAAATGATGAGGTATAATGACCCTTGTCACAAAATATTAGATCTTGTTTTATCCTGGGACAAAGCCCATGAGAAGAAAGGTGACCATGGTAAGTTCGACAAACTATGGGCTGGTCCCTTTTAGAAATCAGAAATATTAGGTGACAGTACCTATAGGCTTAAACTGTAACCTGTGAGGATGTTCCATTGTCTGTCAATGGACAGTTTCTCAAGCATTATTTCCAAAGCCTAAATAGGAAAAAAGTCATAACCATGTATTATATGTAAATACTTGTTTGTATAGTTTGTTTGCTTTATTTTGTTTTGTTTGCTTATTGAGTTCTTGTTTTGGTTAGGCAACATGGAACACCTATTCACTTCAAAAAATTATTAAATTGTTAGAATTCAAGAAAGGATTACAAATTCCCACATAGGTTGTAATTCTTGTAAGCTTAAGTGCAAACTTGATCCTATCTATGAAATCATATTCATCAATTGTAACCCTTTGTTGTTCAAGGAAATCATCACATGAATACAGCTAATAGCCTTGGATTAGTTGAAAGTACTAGTGTCTGTGTTAAGTGAAAAATCTAAAGGTTTGCCCTTGCTACCATTGCACTTCTCGGCCTAAACAAGCAAGTGCCTACACCTTGCAAATGAGATTACAAGATCATATCTTATGAATACTAAAAATAAAAAAGAAAATATTGAAAATCCAAAGAAAAAAAATCTTTAGGTCATCCAAGTAACTCTACCAGGGCTATAGACGCCTAACTAGCAGTGGGGCTCTACTTGGGAGAATTGCAAAGATAACCTTGCCGGGTCTATAGATGTCTGACTTATAGCAAGGCTCTATCCAAGGTTGGCTTAGAGGGTTAAATCCAACCATGTAGCTTAACACTAACTACTATTATTTTCAACCTTTCTTCAAGATGAAGGAAATGAATCAAATACACACACCTAAATTCCTTCTCATCATATAGTTGTGTTAATGAATATGATCTCATTGGAAAGGTCAAGATGCTTATGTATGATAAGAGTTGGAACTTTGTGTCCTAATTTGTCTTCCTTTATTGAATTATTAGAATTTGGTTGTTTTTTTTGGTGGCAAGTTGTTATGTGGTTACACAACACACCCCATTTTGCCCTAGAAAAATAGGGACCCAACAATTTTCTTGCTTTGGCTTGGCTTTTTTTGTTTCCCTTTGCTTTGAGCGGTATAGTAAAATGATATCAGATGTATGTCTAGATCCTATTCTAGGCATATCTGGATCTTGAAATCTGGATCAAATTTTAAAATTTCAATTTTCCCCTCATGAAGCTTACCAAATGAAAGAGGATAAAATTCTAAGCAGGTTTGACTTTTGGAGCACCTAGAAATTCCCTAAAATAAAGAAGTTATGCCCGGTCAAAGTTTGGTCAACTAGTCATAGGGATGTTCACTTTGTCCTCACATTGTCTCAATATATAGACATTAGCTTAATGTCTTGACCACAGAAATTGCTAACTAAAAAGGTAATATCTTGACATTCGCAAATGTGTGCATGCCAAATTTAACTCAGTGTGCAATGAAACCATCCACACAATCGCATAGTGTGGATATTCACTTGTAATATCTCAATCTTTCTTAATATCTGGACATTTGTAAATGTCCAAACTTTTCTAAATATCCTGATGATGTGTCTGATTTGACTTTTCAAATGGACATTGAACTATGGACATTTCGTTTAAATACTTAATATTCGGACCTTCCCTTAACATCCAAATGACATCATATGATCTTGTCTTAAAAGGACTATTAGAAAGTGATGACATCATATGGACATTGAAAACATCAGGATATTTCACAAATCTTAATGTGCATACATTCACTAATGTCTAGACCTCCCAAACATCCCAATGATGTCACTTTACTCTTGATAAAGAATTAACTTAAGAGATGTGACATCATCAGAACATTGAGACTTAGGGATATATCATGAATTTTAATGTCTGGATATTTCTTAATATCCATATCCCTATCTCTTATGACCAAAATTTAAAACTTCCCATGGACCAATCAGATGGTGCCACGTGGTACACATTTGACTTTTCAAACTGGATATTTGTAATGTCCTGACATTCGAAGATCAAAGAAAATGTCTTTGGATCTTAACATCCCAATATCCACCATCGGTCAATGTTGACCAATATGATGACGTCATATGGATATGCATATGGACATTTCAAAAAGTAAGCACATTGCTTAAACATTCAGACATATGTTCATATCCAAACCTTGCAATAAATGACTCGAAAGGGGGTCATTGGCCTTTTGAAAATTCAAATTAGAAATTGCCACTTGTAATAATCTATGAGATGATAGGTGGACATCCATGGACAAAGGCAAATTAGCATTTATGACACCCTAATTCATGGTTTTAATGCATAAAAGCTAGATTTTTCATCATTTTAACTTCACAAAGCATTCAGAGATTAAGAATTTCAGAGCTTAGGCAATTTTACAATGACTATTACGGTGGCCATAACCCTGAACAGAATGGTACAGACATAGAACGATGAATGGTGAATGGTGGTGATACAGTGAAAGTGCATATCCAAACATATTTTAATCAGGTTTAAGCTCCAGAAACAGGTATGTAACGTAGAAACCCTATTTTTATCATTTACAGAAACGTAGTAAAAGGTAAAACCAGATACTTAGGGTAAGGTTAGTTACATATGCACATGATTATGTCTGGTAAAGCTGAAAATGTTTGGATATTTAGGAAATAGATTGTAGAAGTGATGTTTGAAACCTAGGTTAAAATATGTGTAATTGCAATTGCAAGACATAATGCAGGATCGAAAGAATAGAAGTGAGGCGGAGTTCAAGACTCCCATGTTCCTAAATCTAGGAGCTTGTGGTCTTAGATTTCAAAGGATTGGAGATACTCACTTCGGAAACATGAACATTGATGAGTGGATTACCAAATCAATACAAGGAAGTGGACATCCCATGCTACAAATGATATATAACTCTGGGATGTGGCATGCTGGTGGTTTTCCTTATGCTACAGAGGCTATGGAGTTGGCAGTCGTATGTGCAGAGAATTATAACAAAGATAACAAAAGGGTGGAGAAAGATGGCTAAGTATATGAAGACTTTTCTATCCGAGGTATTACGGAGGCAGTCCATTTGCCTATAGGTCCCAATCTATTCAAGATAAATCTTGAGGATTTGGAGAACCAATACAAAAGCAAAACCAATGACTATAAAAAGATCATGTTCACATCTTGGAGGAAACATATAGTAAGCTTAAGGTAGTGACCAAGATGCCACAGAATATCTATAAGTTTGACTTCTCCCCAGAGGTATAGTAGATGATGGTGATGCTAAGTCAGATGACAAGAAAACCTGATGCAGGGAATTTTGAGCCATGGATGTATGGGTTGATCAGGTTGGTAGAGGCCGTTGACATGGAAGTACAATGGACATCACTTATCAGTGATAGCCTGGATGAGGGTATGAAGAGATTTGGAGGTAAATTGTGCCTTTTCTATATGTCATCATATGTTGTTTATGCATGTGTTGCACAGTCTACATTCTCTAGCCTGCAGACAGTGGGAAAAAAAGGACAAAATCTAGGAGACAAGATTGTATGGGATCATTATCTTTAGCTGGAAAGGAACTCCTCCATTCAGAATTACAAAAGAATAAATGATTCTTTTGTTATGCATTTGGTCAGACTAATGGAAAATGACAGAGCTAAGAGATTGAGAATTGAGGCCCAAGAGGCAATTGCAAGAAATGGAACTTGGTTTATCTAGTTCTCAACCTTCACCTACCTCGGGATGGAAGGATTCAGTGGGCAACCTGTCATGTTGCCAAGATACCCAATAGATAAGATAATTCTACAAGAGTTAACCAGGAAGATAATACCTTAATATGAAGCATATGTGAAAAGAAACAAGAAAAGTAATGTCAGGTTTCCTCAAATCATTAGCTGGTATGCATGTCTAACTATTGATGTGGCCAAAAGTTTAGAGGTGGAGTTGTACATGTTGAATTTACAGCCATTTCCCTTAGCAAGACAATATGATCCTTATTGTAGAATGGAAAGATTTGTGAGCAAGAAGTTAGTACATCAAGTGCACTTGGAAGACTATTGGGAAGATTGTCCAAATGATGTAGAAGTTAGGAGTTACCAAAGGTTAACTCTGAATCAGATCTGGACATTGGACTACTTTGACATCCCTCCTCAACTACATTCTGATGAAGGTATATTGATTGCCAAAGAATATGAGGATAAGAAGATCTATAATGAAACCATCTCTCCTCCTGATTGGAGCCAGCCTCAAGTTACATCTATTGAGCTCGTTACAATAAGAGTGATGGAGCTAACAAGGAACTAGGTAGATCAGAAGTTGGCTCCTCTACAAGAAAAAGGTGTGGCACTGACTATAGATAAGAAGAGAAAGAGGCAAGAGCTGCCTGATAATGAATTTGATGATTTCTTGATTCACAAAAGGTAGATCATTGAGGCCAAGCAAGCCAAACTAGAGTCCTCAAAAGAAGCTAGAGAATTTACTGATAGTGGCATCACAATAGCCATAGGACCCTCTCCTTAAAAGGAAAATCTTGTCCCAACAATCACAATAACCACAAGACAGGCAGAAGAGCCTAGGGAAACTTATGAGGATATGGAGGAAGAGGATGATGAAGTGCCTTTGATAAGGAAGGGTTAGGATATTGAAGGGAACAAATATCCCTAAACATAAAAGAGGACAAGTACCTGTCATGAGGGGATCCACTAGCAAGCAACCAGATGTCCTACTCAAGGAAAGTGAAGAGCTCACAAAAATAGAGAAGATGTTTGCTACTCAGCAACCTATAGTAGATATAGCTGCAAAAACAATGGTGCTAAAGAATAAGAATGATGTGGAGACAACTTCAAAAGGTTTTCAACATGATGTCCCCATCCCTACCATAGTAAAGTTTAAATCTGAGTTAGCTCAGGAAATAAGAGAGGAAGAAAGAAAGAAGGTGAATGATGCATCTTTGTCACTGGATAAAACCATCGACCTAATAGATGATGATGTGACAAGGGAGCTAACATCCAATCCCCTTGAGAACTTGATAAAGAATACAGTCCTAACACCTCAAGGTACATGACAGGCACTCAAGAGCACTAGAGATGAAGATGAATATGAAGATCCTTAGATAGTGGTGCAGACCATTGGTCTAGATGTGCTAGTCAGTACTCTCACGAGCCTAGTAGTTATTGATTTGTCATATGATGGGGGTGATGACATAGATAAAAATGAAGTAACGGATAATGTGTGAACTGAAGATAATACAAATCAATGTGTGGATATCCATACAGAGCCCCCTGAGAGAGATGTCCATGAAATTGAAGGACATACTAAGGCAGGGGATGAAGAACAACAAGTGTTGATATCTAGACAGGTAGGTCCAATGGTTACATCTGGATCAGAGGATCCAAAAGATAAAGAAGTGCCAACATCCAGACATGAAGGTCCAAAAGATAGGAGTAAAGAAGAAATGGAAAGAATAGAAACAGGTGGTGATCAAAATACAAAACATTAGGATATTTAGGATCCTGGCCACCAAAAGATTGATACAGATAATCCTCAACTCCAGGATGAACAACATGCATAGGAACAGGATGTAAGAACACATGAGGATGTCCAAGTTGATACAAGCCAACAGGATGAGAATATCTAGAGCAATGCGCATGAAGAGACTAAAGAGCCAACTAAGGAGATATCCCAAGATGAGGACATGACATCCGGAGATGTTGCACAAGATCAAAATCAGCAGCAAGTGCATAAGGAGTTTCCTACTAATGGGGACCAACAACATAATGTGAATCCAGATGTTCAAAAAGAGAAGGATGTAGAAGTACATGATGCTCACATTGAGCAGACTAGCCAGTAAAGGCCCATATCCAGTGCACCACATTGGTTAACACATGAGGTAAGTCAGCCTCAAGTTCCTAATGCTTCTAATTGTGATATTTCATCATTATTTTCGCTTGAGGTTGCAAAACCTAAGCGCAGATTGAGGGCAACCTCATTAATAAAGAGAGATCTAGCTGTAGGGAAGAGGACAACTCAATTAGTTGTGCCTATGGTTGACAAAGAAAAAGAAGAAATAAGTGCCAGTGAGTTTCAAATAACAACAATAGACTTAGGGCACACTACAAAGGAGCAAGAAATTCAAGGGTTAAGAGATCATACATATGCAATAGAGTCTAGGATAATGAAAGCTGAAGCTAAGAAGAAGATGTATAAAGAGTAAGTTGCTCAACTCCAGGCCTTCATAAAAGGATTGGTGGCACCTACAAATATCCATGTCACAACCACTGTGCCTCTGGCATTGGTATCTCAACAAGAGATAACCAGATTGGATGCATTGAAGCATCAAGCGCATGTGATGAATGACTGGTTCAAAAAGTTCCTGTAAGAGGGAGATGAAGTAATAAAGACCTCATTGTCCAATTGGGACATGTTGAGCAATATGAAAAGAAAAGAAGATAAGTTGAAGAAGGAGATCGGACAAAGATTGATTAAGAGTAGTTAGGATTTGACTACATTGAAGGATATGAGGAGAGCGATTATTAATACCCTCATGACAAAGAGGATTTTGACACCTCAAATGATCCCACAAATGGATATCTGGTTTGAGGACCTAAGATTTGAGGTCTACATTTTGAAAAGATGCAACAGTAAAGCAGTTGACATAAGCATAAAGACACATGAACTTCTAGCAGAGGAGTTGGCTATTTTGGAAGTTTTGGAAGGTGAAGTTAAAGGTAAAATAGAAAATCAGGATAATGACTTTGCAATTAAGGCATTTAGAGATAACTTCAGTTCGGCCATAGAGGATCCTATCCAACATTTTTTGGAGGATACTATAAATCAAGCTATGCTTATGAAGTCCAAGATTGATGCATACAATGAAGAATTGGATAGTAGGACCAATAGGTGGATATCCTTAAAGGAGCACTTGAAAGCTCAAGAGCATGCAGCTGAGAAGGCTAAGGTGCAAAACAAAGAGGAAATAGATAAGGCCCTTGAGCATATGATCTTGTCCAAGGTATTGGATGTAGGATAACCGAAGGAGAGTCAACAGAGGAAGAGTTTGAAGAGAATGTTGAATGAAGACCAAGTCAAAGATTCAGAGAACATTCCAGACTTGCCATCTATCCTTAGCTAAAGATTGCCAACTGTCAATCACGTGCCACATTTTCTTGACCATCAGATCATCTTGAGTTGGTCCTGATCATTGGATCATTTGTAACCGCATCCTATCCTTGGTCTATAAAAGGAGATGGATTGCCATTTGTAAACTATTCAAAGCTTAATTTAGATAGAATTGGTGATTAATGGACACTTAGTGTACATTCTATGACTTAGCGATTCCTCATTATTGTCTCTCGAGATCATCTGTATATGTGTATTCTTTTTGCATACTTAATGAAGATGGAGACTTAGGTTACTTCCAAATCATATATCTTGAGTAATCTGGTGAATGATTTCTAGATGTGTAACTATGAATTGTTGCGCTCTGTAGAGGTGTATTCGCAAAGTGCATGTTGTCATCATTCCTTGTTTTACCTTTGAAGATTTGCACCGTCATGTGTAGTCATGGACTATCCTGGCAAAACATGGTTTGGTTTTCATAGCCTTTCATGAAAGTGTCAAAGATACATGTGGATCAGTGATCAAACTTCAATTAATTTTAGTAAATTTACAATTTTAGTTTGTTTTCTTTTAAATTCCATAAATCATCATCATAATTGCAAATATTGACAAATGATAAGAAGAATATAGATAAATATGCAAGATTCTTGTAGATAATTGAACATCTTAGAATATTTGAACAAATTGCATGTAATATTGAGAATATCATACAAATATTTGGAAATAATGGCAAAGAACATGGAAATATTAGCTTGTAGGCACAATACTTAGCAGAATTTAAAGTGCAGAAGTAGAATTGAGTGAGGATTAGTTCAATTTTAGAAGAACTAATCAAAGTTAGAAGAATCATCATAAATAATCTTAGCTGGAGTAAATAATAGAAGAATTAATCAAACTTATGATAAATATCCATGTATACATGCATATCCTAGCTAGGGATTATCATATTTGATGCAGTTTGTTAAGATGTATGCAGAGAAGGTATACAAGACAATATCTGGATAGAATTTCTTCAAATCAAGACGTAAGGCCCTTGAATGATTAACAGCATTATCACATTGACCTCTGAGTAATGATAGATCATTAAGAACTAATGCATGGGGACTTGGGATTGTGAATTCTCTGAATTCATCATACCTTTCAGGATAAATAGAGGTTTGTTGTGTAAATCTGTATTTCTTGTTGTTGTGATTAATAACCATATCAACAGGTAACTTGTTGAGATGCTTAGTAGGAGATAAGGCAAGAAATTGGGATATAATTCTACTACAAGAAGAATTTGCATACAATAACTTGGTGAGTAGAAGCATAAGGAAGACACCATTTGAAGTTGTGACTGGAGTACAACCTAGAGGAGTTGTGGAGCTAAGAGACATCAATATGGACAACAAGAGAAGTGCAAAGGCAGATGAATTTGCAGGATACATGGAAACAATGCATACTCATGTCCGAAAGCATTTGGAAGAGATGAATAGAAAGTATAAGGGACACACAGATGAAAAGAGGAGACAAGTATTTTTCTGTTGGAGATGAAGTCATGGTATATCTCAAAAAGGAAAGATTTCTAGTGGGGACATACAACAAGATGAAGACGAGAAGTTTAGACCATGTAGGATTCTTAAGAAGTTTGATTCAAGAAATGCATATGAAGTGGAGTCACTAGAGTCATTTGGCATATCACCTATATTCATTATTGCAGATCTATATCAGTATCATGAGGGAGAGTCGGGTGATAGCACTAAAGTTGGATGGAAGGATCAGTTACCATAGCAACAACCGGAGTAGATAGAATAGATTTTGGATAGTAGAGTTGGGCACGACACCAGAGGCAAGAAATATAAGGAGTACCTGGTTAAGTGGAAAGGAAGATTGAAGGAAGATTCATCATCGATTTATCAGGCTAAGGTAGACCACATTGGTTTTCTTCTAGCCCTAGTAAAGTGAGGGACTCACTTTTCAAAAAACCTTGGTGTCTGATGCAGGAGCATCCTAGGTTGAAAGGCAATCTTGCATCAACCATAAATATTTTGATTATTTTCCTTTTCTTGCATTTCATTTACATTTCAATCAATTGCAATTTCATCATTTTCCACCGTATTTTAACTCATCATCTTTTCATAGCTAGCAGAGTAGGATTTAGATTCTACACTATGTCATCTACATCATATTTAGATTTCATGAGATTTGGAATTGTCTGTAGAAATTTATCGCTATCAAAACATCAACAGAACTTATAGACAAAGCATTCAACATTTAGCATGAGCATACAAGGTTGGCAGAGTATTCTCGTGACTTGCGGAGCCAAATGAAACATATCACAAGGCAATATGGGACCAGATAGACCTTCATTAAAAACTGTAACATGTTTTATCCATTTGTGGAGCATTACCACATGTTGTAGGCTGACCTACACATTTCACCATGGATTGGAGTTTTAACCTTCTTGATGTCGACGTGGAGCACTCTTTGAGCAAGGAGATGATATATAAGCATTCATTTGATGTATTAGGAAGATATCCAATATGATAGAAAGTTTTTAGTCTTTAGTTGTGGATTTGCGGAAGGCACTTCAAAGCTATATCTTTCATGTAATTTGTATTCTCCTAGAGGACAGGCTTACGAGCCCATAACAGTCTGCATGTTGCCAACATATGAGTATTATAACTATCTGAGATATTGAATCAATAAATCTTCCATTGCAATCTATTCTTGTGTATTCTTGTGTTGTTTCCATTGGGTTTACTCAGGCTGCATGGCTGGACAATCCATTCTCTAGACCCTCCATCCATGACTGCACCAATCTCTTAAAGGTCTCTTAGTGTGTGGTCCTAGACCGTAGGTTTAGGTCCTTTTTTTGGATCTCTATTTAGGACTCTGTGGCTTACTCTAGCATGACCCCAATAAGTTGTGCAGTGTGGGGTTTTCCTTTAAATATTTTTTGCATGTACACACAGGAACTCGCGAGGCTAACTAAGAATACACGTGGAAATGAGAAATCAAACTATGTTGCTTACAAACCATGAATGTGAGCTTTGAAGTGAATGGTTGCAAATAGAACCACACCAAAAGCCTCTATGAACCAACCTACACATGTGCGGAACAAAATCTACACATAACATAAATAAACATACAAAGAAAATATAAGCATGCATGCAATCAAAATCTTAGTTGACAAATCTTTTTTTAGATGATGTAAGAGTGCATGATCCCTAAGATGCTCTTGCATCAATTATAAATTTCTATTGAAGTTAATGCCTTCTAGTGGTTTGTTATCTTTTAGGTTTAATTATCATTACATCAGTTTTGTCAATATTGATAGTATGTTCATAATTATTACAAGATTAATGAAGAACCTTGAGTTGCTTGTAGAAATCCTTGGGTATTTTTGAAAGAACAATGCTATTAGATCATAGTAAAAGAATAACAATAAGCCCAACCATTTTAATCCAAGTCCATCCTTTCTCTTCTAGGCATTCTTCAATTTTAGACTAATATAGATGTCAAAAGGATGAAAGAAAGGAAGCATCCTTGCTTCACCCTAATATTATAGTTAATATCCATTTACCATTCTCTAGTGTATTTTATTTAGAAAAATAATCCTTTCATAGAGTCTAAGTACAAACACCATGTAACTCAAGAGGGATACCATATTCTTCTTATCTTTTTTACAAATTGAATTTGGACCAATATTAATGACTTCTACTATTCTCTTTAATATAATAACTGAATAATTAAACTTCAAAATATAAAATCTTAAAATTTCATATCCTTCAATATAATTAACTTTACTTTTTTTTAAAATCATATAATAGATTATATTATATTATACATACATAATATTGTTGAACTTTCTACATACAATGGGGATTTAAGAGTGGGTGGATGCATGAGACCAAACGTAAGACACCTGCATCACCCAATCTCAAATATCCCATTGTATGTGGAAAGTTCAACAATACAATGTATTATAAGTTCAAATGACTCTCAATTGAGCTTTAAAAAAGACTGGTATGTAACCTTATAGCAATCTCGCGGGCCATGAAATTGGCCTTTGAAGTAGCACCGATGGTCAAATCCATATTAAACAAGTTTGTTGAAATATAAAAATGATAATCACCAAGAAACAGGGGAATAATCAAAGAAAGGTGGGGTGGATGCCTCTTTGTCGCCTCCAAACATCCACTCTAGAATATAGACCAGACCTTAAGAGCTCGAAGGCTCTAATAATTCTATAATTTTAAGACGGTGAGAGAGGACCAACTCCCATTTCAAAAAGGCAAGAGAAATCTTATGTGGGCCAAATCCACTTCACTTGTAGATCGTCTTAAAAGCTTAATAATATTTATTTTTATTTTTCTTTTTTGAATGTGCCCATGAGAGGATTTGTTAATTCGAAGAGCAAGAGGGTCTTTTAGCTTTCCTTAATCAACCATGAATACTTCTTTAGATCTAGAAATGACACGAAGAATAGATTTTGTCCTCTTTAGGCTATACAAAATGACTTTTTAATGGGTTTATTTTGTATTATTTGATGTTTTATAATTAGTTGTATTTTCATTTCATGGAGAGGCATAACTTACAATGTTGATGGAGTGTAATGGTGTGATTATGTTCACAACTTTTTTAAAAGATAAACATTTATTTTTTAAATATAAAGAATTAATGTCATCTGTCTATCTATGGTCTTTAAAAATTTAAATCAAAACAAATATGCAAAGAAAGAATCTAGTATAGCAAAGTAAAGAAAAACAAAGATCATCACAAAATTAACACACAGATCATCACAAAATTAAGAAAAATTTTAAAATATGAATTTGCACTAATTTTTTTCAAAATTTTCATGATATATATGTTATGTTTTTTTTTTCTTAAATAAATTGTAGTGTGTATCTTTTATTGTAGTCTTTCCTATATAACTTTCCCACTACAAAACATTTTTATTTTAATCTTTTTACAAAGTATGTTTTATATAAATTTAGGGCATACAAAATATTTAGAAAGTTATGAAAATTCTAAAGAAGTGCAATGAAACAAAACCAAAAAAATGTCAAAGAAATTATTCAAATTGAATTAAAGAATTGAGTCTTTCATTTAATTATTTAATTTTTTGAAAATTTTGTAAAGTTTTATTAGTTTCATTGGTAATAGAAGCATTGTTAAACATATGGGATTAACTAAAGTTATAGGCACAAGTCTTGTTAAAGGCATAATTTTTTTTTAACTAAAATATGTTGCAAGTATGGGCCTAATCGATGTTATCATTGATGTCAACATACTCATGTTGTACTAATGATAAGGATTGGATGAGCTGTGTGCTGAGGATATTGAGAAAATTAGTCTCAATCAGGAACAATGAAGATCAGTGATGATAGTAAGGTTAAAGTCCAAGATAGGATGAGTATTAGAGGATGCGGTTTAAAGGGTTTGTAGATATGTGTCTTAAGGTGGTCCAGTAGAGATTTCAGAGGTCCACATGAAGATTTGAAGAAGTTGTGGCTGCTCAAGTAAAACCGGTTTTGGTAGATGTTCAGTGGTGACAGAGTGTTACAGATAGGTCCAGTGAGATCCGGAAATGCATTATCCTATTTTGCGGATTTGAGGGAGTGTTCAAGAAGTCTTTGTGAAGTATCAACTTGATTGGTTCGTGGTTTGAAGGTCCACAAGCATCTATTCCTTTGTGACAGTAATGATAGACTATGTTCTTGAGGTTCCAGATGAAGGGGAGAAGGATTTTAGTAAGTAGATGAAGTGTGGATGTTCTTAGTGATTCAGGTAAGCTTGTGGAGGTCTTTGGATCGTGCTCAATTCATGTTGGTGATCTGCATTGAAGTTGGAGCTCGCAATTAAGAAATCTTCCGGGTGATGGTGTTCTTTCTGAGATTGGCCAACCGGATGAGTTACACATTCTGCGGATGTTCTTGTTGATGTTTGCCGACTTAGATGATCATTCCTAAGTTGATGTCTTGTATAAATAAGGGATTGCGAAGTCATTTCAAAGTTGTCCTTGTTGAGATGAGTGAGTGGTAGCAAGGAGGAGAGCAAAAGGTAGAGCAGAAGTATTGGGCTTAAATGGAACTGATTCAAGCATGGTGAAGATGCTATTCTCTAGTTCATGTATGTGATACTTATTTCTTGTAGACAGTGTGTCTCTTGTAGGCAGTGAGCCTCTTGTGAGCAGTGTGCTCGGGCAATGAGCCCTAATTGGCATGTGCCATTTTGTTATTTCTATTCTTCTAACAGAGAATACATTCTTGGGTTAATCACCCTGTGGTTTTTCCCTTAACCAGGTTTTCCATGTCAAAATGTTGGTGTCTCATGTGTTGATGTGTTTCTGCTCTTAATTTGTTGCATTGTGTTTCCTTGATTGATTTATTATTATACTACTGAATTGCAAAGTGGAGTTAAGTGTTTAATTGGAAGAAATTTTTGTACAACTGATTCACCCCCCCTCTCAGTTGTGTGCCATAAGTCTAACAATTCGTATCAGAGCGAAGTTCCTCTAAAAAGAGCTTAAACGCTTGAGGAGATCCAGGATGTCGTCTTACAAGAAGGATAGTCTGAAGTTTGATGGAACCAATTTTAATCTTTGGAAAGGTCGCATGAAATGTCACTTGCAATGTATGGGAATGGTGTACTAGACCATGGCTACAACACAGTATACACCTCCATAGGGTGGTCTGAAAACCCAAAATGAAATCACAGATGCTGAAAATAATCTATAGACTATAGAGGCTCTTCTAAGCGCATTATCTGATTCAAAGCTCTCAAATGTTATTGACCTACCAATTGCTTTTGAGATCTAGCAAAAACTAGAACTTTTGCATGAAGGAGACAAGTATGTTATATGTGCAAGGTTATAGAGTCTGAAAGGGAAATTTGAAATTCTGAAGATGAGAGATGATGAAAATATCACTACTTTTATGCCAAGAGTAAATGAGATTGTTTGTGGAATTAGAAATGTTGGTGGAGTCCTGGATGAAAATGAGTTTTGTTGGCAAAATTCTCAGATCCCTACCTGCTTCTTACAAAATCAAGGCTGCTACCATTGAAGAATTTAGAGCCCATACAACTGTCGCAAGAGATCAATTAGCTGGCAAATTGGCTGGCAAATTGGCTGCATTTGAAATGACAGAATTTGGAGATGAACCCCCCAAGACTGAATCTGCATTCAAAGCCAGTGCCTCTATAAAAGGTAAACAAAGTTTTGATCTGGGAGAGAACTCATCAAGGAAATTGTCATGGTATGAAAAAACAAGAAAAGACCTGAAGAAGAAGAAGTAGAAACTGCTCAACTTGAAGCCCTTATTGCAAAGAGGCTACCAAGAGGATCCGGTAAGTATGAAGGAAAATTGCCTTTTAAATGTTTTAACTGCAATAAGATTGGTCATTTTGCCTCAAAGTGTCCAAAAATATTTTCAAGACCAAATCCTAACAGATCAAGGTTCCAAAAGAATTGTTACTATGTTCATGAAGAAGATGATAATGAAGGAGTAACAGATGATGAATCAGAGACAGGAAACAAATCCGGAAGTGAATGGGTGTTTATTGCCATCAAGGAAGAAGAACCAATATCCTCTATATCTGTCAATCATAAAGTTGTAGAAAGAGCTCTGGCTACCCAAGTTGAAGAAAAGGATGACTGGGTTATTGATAGTGGATGCTCTCACCATATGACAAGTGACAAAAATAAATTCATAGATTTGGAAAGGTATGAAGGAGGAATGGTAAAGTTTGGTGATAATTCTGCTAGTAGAATCAGAGGAAGAGGAACTATTTCTTTTGATGGAAGGAACAAAACCGGTAATGTAATATATGTTGAAGGATTGAAGCACAATCTTCTCAGTGTTGGACAGTTGGTGGACAAAGGCTATGATCTCTGATTCAAAGATGGAAAATGCAAGATCTTTGAAAGTTCTGGAACAGAGATTGCATCTGGTACTCAAACTAAAGGTAATATCTTCCACTTGGTTGGCACTGGTAAAAGTTGCCTATTTGTTCAAGTTGATCAGAGTTGATTATGGAATAGGAGGATGTGTCATGTGAATTTTGATAATATCATCAAGATAAGCAACACTCAGGCTGTAAGAGATCTTCCAAAATTGGTGAAACCTACTAATAGCTTGTGCAAAGAATGTCAGTTGGGTAAGCTGAGTAGAGTCACATTTAAAAATAAGGAACTGTCTTCTACCAGATTATTGGACTTAGTTCATACTAATCTTTGTGGTCCAGCAAGAATTAGGAGTGTACAAGGTGATAGATACTTTATGTTGCTAATTGATGACTATTCCCGGATGATGTGGGTAACCTTTCTAAAAGAGAAATCAGAAGCTCTTCAAAAATTCAAAATATTCAAAGCTATGGTAGAGAATGAAACTGGATTAAAATTGAAATGTCTGAGGTTTGATAAAGGTGGGGAATTCACATCTAGTGAGTTCATAGAGTTTTGTGAGAAACATGGAATAAAGAGACAGTTGTCTGCTTCTAGGACTTCACAGCAGAATGGAGTAGTGGGGAGAAAGAACTGGACCATCCAGGAAGCATCTAGGACCATGATGATGTAAGTAAATGTTCCTCAAATCTATTGGAGAGAAGTTGTCAGCACTGCAGTCTATACTCTCAATCAAGTTCAAATCAGAGGCAATACTAGTAAGACTCCTTATGAACTTTGGTTTGGCATCACTCCTACTGTGAGGTATTTCAGAGTTTTTGGTAGCAAATGTTACATTAAAAGAGATGAAGATCTAGGAAAGTTTGATGCTAGAAGTGATGAAGGAATATTCTTGGGTTACTCTACTCAAAGCAAATCATACCGGTGTTACAACAAGAGACTGAGAAAAATAATAGAAAGTGCAAATGTGAAGGTTGATGAAGGAATTGAAAAACCCTCAAGGTTTTACGAATATGATGAAGATGATAAGAATGGTACTTTGATTCAAGGAGCCCAAGCCTCCTCTGAAAGACAGATTCAAACTAATCTGGTAAATCAGGAAGAAGAGATGAGTTTCAATGAGCCTGATCAAGAATCAAAAGTGCAAGAAATTCCCAAAGTTCCCAAGTATGTAAGACTGAACCACTCTGAAGATCATATCTTAGGTGATAAAAGCAAAGGAGTACAAACAAGAAGGAGAATTTCTCAAGATTTAGAAGAGTATTGTCTGATTTCAAAGATTGAACCTAAGACAGTGAATGAAGCTTGCAATGATGAAAACTAGACTAAAGCAATGGAAGAAGAACTGATGCAAATTGAGAAAAATCACACTTGGGATCTTGTTCCTAGACCTAGAAACAAGAATGTGATTGGAACAAAATGGGTCTTTCGGAACAAACTGAATGAAGTTGGTGAAATAATCAGAAATAAAGCCAGATTGGTCTGCAAGGGTTACTCTCAATTAGAAGGAGTTGATTTTGAAGAAACTTTTGCTCCAGTGGCAAGAATTGAAGCAATCAGGTTATTTCTTGCCTTTGCTGCCTTCAAGGATTTCAAGGTATATCAAATGGATGTCAAGTCTACCTTCTAGAATGGTGACTTGGAAGAAGAAGTGTACATAGAGCAACCGAATGAATTTCAATTATCTGATCATGGTGATATGGTCTGCAAGTTGAAGAAGGCACTATATGGACTAAAGCAAGCCCCAAGAGCCTGGTATGAAAGATTGGATAATCATCTTTTGAAGATTGGTTTCAACAAAGGTACTGCTGACAGTAATTTGTATTTCAAAATTGATCATGAAAACATCTTGATTGTTGAAGTGTTTGTGATGATATCATTTTTGGAGGAAGAGATAGTATGTGTAAAACTTTTGCAAATCAAATGAAAAGTGAGTTTGAGATGTCCATGCTTGGCAAAATGAATTTCTTCTTCGGTCTGCAAATCACTCAAACAAAGAAAGGAATCTTCATTTCTCAGACCAAATATGTAAAAGAATTGTTGAAGAAATTTGGGATGGAAGACTCAAAACCAATGAATACTCCCATGGCAACCAGATGTAAATTGAGAAAAAATGATGATTCTCCTAAGGCTGATCAGACAAAGTTTAGGTCAACGATTGGAGGACTATTGTATCTCACTCAAACTAGATCAGACATTATGCAGGTTGTTGGTCTTGTTGCTAGATTCCAGGCTGATCCTAGAGAATCTCATGTCATGGCAATCAAGAGGATTTTTAGATATCTAAAAGGGATAGTTGAGTATGGTTTGTGGTATCCTAGAGATCATGATTTCTCTCTTCATGCATATACAAATGCAGATTGGGTAGGAGATGTGGATGACCAGAAGAGTACCAGTGGCAGACCATTCTTTTTGGGGAAGAGATTGGTTTCTTGGCTAAGCCAGAAACAAGAGGCAATATCTCTGTCTACAACTGAAGCAGAATATATTGCAGCAGTAGGTAGTTGCACTCAAGTCTTGTGGATGAAGCAGATGCTAAGAGATATCAAAGTGGAGTATGAGGAACCTATCACAATCTTCTATAACAAGTCAAGTGTAATAAATATATCTAATAATCTGGTGTTGCATTCAAAGACTAAACACATATCCATCAAGTTTCACTTTTTGAGAGAGCAAGTGAACAAGAATGAAGTCATATTGGAGTTTGTACCTTCCGAGGATCAGATTACAGACATATTTACTAAACCTCTACCTAAGGATTCTTTTGAGTATCTTAGGGAGAAGTTAGGGGTTATTGCCCCTCCGGTGATGAACTAAGGTGCACTGAGGTACATTAGTCCGGTGGATATCACAGTCATATCTTGTAATCCGGATTGATGATGGGGAGCTGCAACTCAGGGGGAGCAGCAGGTATGATTTTGAAGTGTTGGAATTGCAAGTATGTGCCCTTTGCCATTGATGTCAAAGGGGGAGTAGTAAAGGGATAGAAGACATGTGAATGGTTGTTGCTGATAGGGGGAGTTGTGACAGTGAGGAGAAGTTCTTGTCTTGATGGTCAAAACAATTTTTCACATCATATGTTGCCATCAATGACAAAGGGGGAGATTGTTGCAAGTATGGGCCTAATCAGTGTTGTCATTGATGTCAACATACTCCTATTGCATTAATGATAAGGATTGGATGAGCTATGTGCTGAGGATATTGAGAAAATTAGTCGTAATTAGGAACAACGAAGATTGGTGATGACAGTAAGGTAAAAGTCCAAGATAGGATGAGTATCAGAGGATGTGATTTAAAGGGTTTGTAGATATGTGTCTTAAGTTGGTCCAGTAGAGATTTCAGAGGTCCGCATAAAGATCTGAAGAAGTTGTGGCCACTTAAGTAAAACCAGTTTCGACAGATGTTCAGTGGTGACAGAGTGTTACAGATAGGTCCAGTGAGATCCAGAAATGCATTATCCTATTTTGTGGATTTGAAGGAGTGTTGAGGAAGTCTTTGTGAAGTATCAAATCAATTGGTTCATGGTTTGAAGGTCTGCAAGCATCTATTCCTTTGTGACAGTAATGACAGACTGTGTTCTTGAGGTTTCAAATGAAGGGGAGAAGGATTTCAGTAAGCTGATGAAGTGTGGATGTTCTTGAAGCTTGTGGAGGTCTTTGGATCATGTTTAGTTCGTGTTGGTGATCCACATTGAAGTTGGAGCTCGCAATTAAGAAATCTTCCAAATGATGGTGTTCTTTCTGAGATTGGCCGACCGGATGAGTTACACATTCTGCAGATGTTCTTGTTGATGTTTGCCGACTTAGATGATCATTTCTAAGTTGATGTCTTGTATAAATAAGGGATTGCAAAGTCATTTCAACGTTGTCCTTGTTGAGATGAATGAGTGGTAGCAAGGAGGAGAGCAAAAGGTAGAACAGAAGTATTGGGCTTAAATGGAACTGATTCAAGCATGGTGAAGATGCTATTCTCCAGTTCATGTATGTGATACTTATTTCTTATAGATAGTGTGTCTCTTGTAGGCAGTGAGCCTCTTGTGAGTAGTGTGCTCAAGCAGTGAGCTCTAATTGGCATGTGCCATTTTATTCTTTCTATTCTTCTAAAAGAGAATACAATCTTGGGTTAATCACTCCGTGGTTTTTCCATTAACTGTGTTTTCCACGTGAAAATCTTGGTGTCTCATGTGTTGATGTGTTTCTACTCTTAATTTGTTGCATTGTGTTTCCTTGATTGATTTATTATTATACTGTTGAATTGCAAAGTGGAGTTAAGTGCTTAATCGGAAGAAAGTTTTGTACAACTGATTCACCCCCCCCTCTCAGTTGTGTGCCCTAAGTCTAACAATATAGTTATGTAAAAGAGGGTTGTATTAGTTTAATTGGTAATAGAAGCATTGTTAAACACACTGGATTTGTTTAAGCTATAGGTTTTGAACATTGAAAAAGTCATAAATTCCTTTAATTGTATATTTATCTTTTATTATACTCTCCTTTTATTGATATGTATAATCTAAATAAATGTTATAAAGTTAAATTTAATAAATATAATTTTCAATTGATTGATTTTGTTTGTTATGAATATTAGGTATGGCTAAACCAAGGATGCATTTTTCAAATGAAGAGCAATGAAAAGATCATTGAAGAGAATATGCTCGACAATATCAAACATAAAAAACATGAGAAAATAACAAATGCACAAAGAGAGGAGAAAATAAAACATTGAAATGATAATGACAAAGAAAGACATGCTAAATGCAAGGCAAAAATGGTAGTTGAAGAGCTTGAAGTAGAAATGAGACAACAAGTCGATAAGATGATAATACATCATCCATGAACATCTTAAGAGAAGCAATATATTAAGAAGAAGATTGCAAAGAGATTCATTTAGATCAATTCACTAAAATAGAAAGACAACTACAAGATTATAATTGTGAAGTAGTTCAAAGTTATTGTTCATTGAATGTCAATGTTGAGGTTAGTTATGAAGAAATGAATTCTATAACAATAGATCATGTGATACAAATGCTAGAGAATATAGTTTGGGATGCAATGAATGTTGATACTAGAAATAATATAGAAAATAGTAGTTCATAATAGGAGTTAACATCCCAACCTAGAAGACAAAGAATAATGCAAGAGAACAATGTGCACTAAATGACAATAGAAATGTTGAGATTGATTTGAATTTACAAATGATATTTTAATATGGACTAGATAAATTTACTTCACCAAGCATGTGTTATCAACAAAGTTACCTTGCAATGAAGGTTTCTCAAGAACTTGAAGGCCCTATTTGCAATAGATTTCAACAAGATAAAAATCAACATCAATTTTCAACATTAGAATTCACAAATTTGAAATGATGTTGCCTCTTGACTAAAAAATTAACTTTCCACCAATCAATATTTAATAATAACATCAATTCAATATAGGCACCTCAAGACCGATATCACTTGATTTCTCTTAGATAGATTTATTTAAGATATTTATGTAGTTTATTTTTTAAAAATGTGATGATATATTATAATATAATAATTAATTGAAATGAATGGGTTGTTAATTTTTTATTTGAAAAAATGAAATAAAAAGGAGAATAGAAAATTTAGTTGGTATATTTTTTAAAGATATTTTTATGTTAAATTTTGTATAGGTATAATAAAATAAAACCATCTTGCGTAAATATTTAGGTTAAATTAAATGTAAATGAGTATTAATAAGTAAAATAATTTATAAATGTGAGATGAGATAGAAACACTACATAAACATGTTTTTAAATAAGTGTTAAAATAGACAAAGATGATTAGGGCATTTAGTTCTAGGACTTGATGATGAATATGTTGTTGTAGATAATTATATGTGATTTATCTCTAGATCCAACAATTAGACCAATATGGAGTGAATCCTACAAAATGTTAAAATGACTATTCTTCACTCTAGATCAATCCCACTGCTACATATTTGATCCTTGCATCAACAACCTTTAATCTTTTGTGTGGATTTGACCTTTTCATGTGGCATTAAACTTACTACATGAAATCTTCATAAATTTGACTACATCTAATGTCTGAGCATGTTGGTGCTAATAAGAATGGATATAGTTTGTTATGCTAGGCATGTGAGATGACTTTCTCCCCTCCTTTTGACCTTACTCAAGCCCTTGGATCAATTTAATGATTTATAATAATTTTCTATACACACAAAGTAGAATGAAGATGCATATTATGTCCTTATCAATGTAAGTGTTGATGCTATGATGACACAATGCTAAATCATGATATAATGAGTTTATTCCTATATGCCTAAAAATGAATGAGGGATTATCCTTTTATACAAGATCCTAGCATGCATATTTAAATATTTTTCATTCAAGTTGATATGTAACAACTCGTTGAGATTGATTTGGATTGGACCCATTTTTATATTTTATTTTGGAAATTTGGGGTTCAAAATCATAGATGTGGTTCTAAACTAAATTTAGTATAGCACTTGTAGGTTTGACCTAGGGCCAAGAATGAGGAATTTGAAGATTATATTTGGATCCTTGGGATGTGTGGAATCAAGTTCAAACAAATTTCAAGAAAAATGCTCTTTCATGTAGAAATATGTCATATGCATGCTAGACCATTTCACTAGGGACAGCCATCCAAAGTGAGTCCAAAATGAATGATGAAAAGTGCTAATAATGTACAAGTTTCAATCTTAAATTTTTCTCCCACTTTGACTTACATGGGAATTACTATGAATCATGCATGTCAAAGTAAACAAGTAGTCAACATGAAAATAAATGACAAGCATGCAAAAGGATATGGATATGGATAATGATATGCATGTGCTCCTTTTATTGATAACTTTATCTTGAAACTTACAAACACAAAATTCCATGAGTAGCATTTGGTAAAAAAATGAAACATGCAAAATAAAATACTTACAATGTCTATAAATCAATGTGTAAAATTAAAAGGATGGGGGTTGCGAAGGAGCCAACATAGATGTTTGGTTATGGAGGAGCTAAATAATAAAAAACATCAATATAGGGCAATGATCCAACATAGTAGAATAATGTAGTGTTGCAAATGAGTCATCATAACCATGAGAATGTCACCATAATCATTATCATCAAAAAATGTTAGTGATATTATATTCCCCCTCCAATTGGGTGCATGTGAAGGATGCAATAAATTGGAGGAGAGGAGAAAAAAGTGATATATCATAAGAATAGTGTAACCACTAATTAGTAGAAGATATGAGCATGTAAGAACTCAATAATCATGTAACAAATATCATGGATACCATTGTCTGACAAGTAATAACTAAAATATCAAGATTTAATCATGTAATAACATGTATAGAATGATAATGAGGTGCCCCCAATGTTGCATCCAATAGTGAGGACAATAAGAAATAACCAATATGCTAGATGAATCATGTAAATTTAAATAGATTTCATATAAGATGTAAGCATGTAAGAAAAGACACATGAAAGCATATCCTAGAATATGTAAGCATGAAATGCGCATGGAATATCCCAAGATAATATTGCCTAAGGTAGATGACAGCAATGATGATATATAGGTGAGAAGAAAGGAGAATAAGGAAGATGTACTATAAGATATGTCAAAACTGAAAGCCACACTAAATCTATGGAATATCTAAATTTGTCTTCTATAGCTAAATATTTGCTTAATTTATCTCTCTAGCTTGTATATATTTTGAATCTAAAACTTGTTGAAATTGTAACCCATCTAAAACATATTTTCTAAAACTGAACCTCATTGAATTAATATACCCACTGAATTCATATAGCCTATAAATTTGTATGTCACCTACATATTTACCTTATGATAAAATGTATTAAATGTTGAAAGGTATCCAATAAAAAGAAATATCATCATGAAATGTCCATAACATATAATGTCAATCAATTCCATTAAACCCACTATAAAGTTCAATTGTGCATGTGTATTATCACATAAAATAACCATTATAATCAATGTCATCATAAAAAATATTGTGGACATATGTAAATGATGAAGTGTCGTGGCCAATATGACAGATCATCATGGAAATGATATATTATGACATGTACAATCAATTAGGGTGAATTTTAGTAAAAGGTGCATCAAAAGAGGAATATTCCCTTACCATTTATAGAATCAAGAAAAGGAAAAGGTATTTCATTTTCACATTCACTGTATAGAGAGACATTATAGGAGATAAAACATGACACACCACCAAGAACATGTTTATTGCCATACGAATCAAGTATGGACTATGATAGTTATAAGGGATGCCTTAGAGTAAATAAATAAAAATTTATCAAAATTTTAAAAATGTTCATAATTTTCTAAAAATAGGGTAGGTATTTTTGTGGGGTACCATATCTTTGTAGAATTGACCCCCAAACTATATAAATGGACCTTTTTTGTAGATTTGACTTGACTTTTGTGGTTTTGACCTGATTTTTGTGGTTTTAAACTTCATCAAAAATTTTAACTTTAGTCATTCTTTAATAATTTTATGCAAAATCATCAATCATAATAGCTACTAATGGGGGAAAAATGTGTATGTAGGATAATATAAATGTGAATAAGCAATCACATAACTACTTATTAGAGAGTTTATGAATCTTGGGGCCTTGACAATTGATGAGATGGCCCTACTAGATATGGTGGGACTTCAATAGATCGAAGAGATGCCAACATTTTTATATAAGTTACACATTTTGACAACTTTGGATGAGTGGTAGGATTTAGAGACCAACACTTTTCATTTGACCCCTTGGTGAGATTACTATTACATTGGAGGATGTGTGGAGAATGCTCAAATTGCTAGTACTAGTTCGACATGTTGTATACAAGAGACACACCATGGAACAAAGAGATAGAGTTGTATGAGTATTGCATAAGAAGGAACAAATATATGTAGGATGAAGTGATTTTGGGCAATATTATTGTGGGGATTTGTTGATGATGATGTTAGTCATAACCAAACATAGAATAAAAGTTACACAAAAACCTTTACTCATCTTGAAAGATACGATGAATTTAGAGAATTCATGATCCCAAGTCTCCGTTGATTAGTTCATAATCTACTAACGTTACTCAGTGGTTGATGTGCGTTGCTATTAATCATTCAGGGGCCTTACATTCTTCAGTAATTTCTGTAAAGTTCATCAATATTTCTCCAAATATCCTATTCTTTATATCCACCCTACATAAATCTCCAAATTATTTTGCCTCTGCAATATGAATTCACTCAAATAATGTGCCTACAGGTCGATATTTGCATGAATTTTACCATTATTTGCAATTCTTTGCATGATATTTTCAACACTACATGCATTTAGCTCAAATATGCTAATAATATTCAGTTATCTATGAGATGTCAGCATATTTCATGTTGTTTGCTTCTGATTATTTGTTATTTGCAATTATGATGGGGAATTACTCTAAAATTCAAAGAAAATTAAAAGAATACTTCAAATTTGGTGAATCTTAGCTATTGAACCACATACATACCAGATACAGTCATGAGGACAAGAAATCAAACCATATTTTCACCAGGATGTTCCACAGCTAGATACAGATGATGTAACTTGAAAGGAAAAGGAATGAAAACAACACATACAGACTGATAAGCACTCCAAGGGACGTAGCAAATCAAAGCATGTATCAAGAATTCAAACACTGATTACTCAGGATTTATGATGAATTGTAATCAAATGGTCTTCTCTTTCATTAAGTATGCAATGATATGTATGCTTACAATAACTTTGAAATAGACCTTGATATTTCAGCAGTCAAATTTCAATTAAGCTTTTGAATACTCAAATTATCATATCCCTGCACCTTTTATAGAATAAGGTGAGGGAACGGTTACAAATGACCTACGGTCAAGATTTATCTATTAAGATCAACAGTCCAGATGAATAGCACATGCCTGCTAGTTGGCAACTACACAGCTGGCATAGAATATTCTAGCATCTTTGACCTAGCCCATCCTCCAGCTAGCAAATAGTATATTTGACAATATTCTCATCAGCTCTGGTTCAGGTTGCCTCCGCATGCAACTCTATAATTTTCATCCATCCTCCAAAACAGCTTCAACATCCTGCAATAAAAAGACAAGAATCAAGCATCAGATTCTTTTAATAACTAGCAGGAAAATAAACATTTATATTTTATCAGGCTGTGAATGTGCAAACCTATACATATCGAGTTATGAATATTAAGCATCTGTGAAAATTCACGTAATTAAATGTCCATAGGTGGTCAAGAGGGTCCGGGTGACTATCGTTGACTGGAAAACATGCTATCAGGCCCTAAAATGGCTCAATATCTGATCAGGTCCAGGGTCATTTGAGTGATTTTTTGATAAAAATATCAAAAATATGATTTTCGATATTTTCTACATCTTAGTAAATTGCATTGTCGGAGGCCTTAGGAGCGGAATTAGGGCTCAAGACTTCATCGGTGCTTGGTGTTAAGCCTAAGTGACCGAGTAACTCAAACTAGATAACTAGTTTATCTTTCCAATGAGTCCAAAAAGTTTAAATTCCGACACAGTAGCTAGGAGTTATGACCCTGCCAAGGAGAACATCACAAATTTCCTAATTTTTTGAATTTCTGTGAATTTTTGCAAATAGTTTCACCTTCCAGTAGTTTTTTTTGTATTCCAAGGGTAATGTGACCCTTCATATGATATGCAAGCCTTACATTTTCAGTTATCGCATGCATAAGATCATGCATATGCAATACATGCACTTTTGCTCACTAAATTCCATTGAATGAAACTATCGGATCCGGGTATGCATATTAGTTAATATGAGGGATATTAACTAATATGACTCTCTTCATATATCGGGATATGATGACGATGTCATCATCATGGACGGGCTTCGTTAAAATGTGAAAGGCTGACGTCATGGTCATACTGAAGGAAATCAGGTGATGTTAAGAAATATGACCTTGATATTGAGGAATATCACCCTCCGGATAGGATGACGTCACGGTCATGTCAAGCTTTTTATATATCGGGTCAGAATGACATCATCGTCATGTTAGGAAAGATCAGTCATATTAGAAAAGATGACGGATGTTAGAAATTAGATGACCTTCGGAGTCCAAGCCTATTGATGATGTCACCATCATATTAGGTCCTTTGTGAAATGGGATAAGCTAACGTCATCATCATGTTAACAAAGATGAGCCATATTAACGAATGTGACCCCCTTTCGAAAGATCAGGATGATGTCATCATCATATAATTTAAAAGGTTGATCATTGGATATGTACCTCTGCGAGGTAAAAAGGATGATGACATCACCATCAGGGTGATTTCCTGATTTCTTTGTTCATCGGGATTGGATGACGTCATCTGCATATTGGCACTGGGGTGATATTCTGCAGTAGGGTGATAGTTGAAATATCAGGTGATATTCGCAAGATCAGGTGATATTCGAAATATCAGGTGATATTCGAAAGATCGGGTGATATTCGAAATATCAGGTGATATTTCAAAATATGACCCCCGCAAAATATATGATGCTATTTGACGGGTAAATACCACTATCACCTAAAATTGACATCTGAAGTTTCAGACCAAATGATTATCAGGTGATAAAATTGGATTGGGGTGATCTTTCATAAGATGACTGATATTAAGAAATATGACCTCCCCTAAGAATATCAGGTTTGACCAGATCTTTGACTCATCATAACTTTTGTTCCCTAAGGAATATCAAGGTGATCCAAAAGGCAAACCTGCATGAAATTTTGTACGCTTTCCAATCATGAGGTTATTGATATGAAATATTAACTTTGACGAACTGACCTCATCATGATGACTTACCCAGCTCCCTTATGCAGGGTCATCTACATGACTTACTTTTACTAGACCGCTGAAGAGCAAAAAAAATAATGCAAGCCAAAGCAGGAAAAAGTTGGGTCCCTATTTTGTCAAGTCAAAATGGGGCGTGTTGTGTAACCACATAACAGGATTGCACTAAGAGTACACAACTGAATCGTTATCATTCTAGTAGTTGTAGTGGTACTATATGACAATGGAAATCCCTTACATATGGATTGATCCACATGGTATGAGATATAAAGGAACATGACATAATCTAGTCTTGGGGTAGGTGCATTCTTGTTCATTTATACCATGGCATGTACATATTTATATGAGGTTGGTTAAGGGATCCTTTCAATGACACTCCTCCAATGTTAGACATTTGATCACATATGCATTACTAGACCACGTGGACTCCCTAAGGATATTGGTGATAATATGCCTTACACTCACAAATGGGATACTAATAGATTGAGGTAGTGGTGAAAGGAGACTACATTAGAGGAGTAGAGGAGGATTTTTATTTATTTTCTATAGGTCCACAATTACATGGAGGCCTTATAGAGACATGTGGGGCTTCCTCAAGGATAGTTGTTAGCTAGGAAGGATTTTATGGTCACAATGGTTTGTAGGTAGGCACCCTATTATAATGGATAAGTTCCATTATGAGTGAGTATGATAGTAGTTCAAGATTTGGCAACATTTACCTCAAGTATCCACTATGTAGGTAGCATCAAAGATTACTATTTAGGCCAAACAAGATAAAGATACCAACTTTTGCTAATTAGGTGCCAATGAATGATGATGAGGAAGAGAAGGAGGTTGTGGAGATTACTATAATAGATTATGATAGATTTTCAAATCTATGGAGGGAATGGTAGAAAACATGTCCAACACCACTATATGCCTTGAATGTAGGAGGGGTGGGGGCAATAGGAGGTGCACATGTAGTAGTAGATGAGCCACATGAGGTCATAGGTGGTGGTGAGTAGGTTATGAATATGGGTGAGGGAGAAGCATATCTAGAGGTGACACCTTTGATACATATGGGCGATGACAACTGACAACCTAATAGCCTAGTTATGTGGGACAAGAGTCTTGCATGTATCCATCTTTCCTACAATTGTGTCATACACTCTCTGACAAAAATTTCACTATTTGAAACATGTTATGATTAATTATCTCCAATATTGTTCAATGTTATTGTGGCATGATCACAATAAAAGGGAGAAAATGTTGATTTAGAAGGTGAGAGGGATAAGAGATTCATATATAACATCCAATAAATACATCTTTAGGTGCAATATAAGTTGAAAGCAATTTAATAAATGTACAAGAAAAGACATGATCGACACTACATTCAACTCAAGTTTAAGGTGGTTGACAAGGATTGGTTATATATGAGAAAAGATAAGGCACTAATGAACAACATAGAAGATGAAACTCCTAAGATATGGGCCCTTTGTTATTCTAGAATAGGTTGGTAAGAATGTTTTTTTACTTGATATTCATCATACATGAGAATTTATTTAATGCTTAATGTAGAAAATTGATGTTTATTTGGGCCCTTTATGTTGGTTGAGGAGAAAGAGTAGGTGTCACCTTTAGTTGAAAATATCATTCCAAGTCCTTTGGAAGTATTAAAACATGACATGGTTCTCCTAAATAAGGAGAGAGACAAATAGGGGGTTGCAAGAAACATGGTTGGTTGGATTTAAAGGATAGCTTCCAACCAAGGTAAAATGGTACCCTAACGAGGGTGCTAGGAAGAAATTTCCCCATCTAAAGAGTCCTTGAGATTTTGGGTACCAAAAACCTTCTAATTAGGCAGGTATGATATGAAAATAGATATTGGTTATGATCAAATGATTAGATGTTTCTCCACTCAATCAAGGAAATGCTAGATTCAATAATTTTTTCATGAGAGGGTGTATTTCCTTAATTTTGGAGCATAATGAACTTGTTTGTAGGGTTGAAGACTTGGTATGATCCAAAGCATCTTGGGGAAGAAGACATACTTGCATGTAGGTGTCATAAGACATTATTTTTTGAGTTTTGGTGAAATCACTACATATCATAGGTGGTGAACATACAATCACCCCCAAAAAATGTAATCACCTTGATGTAAAAAAATTGAAATGACTCTTTGGTGAAATTAATGAATTTGTAATATTCCAAGGAAGAGGTGGAATGTGAATGGTTTTGATTGCTCAGTTTGACTTCTTGGCATTGGGTTCCATGTTTGAATACTAAATAGATGTGAATAAGTCTATATTAATTAGTTTTGGATGTAGGCCAAAAGTTGGCACTCATGGTTTCCTCTTGGAGCAAATGTTTTGCAAGTTATTTTCACCACTAGGCATGGTTCTTGTGGTTGCATCAAAATTTGCATGTTCTATGATCTCTTGTATGTTGTTGTGGAGATTAGATGGTCATATTGTGATCTAACTAAATTTTAACTTAATTGGTTAATAGTGGAGATGAATATTTTTTCTCACCCTTCAATTCTAGAATACAAGAAAACTCAAAATCAAGTTTCTTCTACTCAAATCTATCTGACATGGTTTTCTAGTCGTCTAATGAAATTATAATTCAAAAATGATAATTTAGGAAATAAGAGTTAACTTTTTAAGTTTTTGATGCAGAGGCTCTCACACTAAAACCTTGACATACAGCATGTATGTCCGCAACCCTTCATCATCATCATCATATTTCCCTTAACACTGTCAGCATCATCATATCCGGCTATCGGCAGCATCATCATATTCGGCAAGCACAAACATCCTCTTGATGTTCACTGTTCATCTTACCACCAAACGCTTTCTGCAGCATCATGATGTTCAACATCATGTTCATCAGCAGGATATAAAATATCCGGTTCCCTCCATATATCCTGATGACGACAACTTCATGCACCTTTCCTTCGATGCTTACGTCACCCCGATATCCTGATGACGATTATCCTGATGACGATGACGTCACATGCAGTTCCTTCAATATCCTGCTGTCGGCCAAACTTAACATTATCGGCCCTCGATGGTTTTATCAACCTGATCTTCTACCTTATGCCGATACGCTCCTCCTCGGCAACACCTAATGATGATCACCCTGAAACGCATTCACCTTATGCAAACGATTGCATCATGCTCACCTCCATCTACTCGGATGACGCCCGAAGTAACTACAGGATATACACAGAAACATCCTGATGATGCCGTTGCGATGAATTTCCAACCTTAACGGATTCTGATCTGCCGAACCTCCTGGGGTGACCCGATCTGCTTCCTGGACAACTTTCCAGACTCGAACTACCAGCACAACCTAGCACATACCCATGCTAGGGTTCTCAACACCTCTTGATTGCGATCCTGTAAACATGCACATGAACAAACAGAAAATGCAAACTAAATCCTAAACTACTGTACATAGCCATTCCACCAATTCGACGAATCAACCGGTGGAATGGATCAGCGAATCCATGAAACCACCAGAACAGCAAATCGATTACACAATGGAATTCAAAACAGAGAATGGACACAAATAGGATCTCTTTATTGATTTCAAAAGATGCAAATACAATACTCAGTCTCTCCCTCTGCCTCACTCTCTGCAAAGTCTGATCGATGATCTGCAATACTGCCTAAAACCAACTGATCCTAATGCATAAATAGGATCTCTTGCGAGTACTACCACTTGATTCCCAGCGGCTGGGAGCTTCCAAGCGGCTGGGAGGATCCAACCGAACTAACAACCTAAACAGCTGTCCAAACAAACTATCTAAAAATAGTAAAGTATGGTCAACATGACCTTATTACATGCATTGGTCTTATCAGACCTTCTTGGAAACATTAACCAGACCTAAAACAAACTAACTGCCTCATGGAGGCTAGCTGTCAGGTAGGTGCTCCTGCACCATACTCCCCAACAGAAAAGAACTCATGTCCCATGAGTTAGGTTGTGGAAGTCCTCCACCTTTACACTTTGCCTTTGCAGTGTCTTGACCTGTTCCAGCTTTGTCCTCTGCTGTCTCTCGGCGGCTCCAAGACTTCTGAACTGTAACTTGCTTTCTTGCAAGTAAATCCTCATGCCTGTTAATGTAGGCCCTTCTCTCACATACCTTGTGTTTGTCAGGTTGTCTGACCAGAACCTCTATCTGAACTGCCTCTTGAACTTCTGAAATGTTCAATTCTGTCTTCCTTTCAACCTTTATAGGACAAACAATAGTCCCAACTATGACAACATCCTTGTCATTCCTCTCAACTGGTTGCTGTTTGCAAACCTGTTGCTGAACCTGCTGCTGACCTCTGTCAGTCACAACTGAAACTATCTTCAAACTGTTGTCCTTAACAACTCCTTTCCCTGCAGTGTCCTCAACTGCCTTTATGCCTGCTCCTATAGGCATCTGCACAAACTCCTTCTTTCCCACTAAAATGATTTTGGCTGCCCCCTGTGCTGCAGCATCTTCCTGCAATGGCATCAACATAATAGTTTTCCCATCTTTCTTGATGGTGTAGGTATTAGCATACCCATCATACAGTACCCTCCTATCAAATTGCCATGGCCTACCCAACAGTAAGTGACAACATTCCATGGGCAAAATGTCACACAAAACTCTATCATGATATGCTCCAATCTAAAAATCAACATATGCCTGTTCATAGACAAAAAGTGATTGACTATCACTCACCCAAGATGCCTTGTAAGGGTGTTGGTGTGGAATCCTTTCCAAATGCAGTTTATCCACCATTTCCTGAGATACCATGTTGTCTGTTGAACCAGTATCAATGACAACCTTACATACTTTACCTTTGCTCTTGCATGTGGTCTTGAAAAGAGCTCTTCTTTGCATCATATCCTTTGATGCCTGCAAACTAATTCTCCTTAGCATCAATGCTTCTCCCTCCTCAGGATATCCATAATTGTCAGGAACTCTATCTTGATAAGTGTTTAAACTTTGCACACTTTGCTCTACTTTCTCTTCTTGCACAAGTTGTACTCTCTTGTCATTCGTTCTATCATTTCTGGATGATGAACCCTTGCTTTCTGGACATTTGAAAAATGGATGACCAAACTCACCACAGGTGTAACACTTTCCTGAAAATGTAGTAGAACCTCTACCACTTCCAAATCTGTCTCTATTACCTTTCCATCCACCTCTGAAATCAGACTGTCCCTGTCCTTTACCAGTGTCTTTTTGACCCTCATTGGTTTGCCTTGTTGTAGGGGCTGATCCTCTTCCCCTCATATTGCTGCCTCTTCCTCTCATGGACTTATCTTGTCTCCTATTCATCTTTTCTTCAATCCTGATTGCCATTTGGTAACAATCCTCCACACTCTTAGGGTTAGCTAAAACTAACTCATCCTGTATGTTCAATCTCAAACCAGCCAAGTACCTAGCCACCTTTTCTACCTCATTCTCATGATGATCAGATCTCATACTTAACTTATAAAACTCCTCAGTATATGCCTTCACATCCATTTCCTTCTGCCTTAAAATTTGCAGCTTCTTAAACATCTGAATCTCATAATCCTTGGGCAAGAATTTACCTTTGATCCTTGCTACCATTTTATCCCATGAAGTGATCTTTGACCTTCCTTGTTTCCTTCTCTCGGATTGTACATAATCCCACCATACCAAAGCATGACCTCCTAACTTGGTCTTTGCAATCTTTACCTTCTGATCCTCAGCAACATCTTCACATTCAAAGTGATTATCAAGTGCAGCAATCCAATCCAGTAACTCATCTTCATTCAAACTTCCATTATAATTGGAAACATCAACCTTTACCTTAGGTTTATCACTCTGCACTGCCTTTAACAGTTTTGCAAATCTCTGGTCTTCAGCATCTAGATCTTCAGCTACCTCTTCATACTCTTCAACAGCATCTTCATCTTCTTCTGATTCACTGTCTTCCACTTCCCTCTTTTTGTTATTCTCCAAGGCTACAAGCCTGGCTTGAAGTGCTTCAGCAAGCTCCTTCATCTTCCTCATCTCTCTGGCATGTTTTTCCTTTATCTCCTGCAACTCCCTTGCAGTACCATTACCTTTCGAAGGCATTTTGTAAACCTCTCACTCCTCTACCTCTGTCCTTTCGGTGACAGAATCAACACACAACAGCCCAGACCTTTTGCTGAGCTCTGATAGCACTATGATGTAGAGGCTCTCACACTAAAACCTTGACATACAGCATGTATGTCCGCAACCCTTCATCATCATCATCATATTTCCCTTAACACTGTCAGCATCATCATATTTTCTCTGCCGACCGATATCCTCCTGCAGACAAACCTTCGACCCTTCGCCTGTCAGCAGCATCATCATATCCGGCTATCGGCAGCATCATCATATTCGGCAAGCGCAAACATCCTCCTGATGTTCACTGTTCATCTTACCGCCAAACGCTTTCTGCAGCATCATGATGTTCAACATCATGTTCATCAGCAGGATATAAAATATCCGGTTCCCTCCATATATCCTGATGATGACAACTTCATGCACCTTTCCTTCGATGCTTACGTCACCCTGATATCCTGATGACGATGACGTCACATGCAGTTCCTTCAATATCCTGCTGTCGGCCAAACTTAACATTATCGGCCCGTGATGGTTTTATCAACCCGATCTTCTACCTTATGCCGATACGCTCCTCCTCGGCAACACCTGATGATGATCACCCCGAAATGCATTCACCTTATGCAAACGATTGCATCATGCTCACCTCCATCTACTCGGATGACGCCCGAAGTAACTGCAGGATATACACAGAAATATCCTGATGATGCCGTTGCGATGGATTTCCAACCTTAACGGATTCTGATCCACCGAACCTCCTGGGGTGACCCAATCTGCTTCCTGGACAACTTTCTAGACTCGAACTACTAGCACGACCTAGCACATACCCATGCTAGGGTTCTCAACACCTCTTGATTGCGATCCTGCAAACATGCACATGAACAAACAGAAAATGCAAACTAAATCCTAAACTACTGTACATTCCATTCCACCAATTCGACGAATCAACCGGTGGAATGGATCAGCGAATCCATGAAACCACCAGAACAGCAAATCGATTACACAATGGAATTCAAAACAGAGAATGGACACAAACAGGATCTCTTTATTGATTTCAAAAGATGCAAATACAATACTCAGTCTCTCCCTCTGCCTCACTCTCTGCAAAGTCTGATCGATGATCTGCAATACTGCCTAAAACCAACCGATCCTAATGCATAAATAGGATCTCTTGCGAGTACTACCACTCGATTCCCAGCGGCTGGGAGCTTCCAAGCGGCTGGGAGGATCCAACCGAACTAACAACCTAAACAGCTGTCCAAACAAACTATCTAAAAATAGTAAAGTATGGTCAACATGACCTTATTACATGCATTGGTCTTATCAGACCTTCTTGGAAACATTAACCAGACCTAAAACAAACTAACTGCCTCATGGAGGCCAGCTGTCAGGTAGGTGCTCCTGCACCAGTTTTCTATGGTTTAAGGCATGACCATTTTCTTTACAAATTGTCAAAAAAATTTACAATAGTTTTCTAACAATATCAAAGATTATTGTACAACTTTAAATTACTTCACAACATGCTTCCTAGACCTACAATTGATCAAGAACTCAAAACTAGGTTTTTTACATACACAAGTTTATATTCTAAATGAATTTCTATAATTTAAAATATATAAATTTTAGATTGATATAGTACATCATCTTAAATCATTCCTTTATTAGTTTAGAAATATTTTCCATTACCAATTTGGTGAAATTCATTAATCCTAGCTTCAATTTCACAATCTAGGGTTTAAGGTTTACATGTTTACATGTTTATGTCTTTCAAACCTAAGGGCTCATGTATGAACATAATTACATGGTTTAATTTATCAAAAAAATTTAATTACGGTTTCTAAACCCTCATACACAAGTTTTAATATCCCAAGATTCCCATAGTTTCAAGATTTTATATTCTTTCAATATCAATCAAGTAGACATATCAACCTTGCACTATATCAATTCTCAATTATCATACCAATTATTGATTTAAATTTCATATATGGGTATAAGACCCTACCTCTCATACATCCAAAACTTCAATTATAACCTTTGATGAAACCCTTGAATTTTTTTATCTTTTCTTTCAAGCTTGAATTTTTCAATTGCAATAATAATACATGTGTTCTATGTTTACTAAACTACTGCTTCCCATGCTCTTTAAATAATAATTAGCAATTAAATTTTCTATTTACTTTCCCTCCAAATAACCCAATAATAAAATTATATAATTAATTTAAAATGATTAATTAATAATGCTTCCCATAGTTTTTGATTATAGGGTAAAATAGGTTTTGAAGAGCCCCTAAAACCCTTTACAACAAGCAACATTCAAGCATCAGAAAGCCAACAGTAAGCCTACCAAGAGCCAAAAAACTAGATAATAGCATAGAACAAGGTAGTAAAACAGAAAGCCACACAACCTACAGCGTCTTTTTTAGAGTATCAGTTGCTTCCAGCTCTTGTTCATAAAATTTTTCATGCAACTTGGCAAAGTTAACCAAATCCTTCTTTTCATCTTCAAACTACTTCTTACTTCCCCTAGTGCAAGTCGACAGGCCCCCTTTGTCATCCTACACAACCTATATACCCTTATCTTTGTTACCCTATTTCTTCTCAGCAATCACACTGTCCTCCAACACTGGACTATCCTCCATAGTAAGATCCCTGACTTGGTCTTTATGGAGCTCCTTCAACTTGTCAGTGAGAAGGTGCATCCCCTAAAGACTATTCTGAATAGTACACTGGCTAATTTTAACCACCTTTTCCAGATTCTCATTAATACCAATAAGCTTCTCCTCCAAATTATCGATCCTCTTACCATACTTCTCCTTCATCCTAAGGAGCTCCCATTCCATCCCCTTCATTATAGGAATCACATCCCAACCCTAGAAAATCTCTTTGTCTTGTTCCACAATGGTTTCCCCTCCCCGGTCCACATTATCCTGTAGAACCCTCAATTTGATGTTGATACGATTGATTTCCATAAAAAACCACTTTGTCATCTTATGCTGATTGTTAACCACTTCTCTCACCATACTAAGGGCCATAGCAAGGTCATCCCTATTATGAGCCCTTGCCACCAACACCTCAAAGTCTTCTGGAAGATTCTGGGTAGGATCAGGGATCTCCAGGAATGGGATACCAATGTTCAACTCCTCAATAGACAAGCCTTTACCTTTATCAACATCATGCTCAGTTGTCAGAACCCTTTTCCCAAGGTCCACCCCTTGTTCTACAATAGGGTTAGACGCTTCCCCCACAGGTTTCTTTTTTACCTTCTTCACAGACACAGGGCTTTTTCCTTTGTCGGAGGATTTTCTTTTCTCACTTCCCATCCTCTCCTTCCTACCCTCAGGCTCCAACTCCTCACTCGTCTGGGAGCCCTCAGACCAAGAAATTTGAACATCCCTCCTATTCTATCTCTTCCTTTTTCTTCTAGACATCTCAGCACTACCCTCCAAGTCATCTTCTTCCACCCACTTCTCATCTTCTGACTGGGTTTCCGAATCACTGGAAACTGAGAACACCTTCTTCTTTGAAGAGGATTTACTCTTTAGACCTAAATTGAGGGTATTATCTTTCATGTATTACATAATGAGAAGGATTAATCCTTCATGGAGCACCGACAACTTAGGGTTTCTAGCATTCTTCTTAATTGAAGATTCCAATGATGCCAAAATGTAGAAAGGGAAAGAAACTAGCATTTTATGGAGAAAATGGTTAAGCATATTAAAATGATAACCATACAAACCAATAAACCTACCATTGAGGGTTATATATCTCATAATAACCTCCACCTCGGCCCAAATTGGCTTGATAGACATTCAATTGTAGCCCCCCGATTGCAACTTAACCAGTTTGCTCCTTTAATTTCCTTTGAAGAAATGAGCCATGGCCTCCTCACTGGTCATAATGTTTCCCATAGTTAAATTCTCCAAAATTCCTAATTTAAGAGTGTAGAATAATTATAATGTTAAATAATATATTATAATTAAAAAAAATCCACTTTATTCATATATAAATATTCAATAATAGATTTTACTTTTCTAAATATTCAATTTAATTATTTTTTCTCTTGAATATCATTTACAAATATTTTTCTCATATGAGCATCTATGTGAGACCAATACAAGCTATTAAAAACACTTATTAGAGACTAATACAAGCTCCTTACGAGTACACACACTAGAAATCACCTATGGAATACCAAGAGTCACTACTTAGAAATTCACATTATTTAAAAAGAATCCAACTACGGAAGATCAAGAGTCACCACTTAGAATTCCACATTATATGTCCCTATGGGATTTGAACTTGGGTCTCCACAATGAGAACCCAATTATTTTAACCAATTAAGCTCAAGCACTTCGAAAATTTACATAACATATATGAAATCAAAACCTATTATAATGTGGTGAGAATAAAATTTCGAAAAAAACCTTGTTTGAACTAAATAAACATGTTTAAACTAAGACAACTAAACCAATTAACATAATTCAATAAACTTCTAAACATATTCTTGTAATAGTGAAATTTGCATACCATGTCATTTCCACTTTATTTTTGTGCCTAGAGTGGCTTGGTACATGGACATATTGGCAAATAATATAATTTTATATAAAGTCAGGTCCCTTTCTCTTTTTCACCTACCTTCCCATTACACATGTTCTTATACACTTACATCTTATCCTTCACCCATATGTTTACACATTTCTATACATTTTCCCTATTCTTTATTTATTATACCTATATATACACATATTTCCACACACACATCACCCACCTTCATTTGGCCATTTTCACTTGTTAGGACTAGTTTACAATCACAAGGACATCATCATAGTTGTGGATTCATCCTTCTCAAATTTAAAAGTTTAAGTTCAATTTTGGATAACTCTTAAATTTATCCCTCATGCCTGTTATGTCAGAAAATGTCCCCTTGGGGGCTTTTCCCTCTTAAGGTTTAGCTCCCAGGTCCTTAGAATGCATTTAGAGCATCTTGCATGTTAATTTTGAATCCCGATGACAAAACCCTAAAGTCTTATGGCAAATAGGACCTAGGGGGTGATATTTTGATGATCCCTGAACAAAAATGGGAGGGTGGACTTGGGCGCTAGCCCCCTAGTCCTGCCCTATTTTAGGTCTTCCCTAAATTTTAATGTCAATTTTATGACCGTTATTTAGGTCCTATGTTGACATCTGAAATTTGAATTACGAAATTCTTAGTAGGAATCTTTGTAGTTGCATATATAAGCATGTTTAGATTTTCATTTGCAAACTAGATGGACTTTGCAAACTTGCGACTTTGTGTGAAAGTGATTCAAGGCATTCATTGTGTTGTAGAGCTGTATTTTGTTGTTATTGTGTTTGTGATTGTAGGTTTGACTCCATCTCCTCATGGCATGAAGAGCATCTTCCTTCCATGAGATCTACACTACAAGGTGATATCTATTGTGTTTTTGATCATTTATCATTTGGATTTTGCCTCTATCCCATAGGGATACGCATTCTCATTTAACAATGGTGTGCGGTAGACTTGAATGTCTCTCCAGAGCTTGATCGAGGCAAGCCTCTAAACACCACAACCCCCTCCCACACTCCTTTTTTATTGCAAGTTACATGTATCAAGTTTTGTGGAGTGGAGTTGTAAAAAAGAGGTTGCAGACAACAAGGATTTAGGATCTGAAAGAAAGAGGACAAAGGTGAACATTTCAGGACAAGGGCGTTAGTGCCAGTGTCCTCCACTTCTTTTGGGACATAAACAGAAGATACAGTGCAGATCAGTGTCGGAAGGAGATTCAAATTTCCTAACAAAAACTATACCTTGGACAGGGGTGCTAGTGTCAGTGTCCCTGATTGTTTTGCATTCTGAATTTAAAAAAAAGTGAGTTAACAATCTCTATCCTTCACCTTAGTCTGAAAGGATTTGCCATAATTCATTAATTTGCTTACTATTTTGCTTATTTAGGGTTTTAAGAGTAATTGAGTATTAAATTGAGATATTGTTTGATACATCTGAGCTTCTGCATTATTCCAAGTGGTAGCCCAACCTGATAGGTGATTGCTCTCTCTTAGTGGAGATTCAACTCAGTTGATATGCCCTTGAATGTTTGGTGAGAAAGGAGGATTTTGCTTTGAAACCTAAACCAAAACATTTACCCCCTTTTTAACCCTAAAGTTTTTGGTGAACCTGTGATTTTTGCACCTTGCTAAGTGTTGTGTGATAGATTTGCATTCATTCATTTTATTGCATTCAAAAAATTACAAAAAAATGAAAAATTTTGAAAAATTTGCATTCTAGGGTTTGAATTTTCACATAATTTGCATTAATTTAGATTCATTTTATTTAATTTCTGATTTTTTGCATTAAAATCTGAAATTTATTTTTCATCATACCCTTATTGCATTTGAAAATTACAAAAAAATTGAAAATTTTAAAAAAATTGGCATCTTAGGCTTGCATTTTGGCATAATTTGAATTAATTGACATTAAATTTCATGAAATTTCTATTATTTTCATTAGATCTGATTTAAATTTCATAAAAACCTAGTTTTGCATTAGCTAGGGTTTGTAGTCAAAATCTTATTTTAGATTTTACTACCCTTTTCAAACACTCATTAGGAATGATTTATAATTGTAGTGTTGCATCATAGTCTCATTCTTACAAAATTTCATGTCTAGGGTTTGAAAACCTCGCATTTTCACTAGATTTGGCCTTATCGTCTCTCTAGAATTGCATTATAGGCATGTTGTAAAGGATTTTACTATATCATTTGACTAATATTAGGGTTATTATCTTCTTCCCCTCCTCAAATTCCCTACAACACCCTTTTTATTAGGCATTTACATTAAAAATTGGTGAAAATTTGCATATTTTAGGTGTATTTTCACTAGGTTTTGACTTGTCATCACTCTAGACTTGTATCAAAGGCATGTTGTGAAGAATATTTTTGCACCATTGGGCTGTTATTAGACATATTATTTTCTATCCGTCTTGAAATTTTTCACAACACCTCTTCTTTCACTAATTTGCATTGAAAAAAGTTTAAAAATCAAGCATTTTAAGTCATATTCATACATACTTTTGCACTTGTTCTTGCATAAGTTTTGAAAACATTTTTGAAATATGATTTGGCACTAATTTGAAAACATACACATGGCCTCTCAATACAAAAATAGTACTAGGCTTCCTCCTAGGCCTTATTTGAAAAGACGAGCCCCTAAACTTGAAGTAACATTTACACCTCAAGACAAAGAAATGGTAGATACTGAAGGGCCTCTTTACATTACAGTGAAAATAATGGAAATACATGTGGATGGAACACTTATAGACCCTAATTGCATGACTAATGTGGTTATGGAAGAGTTTCTTCTTAAACTTGATTTTGCACAATATTATTATGAACTGTCAGATTTGAGAATTAAAACACATAATGAAGCTTTGATGAATACATTTGGAAAGATAACCTTATTGGTCTCAGTTTATGATAAAGCTATGGATCAGTTATTTGATGTTATCCCCTTATTCGACCTCTTTCGTGTAAAACTAGGACATCCATGGCTTAAGGCTATGAATGTTGTCCCCTCGACTATTCACAAATGCTTAAAATTCCCTTTGCATGGAGAAATATCTACTATCCGTCGTAATTCATATCAACCTCTGGCTAAGAGAAAGAACTTCACTCTTCATTACTTTTGGCCTCAACCTGACACAGACCCTAATCCATGAAGAGACCAATCTTCCCTAGAATATAGATGATACAAAAAAAAACAACTAGCTAGAGTGGCCAGGCCTCCTTTACAAACAATAAGAGAAGAACAACATGCATTTGAAGATACCCTTAGAGAAAAAGGAAAATGACAAAATGAAGAAAGAAAAACACAAGACTATTATGACTATAATGAAATAATCGGCATGATAGAAGTGGATAAGGGAAAGTTTCATAACTCACCTCGTCCATGGAGAGATGGTATTTATGTTGAGGTTCCTCCTCCGTCATCCTTATAGGAATCGGGAGGTTTTCATCGACAACAAAACATTCCAACAAGACTAATGAAATTTGAACATGGTGCTTCCTCCTCTAATGAGAAAAACCCTATGGAAAAGCATAACAATGCCTTTGAAGAGATAAGTAGTAAGACAAGAAGGAATAGACAAGCAAGAGAAAGGTGGAAGAGAAGACAATCTTTTGCCCAATGAAATGCAACTCAACAAGAAAACATCCAACCTAAAATTGAATCGAACTTAGACAAACTTAACACTGAACAATTTAAAGACAACAACAAAAGTTGGGCTATGGTACCTTACACACCTCTTTCCTCTAGCATTCGAGATTGGGAAGAGAATGATTTTCTCGTTGACAATCCTTAGTTCGGTTGTCCCTACAGGTAAGTATTTCTAACCCTTTACCTCCGTGTTGTGTTTCCCCCATGATGTGTTATGTGTTGTTTAGGCCTCCCAGGATGACCGACCCTTGATTCTCTTGTAAGGTCAAGGATACTGGGAGACCGCCTCTATTGTGACAATTCTTCTATTTGTATCATCATTCTTCTATATTGCTTCTCTATTTTCATTATTGTGTGTTGTGTCTGTCCTACGTGACTGTCCCTAAGACACTTGTTTCGCCTCTCTTGATTTGTTGTTTACCTTCCTCTAGTGGTTTTATCTAGCTAGCGGATGACAAAAAACATATTATACTTATATGGACCTAGTGTCCCTTTAACGATAAATCAAAAAATGGTCCTAGTGTCCCTTCAATGATAAATCAAAAAATGGACCTAGTGTCCCTTTAGCGATAAATAAAAAAATGGACCTAGTCCATACATGACGACAAGGTTGATATATATTATCCAACACTTGGCTAGTAGAATCACTTCGTGTGCTATTTCTATGTTGTCTTATCGTACTTACAAAACATAACAATACTGTTGCTTCATGCACTTTGTCTATCTTGGATCTTGCTTTCCTCAGCTCTTGATGTTAATGATTACATGCATTGTTGTTTATTATGATTATATGGATGCTAACACCTTTTCTTACAGGAAATTGTGTGTTTGTGGGAATATTTGGTGATCGTAAAGTACATGTCACCTCTAGGACATATGGGCTTTGTGAGAGCTCATGTTCCCTTGTGTGTTTTCTCTCTACCTTAACGTGCTTGATATCGATACATGATATCAACCACCTTAAGGTGGGAGCATATATAAGGTAAGTTGTCTGATGGTTTTGGTACTAACAATGCGTGTTTGAAGTCCTCTACGGAGGTGGGATGTTGTATCTCTAAGCGAGTGTATATCTTTCTTTTCTATATTGCAATCATTTAAGCCCTCTATGGAGGCAAGGATGGTGTATTTCTTGAGGAGATTGCACATCCTGTCATTTTCTAAAAGTCTTCCGAGTAGGCGGGGCAGATCTGAGACTATCCTAACCCTTAAGTGTATCTTCAGCGATTATTGTGGTGAAGCCCAATCATCGGTGTGTGCCTGTAATGTGCCTAAGATGGATGCGAACCTAGCAATAGGTTTATTCCATCGCTTGTTTGTCATGTTTTCTTCGTGTCTTCCATGTGTGTGTGTATGGCGTGTTTGTTCCCAAGCATAGTTTCAAGACTAGTGGTGATGAGATCCTCCTATACTTTGGCATTTGTATGGCGTGTTTGTTCTCAAGTGTAGTTTCAAGACTGGTGGCGATGAGCTCCTCCTACACTTTGAGATTTGCTTCACATGTTTGTTGCCCCTTATGCAATTTCGAGACCAGTGGTGATGAACTCCTCTTGCATTTGGGTTGTGTGTTTACTTACCTTGTACTTGCATTTGCATTTATATATGAGAAAATAAAAAAAGAAATAATCACTACATTCACTATAATCATTATGTTTTGTGTGTCTTCAATGTTGTTTTTGAAAGGAAGCTAGGTGTGCGGAAATTGCTTCCTACACTAATCTAATGAGGAGAGGCCTATGCAAATTCAAATTTATCCTTAAAACTATAGCAACATAGAACATCTAATAGAGATATTGCAGCAATACACATGAACCAGAAAGAAGAAAGAAGAAGAGAGACAAAGACTTACGGTGGGGAAAACCCTTATCGAGTGAAAAACCCCACAGTTAGAAACCTGCACAATGTATTAACAATTCTGAAAGTTGTTTACAATACACTTGCAATGCAAGATTCAATGGTCTTTGACACTCGTGTCTGGAGTCAATCCAGCAGCATAACAGTAATTGTAAACCTATGTTACAACTCCCTCTCCAAGCACCTGTTTATATAGAATATACAAGGCAATATTGGACCTATCTTGGGATGGGCGTCCAACTTGGTCTCATGGCCCAAACCCCATGCCTAAGGATACTTGGTCAACATTATAGAATGTGTCTGACACTTGTCCATAGCTCCCATCCCAAAGAGGTCGCCTATTTCCAAAATGGGCTATGAGAGATGCTCTTACGACACTTACGACCATCATAGAATCTGTCATAGCGGTTACAACTTATAGTTGTAAGAGAATCTGTCATACATAGGCTATAAATAGCATATTCTCTTACAACATGTCATAGTCCACCTTGGGGCACCCAAATATGCCTTTTTCAAAGATGCTTCATGACACATGTTTTTACCTGTCTTACATGCTTCTATTTCTGACTCTTACATGTCATAACTTCGTCATAGGAATCCATCATAATCGTTTCGATCAAACATTCCCTTACACAACATGAAAGATGCCGACACATGGAAAAATGCTCCTACCACAAAGTGGGACACCTATCTCCTCATGTGAGGACAAAAACACAAGTTTTCATCTTCCATGTAGGATGACACATCACCGTGCCACATCCCATAGCATGAAAATATGGACTTTACAATTTATTCACAACATAGGCAATTAATTAATAAATACAAACATAAATAATGCAAGGAATTACCAAGGTTGAGACACCTTAATTCCCAACATTCTCCCAATTGTTGAACACCTTGTAAGAGCCAATAGAATAACAGGATTTAACTGCTATAGGCCGAGAGGCCCATAGACTCCGAACACCATCTGAACTTCTCTGTGCCCACTGGTTTTGTCAATGCATCTGTAACATTCTTCAAAGTATCAACCTTCTCCAAATTTACCTTTCTATCCTCAACCATGTCTCACACGAAGTGAAACTGAACATCAATGTGCTTTGTGCTAGCATGGAAAGTAGATTCTTCACAAGGCAAATTACACTCTGACTGTCACAACTGATCGTGATCTGACCTGCATCAACATCAATATCGAAACATAATCTCTTAAGCCAAATGGCTTCGTTACAAGCATGAGTTGCTGCCATATACTCAGCTTCTATCATGGACAAAGCAACAATAGGTTGTCTCTTACTCATCCAACTAATAGCACCACCAAACAGTGTAAACACATAAGCACTAGTGGATCTCCTGATGTCAATGTCACCAACCCAATCTGAATCCACAAATCCATGAATATCAATGGAATGCAGAGGTCTTGTAGCATTACCATGATAGCATATGGAATACTTGGAAGTACCCCTCAAATATCTAAACACTCACTTAACTACATCCCAATGAACTCATCCAGGATTAGCCATAAATCGACTAAGGACTCCCACTGCTTGGGCAACGTTTGGTCTTGTGTAGACCATAGCATACATCAAACTACCAACAACACTAGCATAAGGTACTCTGCTTATGTCCACCTCACTAGGAGATTTTGGAAAATCCTCAATAGACAACTTTGTCCCCAAAGAAACGGGAACACACAATGGTCTACAATCTGCCATGTTGAACCTATCCAACACAGTCTTCACATACTTACTATGGCTTAACCAAATTTTTCTATTGGTTCTATCTCTTCTAATTTCCATTCCTAGAATGTACCTGGCTGCCCCTAAATATTTCATTTCAAATTGTGTTGACACTGAGATTTAAAATAAAAAATCATATTCTTACCCTTTCCAATGAGCAACATATCATCAACATACAGTGCAACAATGAGAATACGATCACCATCAAACTTATAATACACATAGTGATCCGATTTTAATCTCACAAATCCAATTGACAGCACAAAGGCATCAAACTTCAAGTACCATCTCCTAGGGGATTGCTTCAAACCATACAAAGACTTCTTAAGTTTGCAAACCATATTTTCTTTACCTTTCACCATGTAATGCTCTGGCTATGACATGTAGATTTCTTCCTCCAAATCACCATGAAGGAAAGTTGTCTTCACATCCATCTTTTCTACCTCTAAGTCATAAGTTGCTGCAAGAGACAACAGGAATCGAATAGATGTCAGCTTTACAATGGGAGAGAAGATCTCACCATAATCTATACCCTCCACTTGTGAATACCCCTTCGCAACCAATCTGGCCTTATACTTCTCAACACTACCATCTGCACCAAATTGCTTCTTAAACACCCATTTGCATCCAACGGGTTTTCATCCAGGAGGCAAAGGCACCAAGTCCCAAGTTTGATTCTTTTCCAAAGAAGCCATTTCGTCCTCCATGGCCTCCTTCCAGGAACTTGCATCTTTCATGTCCATAGCCTCTGATACAGTTCTAGGTTCATCACTATTAGTAAGCAAAGCAAAAGCACAACTAGAATCAAGCAATGTAAAACCAAACCTTTCAGGTTGCTTTCTTATCCATGTAGACCTACTCAAGAGTTGAGGTTGAGGTTCAACTTCTTCATCTGAGCTTTCAGAGCTACTAGATCTCTCCTCATCATTAGGTCCAACGTTGTCTTTTTGTTCAGTCTTCTTAGGGGTAGCAGGAAACTGAACAACATCCTCTTTCTTTTCTTTTTCTTCTGGCTATAAAATAGTGGAAGAAGGTGTAAGGTCTCTGAAGATGACTCTTCTTCTATACAACATTTTTCAGCCACAATGTCCCAAAGCTTGTATCCTTTCACACCGACACCATAGCCAATGAAGATACACTTAACAGCCTTGTTCTCCAATTTTGACCGCTTCTCCCTAGGCACATGTGCATATGCCTCACAACCAAAAACACGAAGATGCCTTATTGAAGGCTTTCTACCAGACTACACCTCCATGGGTGTCTTTCCAACAAGAGCTGATGTAGGAGAGCTATTTACAAGATAGCAATCAGTGGCAACAACTTCAGCCCAAAACTTTTGTTCTAGGCCAGATCCACTAAGCATACTCCTAGCCTTCTCCATCAGTGTCCTGTTCATCCTCTGCAACTACATTTTGCTGTGGGGTATATGGAGTTGTCTTATGTCTTTCAATCCCAAGTTCCTTGAAATATTTATTAAATTTTGTAGAACAGAACTCACCACCGTTGTCAGTTCTCAAACACTTAATCTTTTTACCAGTCTGATTTTTAGCAAAGGCCTTAAACTCCTTAAACTTACTATAGACTTCAGATTTGCTTCTGAGAAAATAAATCCATGTCCTTCTACTGTAGTCATCCATGAAGGATAAACAATATACAGATTTTGATAATGAAAGAACATTAACAAGACCAAATACATCAGAATGAACAAGGTCCAACACACTAGAAGACTTATGAGAACTTGAATAAAACTGAACATGGTTTTGTTTGCCATATATGCAATGATCACAAAAGTCAAACTCAGTATTACAATCATCTAACCCCTCAATGAGGTTTTTATTTTTCAGGGTATGCAAACCTTTCTCACCAATGTGGCCAAATCTCTTATGCCATAACATTGTCTTTTCAGCAAGAAGTTTAACTTCCAAAGCATGATTGCAAACATTAGAACTAGAAAGAACAGATCTCTTAACTGCTCGTTCAGATGGTGGGGATGAAGTGACTGCTGCCCTCTTCCTTGAATCAGAAGAACTATTGCATTGTGAAATGCATGCCTCTAGCTAAAACATAGTACCTCTCCTAGTACCCTTAGCGAGCACCATAGATCCTCTAGTCATCTTGCATCCTTCTTTTGAAAAGACAACCTGCACACCTGCATCATTCAAACTACTTACAAAAAGTAGGTTTCGTGGTAAGCCTGGGATATACATAACCCCAGAGATCCCCTTCACTCGACCATCAGGGAATCTAATAGAGACTCTTCCACGACCAACAATCTTCAGATGAGAGTTGTCACCCAAGTACACCTTTCCACCATTGAACTCCTCATACTTAGTGAACTAGTCTCGATGCGAGGTCATGTGGAATGATGCACCAAAGTCAATCAGCCACACATCATCAGATGCATGGGTTGTCAGGGCTGTGATGAAAGCATCACCATCATCTTGTGATTTGTCAGAATCTAAATTTGAATTCTTCTTCTTCTTTTTTCTTCTTTGCATTCCTTTCGAAAATGCCCAGATTTACCACAGTTCCAATAGATAGCCTTGGACTCTCTGGGAGATTTGGATATACCCTTCTCATCTTTCGTGTCCTTCTTTTTCCCTTTATCCTTGGGTCTTCCACGAATTGCAAGAGCCTCTTTGGATAACAATGAAGAAACCACTTCATCCATTTTGAATGTGGATGTGGTGCTTCCAATAGCCATGACAAGGTGATCCCACAAGTCTGGCAAAGAACAAAGCAGGGTCATACACTGATCCTCCTCTTCCATCTTCACACCAATAGATGTCAACTGTGCAACCAGCATGTTAAAAGCATTCATATGTTCAACAATGGATCCTCCATCCTCCATTCAAAGAGAATACAACTTCTTTCTCAGAAAAAGTTTATTAACCAGGGATTTGGCTTGATACACATCTCCCAACTTCTTCCAAAGCAAGGTTGTAGTTTTCTCCTCATGGACATTTAATAAGATAGAATCAGCAAGACTAAGTCTTATGAGACCCTTAGCCTTCTAGTCCTTGAGATCCCAATCATCTTGTGACATTGCATCTGGTTTAGTTCCATTAACACTTTGCCAAAGGTCTCGGTCAACAAGCATGTCTTCCATCTTGAGCTTCCACAGCTTGAAATTAGTGCCATTGAATTTCTCCACTTCAAATCTTATGGATGTTCTTGCCATCTCCTTGCTATAATAGAATTTAGAATACTCTGCATAGACTTCCACTCAACTTAAGATCAGCTCAAAAAACCCCTACCCAACAGCTAAGACCAAAATTGGCCAGGCTCTAATACCAACTGAAAGGAAGCTAGGTGTGTGAAAATCACTTCCTACACTAATCTAATGAGGAGAGGGCTATGCATATTCAAATTAATCCTTACAACTGTAGCAACATAGAACATCTAATAGAGATATTGCAGCAATACACATGAACCATAAAGAAGAAAGAAGAAGAGAGACAAAGATTTACGGTGGGGAAAACCCTTATCGGGTGAAAAACCCCACACTCAGAAACCTACACAATGTATTAACAAATCTGAAAGTTTTTTATAATATAATTATAATTCAAGCTTCAATGGTCTTCAACACTCATGTCTGGAGTCAATCTGGAAGCATAACCGTACCTATAAACCTGTGTTACAACTCCCTCTCCAAGCACCTGTTTATATAGAATATACAAGGCAATATTGGACCTATCTTAGGATGGGCGTCCAACATGGCCTCATGGCCCAAAACCCATGCCTAAGGACACTTGGTCAACATTGTAGAATGTGCCTGACACTTGTCCATAGTTCCCATCCCAGAGAGGTTTCCTATTTTGATGCAGAGGCATCCACACTAAAACCTTAACACACAGCATGGATGTCCGCAACCCTTCATCATCATCATCATATTTTTGTTAACACTGTCAGCATCATCATATTTACTCTGCCGACCGATATCCTCCTGCAGACAAACCTTCACCCTTTTGCCTGTCAGCAGCATCATCATATCTGACTATCGACAGTATCATCATGTTCGGCAAGCGCGAACATCCTCCTGACGTTCACTGTTCACCTTACCGACAAACTCTACCTTCACTATCTTCAGCATCATGATGTTCAACATCATGTTCATCAGCAGGATAAAGAACATCCAGTTCCTCCCATTTATCCTGATGATGACCCTCAACTCCACGCACCTTTCCTTTGATGCTTACGTCACCCCGATATCCTGATGACGATTATCCTGATGACGATGACGTCACATGCAGCTCCTCAATATCCTGCTGCTCCTCAATATCCTGCTGCTCCGCAATATCCTGATGACGTATATCCTGATGATGATGACATCATACCCTACTGTTGGCCAAACTTAACTTTTTCGGCCCGCGATCAACCTGATCTTCTACCTTATGCCGATACGCTCCTCCTCGGCACCTCCTGATGATGATCACCCCGACGCTCATTCACTTCATGCAATCGATAGCATCATGCTCATCTCCATCTACCCGGATGACGATGCCCGAAGCGACTGCAGGATATACGCAGAAATATCCTGATGATGTCGTTTTGACGAACTTCCAACCTTAGCGAAATTCTCAATTCGCTGATCCTCCTGGGATGACCCGATCTACTCTCAGGGTGATCTTCCAAACTCTATCAGCTCGACCTAGCACATACCCATGCTAGGGTTCTCAACATCTCTCGACGGCGATCCTGCACACCTGCATGCAAACAGAAAGCAAACTAAAACCTAACCTACTGTACATCGCCATTCCACCGATCCGACGAATCAACCGGTGGAATGGATCAGCGAATCCATGAAACCACCCAAAACAGCAAATCGATCACACAGTGGAGACCAAACAGAAAATGAACACAACAGGATCTCTTATTCGATTTCAAAAGATGCTATTACAATATTCAGTCTCTCCTCTCTCTCAGCAAAGCCTGATCGATGATATGCAATACCAACCAATCCTCAGGCATAAATAGGTTTTCCTGCGAGTACTACTGACCTGACTCCAAGCGGCTGGGAAATCTCTCCAGGCGGCTGGGAGATCCAACCGGACCTACAGCATGACAACTGTCCTAACAAACTAACTAAAAATAGTAAAGCATGGTCAGCATGACCTTATTACATGCATTGGTCTTATCAGACCTTCTTGGAAACATTAACAAGACTCAAATTAACTAACTGCCTCATGAAGGCCAGCTGTCAGGTAGGTGCTCCTGCACCATACTCCCCAACAGAAAAGAACTCATGTCCTATGAGTTTAGTATGTGGAAGTCCTCCACCTTTACACCTTCTCATGTCAGTGTTCTGACCTGTTCCAGCTTTATCCTCTGCTGGCTCTTGGCTGCTCCAAGACTTCTGAACTGTAACTTGCTTTCTGGCAAGTAAATCCTCATGCCTGTCAATGTAGGCCTTTCTCTCACATACCTTGTGTTTGTCAAGTTGTCTGACCAGAACCTCTATCTGAATTGCCTCTTGAACTTCTGCAATGTTCAACTCTGTCTTCCTTTCAATCTTTATAGGACAAACAATAGTCCCAACTATGACAACATCCTTGTCATCCCTCTCAACTGGTTGTTGTTTGCAAACCTGTTTCTGCACCTGCTGCTGACCGCTGTCAGTCAAAACTGTAACTTTCTTCAATCTGTTGTCCTTAACAACTCCTTTCCCTGCAGTAGCCCCAACTGCCTTTATGCCTGCTCCTATAGGCATCTGCACAAATTCCTTCTTTCCCACTAAAATGATTTTGGCTGCCCCTTGTGCTGCAGCATCTGCCTGCAATGGCATCAACATAATAGTCTTCCCATCTTTCTTGATGGTGTAGGTATTAGCATACCCATCATACAGTACCCTTCTATCAAATTGCCATGGTCTACCCAACAGTAGGTGACAACATTCCATGGGCAAAATGTCACACAAAACTCTATCATGATATGCTCCAATCTGAAAATCCACATATGCCTATTCATAGACAAAAAGTGATTGACTATCACTCACCCAAGATGCCTTGTAAGGGTGTTGATGTGGAATCCTTTCCAAATTTAGTTTATCCACCATTTCCTGAGATACCATGTTGTCTGTTGAACCAGTATCAATGACAACCTTACATACTTTACCTCTGCTCTTGCATGTGGTCTTGAAAAGAGCTCTTCTTTGCATCATATCCTTTGATGCCTGCAAACTAATTCTCCTTAGCATCAATGCTTCTCCCTCCTCAGGATATCCATAAAGTTCAGGAACTCTATCTGTTTTCTCTACTTTCTCTTCTTGCACAAGTTGTACTCTCTTGTCATTTGTTCTATCATTTCTGGATGATGAACCTTTGTTTTCTGGACATTTGAAAGATGGATGACCAAACTCACCACAGGTGTAACACTTTCCTGAAAATGTAGTAGAACCTCTACCACCTCCAAATCTACCTTTATTACCTTTCCATCCACCTCTGAAATCAGACTGTCCCTGTCCTTTACCAGTGTCTTCTTGACCCTCATTGGTTTGCTTTTGTGTAGGGGCTGATCCTCTTCCCCTCATATTGTTTCCTCTTCCTCTCATGGACTTATCTTGTCCCCTATTCAGCTTTTCTTCAATTCTGATTGCCATTTGGTAACAATCCTCCACATTCTTAGGGTTAGCTAAAACTAACTCATCCTGTATGTTCAATCTCAAACCAGCCAAGTACCTAGCCACCTTTTCTACCTCATTCTCATGATGACCAGATCTCATACTCAACTTATAAAACTCCTCAGTATATGCCTTCACATCCATTTCCTTCTGCCTTAAAAATTGCAGCTTCTTAAACATCTAAATCTCATAATCCCTTGGCAAGAATTTACCTTTGATCCTTGCTACCATCTTATCCCATGAAGTGATATTTGACTTCCCTTGTTTCCTTCTCTCAGATTGTACATAATCCCACCATACCAAAGCATGACCTCCTAACTTGGTCTTTGCAATCTTTACCTTCTGATCCTCAGCAACATCTTCACATTCAAAGTGATTATCAAGTGCAGCAATCCAATCTAGCAACTCATCTTCATTCAAACTTCCATTATACTTGGAAACATCAACCTTTACCTTAGGTTTATCACTCTGCACTGCCTTTAACAGTTTTGCCAATCTCTGGTCTTCAGCATCCAGATCTTCAGCTACCTCTTCATACTCTTCAATAGCATCTTCATCTTCTTCAGACTCACTGTCTTCCACTTCCCTTTTTTTGTTTTTTTCCAGGGCTACAAGCCTGGCTTGAAGTGCTTCAGCAAGCTCCTTCATCTTCCTCATCTCTCTGGCATGTTTCTCCTTCATCTCCTGCAATTCCCTTGCAGTACCACTACTTTTCGGAGGCATTTTGTCAACCTCTCACTCCTCTACCTCTGTCCTTTCGGTGACAGAATCAACACACAACAGCCCAGACCTTTTGCTGAGCTCTAATACCACTATGATGCAGAGGCATCCACACTAAAACCTTAACACATAGCATGGATGTCCGCAACCCTTCATCATCATCATCATATTTTTGTTAACACTGTCAGCATCATCATATTTACTCTGCCGACCGATATCCTCCTGCAGACAAGCCTTCGCCCTTTCGCCTGTCAGCAGCATCATCATATCCGACTATCGACAGTATCATCATGTTCGGCAAGCGCGAACATCCTCCTGACGTTCACTGTTCACCTTACCGACAAACTCTACCTTCACTATCTTCAGCATCATGATGTTCAACATCATGTTCATCAGCAGGATAAAGAACATCCGGTTCCTCCCATTTATCCTGATGATGACCCTCAACTCCACACACCTTTCCTTTGATGCTTACGTCACCCCGATATCCTGATGACGATTATCCTGATGACGATGACGTCACATGCAGCTCCTCAATATCCTGCTGCTCCGCAATATCCTGATGACGTATATCCTGATGATGATGACGTCATACCCTGCTATTGGCCAAACTTAACTTTTTCGGCCTGCGATCAACCTGATCTTCTACCTTATGCCGATACGCTCCTCCTCGGCACCTCCTGATGATGATCACCCCGACGCTCATTCACTTCATGCAATCGATAGCATCATGCTCATCTCCATCTACCCGGATGACGATGCCCGAAGCGACTGCAGGATATACGTAGAAATATCCTGATGATGCCGTTTTGACGAACTTCCAACCTTAGCGAAATTCTCAATTCGCCGATCCTCCTGGGATGACCCGATCTACTCTCAGGGTGATCTTCCAAACTCTATCAGCTCGACCTAGCACATACCCATGCTAGGGTTCTCAACATCTCTCGACGGCGATCCTGCACACCTGCATGCAAACAGAAAGCAAACTAAAACCTAACCTACTGTACATCGCCATTCCACCGATCCGACGAATCAACCGGTGGAATGGATTAGCGAATCCATGAAACCACCCAAAACAGCAAATCAATCACACAGTGGAGACCAAACAGAAAATGAACACAACAGGATCTCTTATTCGATTTCAAAAGATGCTATTACAATATTCAGTCTCTCCTCTCTCTCAGCAAAGCCTGATCGATGATATGCAATACCAACCGATCCTCAGGCGTAAATAGGTTTTCCTGCGAGTACTACTGACCCGACTCCAAGCGGCTGGGAAATCTCTCCAGGCGGCTGGGAGATCCAACCGGACCTACAGCATGACAACTGTCCTAACAAACTAACTAAAAATAGTAAAGCATGGTCAGCATGACCTTATTACATGCATTGGTCTTATCAGACCTTCTTGGAAACATTAACAAGACTCAAATTAACTAACTGCCTCATGAAGGCCAGCTGTCAGGTAGGTGCTCCTGCACCATATTTCCAAAATGGGCTATGATAGATGCTCTTATGACTCTTACGACAGTCATAGAATCTATCATAGTGGTTACAACTTACAGCTATAAGAGAAGCTGTCATACATAGGCTATAAATAGCATATTCTCTTACAACATGTCATAGTCCACCTTGGGGCACCCAAATATGCCTTTTTCAAAGATGCTTCATGACACATGTCTTTACCTATCTTACATGCTTCTATTTATGACTCTTACATGTCATAACTTCATCATAGGAATTTGTCATAACCGTTTTGGTCAAACATTCCCTTACACATCATCAAAGATGCTGACACATGGAAAAATGCTCCTACCACAAAGTGGGACACCTATCTCCTCATGTGAGGACAAAAACACAAGTTGTCATCTTCTATGTAGGACAACACATCACTGTGCCACATCCCACAACATGACAATATGGAATTTACAATTTATTTACAACATAGGCAATTAACTAATAAATACAAACATAAATAATGCAAGGAATTGCCAAGGTTGAGACACCTTAATTCCCAATAGTTTTCTCCATGTTTTGCGTGATTGTAACTATCTTCTCCATGTTTTGCATGTCTGTTACTGTCTTCATTGTGTTTGGCATGTCTTCATCATGCTTGGCATGTTTGTTGTGTTTGTTGACCGTACTTTAATGCATGTATTACCCTTGCATTTATACATACATTAAAGTGGGGTATAAATGTTATGTCTGAAAATGTCCCCTTGGGGGCTTTTCCTTCTTAAGGTTTAGCTCCCAGGTCCTTAGAATGCATTTAGAGCATCTTGCATGTTAATTTTGAATCCCGATGAGAAAACCCTGAAGTCTTATGGAAAACACGACCTAGAGGGTTCTATTTTGATGATCCCTAAACAAAAATGGGATGGTGGACTTGGGCGCTAGCGCCCTAGTCCTACCCTATTTTGGGTCTGCCCTAAATTTTAATGTCAGTTTTATGACCGTTATTTAGGTCCTATGCTGACATCTCAAGTTTGAATAATGAAATTCTTAGTGGGAATCTTTGTAGTTGCATATATAAGCATGTTTAGGTTTTCATTTGCAAACTAGATGGACATTACGAACTTGTGACTTTGTGTGAAAGTGATTCAAGGCGTTCATTGTGTTGTAGATTAGTATTTTGTTGTTATTGTGTTTGTGATTGCAGATTTGACTCCATCTCCTCATGGCATGAAGAGCATCTTCCTTCCATGAGATCTACACTACAAGGTGATATCTATTATGTTTTTGATCATTTATCATTTGGATTTTGCCTCTATCCCACAGGGATATGCACTGTCATTTAACAACAGTATGCGGAAGACTTGAATGTCTCTCCGGGGCTTGACTAAGGCAAGCCTCTAAAAACCACAACCCCCTCCCACACTCTTTTTTTGATTGCAGGTTACAGGTATCAAGTTTCGCGGAGTGGAGTTGCATAAAGCAGGTTGCAGACAACAAGGATTCAAGATAAAGGTGAACATTTTGGGACAAGGGCATTAGTGCTAGTGTCCACTTTTTCTAGGGTAGAAATGGAAGATACAGTGCAGATCAGTGTCAGAAGGAGATTCAGATTCTGTGATGAAAACTATACTTTAGACAGGGGCACTAGTGCCAATGTCCCTGACTGTTCCGCATTCTAAACTTCAAAAAATAGTGAGTTAACAATCTCTGTCCGTCACCTTAGTCTGAAAGGATTTGCCGTAATTCATTAATTTGCTTACTGTTTTGCTTATTTAGGGTTTTTAGATTAATTGAGCATTAAATTGAGATATTGTTTGATACATCTGAGCTTCCACATCGTTCCAAGTGGCAACCCAACCTGGTAGGTGATTGCTCTCTCTTATTGGAGATTCAACTCGGTTGATATGCCCTTGAATGTTTGGTGAGAAGGGAGGATTTGCCTTTGAAATCTAAACCAAAACATTTTGGGCCCCTTTTTAACCCTAAACAATGCCTAGGGCTAATGAAACGCATATTTACATGGTGGGTTTCTATTTACTTGCATTTAAATCTATTCAATGCATTCATTTTACACATCTTATATTTGAGAGAATTATTCAACCATCATTCACTTTACACACTTCAATTGGTGTACTAAAAGGAACCTAACTTTACACAAGCATTGTTAGGATCATATGCATGACTTAAGAGTGATGTGTTCAATCATTCATACACATTTTTTGTCGTTTAACCTAAGATAACATATCCCCTTGTGACACCACAACATCCCTACAAAGGTATTTATAAATAATGCTAGTTACTAGATATCAAGAACCATAGAAGTTAAGGAAAACCAAGTAAAGTGAAGAACAAAAGTTTGTAGATCTCACAATATAAGTTTCTAGGTATGGGAAAATCTAAGGTCATTGACTTGTCCCTGATCCTTAGACTTGTTTTTGCACAAAATCAAAAGAAATTTCCAATTCCAAGGTGAAAACTAGACTATCATTAGTTGTTTTAGACCTTAAAGATTACATATTTTAGAGTATTTATTTTTATCATTCCATCTTCAATTATAGAACTATGTATCATTATCCTATTGTTAGAAAAGGTGTCCCAATCTTACATCCTAATGTTCAAATGCAATTTATAGACTATAGAGGTCATTTCTTGCCAAAAATTACCAAAATAAGCTTTAACCAAATAAAGGGGGTTATGGTGACATAGATCTCTCTAAGATATTCAATTTTTAAAAATGGGGCTCAATTGGGTTCTTGGATCAAAGTTATGGCCTCTAGAAGTTAGGTTCCCATTTTAGAAATGTAAGAGCCTCTATGATGCATAAGAGAGTTATAAGAGAGAGTTACACATGTTAAATAAGAACATTCAAATACCTATTACATATCATTATGACTATCATAAAGAATCTTTGGAGGGTTTGAATAAGACAAATTAGGTCACCCAAATTGGGAGAATAACTATTACATGTTATGATAGATTCTTATAGGACTTCTCTTGGGAATTAGGTGTTAAAATTTGACTAGGGGATTTGTGTGCCACTTTTGGATGGTATTAGCTCATGAGTTTTTAATTACCCTTTGGTAGTTTCATGTATCGGTTTCTCTATAAATTGGTTTCTTGGGATGGAGTTTGTGTAGTGTACTTTGTAGCTATTGTTATACTACTAACATTACTCTAAAAGGAAGTTTACAGCCATAATAAACTAATTCCACATAACCCCATGAGAGGAAAATATGTAAACAATTATTCAAAATCCATAAGCAAAAGAATAAACAAACATACCATCAAGATAACATAAGGTGTACCTTGGGAAAACCCTCATGAGGAAAAAACCCAGCCTCCAAAAGCATCCACACTCAATGTATTATCTCATGAACAAAGATTACAATACATAGCCTCCATGAACACTTCTAAAACATCAAGATCCCTAATTGCACTCCATGTGAACAATTTCAAATGAAAATCATGTAACCACACATTCTAATCCATTCTTCCTCTCCTCACATATGCAACCTACAAGAGAATCTCAATCCAACCTTAGCCAACAATCCAAATGTTATGTACTTTCTTTTATAGAAATAAGCTTGCACAAAACCACTAAGTGGTATTACATTACCATCTCCCTCTAATCCATGAGCTCACTAAACCATGCCCCCCTCATTTACTTGTTGGTACTAAGTTTTCCCAATATTAAATATTTTCCCAATGTGAAACCCACATTAAATATTTATCCCAATGTTACATACAACTTGCAAGTGGCCCCAAGAATGCCTAACCCATTTTTATGTTCACATCTCTAAGATGCACCATAATTAAATATTACATTTTACATTATTAGTATTATGTGAGGTGTACAACACACCTTTCCCAACATACTCTAGATTTGAGTAATGGTGTTGCCTCCTATGAAGGGTCCTTTCTTGGAATGTATTGTAACAAATATTGTTCTTAATTAGTACATTGGTTTAGAGGGTGAGTTTTTTCATGAAAGGGTTTTCCCAAGATACATCCATGTGTCTCACCACATGGGGAGAACTACATTTTGGGGAATAACTAGTGATCTATGCATAAGAAGGATTTGAGCCTAAGACCTGCACACCCAAACCACCATGTGCTAAATTGTATTTAGATGAAGATTGGCATGAAATAATAGAAGGAAAACTAGGAGGAAATCTTTCTTGAAACCCTTAACAATGGGGGAGAGTACAAGTGGAAGCATGACTTGATTAAGGCACTTTGATGCATGCACCTATTCACATAAAGCAAAAGGAGGATTTGTGAAATAAATTTTTCCATCCTTAAAGGATCTTTGGATATCTTGATGCCCTATGCAATCCTCTATTGAGATGAAGTTGTTTCCATCACCAATGACTATGTTGTAAGTAGATTTAGTAGAACTATGCAATATTTTTTTAATAGAAGGAAAAATAGGAGGAAATCTTTCTTGAAACCCTTAACAATGGGGGAGAGTACAAGTGGAAGCATGACTTGATTAAGGCACTTTGACACATGCACCTATTCACATAAAGCAAAAGGAGGATTTGTGAAATAAATTTTTCCATCCTTAAAGGATCTTTGGATATCTTGATGCCCTATGCAATCCTCTATTGAGATGAAGTTGTTTCCATCACCAATGACTATGTTTTAAGTAGATTTAGTAGAAGTATGCAATATTTTTTTAATAGGCTAAAGGTTATTCAAGAGTTCCATTACCTCATTAAGTTTATGCATTATCTACTTTTTACTTTGTGTGCTTTTTTGAGTTTTTTACTTGTGTCATTTAGATTTATATTGAATTTCTTATCTAATGAGTTATGTCAATTTTCTAGGAACATAGTCTAACACCCTCCTCATCTACTCATGAAATCCACTTGCCTTTACATTCTACTATAGGTGATTATAAATAAACTTAGTAAAAAATCAATTAGTTTGAAACAAACTACTTTTCATTATTTTCTATGTAATAACATTTCCTTGCAATTCATTGTTGTTTATTAAATTTATTAATTTTTTTAGAGTCTTTGAAATATCCTCATCATTTTAGCATACCTAATTATATAGTAAGTGTTACACATACAGATGTTTCTACAACTTTAAGAAGTGTTAATAAGTAGGTACTTACTATTAGAAGAAGTTGTTATGTTTGTTTCACTCTTATTGTCCCCCTAAAGAATTTAGTTTTGTTTTAAATATTATGTATTTAATCAGATCTATAAACTTTCAAGATCAAATGTATCCCAAGGCCAAGAAAGAAACACTCATTCAAGAGGAAAAAAAGAGCCCCTCATTGAAAAGAGAAACTAGACATAAAAAATAAAAAAGTTAACTTAATGTATCTATAAAACATTAATACTTGCACATAATTTACCATTGGGATAGAACAAAATCAATAATTTAGAAACTATATTATTTATTTGATATACCACACAATTTATATCCATTTATTTTTTGATCATAAGCATTTCAACAATTTATTGTCTAATAAAAACTTTAGAATTAGGAATTGGAAACTGAGCAACATTCTTCTTCAAGGATGGGACATTTTAGATTCTTTCATAGAATTTGAATGTAATCAGTATTATCAGGAGGCTAATCCTCTTCAAAACATTTTAGTTATATATTTATATAATCTTTTATATTAAGGATTTAAACATGCATATTTTATTATTCTGATAAAAAAATATAAAAAATGATAATATTGAATAATTTATATACGAACATCTTAGCAATTGTTACATCCCTCTAATATTGTAAAATAATTGTAATGGTGAATTTTCATACCCATATCATTTCCCATTTAGTTTTATGCTCATTTTAAGGAAATATCTTGATGCATATACATAGTGTCAAAAGGCATGATCTTGTGTGAAGTTGGGCTCAAGCCCTAGCCTTTTATGCATCCATACACACATGCATCCCCATACATTTATCCCTACCCTATCCTTACACACATGCACACGCACACGTGCATGCGCACGCGCACACACGCGCACACGCGCGCGCGCGCACACACACACACACATTATCATAGCATTTATCACATCCACCTATACATTTATCTCCTACTATATTCTTATGATTCACACATTCCTACACACCTACCCCTTATCTCACCCCTATGTTTGCACATCCCTATAAATCCTCCCTATCCATGTCTCAATTACATTTACCTATACACATATTTTTAATTTCAAGATTAAAAATTCAAATTTGAACCTTTCCCTCCAAGGGCCAACTAAGTACAATTCTATGTGATTTATTTCCATGTCTTTATATTTAAAGGAATTCAATGCATTCATTCTATACATCCATGTTGTGAAATTTATAGCCATATATCATTTGTGTTACACACTTCAATTGGTGCTCTAAAAGGAATCTAGTTTTGCACGAACAATCATAGGAGGATATGCATGACTAAAGATTATTCTTTTAAATTATTCATAATACTTTCTACAAGTTGACCTAGGAGAATATGTCATGTTGTGGCATACCAATATCCCTACAAAGATATTTATAAATACCACTTGTCCATAGATATCGAGAAGCACATCAAGCAAAGTGAAAATTTCACAAGTACATGACAGATTCATGGTTGTGGATTCATCCCTAATCCCCAAACTCATCCCCACACAAACTCAACAAAATATTTAAATTTTGAGGTAATTAATAGTCTAATATCCATTATTCAAAATCACAAGGCACAATAGATTTGGACCTACATCAATCTTTGTGTATTTGTCAATTATAGACCTAAGTACATGTATTTGTATTTACATTTCCTACATTTCAATTACTAGCTCAATATTCAAATCTTAGCACATGATTAATTAGTCTAGGTTAATTGTACTTATATACATGTATCTTAGTGAATTATCCTAGACTAAACTTAAGGGAAAGTTTATTTTCCTTTACATTTTGTTGAACCCAATCAATCCTACACACCCTTATCTTGCCTTTAGGATTTCTAATTTTTATTTTGAGATATGATATAATTCTAATTTTTCATATATTTTCGTATTTGTCTATGGTTCAATTTCTATAGGAATATATATTTATTAGGGTTTATGCATACATACTAATTTACCTTTTATCCCACCCTTTGACCCTAGATTTTCCCTATCATTATGTCACCTATTAGGGTTTGTTCATCAGCTAAATTACATTCATTTATTTCATATTATGACATGTTTCTATATTTCATATCATATTACACATCTATCCTTGATATTATTATGACATATTATACTAAGGATAGAGATATGTCTTCTGTGAAGGGTTCATTCTACCATGTCTTATCCTTTCCTTCCTTCATAGAGTTGATTAGTGTTCATCCATGCCTAATATATATATTTATAGAATTTATCCATGAGCTTCATAATGACCTATGTCTTGTGATATTGATGACTATCTACCTAGCAAGGATTTACCTTGTATTAGTGATGCATCTAGTATGATGGTTGTTAATGATATCACATCTCCCTCACATATGTATGACATTATTCTACCTCTTGATGATATATATCTTACATATCATGTTGGTCCTCTGTCCATAGATTCAAGTTAGACTTTGAATGCATTGCCTTCTTTTATACAGGATGATGAGTATAATGGTGATCATTTTTCTACATCTCATATTGCAACTATGGATACTTATGACACACATTTCATACCTTCACCTACACGTGATGATGATTGCATTTCTTCCATCAGTAGTGATATGACTTGTTCCCCTTCACATGAGGTCATCATACCCATGTAGTTCATGATGATCCCTCTTCTCTTTATTGTAGCTCATGGTCTACTGATGATCTGTTTAGTGATACCACATAGTGAAACTTCTTTATCTACTAACTCCTTGTTTCATGATGATTTGCCTTATGATACACACTATTTTAACACATTTATGATAGAGTCATTTAGTGACGATGAAGATGTAAAATTATATGTTAGATCCTTCTTATCTTTAAAATATGTTTCCATACATGATGATAGTACTTTGACACATGTTTGGTGATACTTTAATTGATAGAACTAAATAGTTGTTTACTTCATGGCATGCCTCTTATACATAATGTCATGTGTTATCATGTTCTTTCATAGATCACTTTACTATTGTCCCTAGAACATGTTTTACTTGTGATTCACATTCTTCTCCTTCTAGTGGCCCATATTTAGTGGACCCCATTGATTTTTCTATGGATCATCACTTTATATAAGAGACCCTCTTTGGGATCCATTCATTATTTCATATGACATATTTGTGAGAACTTGTAGAGTACCTTATCCTACATCCCATTTTGTACATGATTTGGTCATACCCAAAGATGAACAAAATGAGGATCTTTTACAATTTTTACTTGGCGTAAGTGAGGATGAGGTGCCATTAGTTGATGATATATATTTCACATCCTCCACCACTATAACACATAACACATGGTGTATACATATATGGATATGGGACATGTTGAACATGATATTTCACCTTATTTTAACTACCTCATCACTAGGATTGACAATCTAGAATGGTATATTGATACTCATATACAAATATTTAACCACAAGATGGAATACATTATGACATTTTGATATATATCCTTCACCAAATGGATTTTTGGCAACTTGTTTCAAAATGTATGATGGTAGAGGTGATCTATTATGACATGTACAAAACTTCTGAGTTATGTGTCTCCCTTATTTTCACGAGGATCAACTACTTGATAAGGTGTTTCCATCAAGCTTGAGTGATTATGCACTTACATGGTTTTTTCATTGCCCCACACTTCTATTACTTCCTTTGAGGACATGGATAGTGCTTTCATGAAAAAAAACATTACAATATTGAGCATAAGATATTTATCTCTAAACTCATACAACACAAATAAAAGGAACAAGAGTCAATTAAAGATTATATTTTCCTATTTCAATCTTTGTTAATAATATGTTGTCTCCATTATGTGATGATGAGCTCCAATGGATATTTATGGGTGGTTTACTTCCAGTATTTAAAATTCAAGTGTTTTCTATTGTAGAAATGTAAATAAGAAACACATATAATTGAAAATGCAAGTAAAGATTAACAAAAAGTAAAATGTAACAAGGGGAGAAATTAGATTATCACTTTTTGAATAATAGTGATTTAATAGATGATCCAAATATAGAGGTTCCAAGTTGGTACCTAAGAAGAATTTGTTGGAAACAAGGCAGATAACTGAGAGGGATGGGGTGAATCAGTTATCTCAAAATTTCTTTAATTTCTTCTTTTGTTATCTCAATAAATATTGCATCATCAAATCATATAAGCATATAAGAACAGAAATAAAATCAACACACATAACACAAGGATTTTTACATGGAAAACCCTATTAAGGGAAAAACCAAGGGGTGGCTAACCCAAGAATGTATTCTCTGTTAAAAGAATATGTAGTACAAAATGGCACTTGCCAATTAGGGCTCACTACCCGAGCACACTACTCACAAGAGGCACACTACCTACAAGAACTTAGAGAAGGTAATCAGATGTTTGAACTGATGAGAAGCATCTACAAATGCAAGAGTTCAGTTCCGATTAGGCACAATACACTTATTTGATGCACTTCGTTCTTCCTTTGCTTTAATATTGTTGCTTTGTCACATACTGGACCTGATCTACATCTTTCACACTTGTCCATGCTTTTCTTCGCACTTATTACTTCATTTATATTTTTCACACACCTACATATTGGAATCCATCTGGTATAAATATCCGCACAAGGATTTCATCAACTTTCTAGTCGGTAATAAGAACACTCAAGATATTTATAAGTTACTGATATGTCATCTGAATCCATGCTTGATTTGAGATGCGTATCAAAAGCATAGGCATAGAAGTCATTAATCATGTCAGCCAATAATGTATAATCCCCCAAATAGCTTGATCAACACCTTTTACTCATCCGGATTGAAGTCTGATGCTCTGTCGGTCAGTTCTTCCTCTGTCTGCTCTACTTGGCTGGAACTCGATGCTCAGATGCTCATATCTTTTCCATGCTTTACTACCAGAGGCTGAATCTCTGGAATATAGTAGTCATGATACTCCACTTGACTTATCCAAGTCTGCAACTTGCTGAGTTACACCATCTGAGAGATCTGGACCTGATTGTCGGACCTTGTTGCATACTCTATTCTTGTTCTCTGGACCAAAACAATCTTCAATCTAACTTCCAGTATAGGCATACAATGTGCTACGGATGTGTGGGATAGACTTTGTTGCCATCAATGACAACACTCATGAAGCCACACAGTGTCTCTTGCCAACAGAATTTTGTCACATGATATATGAGAATCACTATAGCATAAGTCCATGTATACCTATATAGCTTGGACTTCACATTTAACCTTTTAATTGTTGCATTTTCCTTTCTTCTTTAGGATTTTTATATTATATCTTTTTTGTTGTACTTTTCACACCCATAAATCATCTTCTATATTTAGTTTCTTGTTTTATTAACCCTAGTTGAGGGGCACATTTGGTTTCTATTAAACATTACAATCATTTGTTTCCATCCCTTTGTATATTTATTCTTCAGTCACCTTATTCCTTTTCCTCCTTTACTTGGGGGGCATTTTCCTATTTCCATTTATCCTTTACATCTTTATGCCTATCATTTACACACCTATCATTTTACTTTTTATATCTTACCATATGAGTTACCCACTTTCCTTTGTGTTCTTTATTCCTCATGGCAATTTGCTTATGATCTTATGGCCCTTTCCATTTACCATGATTTCCCATTTTTACCTTTTTGTCAATGCTTATGTTCCTTACACACTACTTACACTCATTTCTATCTATGCTTGTTCCTTATTATATGACTATTACCTACATACTATGATCCCACATTGTTATATCTTGCTTCTTAGAGCATTCACACCTTGAGATTACACATCTACCAATTTATCACTGATTTTATTTTCTATGCATGTGGCATGCACATGTATTGCACTATCTTTCTTGGACCTTGAGATAGCTTCTTAATAGATAAAGATCTGATTTCACATGTCCTTTCACAATCATATCTTATTTGCACATATGATTGAAACACACTTATCTATTTGATGTGATTCACTCAATTGCTTATCATATGCCATTTATCAGGGCATTTATGGCTATATTATTTGATTATTACACTTTGACTATGAAATTACATTGATATATCCTTTGAGTCACATTAGGGACATCATGTATGTCCATTTGCATTTGTGCTGTCATTGCCATATCTTTTGACATGGGGACATTGAGCCTTTCCCTTTTTATACATTATCAAATGCCTTATTACATTATCTTGTCAATATGGAGCTTTGTTTTAATATTAGATAGATCTTTCATGCTTACATCTTACATTGTTATGCTTGCTAGATAATTTTGATCACATTTGGGAGCGATGTACTAAGTGCTCCCCTCTTTATTCCATTTGGGGGTATTGTACTAAATGCTCCCCTCTTTATTTCATTTGGAGGCACTAAACTAAGTGCTCCCCTCTCTGTCCCATTTAGAGGCATCAGCACCATCCTCTACCCATGCTCGAGGAAACTTTATTATTCATCAATACCATCTCCAACCCATATTCTTACATGATCCATTCTTTGCAATAATTGCTATACAAGCTTATATGATCACATGATTAGATGACTATATGCTTACATGCTTATATGATTATATGCTTATACACTTTGATTACATTTATTTTTCATTTACTATTTTTTACCTCTTACAACAATTCCTTATATCCAATGGATACAACTTAAGGGGCATATCATGTCACTAACATTTCCATGTTTAGATATGTTGATAGTTATAAGTGCTTATAAAGACTCATCTTATGGAGAATACAACAATAGAAGGTGAACACACTTAATCATATTCTTGCAAGGTCCATTACTTTATATGAACACTATGTTGAAACCCTTTAAGTGTGTGAATATTTACTTTGCATGCATGTTTGTAAGTTCTACATACTTTGAGATGCATGATCATTTTAGGTTTCACATGCACCTTAAAGTGGGGGAAATGTAATCATGAAATTTGAATACCCATGTCATTTCCCATTTACTTTTGTGGTCACCTTGAGGAAATGTCTTGATACATACACATAGTGACAAATGACACAATATTATGTGAAGTTGGGATCATTCCCTTAGCCTTTTATCCATCCATACACACACATGTCCCTATACTCTTAAAGATACCCTATTGTTATACACACTTTTATACATTCAAATTATCCTAATATTTATCACATCCATGCATGCATTTATCTCCTACCCCATTTTTATGATTCACACACTGTTATATACCTACCTCTTATCTCACCCCTATGTTTGCACATCCCTATGCATTCTCCTTATCTGTCCCAATTACATTTTTCTATGCACATATTCTCAATCTCAAGATTAAAAATTCAAATTTGAACCATTCCATCCAAGGGCCAACTATGCACATATTTGCATATTATTCACATTACACACTTCAATTAGTGCACTAAAGGGAATCTAGTGTTTCACGAGCAATCAAAGGAGCATATACATGACTGAAGATTGCTATTTTTTATTATTCATACACATTTCCACAAGTTGACCTACGAGAACATGTCCCCTTGTGATATACCAGTACTCCTACAAAGGGTTTTATAAACACTATTCCACATATACTAGGAAGCACAAAAGAATTCAAGATGCATTAGGCAAAGTGAAGAACAAAAGTCTATGGTTCACACAATACAAATTTGTAGGTATAGTACAGATCTATGGTCACAGATTGGTCCTAGATCCCCTAACTCATCCCCACATAGAGTCACCATAATATTTAAATTCCAAAGCGACAACTAGTTTGAGATCTCTTATTCCAAATCATGAAGCATATCAAATTCGAACCTACATCAATCTTTATATATTTATTATTTATAAAACTGTATACACTTAATTTCTATTTCCATTTCCCACATTTCAATTACTAACTCAATATTCAAACCTCAATAGTATAGATTAAATATTATTATGTATATGTTAAGCTAAACTAACTAAATGAAGTAATGAGCAATCTCCACTCTTCCAAAAACAAAACTAAAAACTAAAAAAAATTATGACTTGGTAGTTGGTATTAACAAGTTAAAATATTAAAATTGCACTGATGCCGGCACAAAACAGGGGTGTGGGGAAATACCGTCCTTTTGTTGTAACATAGAATTACGTAAGTAGATAGAAATATAATCGCTTGAAATAAAATAAAATACATTTTGAATTATGATGGAAATACTCCAAAGCGTCCACATTATGAGTTGAATTTGATTAGCTTTAGATACCAACACAAGGAATAGAAGATACCCTCATGTTTTCTCTGTTTGTGTGTATTGGTGATTTGCTCGAGGTCATGCTCATGTATGTTTAAAGATATAAATCAAATCTGAAATAAATTTTATAGAATTTTAAATAATAATATAATGGTATTTAGTTTTTGTTTTGTTTAATGTCAATTTTATTGTGATGGGTGTTGTCAATGATTTGTTCTTGCATCATAATATTATGATTTGCCAAGAATTGTTTAAGAATTAGAAAACATTATGTCTATCAATATAGTTCATTTTCACAACTACAGAGTCAATCTCTACAATTTTAAATATTTGGATTTGGTACATGGATTTGAACTTGATCTATAAATCTGAATTGATCAACTGTGATTCTTTTACACCTACAAACAAAGATTTGCTTGGATATCTTGACCTACAATAATAAACTAGTGGTGTTGGCAAGCACCTTTGAGGAGTTTTCTGGGCCAGGATTATTCTACTTTAAGCAAACCCCTTGATATTGATTTAACTACTTGTAATCATGATCAAAGACAATAGGCAGTCATGAAGTATGCTCTAGAATGCTTTTAGCAATGCTCTTATGATAGTGCAATGTGTAATGATTTTTTCATGCAAGTTCCTAAGCGTGTGCTGGATTTGCTAGATGATCAAACTGAATTTGGGCTTGTCACTTTATACAACATCCTATAATCATCATAAGATAAAATCATGTGAGTGCAGACATGTAGGCATGTAAGTGTAGATGGAAAAGGGTGATGAAATGGTCCTAATGTTACCACTAATGGGGGGGGCACCTAAGCAAGAAACCTTGATGCAGAGGGGCCTCTTCACTTAGAAATCTGCAACAAAACACTTCACAAGCCTCTAAAAGAAGGCTGAAAATAAAATGGAATAGCAAATAGAAGAAGAGAAATATGCACAATAATATTTATTCAATCTGAAACTTCATTACAAAATATGGAAGTATATGAGCTTCTGAGAGATACAATCCACACTTGCAACAAATTTTTGTCTTCATCAATCTGGACTCATACTAGCAACATCTAGCTATGCAAAAATCTTCCTCCAAAGCCCCCCTTCTTCTCAAATGAGCAAGCCTCAATATGTAGTTTTTGCGTGAGAAGAAAACCATTCTTGGTTTCTCAAAACAACCTCCATAAATCCACAAACAAATCCCGCCACTTCCAACCTGTCATATCTCCCTCAATTTTTGAGATTTTCTAAAATGGTTTCTGGGTTTCATGCCTTTCCTTCCTAGATTTTCAGAACATTTTAATTTTTTAATTTTGATAATATATGTGAAATTTATTCCCATTTTACTAAGACTGGCATAATAATGACCTAGACATGCAAGAACATGCAAAGCTTTTGGCCTCACCTCTTGGAAATCAATTCCAAGATTCTTGGCAGCCCCACTTATGAAAAAATCACTCAAATCCCACCAAAATTACATTTACAATTATACCCAAGGGAAATTACATTTGTTTCAAATTAAAATATTATTTCCCAAGCCCATAAACCTTATTGAAAACAAACCAAATTAAAATAACAATATTTTTGGTGATGTAAGGTTGCCATTGACTGTGGATGCTCCTGCATCAGACACCCAGGGTAAGAAGTTTGTGAGCATACACTCACAAATATGTGCACAAGAAATTGCTATCTCTTTTTTTTTCTCTTTTTCTAGCATCTACATGGAATACTTCCCATACCCACGAACTCTGCTTTGCACTCCTCTTTCTCAACATGGAATCACTGTAACTCGACCTCCTCCACCAACATGCATCTGCACTATCCTCTGCAACATCACACAAATATTTCCCTGCATACAAATCAACACTAACAACATCCAACTATACTATCTCTTCTGCATTCACTAAATGTTCTTCTACACTCACATGCAAATCATCCTTCACAAATTCAAAAGAATACAATTTTACCTCTGTCACCTCTTCTTCTATTGCTGCTGCTACAAAATCTATCTGCTCACTATCTGCTGCAATCTTTTCATCTTCATACACTCTACTCTCATCTTCATCATAAAAATAAAACATATTATGTATTACCTCTTTCTTTGCAACCTTTTCATCACCATTGTCTACTGCCCCATCTTCTTCATGCTCATTCTCTACTGCTGCAACCTCATGATCTGCAATAACTACAACCTTCTTCTCATCCTCAACCATGTCTACTTTGTCTTCTTCAATGCTTGATGTCAAAACAATCATAGGTATACTCACCATTTCATTTTTTACCTCTTCTATTGCTGTTGTCCTTGCTTGTCTCATTCTTCTTTGAATAATCTTCTTGATGGGCCATGTAACCTACCTCTTCACTGATACGTGCCAACTTTGCAACTGCTGAACTATTCTTTCCATATCTTTTTCTATCTCTTCCAAAGCTTGCCTCAGTTCTCTTATCTCTTTGTCAACCTCTATTTGCCTAATCTTTTCCTCTTTCCTCTTTCCTCTTCCTCTCTTTTTCTTCTTGCTGCTTCTTTTGTGAACCCTCAGCCTGTAGATACCTTCTCAACAAATCCATCTTTTCTTCAAGCAAGTCCCTTTAACCTTGCTTCCTCTTGTCTTTGTGACACCTCACCTAGGTTTCCTCTTTTCTTCACTACCTAGTCTCTTGGCATCCAGGTTCTTTCTTCAACCTGCACAAACATAAACACACTAACACCAAACTCTCTAGCCCAGACCTTCTGAGCTCTGATACCAATTGATGCAGAGAGATATGAAAACCTTTGTGCATAGGCAGGAGAAGGATTTAACTACCTTCAATGGATGGATGGATTCATATGAGGGAGTATGAAACTACAACCAAAGTACAAAATAATCTATATGCTGATCATGCATGGCAAGGCAGCTTACTCTTCACTCAATGCTTCAATGCTTGGTTTGAGATCCTCCACTTGGTTCAGGTGCATGAACCCATTTCCAAACCTCCAAGATACCATGGAGAGTAGTTTAAATACACTTGGGATGAGGCTTGAACCTACTTAAATTGACTGACCCAACATGACAGTTGGTCTCATCAAATGACATGACTCCCAAAGGTTGAGAAATGCACAAATTAGGGTAAATGAACCAACTCACCTTCTCCACTCCTATCACACCTAGAACCACCTTGTCTTAGAAGACTAAGATCCCTACATACCCCCAATGACTCTAACACAATATTCTTTTAAACATCCCTTTATAAAAATAGTCCTCTTGGCTTGCAAATCAGGCCAAAACCATCATTTCAAGGTTGGGGTAACAGATCAGGTTATCTAACCCTCAAACCACCTTGGATATGACTAATATGACTAGTGTATATTCACCAAACCAACAAACAAACTCAGGCACTTAGCTACTCAATGATTCCTTCACAAGCAAGCATATTTCCTTGTAGCCCTGTCAGTGAGGTTTTTGAAGCATAACTTTCAGAAGACATGACAAACCCACAAAAAAAATACCTTTTTAAGTACCCATTATGGAGTTACATAACATACTAAACATGCAAGGTGTGGTCTTTTGTAACACAAGCCTCAAAATTAGACTGTCTCTACTGTCCAAGAGGGCAATTAGCCCTGTTTTACAAAGGAAGTACACAAAATATCAAGCCCAAAATCCACTTTGGTTATCTTGTATGCCTCTCAACTCGACCAATTTCATAGGTTTTAGGATTTTCAAGTATGGGTTTCTTATCAAACCAATAGCTACCTATGTCACTTGCCTAATACATGAAGAAATTAGGCTTTCATGGCTTCAAACAACAACTTCTTCCACTTCCCTAATCCTGTGGACAAAACCCAATTGAGAATATACCTAGCCAACCTCATTCCATCCATTATTTTCTAGAGATGTGGCTGGGATGGGTCAGGAAACCATTATTTTCCCAAAAACCCTCAAAACTAGGGTATGGCAGCAGATACAGCAAAAACATTTATAAAATGATTTAACACTACTATCAAAACTACAAATTAGACTTAAATGAAAGGTTATTCTATATAATTCCAATTTCTATGCATTTGAGTACATGAATGTGCTGTACAGTCCAATACTAGGCATAAAAACAGTAAAAAATAGTCCAAAATGTAGAAACAGTGAACTTCTTTATTATTTTCTCCTATGATATTCAAATGCCACCCTTACTTGACTCAAGAGAGTTATATATATATATATATATATATATATATGCTTACAATAAAATTCCCTCATCACTCCCACTCCCATCATGGGAAAAGTTTAAAAAGTAGTCATTAAAGCCTATCCACTAACTATACTCAAAATAGACAGTCCTCATTTCAATAGGACTTAGGACTCCATAACTAGAAACTCTTAAATTAGACTCCCACTACATGATTATGCCATTAAATGGCTTTATTACAATATTTTAAAACTAAAATTGCCTCTAGGCTCCATGATGAGCTCTCAAAAATCAAAATTTTACCTATTGACTTAACCATAATTCTCCTAATGACTTAGGTGCTCCTGCACCAAACCTATAGAAATAGATCAATAGAATTATGATTGGACATATAATTCATTGTCATATGTACTTGCAAAAGAATCTCAAAATCCATATAAGCATTATAAATAGTAACAAATCTATAAAAATCATATAAATGATAATGGATATGAGCATGAAATGCCCCCTTTTAAGTGGAACCCTAAAATGAAGAACCATCAAGAATAATAATGATACAAATGTAGAATATTAACTAGATTTTTCAAAGGTTTTCCACCAATAGTGATCAAATCAAATGCTCTTGTGCCATACTTGAAAGTAATAATGAAGAGCCTAAATTAATTGGGTTTAAATTTTCCTCTTAACTCTTCTTTTGCATTTGGATTTTTAGTGTTGTCCCAAAGGACCAAATTCCCAATCTTGAAATCTTTTTGAACAATGCCTTTATTATATCTTTTTTAACTACTTCTAATATGCTTGAAGATTGTCTAATGCATGAACTTGACATTCGTCAAATGTCTCAAGTACCTATGATCTTTGCTCTTTGTATATAGTATCATCAATAATGCCATGAAGAGACACACACAAAGAAACAATCTCTAACTCAAGAGGCATAATGGACTTAGTACTATAAACCAACAAATCAAGAGTGTACCCAATAGGGGTATGAATGCTACTGTGATAATCCTATAAAGCATGTACAAGTTGTGTATGCCAATTGCTACAATGTTTATCCCTTATTTTTCTCAAAATGTGTTCATGTTTTTTTTTAATAGCTTATACTTGACCATTACATTGTGGGTAAAATAGGGGTGCGAATTGTTATTGAATTTGAAACTTGTGTAAGAAATTTTCATTTTTTTTATAAATAATGCACCATTATCTATAATGATAGATGAAGGAAATTCAAATATAGAAATGATATTTTCCATAAGAAAAGCACAAATCTCAAAAGTGGTAATGGACTTAAGAGGAATGAATTCAACCCACTTTGTAAAATAATATGTAGCAGTGATAATGAAAGCATGTCCATTTAAAGAAGTTGGAGCAATCTTTCCCACCATAATTAAACCCCATACTGAAAATGGCAAAGGAGAAGTAAACAAATGGAACTCATGAGAAAATGTAAGTTTGATATTGCTATGTGTTTGACACACAAGGGATTTAGTAACAAAATCAAATAAATCTTTTTCCATCTTGCTCTAATAATATCTCATAGGTAACAACCTTTGAACTAATAACTTATCACTAACATGACCACCACATATGCCCTCATGGGTTTCTTGAAGAGCAATATATTTTTCATTGTCATCCAACCATCTACATAATAAACCATTATACCCACATTGATGGAGTACACATATGACAATCAAATATTTAGCAATAATTTTATAAATGTGGATACAAGAATATTTAGAAGAATTAAGGGAGATTCCCCCAAACATAAGTGTAGATATCATGAAACAATTCTTCACCTATCAAAGTAGCACAAATCCATAGATCACCATCTTAAATAGCTAGTTGTCATAATCTATGGATAAGCAACATGAAATGAAGAGTACCATCATTAATAGTCATAAGTGATCTCGCACTAGCCATAGCATTGACATGGCTATTATCCTTTTGAGGAAGAGTGTTAATAGTAAAATGATTAAAAGAACTCAATAATCGAAATGCTAACTCATGATACTATGTCAAGCAAGAATCCGTATCTTGATAATCACCTATAATCTATATGGGCACTAACTAATAATCACTATGCATATCAACAAATTTTATCTTTGAATAAATGACAACCCAAAGACCTACAATTAGTGCCTCATATTCAACAATGTTATTAATGCAAGAAAAAATAAGATAAAAAGACAATGGAATCAAATCTCCCATAGCAAAGATCAAAATCACTCCCTCATGAACTAGTCATGCATCTAGGACCATCAAAGAACATAGTCCAAGGAGAAGAAGAATCAATTAGAAAAATATGTTCATGAAGAAAATATGTGTCAATAGGTGCATGAACATTACATAGTGCCTTGGCTAACTGATCAACCACTATTTAACCACTATTGTATTTTTGAAATAAATTTGAGATCAAATTCCATGGGTAGCATAACCCATCATGCTTCTCTACTAGAAATATTAGATTTAGAAGGCATGTATTTTAAAGGATCAACTTTAAAAAACACATATGTCTTAGAATGTAATATGTATGAATGATAATAAACAACATGGTCTTTTCAATTCCAATCATTTTGTGCTAACAAGCCACCAATAGCAAATTCTATACCAAAAATATATAGCAATTAAGTCTCACCATGTCTAACACACATAAGTATTGGAGGACACATCAAATGTTATTTATATCTTCAAAGGCCTTTTGACAATCTTCATTTGATTCAAATTTAGGACCTTTCTTTAAAAGCAAGTAATGAAAAGTACAAAGTGTGATCTACCAACTATAAAATAAAGTGTCTAATAGTTTAAACCTTACCTTGTAGACTACATAGTTGCATAAGATTTTGAGGTGGAGGTACATTGACAATAGCATTAGTATTTTTTACATCAACCTCAACACCTCACCTTGATACAATGAAGCCCAATAATCTACCACTCTCTACACCAAAGATGCATTTCTTAGGATTAAGGTGCACTTGATATTGCTTCAAACACTCAAAAATAATCCTCAAGTCTCTAGAATGGTCCTTTCATTTCTTAGAAATTTCCCTAGTATATCAACATAATCCTCTAAAATATAGTGCATCACATCATGAAAGATAGGTGTCATAGCCCATTGATAAGTAGCACCAACATATTTCAACCCAAAAGTAATAACAACATACCGAAATGTACCCCACAATGACAAAGTAGTAAAAATAGTCTTATATTGATCTTGTGGATTAATAAGAATCTAATTATATCTTAAAAATCCATATGTGAAGGAAAGCATCTCATGTATATCAGTAGAGTCAATAATCATACCAATATTAGGCAATGTAAAATCATCTGGAAGCTTAATTAAGATCTCAAAAATTCATATAATGCAAATCCATCCATTTTATTTAGCAACTAGTGCTATATTAGAAATCCATGGAGAACAATTAATTGGTTTAGTGAATCCTTCTTTAAGTAATTTAAATCAATTTCATTTTTAACCATCAAAGCTACCTTAGGATGATTTTTTCTAATTTTTTGTTTAACTAGCTTAGCATCTAAATCAAGAACAATATTATGCATAACAATATCACTAGAGATGCCTATTTAATATCCTTGCAAGACCATGTAAACAAATCAACATAATCACGAGGTGCCACAGAATAATTGTGTCACTCATAGTCTTTTAACATTCACCAACTTTTAGTACTTTGTCTTTATCTAATTTATTCATTTTGATACAAAGAGTACCACCAATAGCAAGGTTACTCTAATCCTTAATGGATGGATTAGTAGGTAAGAAATCAAGTAATTCAAAAGTATTTCCCATGAAAGGTGAGGTTTCCCCAAAATAAGAATAAGCATCAAGAGTATATGGGAAGCCTCTAACACAATGAAATTTAGGTAAAATATCATAGACACATAAATACTCAACAAGATACTCATTAGTGGAAAACCAATCATAGCGTGGTTTTAAATCCATTGGAGAAGGGTTAATTAACTCAAGATGTAACCATTGTAATGGCCTAGAAAGAATTGTACGTGATCACTAAGATTTTATGTGTTGTTTTCCTTTGATGTTAGTATCTATATGATCAATGTAACCAATACCTTGTGTTATGCAATTTTGGTGTGGTGAAAGAGGTTCTAAAGTACCTTGTTTATGTAGACCTAAACCTTTACCTTTATAACCAATTTTATGAAGAATATAAAATCTTTTTTCCATACAAATTGTGCAAATGTGAAGGAGATGAACTAGATGCAATATCAACATTAGACTGAGATCTATCACTAGAAACAACCACATCTTGAGGAATATAATCAATAAAATAACCATGTAATGGAGAAGGTGGTCGATTGTAGATAAAAGGATCCACATATATAGGAGGGATATTATAATCCTTATCATGTACTTTATATTCCTTAATACATGAAGGTGTAAAATCAAGGGAACCTCAATCATCATTACAATCAACATTGGGTGCACAAGAAGAAGGACTTGCTTGAGGTAATGATGGTGATATACAAAATTGATAAAGAGAAATAAAAATATTTTGTTTTTTGTCCAAATAAAAAAACCGATAAGGATTATTATCCTCACATACTACACATCTCTCATTCTTATGACTAAAACTTAAAAGTGAATGGAGAGTGAAGGGTACCACACCCATAAAATATTTCTATGAATACCCCAAAATAAAATTATACACTAATTGCCCATGCACCACATAGAATAAAGTATCAATTGTAAGAGGTCCAAGGGTACAAGTGAAACTAATAGCACCAAGTGAATCATGTCCCACATTCTCAAATCATTTAATAGTGCCCTTAATTTTTTGTAAATTTGATTAATCAACATGGATTTTATCTAAATATTTTTTACTACAAATATTCAAACTATATCCATTATTAAATAGAGTTATTTTGATTTGTAGGTCACTAGATTTTACTTTAATATACAATAGTAAGTGATCCTTAATAACTTGGGAAATAACCTAGCAACTCATTGGTATTAAATGAATCTTGGAACAAGTTGTATAAATCGGTTCAAGTATGGTATCCACCTATGTAGGAATAACATTGGATGATATAGTGATTTTTTCTAAAACCATTTTAAAAACATTTCTATATAAATTTAAAATATGTATGATATCTTAAAGAGAGATTTTTGCTAGAGAATTATTAAGTTGATCAAGTAAATCATATCCTTTATGTGCACATTCTATTAATTTGGGCAGAGGAAAAAATGGATTACTAGATGGTAAAAATGGCATTAGAAATAATCTTATTTCCCCTAGCCATCTACTAATAAGTATGTCTTACTATTTATGATATCCCAAAGAAGTAGATGTTGTATGAAATGTAGAAGAAATATGGCGAGATGAATCTAGTAGGGAATGAACTACAACAGGGAAATAAGATGGAGCCATTAGAAGGAACAACTTGAGTAGCCTTAGAATTAAAATACTAGAAAAATAAAGGAAAGTGAGATAAACATCAAAATGGAGATCCTACCACAATGGTATAGAGAAGTTTGTGTAAGTCACCCTAAGGTGTGGCCACTAGAAGCATGAAACAATGAAGTATGAGTGTACATAACCCTAGGCCTTACGAAATTAGAGAGAAAAGAATAAACATGGATTAACATATCATAGCATGATAAGGCAAAGAATAACACATAGATACTAAGTGATCTAACAACATGCTACTACATGCAAATAAAAGATGCTCATCAAAGTAAATACATGTGTGAACATCAAAGCACGTATCTTAGTTAGGGTTAGAAAACATATATGCATCATGACATTCATATACCTAACAAGGAACCATAGGCAAGATGTCACCTCATGAATCAACATATAAATACAATAATTTCCTATAGTAGCATTAAGAGAGAAAGAGGAATAATCATGAAAGCACAAAGAGGAATCCATGCTAAAGGTTAAATTTGATATAAGGAATTAGAAAATTTGAAATGATCATAAATGAAACGATAATTTAGAAGGATCAAACCCTAAGGACAAACCTTATCAGGTGTAAGAATGTTGGGTTCACTAAAAATGTGAAGACATAAATCAAACCTTTACATATTTCATAGGCTAAGTAAATAATTAAAGCACTAATAAGTAAATACCCTAGGATAAAGATTTGGGATTGTAAGTATCTAAATTAGATACTATGGAATTTTAAATAATAAAATAATTGTACTTAGCTCTTTGTTTAGTGCCACTTTTTTAGTGACAAAAATTACCAATCGATTTTCCCCTACATAAAAAAATTAAGACTTTTTAGATGACTACCTTAGAACTAGAAAACATTCTTTTTATCACTATAGTTCACTTCTATGTTTGTAGATTTAAACATGGCACACATATTTGAAATCAACCTATAGACCTGAACTTGTCAACTATGATTCTTATTCACTTACAAATTAAGATTCACCTAGATATATGTCCACTCACAATAATAAACTAGCGATGTTGACAAAAACCTTTGAGAAGTTTTCTAGGCTAAGATTATTCTCCTTTGGATAAATCCCTAGATGCTAACTTAAAGGATTAGAATAATGATCAAAGACAACATGTAGTCATGGATTATGCCCTAAAATGCATATGTAAAAATGTTGATGTCAATATTATTCTAATAGCGTAGTGTATAATAGATTTTTTCATGCAAGGTCCTAGGTGAGTGCTAAATATGATAGATAATAAAATGAATTAAGGTTTGTCCTTTTATATAATTCCCTAACATGTAATTCATTTTTTTACTATAGTTAGTTCATAAGTACTAATTGGAGGGAAATGTCTAGGCTCGAAATCTCTTAGTTTTTACTTGGCCTTGGGAATCCATCACCATGGATTTATTGAGTAGGTTGCCTATAACAAAGCATCAAAATGACTCAATGTTTGTCATGGTAGATAGATTCTTTATGATGGACATCATGATCATGTGCAAGAAGAACCTCATCATGGCTAATTCCATACATCTTTTCTTCACTCATGTTTGGGTCCACTTTGGCTTACCCACATTTATTATATCTACTTGTATAACACATGATTTATTAGTCATTTATAGTATACTCTATGTACCATTTTAGATAAACAACTAGATCACTCTACAACCTTCCATCCATGGATAAATGACCAAATAGAGGTGGTCAACTACACTCTTGCATCTACAACAATGCACACCTACACAATTGGGATGATAACATCCTCTACATCTAGTATGTTATAACATAGCTCTTTATAGTTATATGGGGCATAGTCCTTTCCAAACACATCTAGGGTTCCAACATGCAACACCCCTTGACATATCCTACCATGTACCATCCACATTAGAGATGTGCAAAGATGAATCGGAAGTAGACAAGGCATAATTTTTTTTGTAGCACATTCAGGATGTGCACTAACAAGTTCAACATATACTTACACACTAGAAACATAATTATAAACATCATCATGATGATCACCACACCCCTCACAATTTTTAGGTTAGTGACAAAGTTTGGTTTCATCTTCAAAAGGAATACTTCAAAGGGGAAGCATTAGAAGATCTAGCCTCTATGTTATGGTCCTTATGCCATTCCTCACATAGTTGGTGAAAATGTCTTTATTCTCAACCTTCCAAAATACTTGAGCCTAGATCCAATATTCAATGTAGAACTTCTTAATCAATGCTCCCCCTTTATCATAACCCATGATTATCCAACATCCTACTAAATTGGACTCAACGTATTCCCAACTAGTCATAAGGGATGGTATTAGTACCCCATTGTTACTCATACTCACCATAATGCTTAACAACTCTTTTGAGTCATCAAGATTAGGCAATATGTATATCAATCTAAGTGGTACACTCTTCAACAACTACATGTAATTTCCTTAGCTTACTATTGTTGCAATAGAAACCATCACTCCTAAAGGGGGGTGAATGATCAGAGCATAGCGTCATGCATCCTCTTTATCAGTATCATCTTCTCACTTAGATTCACTCAATTAGCATAATACAATACTCATACATCCATGCACAACACAATCCTTGCACATCTATGTATAGTTCTCATGCAACACTATTCATGCTCATCTTGTGACATTGCACATGTATTCATATTCTTATTGTCTAGTTAGACCATACATATTTGACACATAAAGCATCCACATCCACATGTTATGCCTCCATATGCACATGCCACCTAGCAACCTTTGTGCAACAAAAAATAATCATAAAATTGATGTGCCATATGGGTTTGCATTTGTCGTCACCCCATCCACATAGTCAATGCACCATATGCACATGACACTTGTTAGCATATCTATGGACCTAGATGATGACCTACTTATATAAATATGTGCTTTGTTCATGTTATAAAGTAGAAGAGGCATAAAAAGATTCCCGTATTTCCTCTCTATACATTCATCATGTTCATTCTAAATAGAAGTGGAAATACTTTCTAGAATCCTTCCACATTTCTTGTGCTTTAGTTTGCATCTCTATTTTCCTTAACACATTACATGGTTTTCTTGCAATACTAGCTAATCTATAGGATCATCCCCTAGTTCACCTTGGGAATCAAACCATTCTAATGTTGAATGCCACCTACAACACCGACTACAAAATGCCTATGGGTAAGATATAGTCAAATACTCCATTTGGTAAACATGACAACAAACATAGGGTAATTGATATTGTGTATGTGGTTAATGTATGTGTGTACAACAACATGGAATGTCCAGGTTAAGATTGGTCATTAGTATAGGGGCCCTCCTAAAATTCTAGTTTTAATAACATGGAGTTGTCAGGTGAATGAGAGTTCTATAGAAAAGTAAATAACTATGCTTTCTCCACCAAAAACCATAGTATGAGTGCAAGAGGTGTGATTCCTTGCTTTAAAAAGTAGATTTTCATGATTTTCACCTAAAATATTAGAATATTGAGAAGTTGTTTGATGGGTTCCTTAAAAAAAGAAGTCCCAACAACTAAAATTTTGATGGGGGACTAAATAATTAAGTCCCCAATAGACTCACTAGAAATTGTTGGAGGCCTGCAATAGTGCAATTGTAATAGTGTTGGATGCTAGAGCCAACAACTTCAAACATAGGAGCAACCTACAAAGAAGGTCAATTCCTATATATGCTAAGGAAATGAAGGGAAAGAGGATAGAAGGAGTAAAAGGGGTATAGATAAATAAAAAATAAAAATGGTGATGTGCCAAATAATAGACCAATTGGATCCTCTCTTCAAAGATCAACCTGCCATCTACTTTCAGAAAGTTGCACAATTAGGGTTGGTTTGACCTGCATTCACGACTTAACCAACACAATGGAACACATAAATAAATATTTAAGTGGGATAAGCATTTTGACTTTCATTGATTAAGGAGCTTCAACTTGAGGATGATAAGCATGATTAACACACACAAAGGTTCAAGTTTGAGGACTATATTGTAGGTGAGTTATTAAGAAACACAAAGTAGAGACAATGTTTTACTAAATGGACCCAAGGATATTTATAAAAATGGAGAAATCCACATTCATAGATTTCCAAAAAGAGAAGGGAAATATTTAATCATTAATCCAAAAAAGAAATCTTATAGATGGGATCAAACAACACATCAACTAAAAGGGGCCTCCTTATTAAATTACTTTCCTTGTACTCTCCACATGGAGGGAACATTACATTTTATTCAAAAGTGGTCACCACAAACTTTCCTACTCAACATGCTATGTGCCCCATGGGATGCCAAGAAAAAGGGGATTTGTTAAAAATAAATGTAATGAAATATTTAATACACCTTTCTTCAATTTCTTTGTTACCCCCATCATAAGTTCTCTTATAATGTATTTCCTATGTCATAAATGCTCTTACACAATATAACTCCTAAGTCATAGATAACATTCTAAGTGGTGGGATCAATCTTACAAGGGGAATTCCAAGATTCATCTCCAATATGGTGTTGCATTCCATGAGTGACCAAATTATAATAATATTAAACTATTATATACAAGGTCTAAAATATTCCTTCCTAACATAAATAGTAAATGAACATGTGTTGAAATTGAAATAAGAAGCATTAGAGTTGCGCACCTTTTGATATGAACTTGAATGATGTTATGTTGTGATAGAAGACTAAAAACTAAATTTTGAGATCTTGGATTTGTGATCAAGAGACAAAGATGACTGAATTTTGATTAGCTAAGTGTCTAGGATAGAATTGCACTCACAAGGATAACCTATAGATCTACAATCATGCCTAGAATTAATGATCCTATCATGAAAACCTACAATCTTGACCATAATAGAAATGGGGCTTTGGTACCTAGATGATCTATCTACCTAATGTTATAGAAAGTAAGCAAAACTTTGGTGGTTCTAAGGAGCATTGTGGAGCTTATTAAGATAGCATGTGGAAATGTACTTACTTCCCCCTTCTGCCTTGGTCAATCTCCAAAACTAAATTAATACTAATGATAAAGAGGATAAGTGGGGTAAGTAATGAATGCATGTGCATGGATGGTAATGAATGCCAAGTGCTAGATTGATTGTTGATCATTGATGTATTTTGATTGATACATTTTGTGTCGAAGTGTACCTTGAAGTGTGTCCTTCATAATGGATGTTGATTGGTAAAAAGAAGTTGATTTTTCACTAATGTGTGATAGTGGTAGGCTGATTTGTACCCACAAAAAGAGAAGAATGCTTTCGATACTTTGTCAAAACATGCTTTTTATTATGATCTTATCTCTTCATACACAAATGATATAGGATGATGTCTCTAAATACACAACACTAGATGCATGAATTTGAAATTTTGGCACCCATATTGACATGTAACAATCAAATCTTGAGAATGTCAGCCTTGAAATTAAGGGACAGAATCATAAGAGTGACCCTATCTAGGGACATGATAGCAAATTTGTGATTATGTCCAAGGTAGATGAAAGGAAGCTAGGTGTACGGAAATCACTTCCTACACTAATCTAATGAGGAGAGATGAGTGTAAATTCTTTTTAACCTTTACAATTACAGTGTTATTAACCCAACAACTGAGATATTGTAGCAATACACATACACACAGAATGTAGACAGAAGAGAGAGAGAGAGAGAGAAGATATACGTGGGGAAAACCCTTACGGGTGAAAAACCCCACTCCAAAATATAGCTCAAATGTATTATCTAAACAATGAAGTTTACAACACAGTTATAGAGCTAATGCTCTTGCAAGAGTCTTGACACTCGTATCTGGAGATAATCTGGTAGCATAATAGTACTTGTCAATCACATAATACATCTCCTCTCCAAGCACCTGTTTAAATAGAAGTTATAAGCCAAAAATGGACCTTTCTTGAGATGGGCGTCCAACATGGCCTCATGGCCGAAAACCCACACCTAAGGACACTTGTCCAAGACTACAGCATGGTCATGATACTTGTCATAACACCCCATCCCAATATGGTCACCTATTCCCAAGTTGGGTAATGACAGATGCTCTTACGCATCTTACGACCATCATAGAATCTATCATACTGACAGTACTTACAGCTATAAGAGAATTTGTCATACACTAACTAAAAATAGAATATTCTCTTACAACATGTCATAAATCTCCTTGGGGCACCCAAAGATGCCTTCTTCCAAGATGCCTTGTGACACATGTCTTCACCTGTCATAGAACATTCCATTTATGACTCTTACGCATCATAGATTTTGTCATAGGAATCTGTCATAACCGTTTCGGTCAAGATTCACTTACACACTAGTCAAAGTGCTGACACATGGAAAAATACCTCTACCACTAAGTGGGACACCTATCTCCTCATGTGAGGACAAAATTACATGTGGTCACCTTCCACGTAGGATGACACATCACCGTGCCAACTCCCACAAGATGACAAAACAGGATTTGCATCCTAATTACACAATAAGCAATAAATAAATGCAAGGAATTACCAAGGTTGAGACACCTTAATTCCCAATATTCTCCCACTTGTCGAACACCTTGTAAGAGTCAATAGAAAAAAAATAGGATTTAATTGCTATAGGCTGAGAGGCCCATAGACTCCGAACACCATTTGAACTTCTCTGTGCCCAATGGTTTCTTCAATGCATCTGCAACATTCTTCAAAGTATCTACCTTCTCCAAATTCACCTTCTTATCCTCTACCATGTCTCACACGAAATGAAATTGTACATCAATATGCTTTGTTCTGGCATGGAAAGTTAGATTCTTTACTAGGCAAATCGCACTCTGACTATCACAACAAATCGTAATCTATCCTACATCAACACAACATCTGAACACAATCTCTTAAGCCAAATGGCTTCCTTACAAGTATGAGTTGCTGCCATATACTTAGCTTCTATTGTGGACAAAGCGACCACAGGTTGTTGCTTACTCATCCAACTAATTGCACCACGGAACATAGTAAACACGTAAGTACTAGTGGATCTCCTACTATCAATGTCACCTACCCAATCAAAATCCATGAATCCACAAATATAAATAGAATGCGAAGGTCCTATAGGATTACCATGATAGCATATGGAATACTCAGAAGTACCCCTCAAATATCTAAACACTCGCTTTACTGCATCCCAATGTACCCATCCAAGATTAGCCATAAATCGACTAAGGACTCCCACTGCTTGGGCAATGTTTGGTCTTGTGTAGACCATAGCATACATCAAACTACCAACAACACTAGCGTAAGGTACTCTGCTCATGTCCTCCACCTCACTAGGAGATTTTGGATAATCATTAATAAATAACTTTGTCCCCAAAGATACAGGAACACACAATGGTCTACAATCTACAATGTTGAACCTATCCAACATGGTCTTCACATAATTACTCTGGCTTAACCAAAGTTTTCTATTAGCTCTGTATCTTCTGATTTCCATTCCCAAAATGCACCTGGCTGCCCCTAGATTTTTCATCTCAAATTGTGCTGACAACTGAGACTTCAAATTAGAAATCATATTCTTACCATTCCCAATTAACAACATATCATCAACATACAATGCAATAATGAGAATGTGATCATTGTCAAACTTGTAATACACACAATGATCAAATTTTGATCTCAGAAATCCAATGGACAACACAAAGGCATCAAATTTCATATACCACATCCTAGGAGACTGCTTCAAACCATACAAAGAATTCTTCAGTTTGCAAACCAAGTTTTCTTTACCTTTCTCTATGTAATGCTCTGGCTGTGACATGCAAATCTCTTCCTCCAAGTCACCATGAAGGAAAGTTGTTTTCACATCCATCTACTCCACCTCTAAGTCATAAGCTGCTACAAGAGATAACAAGAATTGAATAGATGTCAGCTTTGCAACGAGATAGAAAATTTCACCATAATTAATTCCCTCCACTTGTGAGTATCCCTTAGCAACCAGTCTAGCCTTGTACTTTTCAACACTGCCATCTACACCAAATTTCTTTTTGAACACCGATTTGGATCCAACAGGTTTCCATCCTTCAAGCAAGGGCACCAAGTCCCAAGTTTTATTCTTATCGAAAGAAGCCATCTCATCTTCCATGGCCTCCTTCCAAGACCCTGCATCTTTCATGGCCATAGCCTCTATCATAGTTCTAGGCTCATTAGTGTTAGTAAGCAAGGCAAAAACACAACTAGAATCAAGAAATGAATAACCAAACCTATCAGGTTGCTTCCTTCTTCATGTAGACCTCCTTAATGGCTGACGTTGAGGTTCTTCTTCTTCTTTTGAACTTTCAGAGCTTCTAGAGCTCTCCTCATCATCAGATCTCATAGGGTCTGTCAGTTTAGTCTTCTCAGGAGTAGAAGGAAACTAAACCACATCCTCTTTCTTTTCTATTTCTTTTGGTTGTAGAACAAGAAGAGAAGATGTTAGCTCTCTGAAAATAACACTTCTTCTATACAACACTTTTTTAGCCATAGGATCCTAAAGCTTGTATCCTTTCACACTGATACCATAGCCAATGAAAATACACTTAACAACCTTGTTCTCCAATTTAGACCATTTCTCCCTAGGCACATGTGCATATGCCTCACAACCAAAAAACATGAAGATGTCTAACTGAAGGCTTCTTACCAAACCACACCTCCATAGGTGCCTTACCAACAAGAGCTGATGTAGGAGACTTGTTTACCAGGTAGCAAGCAGTGGCTACAACTTCAGCCCAAAACTTTTGTTCGAGGCTTTCACCACTAAGCATACTCCTAGCCTTCTCCATCAGTGTCATGTTCATCCTCTCTGCAACTCTATTTTTCTACGGGGTGTATGGAGTTCTCTTATTTCTTTCAATCCCTTGCTCTTTATGGAACTTATCGAACTCTACCGAACAAAACTCACCACCATTGTCAGTTCTCAAACACTTAATCTTTTTACTAGTCTGATTCTCAACAAAAGCTTTAAACTCTTTAAACTGACTAAAGACTTCAGACTTGCTTCTGAGAAAATAAATCCATGTCCTTCTATTGTAATCATCTATGAAAGATACAAAATATACAGATTTGGAAATCGAAGGAACACTAAAAAGACCAAACACATCAGAATGAATAAGGTCCAACACACTAGAAGACTTGTGAGAACTAGAGTAAAATTGAACACGATTTTTCTTTCCATATATACAATGTTCCCAAAAGTCAAACTCAAGATTACAATCATTTAACCCCTCAATGAGGTTTTTATTTTTTAGGGTTCTAAGACCCTTCTCACCAATGTGGCCAAATCTCATATGCCATAGCATTGTCTTCTTGGGTACCCAAAATGCACTACCATTAGAATTTGTTACAACAGACTTTTTCACTGTCGGTTCCAATGGTGGAGATGAGGTGACTACAGCTCTTTTCTTTGAGTCAAAAGAACTATTGCACTGTGAAGTGCATGCCTCCATCTGAAACAAAGTACCTCTCTGAGTACCCTTTGCAAGGACCATAGATCCTCTAGTCATTTTGCATCCGTCCTTCGAAAAGATAACCTACACACCTGCATCATTCAACTTACTTACAGAAAGCAGGTTCAATGCCAAGCCTAGGATGTGCATGATCCCCTTGATCCCCTTCACTTGTGCATCAGGGAATCAGATTGAGACTCTTCCACGACCAACAATCTTTAGATGAGAATCGTCACCCAGGTACACTCTTCCACCATCTAACTCTTCATACTTCATGAACTAGCTTTGATGTGAGGTCATGTGGAATGATGCACCAGAATCAATCAACCATACATCATCAGATGCATGGGTGGCCAGGGCTGCGATGAAGGAATCACCATCATCTTGCAACTTGTTAGAATATGAGTCTGGGACATTCTTCTTCTTTTTCTTTTCTTCTTTGTATTCCTTTCAGAAATGCCCAATTTTTCCATAGTTCCAACAGAGAGCCTTGGACTTTCCAAGAGATTTAGATCTCCCATGGGATTTGGATCTACCCTTCTCAGCTTTCTTGTCCCTCTTTTTCCTTTTCTCTTTGGGTATTCCATGAACCGCAAGAGCCTCTTTGGCTGCTTCAAAAGACTTTCTCCACATTTCTTCAAATAACAACAAAGATACCATTTTATCCATTTTGAAAGTGGATGTGGTGCTCCCAATAGCCATAACAAGATGATCCCATGAGTCTGGCAAAGAACAAAGCAAGGTCATACAATGATCCTCCTCCATCTTCACACCAACGAAAGTCAATTATGCAACTAACATGTTGAAAGCATTCAGATGATCTGCAATAGATCCTCCATCCTCCATCCTTAGAGAATACAACTTCTTTCTCAGAAAAAGCTTGTTCACCAGGGATTTGGCCTGATAAACATCTCCCAGCTTCTTCCAAAGATCTTTCATGGTCTTCTCCTCATGGATATTTAACAGGACAGAATCAGCTAGACTGAGTCTTATGAGACCCTTAGTCTTCCAATCTTTGAGATCCCAATCAACTTGTGCCATTGCGGTTGGTTTTACACCGAAAATAGTTTCCCATAGGTCTCAATCAACAAGTATGACTTCCATATTAAGTTTCCATAACTCAAAATTTGTGCCATTAAAATTCTCCACCTCTAATCTTCTAGATGTGCCTGCCATCTCTTTCCTACAACAAGATTATAGAATACTTTGCACAGACTCCCACTCAAACTAAGATCAGCTCAAAAAACCCCTACCCAACAACTAGGACCAAAGGTGATCAAGCTCTGATGCCAACTAAAAGGAAGCTAGATGTGCGGAAATCGCTTCCTACACTAATCTAATAAGGAGAGATGAGTGCAAATTCTTTTTAACCTTTACAATTATAGTGTTATTAACCTAACAACTAAGATATTGCAACAATACACATACACACAGAATGTAGATAGAAGAGAGAGAGAGAGAGAGACAAGATATACGTGGGGAAAACCCTTACGGGTGAAAAACCCCACACTCCAAAACATAGCTCAAATGTATTATCTAAACAATAAAGTTTACAACACAGCTACAGAGCCAATACTCTTGTAGGAGTCTTCAACACTCGTATCTGGGGATAATCTGGAAGCATAATAGTACCTTTCATTCACATAATACATCTCCTCTCCAAGCACCTGTTTGAATAGAAGTTACAAGGCAAAAATGAACCTTTCTTGAGATGGGTGTCCAACATGGCCTCATGGCCCAAAACCCATGCCTACGAACACTTGTCCAACACTGCAGCATGGTCATAACACTTGTCATAACACCCCATCCCAATATGGTTGCCTATTCCCAAGTTGGGCAATGACAGATGCTCTTATGCATCTTATGACCGTCATAGAATCCGTCATACTGATAGTACTTACAGTTGTAAGAGAATCTGTCATACACTGACTAAAAATTGTACCTCGTGATGGAATCGAGGGTTTAAATTTTCTAAGTTTTCTAATGTTTTTGTATTTTTGCATTTTTGGTATATAATGCAAGCTAATATGGATGCAAAGCAATTTTTGATTCTTTTTAGAATTGAATAACAAAATGAACTAATTATCTATGAATTTAAATATGAATGTTCTTTAACAATGAAATTACCTAATGCAATTTAAACTATGTTTTTTTTGTTTTTCTGAAATGATTTTTAGATCTAAAATATGAACTTGAAAGTACTTGGAATGAAATTAATCTATGAATTGTGATAAACTAATTTAACAAAGCTAATCTAATCAACTTGAAATAAACCTATCAAGGAAATTGCAACAATAAGATTACTTTTTCCAAGAGCAAATTGTGATTTAATTACTATGAAAGCATAAAGAACATGTATCCTTTGATACATGAGGGCCTGGTGTATCCTCATAAATCGTTTGTGTGGCAACCTTTCCTCTTCTGTGCAGCAGCAAGGTACTCCTTGTAACACAGATGGATGGGAAATTTATTGTAATTAAAATTTGGCTTTTGAAAGAAATTGGGAATTGGATATGAAAGCAATGATTGAAATGAGATTTTGCAAGCTATGAAGCACTTGAGCTTGGAAATTCATGAGCTTAACAATAATAAATGAATCCTTTGAAGGCTTTGACAAGAATACTAAAAGCAAAAGGCACCTACATCCTGTGAAGGGTGTGAAAATGCTAAGTGGGGAGAAAAAACAAAGCTAATGAATGGCTGCAATAATGAATTTGCCTCCCTTATTGCTTGAGGGAGGGGGTATTTATAGTGTTGGAGAGCTCACAATGGGTGGGATTGATTGGGAAGTTAACTCAATTTGATTGAAGAGTTAATAGGGTTGATTAGGGAGTGAACCCAATTGCAGGGATTTTTTTAGTGGTGAATCTTCGCCAATTGGTGAATAGTTGAAATCAGGACCTCCGGAAATGGTGAATAATACAGGCTAAAAAGGAGATTGAATCGCTAGGTTTTTACAAAAAATTAATTTCATCTCAGTTAATTTGCCTATGTATTATTTTTTTAAACTAATAAATCGAATTGATTTGCCATGTAAATGATGTGTCATTGCAATTGATTTGCCAGTAGTTTATAATGTAATTACAAATATTCATATATTCGCTAGTAATATTATATTCATGTTGTTAATTTTGAGGCAATATCACCACTAATAATTAATTACCATTTAATTTTAGGGATATTTTAGCTTTGAATAGAGATTTTATTTGTTGCCATCGGTTAGCTTTTTAATCGAATGGTTGTAGGTCAATTCCATGACCTATATGCGTGTGCCTTTTAAAAGGCTTGTTGAGCCCTAGAATTTGTTTTGGGCCACACGATTCTAGGCCTCAATAAGCCTTTTAAAAGGCATGCACATATAGGTCACAGAATTGACCTGCAGTTATTCGATTAAAAATCTAATCAACGGTAACAATTTCACTTTTCATTTAGTCTTATTTTTAAAGTGAGATTTTTAAAAGTACTTAATCCATGTGTGCTCCAATGCATTTTGGATAGTGAATTTTATAAAATCTCTATCCCCAGACACGCGAGGGGGCATTGCCCCCTTGGCCCCACCGGTGGCTGCTGCCCCCAAGCCCCTGCTTCAATATTACAAAAAATAAAAAAAATATGGGGGGACCGCGCCAACCAACTATGCAAATTTTTAAAGGAGAGATTCACCGTTGTAATTAATTTTTTTAGTGATTATTCGCTAGGATTCACCATTGTAATTATTATTTTTACCAATTATTCATTAAGATTCACAAGGATTTTATAAAATTTTTGAATCTACATAGATTTGCCAGGAAAATTATAGCACTTAGCCACGATTCGCTAGGATTTTATGGTTTTTAGGGGGGTGTAACATCACTTTCCATAATCAACAAGATTTAACTTAAACATGTAACTTAATCAAGTCCATTAATTAAGAATTGATAGAGATAATCAAAATTTTGGAATAAAAGAAATATATTCTTTTCCATCATTTAAGCATGTTAATCAAATCAGGATATAACAAATCTTACAATCTAATAAATCATTAAATTCTTTAGTGATTAACTATCACTAATCATTTACATTATATTCTCTAGGCATCTTATTCAAATATTTACATTACAATAGACCAACTATTAAAATGCAAACATTGTATCTGGAACCACTGACATCTGTCTTCATAAGCCTCAGCTTGTCTCATGCTTGGGAAGGAGAGCATCATCCTGGTGCTTTTCCTCCAACCACAGACCTGCAGTCCCCCGTTCATCTTCCTAATTGGAAGAGGCCCTACCCTTCACAGAAAGTTTAGACATTGGAACCAATTGGTTAGCTATCTGAGTAACTGGTGTTGTGTCCTTCCTAATGTCTCACGGTCACACACTATAGATCCACTCTAACTAGTATGACACTACTGGAGACACTAGGCCATTTGGATCACTATGGACAGATAATGCATGCAGAGACGGATGCATTACTTTGGCCAAAGTTTTCATACAAGATGTTACGCAATGAACATTGTCATATGCCCACCACCCTAATTCGACTTATAAGTTGTCATGTCCTACAGTTAGATTTTAATGACCTTGTCCTTTAGGTCAAGTATGAGTGTGGGATCCATTTGAATCACAATCCAAACTTTGAACATTTGACTCCCATCAAGGTTAATTATGACCAAATAGGTTATTTAAGAAAAGTGAAACTAGTGACTCCACATCACCTTGTTCCATTCAATTCATTTCAATTTCAAACTTCATGTTCGTCTTGGTCTCCTGTGTTTATATATCAAAATAATTCATCACATATGATGAAGTCAGTTTCTTGATACTTAAGGTATACCTTGCTTTAGTGAATATATTAGTTCCTTATGGAACAATAGCTCTTTTATTAACAATTGAGCTCATGGGTTATTTTCTCACCCTAAAAGAATTTATAACTCTTAACGTTATACGTTAAGTCATAATTCAATCCCAAATAGATTTAGTTTATAATCTATTATAAACTTATTCACAATTGTCTCATATAGAGACTATGATCATATTCCTTCATATTCAAAGGTTCATTTAACATACATAATAGTATTAGTAGTACTACATGTATTTCATTATCGACTGCTCAAGTAAGTCTGACTGGGTTTTGTTTGGGTGATAAATGTACACCGATATATATATATTTGCCTTCTCAGCAATCCTTACAGTTGACAGACTGTGTTTTAAGATATCAAAAGTTTTCACAATGATTATAACAATCGAGAGACTCTATTCCAAGCAATGATGCCTAAATGGCTATCAATACAGTCATAAGACTATTTACTAAGTAATGATGCCTTTTCGGCCATCAATACAGTTGTAAGACTGTATACAAGGAAATGATGCCTATGCGGCCATCACATAGTCATAAGACTGTATACAAGAAATGATGCCTATGCGGCCTTCAACACAGTCGTAAGACTGTATACATTATCAAAAACACATGGAATCATATTTAACTCCCTTCGAGCACTCAAAAGCTCGACCCCTATCATCATATGACGTGGGTTAAATGCAAATGAAAAGATTACATGCTCAACCACTATGGCTTGAGCTCCAGTTGTCATAATACATTATGCATTACAAAGCGGCCGAGTCGAAAGACTCAAGGCTCAACAAGAAAGAGTCAATCTTTACAAGGCTCGACTGAGCGTATATTCAAGAATATATATATTTGGTTTCCTAGTTCAACTCTCAGCCGTATGCAAGTTTCAAGAAGTTAAATATGGTTTCAGTTCGGCTCCCCACATTGAGCATAGTCTTAACAGTTATTATAACTAATAAACTCAACCAAGAGGCTTCGAGTATAAATGCAACTCAATGATTATCTTTAACAGGTTCAGCCAAATGGCACCCCAAACCACAGTATATAACTTATTCAAATAGAAACATAGGAATGGCTCAGCCGACTAGCCTAGAGCCATGACTCAGAGAAAAATAATTATCATGCATGACATCACCTTGTAGTATGCGTGCCTCATATTTCCATTGAATAACAAAGACTTCAATCATCTTAGTTACCTGTGTTGAGCACAAGGCCGAATGCAGACCCAGTTCTGCAATTCTTTCCATTGCTCCCCATTTCCTTTTATCACTACTCTTCCTCAAACAATTCTACCACCCAATACTTCCCAGAAAGCCAACCCTGGCTTCTTTCTTTCCTGCAGTCTCTTTTCTTCCCTTTCTCTGCTTCGATGATCAGAGACTAGTTTTCCCAAAAACAAGTTAGCTAATTTCTACATGCCGATAAAGGCTAACAACTACCTTACACCCGGTAGTGCCCCTAAAAAGGTGGCCCGATCAAAGAACATTATGGGATGGTTGAGCTCAAAGCTCCCATCCATCTCCAAGATCGACTAACCACTTAAGAATATTCCACCGACTAAACTTATCAAAATAAGATAATAGCAATATTATTATTATGGATAATATCTAATTAAAAGGTTTCATCCTTGGTAAGGATTATCATAAGGTTTAATAAGCATAAAAAGAATTCTCATTATTTACGTCGAGTATCGGGGTCGAGTGATACTCCCCTGAAATCAACTATTCCATTAGTCAAAAGACTAGGAATAACATAATGAACCTGAGAACAATAAATAAGAGAGACCTCTTTATCTTAAAATATTATTATCTCTTGGCTAGAGATGATGTTCCCAAAACATTATCCAGTCATCACAACTTGTCAAGATAACTTCATCGACCAAAGAATAAACCAAAAACATAAAAACAAAAGACAAGAGACATGACACGTGTCAACTTACGATTGGTTGAGAAGGACATAGGAGTCGATTACTCAGATGGCTAGTCAACTTATATTACCACAATGTCTAACTCCTTCCTCCAAGATGATACTCTTCTTCCTTCTTCGAAGGACATTCGGTTCTCTTGTCACACTCAGGACCACAAGATTGCAATCAGTGCATCATTATCAAATCACGTAATTAAAAATTATTTAAAACTATTTAACATTTGTTTCTACTTCATAATCAAAAGTTAAATCAAATATTTCCACAACATCAAATCAATTAACTATGACTAATCCTCCTGATTATCATGCCAAGTTATTGATTAAGTCTAATTTGTAAATTGGGGATGTAACAACGGGGTTCCTTAAAGTTATCACTACTCAATTGATTGATTAGTGAACTCAATTGATTGATTAATACTCATGGAGGAATGGGAGTTAGCATGAGAGGAAGGTGAGATAAGAGTAGATCAAAGGGAGCTAATTATGGTTGATTAGAATAGAAGAATGAGTTAAGAATAGACAAGGCATGATCAAGGTCAAATTTGCATGCAAATTGGAGTCAAAACAAAGCTATTTTGGGCTCGAACTGAAGAGGAGATCGCATTCAAAACATGACTGGGTCACCCCTTTTGACAGGTGTGGTCACCCAAGGAGATCATGGGTAGCCCCTAGGGGAGATCAGGGAATGGCAGAGGGCGGCCCACAAAATTAGGATTCTACAGGTGATTCTGGGGGCTAAAAATGAGCAAAAGGGGCCAAGGATTGCACCAAAGCCCGAAAGCTAACTGGAAGTCAATAAGAGAGAGGGTCACCCCTTTCACTAGGGGTGGTCAACCCTAGGATCATGGGTCAACCAGGGAGATCAAGAAATAACAAGGGGCAACCAGGAGAGGAAGAAAAGGGTGACGAAATTGATGATGGGGATGACTTGGGAGACCCATTTGAGGTCTCTAAAATGTTGAAATGGATGAAAGGAGCCTAAGGAAAGTGTATTTCCCAACTTATGACACTAGAAGGTTAAATTGACAATGCTAGAAAGTGACAAAAAGTGAATTATCGATAAGGTACATGAAGAATGCAGAAGTAGAACCTAGGAGGGTTAGCTAGGGGACTAGGGAAACACAAACAAGATGAGGAAATCCAATCCATATGTCACCAATAAGAACGCTTGCTAAGAGATCATATTTACATGCTTACATGTATGTGTTTAGGATTATAGCTCGTCATAGGATTACCATGTATGCCCATGCACTTTTTTAGTGCTTACAGTACCTACAATATCTACTTGCTCAATGTTATAGAAAGTAATCAAAATTTTTGTGGTGCTAAGGAGCATAGTGGAGCTTGTTAATATAGTGTGTGGAAGTGTACACTAACTTCCCCCTTCTACCTTGGTCAAGCTCCAAAACTAAATTAATACTAATGATAAAGAGAATAAGTGGAGTAAGTAATGAATGCCTATGTGTGTATGGTAATGAATGCCAAGTGCTAGATTGATTGTTGATCATTGATGTAATTTGATTGATGCTTTGTGTCAAAGTGTGCCTTGAAGTGTGTCCTTCATAATGAATGTTAATTGATAAAAAGAGGTTGATCTTTCACTAATGTGTGATAACTTGGTAAATTGATTTGTACCTACAAAAGGAGAAGAATGCTTTCAATACTTTGTCAAAACATGTTTTTTATTATGATCTTCTCTCCTCGTGTGCAAATACACAACACTAGATGCATGAATTTGAAAATTTGGCACCCACATTGACATATAGCAATCAGATCTTGAGAATGTTAGCCTTGAAATTAGGGGACATAATCATATGAGTGACCCTATCTAGGGACATGATAGCAAATTTGTGATTATGTCCAAGGTAGAAAAAATGCTAGGTATTAAGTGAACAAAATTTTGAATAGGAAAAGAAGACATATCAAAATGGTGAGTTAGGTTTTAGGTCAATAAATACAACAGAATGATCAAATCATGTGTTAGAATTATGCATCCAAGACATCAACCTAAAATGGTATAAAACTAAAGTAGAAAGTGTTAGGGTATGTACTTTTCTACTCTACATTTATAATTATTATTAATATAAATAAAAAGTCGCCATTATAAATATAATGACTATTCATTCATATCATTAAAATGATAACTACTCATTTAAATGATTATAAAGTGACTAAAAATATATATAAACTAAAATCACACACAATAATTAAGAATTTATCATTACACCCTTGCAATATAATAAAATAACATTAATTGATATTAAAAATTGAAGTGATTATAATTTCAATTTAAACCTAAAAACTACAAATTTGCTTTGTCTTACATAAAAATTATGAAAGACGTGCCCTCAATTGGAAGTGGTTTCGTACATGTTCTTGCTGGCTGTTTTATCAACCTCTTGACTGCTGTATATTAGTGACTGCTGCAGTTTGATTTGTAATTATCTCTTGACTGTATAAAAATCCGAATGGCATCATGTGGTCCAAAAAAAAAGAAGTGATCACAAATCATTTCACGAGAAGCCAAAGTATCTCTGGTCTGCTCGCCTTCAACTTACAAACAAAATGAAAAAGAAAGTTGATGTGACCAACTTTAGACAGTAGCCAAGGATTATAAGCTTTCCTTGTCTTATTGTGTTGTATGTATTGGCGATTTGCTCCACATCACGTTAACGAATACTACAACTTTTATATCGTCTTATGATTAAAGAGGCATAAATGTTGGGCACTCTCACAAAGGTTTTAAGAGGTGTTGTAATGTATAAAAGCAATTCAAAGGTAGAATAGATGGACAAAACGATTCAAGAGAGATTTTTATCATTTTAGAAGCTTCTTTTCTATGGATGATATTATATGTGGAGTTAGTAGTATTATTCTTATCATATTGTTTTCATTTTGTAAAGTGAAAGTGAGTATATTTGGATTTGTTTTTTTATTTCTTTTGGTTTGTTTTGATTGGATTGTAAGTGTGTATGATTCAATATAAAAGTTGGTAATTTATTTGAATTTGATGTGATTAAATTTTTAGATATTTTAAAGGACAGTTTTTGACCTTTAGTTTATCTATTTCTTTACTTGGGGTAACCTTACAAGTACATAAATATCCTAGAACTTTCAAATTGAAATGTAAATATGAGCTCAAGCTAACCCCTTCCTAACTAGTCATTACCTATGAACTTGAGTGCAAAACATTCAAATTTGTGTGTTAGAGTGTTGTATTAAAGAAAAAACCCTAATTCCTTTTGAGACATTCATTATCTATTAGCTCATGTTCAACTACTTGCATCATCACTATAAAGCATCGTTAGCTTACATCAACATCTACATTTCTTTGTTCCAAAATTGTTACATCAAAACCTAAGGGTTTGACAAAAACATAAGGTCGTTGGTTAGCAAACTCACAACCTATTTTTGTAGACATAGGTATAGTCAAGGAGGCAAACAAATTCCAAGCATCTAAGAGTGCACAATTCATTTATATGGACAAAGATCAAATTTAGGAGAGATGTTCATTTCTATAGGCATAGAGTTGACTCACAATAGAGAACAAAACATCCAACCATTTGCTAGAGTTTATCAGCTACAAATTGAATCATTGAGCAAAATTATGGATCATAGAGTCTAGTTTATAGAAAAATTTCCTTCCACCACTTTTGAAGCTAAGTCCTTGATCCTTCCTTTGTCATTTTGAATATTGTAACCCGTGTTGTTATTGTCTCAACTCCATAATAATAGGGTACTTTACTTATTAATACCTATTTTCTTTATCTTCCTTAAATCAATTTAAAGGTTGTATACATGATTTATCCACAATCCATACAGATGAGTAGGAGTGCTTTTGAGATTTATTTGTGTAAGTTTTTTGCATCAACATTTTGCAACACACTCAGTTATCCATCATCAAGATGACTAAGAGAAATGAAATATATTTCTCACTCTCATCGTACCTTTGCTCACTTATAATTGAAAATGGATTTTCATTGGGTTTTCTAGTGGAGATTCAATTTAAAGTGGAGAATTGAAACTGGAAGCATAAGTTAGACTATGACAAGGTGGCCTTTAGATTCCACGACTATTTTGGCCTTGGCCATTTGCTTATAGATTTAAAGTATTTAAGCATAAGAATTATTGTAAACTATCCTATTAAAAGAATGCTAAACCTATACATTAGATTGTTTAGGGTGTTCTAGGTAAGTCCTCTTGTGCTCTCATCCTTAGCTTCCTATATGGTGCCTTGGGCTATTGTTTCCCTCCTAATAAGTTACCTTTTGCAACTATAATGCATGCATCCCCATTGCCTTCTAAGGTTGTTGGGCTTTCATCCTCTTAGTTCTAGCCTCTCAAAATGGTACATGTCCTTTGTCATCTTTGACTATTTCTCCTATTTCCTCTCCATCCACATGTGTGTCTTCCTTAATTATAGTGCCCATGTCTTCTCTACGTGTCTCTCATATGGTTTTATGGCCTTCAAAATATTCAATTTTAGGATTTTCCTTTAATTCTAGTAATTATCAATGTGATTTTTTCTCTTGAAGTGGATGCCCCAGTGGAGGATGATTGGATTAATTTTTCTTATAGGAAATCTCTTTCTAGAAATAAGGTATCATATTATATATTTCTAACATCTCATAAAATTGGTTGGCTAGTAAGTTGAGTGCTAGATAATTTTTAGTTTTTGTATTAAGTAGTTTGTGTAGCATTCTCTCAATTTGAAATTTTGTTCTTTGATTCATAAGCACAAGGGTCATACCAAACAATTCTATTAGGAAACAAACATGTACTATGAAAATAACTCTTACAAACCATTAATCTATCCTAACACCCTTAATAGTGGATTTCATAACCTAATCAAGACATGTGAAAATAAACTAAGCATGGATCCTTGCACAAACACATGTGGAAATGAACATAAGAATCAAAACACAAAATGAAACAAACTCAAGATTTCATGGAGAAAACCCAACATGAGTGAAAAAATCCATCCTTGATAGTATTGACTCCTTGTTCCACTATAGAAAACTTTGTCATAGATGTTTTAGAATTCTAACTTGGCATTGACAACCTCCAACATAGCCTAGAGAGCTCTAACTACACTGTAATACACTCCCATTTACATATAGATGAGTTTTTCTTTATCAAGGAAAAAGTTCACCACTTCTACCGAGTTTGTTGAGGTGAATAGTTGTTTACTATAGTGTTTTGTGTGTTTATTTCCTATACAAACCAATGAACTCATAAAACTTGGTTTACCATCATTTCAAGGTCTATAACTTAAAACAATGGCTTCTCAGAGGTGTCCCATTCCATCCTTAATCTACATTAGTCCTTTTGACATACCTATTACACTATGATGAAAAACTCCACTTTTAGGCTTCTTGGTGACATTCCAATGAGATAGGAAAACAAAACCCCAATGATCTTTCACACTTAAGAACCAAATTCTTAAATCACACATCCCCAATCAAGAGGCTTTTGGTCCCCATAAGCTTACAGATTCAACAAAGAAGGTTTGAAGACCCTTGAACCCTACTAAGGTGCCATCTTGTCATGCACCATAAGAATTACATCACCCTAAAACTTGGTACATTTTTTCTTCCAAGTGAACTATTGTACTTATGCTCCTTACACATATGATGCTCTTTTCCAACCCTACTAACTACATTCTCAAACTCTGAGACTATAAATCTTCCACTTGCATTGTTTAAACACTTCCCCTTTGATGAACTCACCAAAGCAATTTTGGACTTTCCACTATGAGCATTTAGGATGAATTGTTTCCCCTTCAAGACCAACCTATATTGGTTCTTCCTTAAAAAATAAACCACATCTTTTGACATATAGATATGGACTCCTAAAACAAAACCACATCAAACACAACCTCATCTATGAAATAAAAAATAAAACTAAATTATAGCTTGCATTGATTTGTATCTTCCACTTCAACATTGTCCTTTAACCAAACCAAGGAGTAAGGATGGGGATGTTCTATCACTTTTAGACCAAGTGCTTCCTGTGAGGCCTACCCTTTTTCATTCTGTTCATGTGACTATTTACCTTACTGTTGCTGATACTTTTTTATTTGTGGGACTGTTGATCCTGGATTTTCGAACTATTAAACCTTATTATGTTAAAGGAAAACTAATTGGGTGATGTTAGATAGATATTTTCTTTAAGAGAAAACAAATTGGGTGATGTTACATAGATGTTTACATTACAGGAAAACTAATTGGGTGATGTTAGAAAGAAAATTAAAATGTGATTTCATTAGACTTATGAGAACTGTGGTATGTTTTAGAAATGCATGTTTTAAATTCGCTTCGGCTATGATATTTATATGTGGAATTAACTTTGAAATTTAGTGTGCAGGTATTTCAAACAAAACCACAGACACTAGAGATTATTCCACACCTTATGTTGTAATCCCTTGTGAAGCCGATCTGGTTCCACTAGGAACTAAGATCAACTCTGTGTTTGAATTATTGTTGTAATGTTGTCTTGCATGAGGTTGAATGGGTTAGGTCTATCCTCTTGTAAATTTGAATTATGATTTGTGTTGTGAGAATTGTATTCGAATTTCATTTTTAAATTTTTAAATTTTTGAGACCCTTTTCTTGTGTCTTAACTTGACCCTGGGTGTCCTAACTAGGTTAAAATTGACCCTAGGTTATACCCCATCAGTTTAGGGTCCCTTTTGACTTGGGTAACCCTTGGTTAACCTCTGTATGGTCACCTTAACTTCACAGTGAAATTAAGTGACGAATTTGGAGGTATGGGAGGGATAGGATGAGTGGTACTAACACTCAAGCCCATCCCTCTTCAATTCCTAAGGCTTGTGAGACTCCCCATGGAGTTGTGTGGTCCTTCATGAGATGGAAGGAGGGGAAGACATGTGTCATCCTTTCCCTCTCCAATCCCCCTTTTCTCTCCCATGTGTAACAGAGATGACATGTGGTAAGGGATAAGGAAGACTTTGGGGATGGGTGAGTGACATGTGTCAACACCCATCCCTTGGGACACAATAGTGTTTGAGAGGAAGAGTGAGGAGGTGACAAGTGTCACCTCCCCATTCCTCTAAACTCATGGAATGGGTTATTTTAATCCCACTTGGGATAGGGAGAAAGGTTGTTGAAATTTGAGGATTTTTTTGTTTATTGAAAATTGTTTTTGGGAGAAAAGGTTAGAGGAAGTTTGGTGGCTAAGGTTGGAGGAGATTTTAGTGGTGCTCTACATCAACTATATCCATTTAAGGGGCTTTCTAAGGTTGGAATTCAAGGCCTTTCCTTTGCATTTTCTATTTGTTGCATGAAGGATGTGTGAAAATGTTATTTTTGTTTATGTTGTATTTTTTCTTGTTATTGTGGGGAAACTTTTGTTGGGATGTTGACAGAGCTTCTTCCACTTGGGAGAAATGCTCATCAAGTATGGGGTAGGGGAGGAGTGATCCTCCTTGAGTTCATTCCTTGTTTTGGGATGTTGAAAGCCTCGAGGGCATTTGTGTGACTTTGAGAAAATTTGTTATATGGCTTGAGAGCCAAAATATGAACTCCTTGGAATTTTTGTTAATAAGTTTGGCTTGAGGCCATGAGAAAATTATGTTGTTATGTTATTTGAATGGGTGGCACTCTAGAGTTGAGTGTGTCCACTCTCCTACCCCTCTTTTGACTCACTTTAGTTGAGTTTGTGTGTGTAATTATCCATGGGTGTTTTGTGTTTTGGAGTGGTGTTTTGCCTTGTTGTGAAGTGATTTAGATTCCCTAGGTGTGTGGATGATCTCCCTAGCTCGGGGGTGACCCTCTTGCGGGTCTACGGTAAGGAGGAGAGTGAGTTGAGTGGTGTTTTCTCCCCTTGTGTGATATGCAGGTTCTTGGAGCTTATTGTGAAGCTTGGAGAAGATTATTTGAACTTGAAAAATATTTTATTTTCCTTAAGTCTTAAGGAGAGCTTGGTCATTTAATAGCTTCATTCTTGTTGATTCCCTAGAGGAGAGATTTCTCCTTCTATTGTTGTAATTTTGGTATTTATGAGCTATGATTAAATCCTCTCCATTGTAATTATAGTTTTATTTGTAGTGTTTATTACATTTTGTTGCCATTTATGAAATGAGTAAGAAAAGAAAATTGTTTTTAAAGGACATTAGAATTGTCTATTTCCTTATACTCCTATTTTGAAAAGTTGTGAATTAGTGGTTGTTATAAATAAGATGTTAAAATTTATCACATTTTATGACTTGTGAAAATATTGATTTAAATGAGTTATGGAAGTTAATTTTGTCATTTGGGAGGGAAAAGAATTTGTGTTATATTCATACATTTTATTTGTTGTGAATAAATGCAATCATAGTTATTTCTTTCCATTTTAAAATTATATGTTTATTGAAACATTTGACTTGAGAAGAAAATCAAATTAAGAGGAAAGTAGATTTTGTTTATCTATTGTATAAAACTGTTTTGTATAATGTTAAATTTAGAATTGCCTTTGAAAATACATTGTTTATAAATACAATATAAATTAATTCATTATTTTGTTTTAAAAAATTAATTGATAGTAATCATTAAATAATTCTATAGACATATATATATATATATATATATATATATATATATATTTAAATTAATAAAAAAAATAAAAAGGAGAGTGAAAATTTTATTTCACAGTTTTCTGTGTTTTAAACACAGTCATAAAAAAAATTTATACAAAGTGGTGGTGCGGGGGGTTTGAACCCCCCCCACCACCGTCGACTTACAAAGGGTGTGGGGAGGGGCGAAGCCCCCACCCACACCCCACGTAGTGGGATGTGGGTGGGGCTCCGCCCCTCCCCACACCCCTATTAACACTAAGCCCCACAGGACCTCACCTCTCCGCTCTCCACACTGCCTGCTCCCCGCGGTCCTCATGAACCCCTGTCCTCGGCTGCGCTCCATCCTCCGCCGCTCTCTGCAGCCACCACAACGCCCCCTCCATGGCTTTCCCACAACCACCGCCTGACCTCCTCCTTGTGGCTAGCCTTTCACCTCTGCGCCCCCCCTTCCACCCTTCCTCCACTCTCCCCCCTCCTCTGTGCTCTCCACTGTTCATGGCTCCATCTCCGCCCACGGCTTCCTCTCCAAAACGCTGCTACCACCATTCTTCCAACTCTGCCAATAAAAAAAAAAATAGTTAGGGCACAGCCAATGAATGTGAGCCTAAAGATTTTAGGGCTATAGCCCTATTTAACATAAAATTATATATTAAAATTATATATATATTAGTTGTTAGCTAAATTTTTTGTAAATTCATTTAAATAATATATATATATATATATATTAAGAATTTTGTAAAAAGAATAAATAAAATGGGGCTTATATTTTGACAATAACTTATATATTTATATTTATTCAAATTGTAAAGGAAGTGCGTCTTTTTTTTTGGAGATTAATAAATTCACAAATTAAATACAAGAAAACGAAAAGAAAAATATATACCTATCTCTATAAATGCAAATAAGCATGTATATACATTATATATATGCTTATTTGCATTTATATAGATATGCGTATCTTTATAAATGCAATTAAGCCATCACAGGCATTCCATATGTGGCCATTGTAAACTCAGACTGTAGATGGAGTAAACGTCCAATTGAGAAAAAGAGAGAGAAAGAGAAAGAAAAGTTAACCTTGAAAAACAAAGAGGAGAAAATGTGTGGCATTTCCGAACTGGGCTAAGAGAACTAAGTAAGAATTAACTCTCTGTTAATCTTGATTAGGAATAATGTAAAGGATGCAGTGATAACTCTGATTGATGGAGCACTGATCTGGTTTACCAAGAAATTAGGAATAATGTAAAGGATGCAGTGATAACTCTGATTGATAGAGAATGGGAAGAAAAGCAAGATAAACATAAAGAAACCTTACACAATGGGAAAGAGAATGTGATAGAAATACAATCAAAATTAAATTTTAGAGAAATGGAAGAGAGGGCAAATGAACAGGGTTTGTTGAAAATGCTAAGTCTGAAGGAGGAGAAATTAATATTAAATTTCAGAAAACGTGAAAAGAAACAGATGATCGGACTTTGTTGAAAAATGCCCCATTAACTTAATCAACGGTTTTGCCAATGTAATTAGTGAAATTAACCTAAATCAGGAAACTACGTGATCAAGATTAGTGTTTGTGTAATAAATCCCACTCACGGCCGTGAGGTGTTCTGCTATCGGATTCTTCCAGAATCTAGGGTTTAGAATCTTAGAAAGTTCAACCCTTGTAGCGACGTCAATCGCGTTGCAAAGACCCCCTTATTGGCCTTCTTGCATATGGGTATGCACACGCCTTAAGCGTATGCCACCGAGCACACTTACACGTGTGAGGGGGTTTCTAGGGAAGCGTGAGAAATTTTTTGATATTTCATGTCATGACCACATGACACATGTGGACATGACACGTGTGATGCATGTTGTGACCGCATGGGAAATGTGGGCATGACATTTGGTATCAGAGCCCAAGTTTAAACACTGGGCATATTTGGGCACGTTATTTCTCTGCAACTTTGATTAATTAGTGTCTACCTTGTTTTGTAAGATGCCTCCCCGACGTGTTCGACGAGCGCGATCGCGCAACACAGTGTCTGTTGAGGTGCACAACAATTCCTCAACAGAGGGACGAGCACCCATAGTTATAGCAGACCCACCAGTACCATAGGCACCACCAGTATTTGACATAGATCCACAGATTTAATTTTAATGTAGGCCATGTTAGAAAGATTACCTCCAGCTATTCCAGAGCCACGTGATGAGCCTCACGTTGATCCACGAGAGGAGCCTTGTAAGGAGCCGCGTACTGAGTCACGTGCTGAGCCATATGTGGAGCCCCGCGTCGATCCATGAGAGGTGCCATGCACAGAGCCTTTTGTAGAGATCCCTGAGACCACAGTAAATGAGGTAGGGTCAGCCTACTATGCATGGAGTAGGAGTCCTCCAAGACTCTCAAGACGAGATGAGACCATGAGGGTAGAATAGGTATACCATGGACCGTATGAGTATGGATTAGATGAGCCAGTGGTAGGACTTAGAGATAGAGGAGACCCCATCAGAGACCTGCTTAGGCTCAACCCACCTACCTTCACAGAAGCTATAGAAGGAGTTGTGGCTGAGGCTTGGCTGATTAGTCTAGACAGGTGTTTCGCGTTGTGATCTTACGGGAGCAACATGAAAGCATGAGTGGTAGTACATCTTCTGAAAGATGCAGCAGCTACCTGGTGGTGCACTGAGGAGTGCAAGCACTGACTATCCTTAGATACACTCACTTGGGATATCTTCATAGAGTGCTTTAATGTGCGATATTTGTCAGAGCATTACAGACAGTGCAGGATACATGAGTTCCATGATTTACAGCAAAGAGGACTCACAGTTGCTCAGTATGAGAGCCGGTTCATTAAGCTTTCTCGTTACGCGAAGTACCACCATGACAAGAAAATCTTAGTACACAAATTCATCAGAGGCCTGAATCACGGGATAGTAGGACCAATACATATGGCAGATCCCCAAACCATGAGCGAGGCTATTGAAAAGGCTCTTATTGTAGAGGAAATTCAGGGACGAGGGTAGAATTCATGCCCACAGTATCAGGATCATAATCCCCAACAATAGTAGAACTTTTATAGGCCTCAAAACACACCACAGAGAGGAGGATATAATTCTTCATCATTACCCCCTAGGCCTCCATAGCAGCAGCATCAACAGAGATCTAGACCCCAGCAGAGGGGTCAAGGAGGATAGAACCATGGTTGGCAGCAACAGGGCCCGTGTAGATATCAGAGACAGCAAGGATACGGGACCCGCGAGGTCTCAGCAGTCATACAGGGGTTCACAGGGGTCCACTAGATAGACTGGACAGCAGCAGTCAGGTAGAACTCAGACAATATAGTTACATGCTAGGGGCCCGTGTTATGTATGTGGTGGGGCAGGGCATTTGGCTAGAGAGTGTCCACATGGATTTACAACAAGGGGACAGTCCCGTTCAGGTGGTTCTAAGCAAACTGTAGGTGATGTGGGCAGGTCCCATCACATGTTTGCAACGGTTGACAACCGCCAGGCTGATTTCTAGGCTTCAGTCATTGAGATGACAGGTGCGATTAGGTATCTCCCCATCTCTATTCTTTTGACTCTGGAGCTACCGATTGTTTTCTATCTACATCGTTAGTGGAACATTGTAGGCTGGTGGGTTCTAGGCAGGACATTAGGTGGGAGGTTGAGTTGGCCTTTGGGGCCAGGATGTCAGTAGATACCTTGGTTAGGGATTACAAGATCACCTTGGGTTCCTTCACTACATCATGTGACCTTAGGGTTATGCCATTAGGATCCTACAGTATAGTTCTGGGTATGGACTGGCTTGCGGCTCATAGAGCCAAGCTAGATTGTCGCCAAAGGATGATTAGCTGCTTAGACGATCATGGCACACAGGTTGAGATAGTGGGCATTCAGAAGCCCATGGCTGTACGTATGATATCCGCTCAGCAGCTTAAGCATTGCATGTGGAAAGGTTGTCAGATGTTTGCTATTACGGTCAGTGACAGATCAAAGGACGAGCCTAAGGCTACCTTAGATGATCACCTTATCCTGAGAGACTTTGCTGACGTATTTCCACCAGAGTTACCAAGTATGCCTCCATGCAAAGAGGTTGATTTCCACATCGAATTGGTGCCGGGTGCGGAGCCAATGTCTCATGCACCCTACAGGATGACTACACATGAGCTTACAGAACTCAAACTGCAATTAGAGGAGTTACTTGAGAAGGGACACATCCGACTGAGCGTTTCACCACAGGGTGCACCGGTTATCTTTATGAAGAAGGATGGATCTCTTCGATTGTGCATGGATTACAGGCAGTTGAACAAGGTGATGGTGAAGAACCATTATCCTCTACCTAGGATTGACGACCTCTTTGATCAGATGCAGGGAACCAGAGTGTTCTTGAAAATCAATCTAAAATCTAGGTATCACCAATTGCGCATCACAGAGGCAGACATTCATAGGACTGCTTTTCGAACCAGATATGGCCATTATGAGTTTACCGTGATACCCTTTGGTTTGATGAACACCCCTGCAGTATTCATGAGTTTCATGAATGGGGTGTTCCGCACTTACCTAGATCGGTTCATGATTATATTTCTTGACGATATTTTGATCTATTCGCGGACCGAGGAGGAACATGTGGACCATCTACGTCAGGTGTTGCAGTGCTTACGAGAGCAGCAGCTTTATGGCAACCTGGCAAAGTGTGCCTTCTTTAGGACAGAGGTGCAGTATTTGGGACATATCTTATCAGGCGATGGCATCTCCATAGATCCATCGAAGATCAGAGCAATTCAGGACTAGCCAGTACCCACCAGTGTGACAAAGGTCAAGAGCTTTATGGGATTAGCTGGTTATTACCGTAGGTTTGTCGAGGGCTTTTCCAAGATAGCACATCCCATCACTTCCCTTCTGTGGAAAGGGAAAGGTTTCACCTAGACTGAGCAATGTGAGAGGGCCTTTAGGGTCCTCAAGGAGCGTCTTACCAGTGCTCCCATTTTAGCAGTTTTAGATCCTGCAGAGGATTTTGTTGTTTGCACAGATGCATCATTAGAGGGTTTGGGAGCTGAGCTTATGCAGGGTGGTAGAGCAATTGCATATGAATCACGTAAGCTTAAGACACATGAACTAAACTACCCTACTCACGATCTAGAGCTCACAGCAGTTATTCATGCTCTTGTTCGTTGGAGACATTTTCTCTTAGGTCAACGCTTTGAGCTCCATTCAGATCACCATAGATTACAGTACATTTTCACATAGCCAAATTTGAACGCCCACCAACGGCGTTGGATGGAGTTCTTATGTGAGTATGACTTTGATGTCCACTACATCAAAGGGAAGGAGAACGTGGTCGCTGACACTTTAAGTCGGAGGTGCCATGAGGTCCTGACCTTGACATTGAGGGTGGACTTGAGAGATTGCATCTTACAGCATCTGCCAGAGGACGAGTGGTTTCTTGAGGTGTAGCAGGAAATTCAGAATCAGAGGGCCCTTAAAGGCAAATTCGCAGGGTATTCCCTTGAGTCTGATAGTTTGCTTAGACATCGGCAGCGCATCTATGTACCTCGTGTAGGTGATCTACGTATAGTGATTCTTTCAGAGGCTCATAGAGCACCCTATGTAGCACATCCAAGAGTGAAGAAGATGCATGCTGATTTGCGACAGTTATATCATTGGGTTGGGATGAGACATGACATTCCAGAATATGTTGCTCATTGCCTTGAGTGTCAGAAGCTCAAGGCTGAGTATTAGCATCCAGTAGGACTATTGTACCCTCAAGAGATACCAGAATGGAAATGGGACACCATTTCCATGGACTTTATCATTGGTCTACCTATGTCATCACGTCGTCATGATGCCATCATGGTGACAGTTGACAAGTTGACCAAGGTGGTGCATTTCTCACCTATATGCACGACGCACAATGCACCATCAGCGGTGAGAGTGTTTCTAGATGAGATTGTTAGACTTCATGGAGTAGCTCTCCGCATCAGTTCCGATAGAGACTCCATATTCACTTCATCAGTTTGGAGAGCCTTACATCAGGCGTTGGGCACACAGCTCAACTTCAGTTCAGCTTACCATCCGGAGACCGACAGGCAGACAGAGAGAGTTAATCAGGTGTTAGAAGATATGCTTCATATGTATGTTATGGATCATCACTCTAGCTGGGATGAGTATCTATATCTGGTTGAGTTCACCTAAATTAATGGGCATCATAGCTCGTTGGGTATGCCTCCTTTCTAGGCTTTATACGGTAGACTGTGCAAGACACCTTTGAGTTGGGATCAGATAGAGGATAGGGTCGCCATTGGTCCAGAGATAGTTCAGGATATGGAGTAGCAGGTTACATTGATTAAACAGAGACTTTAGGAGGCACAGGATAGACAGAAAAAGTATGCCAATGCTAAGAGAACTGACAGAGCTTCTCACTAGGTGATAGGGTATTTTTGAGAGTGCAACCGCACAAGAGTCCAATCCATTACGGAAAGGGCTCTAAGCTCACACCTCAGTTTGTAGGACCTTTTGAGATTTTGGAGCGGATAGGACCTGTAGCCTATCATCTAGCCTTGCCACCTAGCCTATCGCTTATCCACGATGTCTTTCATATTTTAGTTTTACGTCCTTATATTTTTGACTTATGTCATGTATTGGATTGGAGTGCTCTTCAGGAGGAGGCAGACGGACAACTGGCTTTGGAGCCAATTCGCATATTGGCTCGTCAGACGCTGGGCCATCGAGGTTGAGAGCTGGACCAGGTTAGGGTCTAGTGGGACATGTATGACGAGGTCACTGCGACATGGGAGGATGCAACGAAACTCAGGACTCTTTATCCTCACCTCTTTGATGACTTCCAGGAGGAAGTATAGTCTTAGGGGGAGAGGATGTGAGGCCTACCATTTTTCATTCTATTCATGTGACTGTTTACCTTACTGTTGCTGATACTTTTATATTTGTGGGACTCTTGATCCTGAATTTTTAAACTATTAAACCTTATTATGTTAACGGAAAACTAATTGGGTGATGTTAGATAGATGTTTTCTTTAAAAGAAAACAAATTGGGTGATGTAAGATAGATGTTTACATAACAGGAAAACTAATTGGGTGATGTTAGAAAGAAAATTGAAATGTGATTTCACTAGACTTATGAGAACTGTGGTATGTTTTAGGAATGCATGTTTTAAATTTGCTTCGGTTATGATATTTATATGTGGAATTAACTTTGAAATTTAGTGTGCAGGTATTTCAAACAAAACCACAGACACTAGAGAGTATTCCACACCTTATGTTGTAATCCCTTGTGAAGCCGATCTGGTTCCACTAGGAAACTGAGATCAACTCTATGTTTGAATTATTGTTGTAATGTTGTCTTGCATGAGGTTGAATGGGTTAGGTCTACCCTCTTGTAAATTTAAATTATGATTTGTGTTGTGAGAATTGTATTCGAATTTCATTGTTTAATTTTTAAATTTTTGAGACCCTTTTCTTGTGTCTTAACTTGACCCTGGGTGTCCTAACTAGGTTAAAATTGACCCTAGGTTATACCCCATCGGTTTAGGGTCCCTTTTGACTTGGGTAACCCTTGGTTAACCTCCGTATGGTCACCTTAACTTCACAGTGAAGTTAAGTGACGAATTTGGAGGTATGAGAGGGATAGGATGAGTGGTACTAACACTCAAGCCCATCCCTTTTCAATTCCCAAGGCTTGTGAGACTCCCCATGGAGTTGTGTGGTCCTTCATGAGAGGGAAGGAGGGGAAGACATGTGTCATCCTTTCCCTCTCCAATCCCCCTTTTCTCTCCCATGTGTAAGAGAGATATGTGGTAAGGGATAAGGAAGACTTTGGGGATGGGTAAGTGACATGTGTCGACACCAATCCCTTGGGACACAATAGTGTTTGAGAGGAAGAGTGAGGAGGTGACAAGTGTCACCTCCCCATTCCTCTAAACTCATGGAATGGGTTATTTTAATCCCACTTGGGATAGGGAGAAAGGTTGAAGAAATTTAAGGATTTTTTTGTTTACTGAAAATTGTTTTTGGGAGAAAAGGTTAGAGGAAGTTTGGTGGCTAAGGTTGGAGAAGATTTTAGTGGTGCTCTTCATCAACTACATCCATTTAAGGGCTTTCTAAGGTTGGAATTCAAGGCCTTTCCTTTGCATTTTCTATTTGTTGCATGAAGGATGTGTGAAAATGTTATTTTTGTTTATGTTGTATTTTTTCTTGTTATTGTGGGGAAACTTTTGTTGGGATGTTGACAGAGCTTCTTCCACTTGGGAGAAATGCTCATCAAGTATGGCGTAGGGGAGGAGTGATCCTCCTCGAGTTCATTCCTTGTTTTGGGATGTTGAAAGCCTTGAGGGCATTTGTGTGACTTTGAGAAAATTTGTTCTATGGCTTGAGAGCCAAAATATGAACTCCTTAGAATTTTTGTTAATAAGTTTGGCTTGAGGCCATGAGAAAATTGTGTTGTTATATTATTTGAATGGGTGGCACTCTAGAGTTGAGTGTGTCCACTCTCCTACCCCTCTTTTGACTCACTTTAGTTGAGTTTGTGTGTGTAATTACCCATTGGTGTTTTGTGTTTTGGAGTGGTGTTTTGCCTTGTTGTGAAGTGATTTGGATTCCCTAGGTGTGTGGATGATCTCCCTAGCTCGAGGGTGACCCTCTTGTGGGTCTACGGTAGGGAGGAGAGTGAGTTGAGTGGTGTTTTCTCCCCTTGTGTGATATGCAGGTTCTTGGAGCTTATTGTGAAGCTTGGAGAAGATTATTTGAACTTAGAAAATATTTTATTTTCCTTAAGTCTTAAGGAGAGCTTGGTCATTTAATAGCTTCATTCTTGTTGATTCCCTAGAGGAGAGATTTCTCCTTCTATTGTTGTAATTTTGGTATTTATGAGTTATGAGGAAATCCTCTCCATTGTAATTATAGTTTTATTTGTAGTGTTTATTACATTTTGTTGCCATTTATGAAATGAGTAAGAAAAGAAAATTGTTTTTAAAGGACATTAGAATTGTCTATTTCCTTATACTCCTATTTTGAAAAGTTGTGAATTAGTGGTTGTTATAAATAAGATGTTAAAATTTAGCTCATTTTATGACTTGTGAAAATATTGATTTAAATGAGTTATGGAAGTTAATTTTGTCATTTGGGAGGGAAAAGAATTTGTGTTATAGTCATACATTTTATTTGTTGTGAATAAATGCAATCATAGTTATTTCTTTCTATTTTAAAACTATATGCTTATTGAAACATTTGACTTGAGAAGAAAATCAAATTAAGAGGAAAGTAGATTTTATTTATCTATTTTATAAAACTGTTTTGTATAATGTTAATTTTAGAATTGCCTTTGAAAATACATTGTTTATAAATGCAATATAAAATAATTCATTATTCGTTTTTAACAAATTAATTGATAGTAATCATTAAATAATTCTATGTGTGTGTGTGTATTCTATTTTTTTTACAGTCATATGGGTTTAAAAGTAAAACTGAGAAAAATATTGAATTAAAGAATTGTGTAATATATATATTTAAATTAATAAAAAAATACAAAGGAGAGTGAAAATTTTATTCGCAATAAATACAAAGGAGAGTGAAAATTTTATTTCACAGTTTTATGTGTTTTAAACACAGTCATAAAAAAAAAATTTATACAGAGTGGTGGTGGGGGGGTCTGAACCCCCCCCACCACCATCGACTTACAAAGGGTGTGGGCAGGGGCGGAGTGGGGTGTGGGTGGGGGCTCTGCCCCTCCCCACACCCCTATTAACACTAAGCCCCGCGGGACCTCACCTCCCTGCTCTCCACACTACCTGCTCCCTGCGATCCCCCTGAACCCCCGTCCTCGACCGCGCTCTGTCCTCCGCCGCTCCCTGTGGCCACCACAACACCCCCTCCACAGCTTTCCCGTGACCACCACCTGACCTCCTCCCTATGGCTAGCCTTTCACCTTCGCTCCCCCCTTCCACCCTTTCTCCACTCTTCCCCCTCCTCTGTGCCCTCCACTGTTCGCGGCTCCATCTCGGCCCACGGCCTCCTCTCCAAAACGCCGCCGCTGCCATTCTTCCAACTCTGCAAATCAAACAAAAAAAAATAGTTAGGGCACAGGCAATGAATGTGAGCCTAAAGATTTTAGGGCTATAGCCCTATTTAACATAAAATATAATATTAAAATTATATATATATATATATATATTAGTTGTTAGTTAATTTTTTTGTAAATTCATTTAAATAATAATATTTATATATATATATATATATATATTAGAATTTTGTAAAAAGAATAAATAAAATGGGGCTTATATTTTGACAATAACTTATATATTTATGTTTATTCAAACTGTAAGGGAAGTGCATCTTTTTTTTTTGGAGATTAATAAATTCACAAATTAAATACAAGAAAACGAAAAGAAAAATATATACCTATCTTTATAAATGCAAATAAGCATGTATATATATTATATATATGCTTATTTGCATTTATTTAGATATGTGTATCTTTATAAATGAATTTAAGCCATCACAGGCATTCCATATGTGGCCATTGTAAACTCAGACTGTAGATGGAGTAAACATCCAATTGAGAAAAAGAGAGAGAAAGAGAAAGAAAATTTAACCTTGAAAAACAAAGGAGAAAATGAGTGGCATTTCCGAACTGGGCTAAGAGAACTAAGTAAGAATTAACTCTCCGTTAATCCTGATTAGGAATAATGTAAAGGATGCAGTGATAACTCTGATTGATGGAGCACTGATCTAGTTTACCAAGAAATTAGGAATAATGTAAAGGATGCAGTGATAACTCTGATTGATAGAGAACGGGAAGAAAAGCAGGATAAACATAAAGAAACCTTACACAACGGGAAAGAGAATGTGATAGAAATACAATCAAAATTAAATTTCAAAGAAATGGAAGAGAGGGCAAATGAACGGGCTTTGTTGAAAATGCTAAGTCTAAAGGAGGAGAAATTAATATTAAATTTCAGAAAATGTGAAAAGAAACAGATGATCGGACTTTGTTGAAAAATGGCCCATTAACTTAATCAATGGTTTTGCCAATGTAATTAGTGAAATTAACCTAAATTAGGAAACTACGTGATCAAGATTAGTGTTTGTGTAATAAATCCCACTCACGCCCGTGAGGCGTTATGCTGCCATATTCTTCCAGAATCTAGGGTTTAGAAGCTTAGAAAGTTCAACCCTTCTAGCGACGTCAACTGCGTCACGAAGACCCCCTTAATGGCCTTCTTGCGTTTGGGTATGTGCACGTGTGTTTGTTACCCCGCTAACAATTGTTTTGTTTACGCCTTAAGTGTATGCCACTGAGGACGCTTACGCATGCGAGGGGGTTTCTAGGGAAGCGTGGGAAAATTTTTGATATTTCATGTCATGACCACATGATACATGTGGACATGACACGTGTGATGCATGTTGTGACCGGATGGGAAATGTGGGCTTGACATTTGGTATCAGGGCCCAAGTTTAAACACTGGGCATATTTGGGCACATTATTTTTCTGCAAGTTTGATTAATTAGTGTCTACCTTGTTTTGTAGGATGCCTCCCCGACGTGTTCGACGAGCACGATCGCGCAACACAGCATCCATTGAGGTGCACAACAATTCCTCAGTAGAGGGATGGGCACCCGTAGTTATAGCAGACCCACCAGTACCACAGGCACCACTAGTGCCACAGGTACCACCAATATTTGACATAGGTCCACAAATTTTATAGACACTGCAGGCCTTGTTAGAAAGATTACCGCTAGCTATTCCACAGCCACGTGATGAGCCTCGCATTGATTCGCGAGAGAAGCCATGTAAGGAGCCGCATGCTGAGTCATGTGCTGAGCCATATGTGGAGCCACGCGTCAATCCGTGAGAGGTGCCACGCACAGAGCCTTTCGTAGAGATCTTTGAGACCACAGTAGATGAGGTAGGGTCAACCTACCGTGCACGGAGTAGGAGTCCTCCGAGACTCTCGAGACAAGATGAGATGATGAGGGTAGAACAGGTATACCATGGATCATATGAGTATGGATTAGATGAGCCAGTGGTAGGACTTAGAGACAGAGGAGACCCCATCAGAGACCTGCTTAGGCTCAACCCACCTACCTTCGCAGGAGCTACAAAGGGAGCTGTGGCCAAGGCTTGGCTGATTAGTCTAGACAGGTGTTTCACGTTGCGACCTTACGGGAACAACATGAAAGCATGAGTGGCAGTACATCTTCTAAGAGATGCAGCAGCTACCTAATGGTGCACTGAGGAGTGCAAGCGCCGACTATCCTTAGATACACTCACTTGGGATATCTTTATAGAGTGCTTTAATCCACGATATTTGTCAGAGCATTACAGACAGCGTAGGATAGATGAGTTCCATGATTTACAGCAGAGAGGACTCACAATTGCTCAGTATGAGAGTCAGTTCATTGAGCTTTCTTGTTACGCAGAGTACCTCCATGACGAGAAAATCCTAGTACACAAATTCATTAGAGGCCTGAATCACGGGATAGCAGGACCAGTACATATGGCAGATCCCCAAACCATGAGTGAGGCTGTTGAAAAGGCTCTTATTGCAGAGGAAATTTAGGGACGAGGGAAGAATTCATGCCCACAGTATCAAGATTGTAATCCCCAACAACAACAGAACTTTTGTAGGCCTCAAAACACACCATAGAGAGGAGGATATACTTCTTCATCATTACCTTGTAGGCCTCCACAGCAGTAGCATCAACAAAGATCTAGACCCTAGTAGAGGGGTCAGGGAGGACAGAACCATGGTTGGCAGCAGCAGGGCCCACATAGAGATCAAAGACATCAGGGATCATCTGCGGGACCCGCAAGGTCTCAGCAGTCATACAGGGGTTCACTGGATGGACTGGACAGTAGCAGTCGGGCAGAACTTAGACAGTACGGTTACAGGTTAGGGGTCCGTGTTATGTATATGGTGGGGTAGAGAATTTGGCCAGAGAGTGTCCACATGGATTTACAGCAAGGGGACAGCCTCGTTCAGGTGTTTCTGAGCAGACTGTAGGTGATGTGGGCAGGTCCCATCGCATGTTTAAAGCGGTTGACAACTGCCAAGCCAATTTCCAGGCTTCAGTCATTGAGATGGCAGGTACAATTGGGGATTTCCCCATCTCTATTCTTTTTGACTCTAGAGCTACCGATTCTTTTTTGTCTACATCGTTAGTGGAACGTTGCAGGTTGGTGGCTTCTAGGCAGGACATTAGGTGGGAGATTGAGTTGGCCTCTAGGGCCAGGATGTCAATAGATACCTTGGTTAAGGATTGTGAGATCACCCTGGGTTCCTTCACTACATCATGTGACCTTAGGGTTATGCCATTAGGATCCTACGGTGTAGTTCTGGGTATGGACTGGCTTGCGACTCATAGAGCCAAGCTAGATTGTCACCAAAGGACGATTAGCTGCTTAGATGATCATGGCACACAGGTTGAGATAGTGGGCATTCAGAAGCCCATGGCTGTATGTATGATATCCGCTCAGCAGCTTAAGCGCTGCATGCAGAAAGGTTGTCAGATGTTTGCTATTACGGTCAGTGACAGATCAGAGGATGAGCCTGAGGCTACCTTACATGATCACCCTATCCTTAGAGACTTTGCCAACGTATTTTCACCAGAGTTACCAGGTATGCCTCCACGCAGAGAGGTTGATTTCCACATCAACTTGGTGCTGGGTCCGAAGCCAGTGTCTCGTGCACCCTGCAGGATGACTACACATGAGCTTACAGAACTCAAACTATAGTTAGAGGAGTTACTTGAGAAGGAACACATCTGACCTAGCATTTCACCATGGGGCGTACGGGTTATCTTTGTGAAGAAGAAGGATGAATCTCTTTGATTGTGCATGGATTACAAGCAGTTGAACAAGGTGACGGTGAAGAACTGTTATCATCTACCTAGGATTGACGACCTCTTTGATCAGATGCAAGGAGCCAGAGTGTTCTCAAAAATTGATCTAAAATTCAGGTATCACCAATTGCGCATCACAGAGGCAGACATTAATAAAACTACTTTTCGAACCAGATATGGCCATTATGAGTTTACCATGGTACCCTTTGGTTTGATGAACGCCCTTGCAGTATTCATGAGTTTCATGAACGGGGTGTTCCGCACTTACCTAGATCAGTTTGTGATTATATTTCTTGATGATATTTTCATCTATTCGCGGACCGAGGAGGAACATGTGGACCATCTACGTCAGGTGTTGCAGTGCTTACGAGAGCAGCAGCTTTATGGCAACCTGGTGAAGTGTGCCTTCTTCAGGACAGAGGTGTAGTATTTGGGACACATCTTATTAGGCGATGGCATCTCCGTAGATCCATCGAAGATCAAAGTAATTTAGAACTGGCCAGCACCCACCAGTGTGATAGAGGTCAGGAACTTTATGGGATTAGCCGGTTATTACTGTAGGTTTGTTGAGGGCTTTTCCAGGATAGCACATCCCATCACTTCCCTTCAGCGGAAAGGGAAAGGTTTCACTTGGATTGAGCAATGTGAGAGGTCCTTTGGGGTCCTCAAGGAGCATCTTACCAGTGCTCCCATTTTAGTAGTTCCAGATCCTGCAGAGGATTTTGTTGTTTGCACAGATGCATCATTAGAGGGTTTGGGAGTCGTGCTTATGCAGGGTGGTAGATCGATTGCATATGAATCACGTAAGCTTAAGACACATGAACTAAACTACCATACTCACGATCTAGAGCTCACAAGAGTTATTCATGTTGTTGTTCGTTGGAGACATTTCCTCTTAGGTCGACGCTTTGAGCTCCATTCGGATCACCATAGCTTACAGTACATTTTCACACAGCCAAATTTGAACGCCTGCCAGTGGCGTTGGATGGAGTTCTTATGTGAGTACAACTTTGATGTCCACTACATCAAAGGGAAGGACAATGTGGTCACTGATGCTTTGAGTCAGAGGTGCCAAGAGGTCTTGACCTTGACATTGATGGTGGACTTGAGAGATCGCATCTTATAGCATCTGCCAGAGGATGAGTGGTTTCTTGAGGTGCAGCAGGAAATTTAGAATCAGAGGGCCCTTAAGGGCAAATTTGTAGGGTATTCCCTTGAGTCTGATGGTTTGCTTAGACATCGGCAGTGCATCTATGTACCCCGTGCGGGTGATCTACGTACAGTGATTCTTTCAATGGCTCATAGAGCACCCTATGCAGCACATCCAGGAGTGAAGAAGATGCATGCTAATTTGTGACAGTTATATCATTAGGCTAGGATGAGACATGACATTGCAAAATATGTTGCTCATTGCCTTGAGTGTCAGAGGGTCAAGTCCGAGCATCGGCATCCAGCAAGACTATTGTACCCTCACGAGATACCTAAGTGGAAATGGGACACCATTTCCATGGACTTTATTGTTGGTCTACCTATGTTATCACGTTTCCATGATGCCATCATGGTGACAGTTGACAAGTTGACCAAGGCGACGTATTTCTCACCTGTACGCATGACGTATAATGCACCATCAGTGGCGAGAGTGTTTCTAGACCAGATTGTTAGACTTCATGGAGTACCTCGCCACATCATTTCTGACAAAGACTCTATATTCACTTCATCATTTTGGAGAGCCTTACATCAGGCGTTGGGCACACAGCTCAACTTCAGTTCAGCTTACCATCCAGAGACTGACAGGCACACAAAGAGATTTAATCAGGTGTTAGAAGATATGCTTCATATGTATGTTATGGACCATCAGTCTAGAGGGGAGGAGTATCTATATCTGGTTGAGTTCACCTACAATAATGGGCATCACAGCTCGTTGGGTATGCCTCATTTCCAGGCTTTATACAGCAAACCATGCAGGACACCTTTGAGTTGGGATCGGATAGAGGACAGGGTCGCCATTGGTCCAGAGATAGTTCAGGATATGGAGCAGTAGGTTACACTGATTAGACAGAGACTTCAGGAGGCACAGGATAGACAGAAGAAGTATGTCGATGCTAAGAGAACTGAACGGAGCTTCTCACTGGGTGACAGGGTATTTTTGAGAGTGTGACCACACAAGAGTCCAATCCGTTACAGAAAGGGCTCTAAGCTCACACCTTAGTTTGTAGGACCTCAAGTAGAGGTAAATGGACAGCTAGCTTTGGAGCCAATTTGCATATTGGCTCGTCAGACACTGGGCCTTCAAGGTCGAGAGCTAGACCAGGTTAGGGTCCAGTGGGACATGTATGACGAGGTCACTGCGACATGGGAGGATGCAGCGAGACTGAGGACTCTTTATCCTCACCTCTTTGACGACTTCCAAGAGGAAGTACAATCTTAGGGGGAGAGGATGTGAGGCCTACCATTTTTCATTCTGTTCATGTGACTATTTACCTTACTGTTGCTGATACTTTTATATTTGTGGGACTCTTGATCCCAGATTTTTGAACTATTAAACCTTATTATGTTAAAGGAAAACTAATTGGGTGATGTTAGATAGATGTTTGCTTTAAGAGAAAACAAATTGGGTGATGTAAGATAGATGTTTACATTACAGGAAAACTAATTGGGTGTTGTTAGAAAGAAAATTGAAATGTGATTTCATTAGACTTATGACAACTATGGTATGTTTTAGGAATGCATGTTTTAAATTTGCTTCGGCTATGATATTTATATGTGGAATTAACTTTGAAATTTAGTGTGCAGGTATTTCTAACAAAACCATAGACACTAGAGATTATTCCACACCTTATGTTGTAATCCCTTGTGAAGCTGATATGGTTCCACTAGGAACCAAGATCAACTCTGTGTTTGAATTATTGTTGTAATGTTGTCTTGCATGAGGTTGAATGGGTTAGGTCTACCCTCTTGTAAATTTGAATTATGATTTGTGTTGTGAGAATTGTATTTGAATTTTATTTTTTAATTTTTAAATTTTTGAGACCCTTTTCTTGTGTTTTAACTTGACCCTGGGTGTCCTAACTAGGTTAAAATTGACCCTAGGTTATACCCCATGGGTCTAGGGTACCTTTTGACTTGGGTAACCCTTGGTTAACCTCTGTATGGTCACCTTAACTTCACAGTGAAGTTAACTGACGAATTTGGAGGTATGGGAGGGATAGGATGAGTGGTACTAACACTCAAGCCCATCCCTCTTCAATTCCCAAGGCTTGTGAGACTCCCCATGGAGTTGTGTGGTCCTTCATGAGAGGGAAGGAGGGGAAGACATGTGTCATCCTTTCCCTCTCCAATCCCCCTTTTCTCTCCCATGTGTAACAGAGATGACATGTGGTAAGGGATAAGGAAGACTTTGGGGATGGGTGAGTGACATGTGTCAACACCCATCCCTTGGGACACAATAGTGTTTGAGAGGAAGAGTGAGGAGGTGACAAGTGTCACCTCCCCATTCCTCTAAACTCATGGAATGGGTTATTTTAATCCCACTTGGGATAGGGAGAAAGGTTGTTGAAATTTGAGGATTTTTTTGTTTATTGAAAATTGTTTTTGGGAGAAAAGGTTAGAGGAAGTTTGGTGGCTAAGGTTGGAGGAGATTTTAGTGGTGCTCTACATCAACTACATCCATTTAAGGGCTTTCTAAGGTTAGAATTCAAGGCCTTTCCTTTGCATTTTCTATTTGTTGCATGAAGGATGTGTGAAAATGTTATTTTTGTTTATGTTGTATTTTTTCTTGTTATTGTGGGGAAACTTTTGTTGGGATGTTGACAGAGCTTCTTCCACTTGGGAGAAATGCTTATCAAGTATGGGGTAGGGGAGGAGTGATCCTCCTCGAGTTCATTCATTGTTTTGGGATGTTGAAAGCCTTGAGGGCATTTGTATGACTTTGAAAAAATTTGTTATATGGCTTGAGAGCCAAAATATGAACTCCTTGGAATTTTTGTTAATAAGTTTGGCTTGAGGCCATGAGAAAATTGTGTTGTTATATTATTTGAATGGGTGGCACTCTAGAGTTGAGTGTGTCCACTCTCCTACCCCTCTTTTGACTCACTTTAATTGAGTTTGTGTGTGTAATTACCCATGAGTGTTTTGTGTTTTAAAGTGGTGTTTTGCCTTGTTGTGAAGTGATTTGGATTCCCTAGGTGTGTGGATGATCTCCCTAGCTCGGGGGTGACACTCTTGCGGGTCTACGGTAGGAAGGAGAGCGAGTTGAGTGGTGTTTTCTCCCCTTGTGTGATATGCAGGTTCTTGGAGCTTATTGTGAAGCTTAGAGAAGATTATTTGAACTTGGAATATATTTTATTTTCCTTAAGTCTTAAGGAGAGCTTGGTCATTTAATAGCTTCATTCTTGTTGATTCCCTAGAGGAGAGATTTCTCCTTCTATTGTTGTAATTTTGGTATTTATGAGTTATGAGGAAATCCTCTCCATTGTAATTATAGTTTTATTTGTAGTGTTTATTACATTTTGTTGCCATTTATGAAATGAGTAAGAAAAGAAAATTGTTTTTAAAGGACATTAGAATTGTCTATTTCCTTATACTCCTATTTTGAAAAGTTGTGAATTAGTGGTTGTTATAAATAAGATGTTAAAATTTATCTCATTTTATGACTTGTGAAAATGTTGATTTAAATGAGTTATGGAAGTTAATTTTGTCATTTGGGAGGGAAAAGAATTTGTGTTATAGTCATACATTTTATTTGTTGTGAATAAATGCAATCATAGTTATTTCTTTCCATTTTAAAATTATATGCTTATTGAAACATTTGACTTGAGAAGAAAATCAAGTTAAGAGGAAAGTAGATTTTATTTATCTATTGTATAAAATTGTTTTGTATAATGTTAATTTTAGAATTGCCTTTGAAAATACATTGTTTATAAATGCAATATAAATTAATTCATTATTCTGTTTTAACATCTTGTCCTAGTCATTGCTAAGGAACTAGAGGACGTCGTCATACTTCTTCATCTTCATGTCTGTTTCTCTTGGTCTTTTAGACCCTTCGTCTGGAGAGCCACAAGAGTTGTGGCAGACCTATGCATGACCCTGGCAGAGAACTTTGCCAGGGTGTTAAACTTGTGTTCCAGATGGGTCATCCTATCCTCCAAGGTCTCTTTAGCCTTACCCTTGTTCTTTTTTGTACCTTTCTTCTTCTTACAAAAGTGTTAACAAGGTGTTGTGAAAATTAAATAGTAGGAAGTTACAAAAGTGCTAGGAGCTAGAAGAGGCAAATGTGATGTAGTGAAGTGTGCATGAATGTGTTGTAAAAAACATTGAGGGCCTTGTAAAAATTTTAGGGAGTATTGTAATGAATTGAAGCTCATTTTAAAAGGTTAGACAAGCGAATAAGATATAAATAAGTGAGATTTAAGAAAAGCTTAACCTTGTAAAAGTTTGGGAAAGTGTTGTAGGGGTAAGTCCAATGAAAAAGATAACTCAAGTATAGTATTCAAAAATTAGGTGTTTAATCTAAGAAAGATATTTAGTTGTTGGGATGACATAAAGAGGAGCCAAGTAAAAATTGAAAGGTACACTTGAGTGTAGTATAAGAGATGTGGTTTATGGAACCTGCAAGAAGAAGGAGAGTGTTTCAAGAGATGTTAAGAGGGTACACTTGTGAAAGTTATAATTTGGGACTAGGTAAGGGCTAGGGAAATGAAGAATAGAAAGGGATGAAGTAGTGAAGCATATATGAAAGACGTAGAGGTTGATGAAAAATGTAAGACTTAGATGAAATTTGTAGTTTGGAAAGCAGTAGAGGTTGACCCAAAAGAGGAAAAAAACAAAGAATTGATGCTGATGAAACATAACTCGAGATCAAACTACACTAATACACACAAGAAATGAAGAACGAGCAAATGAAAATAAAGAGGCAATGCTTCTTCAAGGTTTTCTAGTATGTGAGTTAACAAATATACTAATTCCATTCATAAATAGTATAAATATAGAGGATGAACTATTCTTTTATCCCACTATCCTATCTCCCAAGTATGATGTGATTAAGTTCTTAGGGCTAAATACTTAATAATACATCACATATTACAAATGACAAGAGGCTACCTAGGGCTAAAGGTATTAAAAATAGTTCTATGGGGTCTTCCAATATACCCAAAGGTATAGGAAAGATCAAGGTTGTGTACAAAGGTTTTCTAATGCCTAGGTATTAGATTTTAATCCCCCATAACTTCACTAGACCATTTATATGGAATCTAGCTTAGCTAAAAATGACAAATCTTTTATGGATATTTTAAAACCCCAAAATAAGGTTTCTAGCCTTAAAATTAAAAAAAACTACTTGCATGAGAAAAATAATCAAGGGAATCTCGAGCAAGATATATAGATGTACCAAGAAAATACATAGTTTCAAAGAATACACCATAGAAGGAGCTTGATGAAGTAAACTAATTGAAATTTATATCCTACTTAGTCTACTTGATATTTAAATCAAAAAATGGAAATTTTCAAAATATACCTTCTTTTTTTATAAAAATATTTTTGCTTCCTTTCTTCATTTAGCTTCTTGTCTTTTTATATTGAATATGAATGTATAGTCTTATTCTACCTAGGTTTTTAATTTTCCATTTTCTCCTGTGTGAAAATGTGTCACATTAATCTTCTCCTTTAAAAAAGTGACCAACAACACTTCTCCTTTAAGAAACTAGCCAAAAAATATTTTCCATTCAAAAAGTGCAGGTAAAGGAAAAATATTTTTCTTTAAAAAAGTGAAACCAAATATTTTTTATTTATGAATATATTTGAATAAGTTTATATATGGGACTATTATGTTACCTTCAAATGGACCAAGGCTTCGTATGAAGTCCCTCCATATAAAGGTCCTTGGGTGGACCTTCTACCTTTGCTCACCTAGTTGACAAAAGAATTTTTTTAAAGAAACTTTTAGACCATCAAATAGAGTCACCATGACATGAGATTTTGTGGAATTGTAGCCCTTAGACTAAGTTTTCTGAAAAGTATAATGTAATATATTTTATTTTATCATTATATTTATTTCCTACTTTCTAGTGAATATAGGTTTTTTACAAAGATAAAGATCTATGTTCAATGCACATTAACAAAATGTTTTAAAAAAAATAGATTTTTTTAAAAAATATGTGCACCCTCTATATTGAAGTCATTGTTTCAACAAAAAGCAAGTTAGATATATACAAAAACAAAGTTATGCATCATGGCATAATATTTCTCTAAAATATAATTTATCTAAATTTAAAAATTAATAATTAATAAAATATGTAACAATTTAAATACAACAAAATATGCATGCCATTGATATTAAAGTGTTAATGATCTATACTTAAGAAATTATCAATTTATCTTATTTCTAAAAAAATTTATATGTTATAGCATAATGTTTAAAAATGTATTATTAACAAATGTTTAAAAACTAAGAAAAATTATTTTAAAAGTTTAAAAATATATATTTAGAAGCTACACACAAAATCTCAAAAATCACTAATCCACATCATCTTCAAATTCTTAATGGTTTATTTGTTATAAATGACGAAAAGTGAAAATTTAGTTTAAAATGTTGATTTGAGTGTCCCACTTAGGCCAAAATGTGGGACACAGTATTGTGCTATCACTCTATCTTGAATCTTGATATGAAGAAACTTAGTGAGCCCCTCTTCACTTATAGCTCCTCCACTCACCAAAATAGATCCCTTTTTTAATGTAGCGCAAGAAATGCATTCATAAACTTTTGAATCACAATGTATTTATATCCCTTTCTTTATAGAAAACATATCCTTATTTTTCCCTTTCTTCAACCAAAAAGTTAATATCTTACGATGTAAATTCCAACATTTCACATCTTCATGTTCATCTTTATCACAATGAGAGCAATAGAATTATCTTACTTTTTCCCATTGCTTTTTCCATGGAAGTACCATTCTTTTTGCTCTTTCTATGTAAGCTCTTCTTACCACCATGTTGCTACTCACTACCCTTGTTGTAAGTAGAAGAGACCCTTCTTATCCATTTCAAGGTAGTGTGCTTAAGCACAAGCCTTGTCTATGTTTTGGGTTTGGCTATAATGATTAATATTTGTAGGTGATCAAACAAACCTCCCACATACTTAATTGGCATCTTACACTCCATGAAATATTTTCCAAAATGAACTACTCTTTTTGAACTTGCTTGTATAAAATTGCATTCTTTGGCATGTTCTTGCTTCAAATAATGTCATTGCATTACTCTTTCTTCTTCATGATAAATAGGGTAGAATTATTTTCTTAGTAGCATTTAGAAGTCTTCTCACTTGGACATTGGTCATACTTTTAAACCTCCATGAAGTGTACATATGTCTCATACCATGTAATATCATGCCTAGTAAATTTCAATCTTGCAAACAAGATTTGTTGGTGTGGAGTTAACTAGTCCAAACTAAAGTAAACCTGTATTTAGAACACCACTAATCTAATTTTTCTTCACTCATCTCTCCATCGTATGTTTGCATATATATGATCTTGGCCTTGGCTTTGAAGAATTTCTCCAATTTCAAAGGCACTACTTGCTCTACACATGCTTTCTCAAAACCACCTTTTTTCGGTGCTCCCTATGAATATCCATTTTTTCTATTAAGTCAAGCATCATAATTTCTAATCTATCAATATTTCCATCCACAATAGGTTTCCTAGTTGCGTCCTCTTCCAACCTCCAAATCTAGATTCTACATCATCTTCTCTCACCATTTTCATTATCCTCACCATTCTTAACAACTCTCTTGACTCAATTTCAAACTTAGGTGACAACATAATAGTGTTTCTCACTTTTTGGCCTTAGTGTATCATGGAAATTAACATTTTTTTTAAAATCTCTCAATTATAGTAAGCAAATTGTTAAGAATTTGAAGATAATGTAAAAATAATTTGTGAGATTTTCTATGTAGATTCTATTTCTATTTTTTTAATTAGAAAATATTTTTTCTCTTTTTTGTATTTTTTAATAAAGTGTTTCTTATATTTTATAATATTTTTAATGAGTAATATTTTTCTATAACACAACTTGAGCTAGATATAAAATATTTTAATAATTTCTTAAAACTAGATAATTAGCACTAATATCTAGGGTATACAATTTTTATTCTTTAAAATTTAGTATATTTTATTTATTATTATTATTTTACTAAGAATAAATATAATTTTAGACACATATTTTTTGTAATGCATAACTCGTTTCATATACCCAAATTATTTTTTCTTTCTTTGTTGAAATAACGACATTAATATGGAGAGGTGTCTTATTTTTCTAATAGATAATTTATTGTTTGTTATTTTTCCATGTGTCAAATATAAATCTTTATTTTAATAGGCCTATGTTGATTAGAAAATAGAAAATAAATATAATAATAAAATAAAATATACTAAGAATTATATTTTTTAGAGAACTTGTTATGAGGTCTACTTTTCTAAACAAAATTGTGCTATGATGACTTCATTTGATCATGAAAAATGTGATCCAAATTTATAGTTTGTGTCAAATAAAATCCTTCCATCTAGCTTGGAGGGAAAAGGGCACTAGATATAAGGCTTAAGGGACACAAATATACATGTAAAGAATGTCATCTACAATGAAATTGATTTATTTTTCTTTTGTCCCAAGATGGGGGCATACTATTTTGCATAAATTATTAAATCAACATGTGGCCCACAAGTGAGACACAACTTTATGTATGCTTCCACTTGATCTTGTGGATGAAATTGAAAGGAAGCAAGGTATGCGAAAAATGCTTCCTACACTGATCTTCTGAGGAAAGATTTATACAAATTTTAACTTTTATGGTTATAGATTAAGATGCACATTAACAGAAATGTAATAACAACATTCAAATGCAACTCACAACACAAGATATACGTGGGGAAAACTCTTTTAGGTAAAAAACCCCACACTCCAAAGCCACCCAATATATTATTCAGGAATCAAGAAGATTACAATATACTTGCAGAACAAGATTTCACTGGAGTAATAATCAACTAGAGATCTGGAGGTAACTCAACATCTATAAAAATCTTACACATAACCTCCATCTCCAGCTCCTGATATATAGGATCTATACAATACATTAAACTGTGAATAGTAATTACAAAACCATGATCCAAAACCACCCAAAAGTGGCACCCAAATTATCTCCAATCAAATATGCCTTATGATGTGCCAAATCACACACCAACACGTGTAAATCTCCCCTTTACAACTCTTTTAAGTGTCCAACACATTTTCACGTTTCCCAAAAATAGGAGATCTAACTTTCAAAGGCCATAACTTTTGATCCATGTGTTCGATTGACGAACCATTTGATACGTCGAAAAGATCATGAAGAGATCTATCAAGATACAACTCACTTTGCTAGTTACAACAACTTTTGGGGCATTTAGGGATCTCTAAGTGCCTCAAAAATGAGTTTGAAACATTTTCTAACAGTTTCAAAAAATAGAAACTTTAATAACTCGTAATCCATGTATGATCTTGAGTCGAAACTCACCCGAGATGTTTACTTAGTCATTCCACACCTTTTGGGAAAATTTTAGGTCCATCTGAGGTCAAACGTAGAGGAGTTACTAAAAAGAGTAAGTCCTGCCATTTTTAGCCCTTTTGGAAACTTTGAAAGTTCTATACCATTCTTCAAGATAAAGGGTATTCAAAAAGACCAAAGCTGAGAGGAATAGTAGCCTTTCATAGTTGCAAGGTTGAGACACTTTTCCTAACATTCTCCCACTTGTCGAACACCTTGCAAGAACAAAGGGAGTATCAACACCATGATTTAATTGTTAGGGGCCAAGAGGCCCATAAACTCTGAACACCATCTGAACTTCTCTGTGCTCACGGGTTTTGTTAAGGAATCTGCAACATTCTGCAAAGTGTTAACTTTCTCCAAGTTTACCTTCCCATCCTCTACCATGTCATAGAAAAAATGGTATTGGACATCAATATTCTTAGTCCTAGCATGGAAAGTAGGATTCTTCACCAAACATATGGCACTCTGACTGTCACAACAAACAGTAATCTTCCCTGTATCAAAACCAACATCAAAACACAATCTCTTAAGCCAAATGAATTCTTTACAAGCATGAGTTGCTACCATGTACTCAGCTTCAGTAGTGGACAAAGAGACCATATGTTGTTGCTTACTCAACCAACTAATAGCACCACCAAACACAGTGAACACATAAGCACTGGTGGATCTCTTGCTGTCAATGTCACCTACCCAATCTGAATCCACAAATCCATGAATACAAAGTGAATGCCAAGGTCTTATAGGATAACCATGATAACATAAGGAATACTCAGAAGTACCCCATAAATATCTGAACACTCTCTTCACTACATCCCGATGTACCCATCCAAGATTAGCCATAAATCGACTAAGGACTCCCACTGCTTGGGCAATGTCTGGTCTAGTACAAACCATCGCATACATCAAACTACCAACTGCACTAGCATAAGGAACTCTACTCATATCCTCCATCTCAGAAGGAGGCTTTAGACAATCTCCAACAAATAACTTTGTCCCCATCATAACAGGAATAGTCAAAGGTCTACAATCTATCATGTTGAATCTCTCTAACACAGTGTTAACATACTTACTCTGGCCTAACCAAAGTTTTATGTTTTCTATGTCTCTTCTGATCCATCCCCAGAATGTACCGAGCTACCCCTAATTTTTCATCTCAAACAGCATTGACAACTAAGACTTCAAATCAAAATCAAACTTTTACCATTCCCAATGAGTAACGTATCATCAACATACAATGCAATAATGAGAATGTAATCATTGTCAAACTTGTAATAAACACAATGATCTAATTTCAATCTCAGAAATCTAATACTCAACACAAAAGCATCAAACTTCCAGTACCACATCCTAGGAGACTATTTCAAACCATACAAAGACTTTTTCAACTTGGAAACCATAATTTATTTACCTTTCACCATGTAGTGCTCTGGCTGTGACATATAAATTTCCTCCTCCAAGTCACCATGAAGAAATGTTGTCTGTACATCCATCTGTTCCATTTCTAGATCATATGCTACTACAAGAGATAACAGGAACTGAATAGATGTCATCTTTGAAACGAGAGAGAAAATCTCACCATAGTCAATTCCCTCCACCTAAGAATACCCAGTAACCAATCTAGCCTTATATTTCTCAACACTGCCATTTGCACCAAATTTATTTTTGAACACCCTTTTGTATCCAACAAGTTTTCATCCTTCAAGAAAAGGCACCAAATCCCAAGTATTATTCTTTTCCAAAGAAGCCATCTCCTTTTCCATGGCCTCCTTCCAGGAACCTGCATCTCTCATACCCATAGCCTCTTTCACAATTCTAGGCTCATTAGTATTAGAAATCAAAGAAAAAATACAACTGGAATCATAGAATGAATAACCAAACCTATCATGTTGTTGTTTTATCCGCGTGGACTTCCTCAAAGATTGAGGTTGAGGTTCTTCATCTTCTTTTGAACGTTCAGAGCTACTAAAGATCTCCTCATTATTAGGTCCAATAGATGTTTTTGGTTCAACTTTCTCAGGAGTGGAAGGAAGCTGAACCACATCCTCTTTCTTCTCTTCTTTCTCTGGCTACAAGACAACAGAAGAAGGATTAAGCTCTCTGAAGATCACACTTCTACTATACAAAACTCTCTCAGTTGCTAGATCCCAAAGCTTGTACCATTTCACACTGATGCCATAACTGATGAAGATACACTTCACAACCTTGTTCTCCAATTTAGACCTCTTCTCCTTAGGCACATGTGCATATGCCTCACAATCAAATACTCGAATGTGTCTCAATGAAGGATTTTTACAACACCACACATCCATAGATGTCTTATTAATGAGCACTAATGTAGGAGATCTGTTAACCAAGTAACAAGTAGTAGCAACAGCTTCAGCCCAGAACTTATGTTCAAGGCCAGCTCCACTTAGCATACTCCTTTCCCTCTCCATCAATGTTCTATTCATCCTCTCTGTAACTCCATTTTGTTGAGGGGTATACAAAGTTATCTTGTGCCTCCCAATCCCTTGTTCTTTACAAAACTTGTTGAAATCTGTTGAATAAAACTCACCACCATTGTCAGTCCTCAAACACTTAATCTTTCTATCCTTCTGATTCTCTACAAGATCTCTAAACTCTTTGAATCTACTAAAGACTTCATATTTTCTTATAAGTAAATACACCCATGTCCTTCGACTATAATCATCAATGAATGAAACAAATAAATAGATTTTGAAATCAAAGGAACATTTATAGGTCTAGACACATCAAAATGAATCAAGTCAAACACCTCAGAAGATTTGTGAGAACTAGAATAAAACTAAACATAGTTTTGTTTTCCATAAATGCAATGTTTGCAGAAATCAAACTCAAGGTTACAATCATTCATACCCTCAACAATATTTTTATTTTTCAAGGTCCTCAAACCCTTTTCACCAATGTGACCAAGCCTTTGGTGCCATAACATTGTCTTCTTAGCTAGAAGTTTCATCTCCATAGAATGACCACCCTTAGGTACCCAGAAAGCATGACCATCAAAAGTAGATGCAATAGTCCTCTTCGCTGTTGGTTCCAATGGTGAGGATGAAGACTCTGAATCTCTCTTCTTTGAAACAGAGGCACTATTGCACCGAATCGCACATGCATCAAGCCAAAACAAAGTGCCAACCTGAACAGCCTTAGCCAACACCATAGACCATTTAGTCATCTTGCATCCTCCATTTGAGAAAACAACCTACACACCCACATCATTCAACTTACTTACAAAAAGAAGGTTTTGTTCCAAACTAGGGATATGTAGAACACCATTGATTCCCTTCACTCATCTATCAGGGAATCAAATCAAGTCTCTTCCATGGACAACAATCTTCAGGTGAGAATCACCACCCAAGTACACCTTTCCACCATCGTATTCTTCATACTTTGAAAACCAACCTTGATGTGAGATCATGTGAAAAGATGCACCAGAGTCAATAAGCCACACATCCTTAGATGCATGCATTGGCAAGTTAGGGACAAATGCTTCTCCTTCATCCTAAGAGGACTTGTCAGAATTCAAATCATAATTCTTCTCTTTTTTCTTTTCTCCTCTTTGCACTCCTTGCAAAAGTGACCAAGTTTTCCGCAGTTCCAACATAGAGCCTTGGATTTTCTAGGAGACTTAGATCTCCCATGGGATTTGGATCTTCCTTTTTCTTCCTTCTTCTTATCCTTTTTATTTCCCTTCTCTTTAGATCTACCATGAACCGCAAGAGCCTTCTTAGCTAATTTGGAAGACTTTCTCTGCATCTCTTCAGACAACAATGAAGAAACCACTTCATCCATCTTGAAGGTGGTAGTGGTACTCCTAATGGCCATAACAAGGTGATCCCATGAATCTGGTAAGGAACACAGTAATGTCATACATCGATCCACCAATGGAGGTCAACTAGGCAACAAGCATATTGAATGTATTTAGGTGATTAGCGACAAATCCTCCATCTTCCATCCTTAGAGAATACAATTTCTTTCACATGAATAACTTGTTCACCAAGGATTTAGCCTGATAAACATCTTCAAGCTTCTTCCAAAGATATTTTGAAGTCTTCTCTTCATGGATATTTAGGAGCACTGAGTCAACCAGAAAGACTCTTATCAAACCCTTAGCCTTCTGATCCATCAGATCCCAGTCTTCTTGTTTCATGCCCAATAGCATGGATCTGGATACTGCAAGCCATAGATCTATATCACCAATAAGTCCTCCATCTTGAATTTCCACAACTCAAATTTGCCTCCATTAAACTTATCTATATCAAAACTTGTAATGTCCCCTTCTAGCAAGCCAAAATTTTCACAACCTTGCACGAATTTCAACTCACCAAAAGAGAACATTAGTACTCAATTCTTTCTCATAATAATTATATTATAATATTCATAAGAAATATCAAATTCATATTCTTATATCTCCCATCTAGGATTAGAATCTTATAATTATAATCAATATGCATTATATCATGTTCATCATAACTATCATTTCTATCTAATCTTTCCATTCATAAGGGATGATGAGTAGGATGTAATAGGTTGATTAGTCACCATGGGTCCAATATTCAACTCCTTCGACTCAAGGGTGAATAACTCATCAACTTGATCAAAGGCCTTAATAAACTCCTTGGGTTTTGCCCCAAGGCCCTCCTTGGCTTTTACCCCAAGGCCTATTATAATCCTTAGGTTTTACCCTAAGGCCCTATTAGAAAGAGACACTACAAGGCATGTCATGTGTTGTCATTGATGGTAACTAAGTCCATTCCAAACATCTGCAGTGTAGTATTAGATCATACTGGAAGTCAGTTCCAAGATTTGTCAAGTCTGTATAGATAGGAATAGAGTATATGGTAGAGTTTAGTATTTTGGTCAGCGGATCTCTCCAGTTAATCATTGTGTGTTGTGAATCTGAGGGAGTGTAGAGGAATGTCAGGACAATCTAAATCCAAGATTTCAGCCTCCAGTGACAAAGGGATTAAAAGTTATGAGCATATAATTATTGGGTCCTAATATGACAGAACAGTTCAGTGAAGAACAGGCTGACTTGTATTAGATCCTTGTGCGGATCTAGTAGAAGTGTTTTGGTGAGTTGCGTATGGGATATAATGTTAGTGGCGACATGTATGGTGACTTGCAAGTATTATTTCTAGTACACATCAATATTGGTGTATGGATTCTTCTGACAGAACAGAGTACTTGTATTGTTTGTTAAGTTCTTCATAAGGCCGACAGAAAGGTGATTGAATTTCTTGAGGTGGATATATATAGCCGATAGATTTGAGTGTACTGATATATGTTGGTGTGTGATGATGTAGTAGTGTAAACAAGGTAGATTAAATAGTGAAAAAGAAGAGATCTAAGGTCCGGATTATGGCAGAGCAGTAAACAGGGCAGAGTAAAGATGAAGTGTTTAAGATCAGTATACTGTGGTTAACCAAAACTGAATTCTTGCATTGGCAGATGATATTCATCAGTTTAAACAATCTGTAATCCTTTTGTAATTATTCTTGTAGGTAGTGAGCCTCTTTTGAGCAGTGAGCCCGAAGGCATGTGCCTTCCCCTTTTGTAATACTTTTAATAGAGTATAATCTTTGTGGGTTAACCCCCACCATGGTTTTTCTCTTAACCAGGTTTCCACATTAAAAATCTTGGTGTCAAGTATGTTATTTGTGTTTCTTCTCATGTGTTATTGATTCTTGCTTATATCATTAATCTGTTAAGAAGTGGTAAAGAAGAATTAACTGCAGCAAGTATTAAAGTTTTAAGACAACTGATTCACCCCCCTCTCAGTTGTCAGCCCTAATTCCAACAATTGGTATCAAAGCCAAGTTCCTTGAAAGAAGGCTAATAGCTTGAGGAAGATTTGGGAAGGCAATAAAATGGATGAATACAACCTCGAGGAACAACTTAGACTTACTTTAGAAGATCTTGATCAATCTAGAGTAGAAGTCAAAGAATTGTAAGAGAACCTTAAAGATGCTAAAGACTTCATTGAGACTCTAAAAGAAAAATAAGAAAAATTGAGCAAATCCAATGAAAAGAGGAAGGAGCAACTTCTTCAACTAGGAAATCATAATGAAGACAATAACAAGGATAAGGCCCTAAAAGAGAAGACAAAGGAATGTGAGAAGTTAGCTAAAGAAGTTGTCCTAAAACATGAGATGGAATTCGGGGTGATGAGGCTAACCAAGGAAATTGAAGAAAGGAAGAAGACTGAAGAAAAACTTCTCTAAAAGAAAGTACAGAAGAATGTTGCAGATTGGACAGAATTACTATCCATCTAGAGTTTGATCTACATGAAAGCAAAGACAATGAGGAAGAGCTTGAAATGCAAATTGTCATTCTCAAACATGACCTAGAAGTTGCAAATGAATACAAGGAGAAGTTCAAGATAAGCTAACTAAACTTGAAGTGTTTCTTGAGAGTCAGAAGAAGGCTGATGATAAGCATGGTCTTGGGTATGAGAAAGGTGAAAGCTCTGAATCCGGACAAAGAAGTTCTCAATCAAGGAATAGCAGAAATAGACCTAGAAGACCTCCGGTAAGACAGCCTAATGCAAAGGTATCCATCTTTCAATGGAAATTGTTTCAAGTGCAATAAATTTGGTCATAGAGCTACTCAATGCAGACGTAAAGTGAATCAAAATAGTCCATCCTTCTCCAATCAATGCTTCAATTGTAAGAGGTATGGTCATAGATCCAATGAATTCAAAAGTATGATAATGAATAACTCGATCAATAGAGGAAATGACAATCCTTTCAATGGCAAATGCTTTGCATGCAATAGATTTGGACATATGGCTAATCAGTGCAGATCAAGAGGAAATCAATCAAATGGGCAAATAAATATTGTGTGCTTCAATTGTAACTAATCTGATCGTTTTGCAAGATTCTGTCGAAGCAAGAATAATGAAAGAAGAGGTCTGGTAAATAGAAAACTGGATGAGCAGAGACAAGACAAAGGCAAGGGCAAAATTGATGTGAATGAGACCCAGAATGAAATGAGAAAGACATGGTTCAAGAAAAGTGTTATGAACAATAGTAATGGGTCTACACTAGAATCCGGTGTTGACAGTTCCTCCAGGAATTGAATTAGGAGCTCTGGCTCAGGGGAAGAAGCATTAAAAATCAAATTCCCCCAGCTAGTGAGTAGGTGCTTGAATCTAGCATGATGAGAGAAAATAATTTGGACTATTACATATCATTTGAAAGGATTTACAGAAGAAAAGAATTGGATATAACGTTTTGCGAAGCAATTGAAGATCGACTGTATGTAGAAACAGTGTAACTAGATGTGTTAGGGCAGAGCATTTATTACAATGGCAAATTAGGTTTTGCAGAATATAAAATGGTTGTTCACTCTTCATTTGAATCACTTTGCATTGGAAGAGAGCAAGAAGAATAGCGTTTGAGTAGAGATTTCAAGGATTTGAAGTGCGACCGGTGAGTTTGCCCGTCAACCCTAATTTTGTGAAAAAGGTATTTATCTGTGAAGCTTTGAACCTGTAATCTTTTGCAATGGATACACCTTTGGTTGTTGATATTACTGAAAGGCCTCGACCTGAATTTAAAAAGCATCCACACAAATCAGTAGAAGTCGACCCATTAGGTGCATTTTCAAATGTTCTGTATGGTGTGCTGCATGTTGAAGATATTAGGGTCTATATTCATGCGAACATAGATGAATTTGGGGACTCAAGGTATGTAGATTTGTTTGAGCGTCATCTCAGGGATGAAATAATGACCTTAAACCCGAGTATAAGGCACTGCATGAAAAACATTTCATTCAGATTACAGGGTTTCCAACATTCGATGAAGATGAGTGGGTCCAGTATGTTTTAAGTCGAATGAATGATGAGTTTTTGTGGTTGTTGAAACCATTCAAATTACAAAGGATGCTATCAGGATTGTGACTGGGTTGAATTCAACTGATGGTTTACCCATGCTAAAATCTGTGAAGAACCAAACTGTAACTGATGCAACTGGTGCCAAATTCGACAAAAGGGCAATGACTACCAATGATATTATTGATCCAGATGTCAAGTTTGCATCAATGGTAATTGGCTACAAAATTTATCATTCCAACAGAGAGAACTCTGTCTCCAGAACGGCCATATATGCTGCATACAAAATGTTAAAGGAAAATGCAGATTATGACTTGTGTGAATTATTGTAGAACCAACTAATTGAGAACTTAAACAAAATCAAGAAAGATAAGAAAAACACCTTTAAATATGGTACATTGGTTCTATGTTTATTTTTCTACTTTATGAATGAGGTACCTAGAGTAAAAGGTGTACACTAGACTAATGATGAGTCAGTTACTATTCAAATCAGAGATCATCTATGCAGCATTGGTGACTATAAAGCACAGAAAACTGTAATCTGGGGATACTTCAAGAATTTTTAGAATATGATGTGTTAGCACTCATTTTGACCTGGGGTTGATTTTTTCATGATCAGGGGGTTTCTTCATTTGAAGCCTTTATCTTCTTGCCCATTTTTTCTAAGTGTTGGACCTCCTCAGCATTTTTCAGCTGCAGCATCATATTTTCCTGAGGAGGAGGTCATCATCATCATCTTGTCTTCGATGATGGTCTGCATCATCATGTTCTCCGTCGACTGGTTTCTCAACGTCATCATCATATTTTATTATCGGGTGATGTTTGGATATCATCCTGATCCTGATGATGAGCTACAGTGCGCCCTAAGTTGCTTGCGGGGGTGATTTTTCAAGTATCCGGTGAGCTTCCAATTATCACCTTGCCCAAACATGATGATGATGTTGCCCTGATATTCTGAAGGGGTTATTCTTTGAGTTGTTCGACCTGACTTGTTTTTTCTTAAGGGTCGTCATCATCATCATCATATTTCCAGTTATCACCGTGCTGCTTGCGGGGGTCATCATATTTTCTGCCTTCATGATATCTCGCCGGGGTGATATTTTTATCATCGGGTGATCTTGGTTATGATCATCCTGATGATGTTGTTGAAGAGTTCTAAGTGCGACCCGATATTCACTGGGGTCATCATATTTTGAACGTCAGGATGATCTTAGTCAATATCATCCTGATGATGTTGTATCACTTCATGTTCGTTGTTTTGTCATCCTGATGATGCTGACGTCATTCTTATGACAGGGTGATATCTTTTTCTCTGCCTATCTGCATCATGATATTTCCGAAGGAGGAGGTGATATTTTCATATCACTCGGGTGTATGTTCCAGCGTCATGATGATGCTGATATCAAGGAGATATCCGCCTGCCGGCTTCGTGCATTATCTAGTGGGGGTGATCTTTTCAAGCATCATCATATTCATCTATCGCCCCGATCTTATAGTGGAGCTACAGTGCAACCTGATATTTGTGCATCAGGATGATATTTCCAAATATCCGGTTGTCTTCCGAATATCATCCTGATGTCAACATGATGATGACTTATCAAGGTCCGAGGGGGTCATATTTCTAACACAGATCATCTTGTGGAGATCCCCCGATATTTGCAAACATGATGATGACGTCATCCGGATATGAGGAGGTGCGCAGTAGGCAGATATGATGATGACGTCAGCAGGATATGATGATGATGTCATCAGGATGTTCATCGGCCAGACTTTTGGTATAAGCTCAGCAGGAGGATGTTCCTCTGATGGATCAGGTTGTGCGGATGAAGGCGATTATCATGCAGTTATATTGCAATATGATGCTGACGTCAGGGTGATATTTCAAGCAACAGGATATCATGCTGCTGGAGGATGATGATGATGATGAAGTCTTATACTAGTGTCGTCAGGAGCAAAAGCACCGACATCATATATGCTCATGACCTAGTATATAAAGTGTTAAAGAGGTCATCGCGGGGTGCATGTGGGATAATTGATATCCTGCATATTTTCAAATATCATGATGATGAATCTCGGTGGGAAATGGTTGCGATCGACTGTTAGATGTTTTTCCCAAGGCCGCGGGTTGGTGCGCCATTAATGGCGAAGGTTGCAGAGGTATGGGCGGATCTGGTACCCGATGGAAGGTGTACATCAACGGACAGTGGCGCAGGGCTCGAGATATCTTCCTGTCTCCTCCCCTACCTGCTGCATTCATGTTTGGGCGCCAATCTGGTAATGTGTTTGAGCGCCATTTTCATGATACTGTGTATCTGGCAGGATTTTTGGTCAACCATGTAATTAATTGCTATGGTACACTACCTGGCTGTTATAAGCAGGAAGTGTTACTCATTTGTGGTTGTTGAAAGTTGAAGATTTTTGGCTCTGTAATGCATAACAAGCTGATCTGGTTGCTCTGTACAGCTTACCTGTGAGTTTATGTATCTCTTGTTGTATGTTTTTGGCATGAACCCACTGATTTCATGATTAAACTTATATGAGAAATGCTATCTTAGCATGTGTTGTGTTAATTCTGTCTCCAGTATTGCATGTATTCTTCTTCTGAATCTGGATATTTGGGTAATGTTTAGATTCTAGAGCATAGAATTCCTATGTTGAATGTCTGATCTTTTAACTTCTGCTCAAGGGGTAGATTAAACTGTTTCCAGGTTGAACATTGGGAAGGGTATACTGCAGTAGGGATGCCATAAGTAGAGATAACTCAACACTCTGTATTGGGAGATATCTGTAAGGCAGATATCACATATATCCCCTTGAAATCCAGTTTTAGCTGTTCATGCTGATCATTCACAGGTGTATGTCTACTGACTCCAGGCCCTGGATAGGCACCAATCTTGCTTTGTGTCTGTGTTACAACCATGTCTAGCTTTGCATCCAAACTTAAACTCCAAATCAAAATCTAAAACAACCATTAGGACATTAGAGTTAGTTTTAGGAACCTCAGTCCTCTGTCTACAACTGCAAATAGGCCCAAAGCTAGCCCCTTTGCTCTTATCTTTCAGTTTTGGTCTACTTACAGGAGGACTTATCTGCTTTCTGTCAGCATCCCAGCCTTGTATGCATATCCTCATGGATGTTGAGTAGGGAATACCCCCCTAGGTCTTGCAGAGCCTGAAGAAGAAGAGGAGATAAAATATAGAGTCTATCTCCTATACTGTTGGCCCCTGGCCTAGAGATCCTGTTGATCATTGATGGCTACCTTGTAGGGAAATCTGGGAATAAGCATCCAGTCTGGGAAAAAACCAACAGAAATTGGTGACTCTGCTGGGGAACCTTGTGAAAGAACCCTGGTTTTCAGAAGAAAACAGTTCCTAGTAATAGGTGGCGACTCCGAAGTAATCTCCCAACCGGTCAAAGTAAAATTTATATGCAGGGGAGAAGATCCCAACAAAATCCTTTATTTGAAGAGTTACCATTAACAAAAAGAATGATGTACAGAAGAAAGGGAACTGTCTCAGTTAGTCATGAGAGCTCCCCCAGAAAAGGTGATGATATACAAGATAACCCTAGGCCATCAGGACAGCATGCGCCTTATTTTTCAAATGAAGAAGCTGATATTCAAGGTGCATATGAGAGGCAACAGGGTGGTAGCATGAGAATGAGGTCAGAGGTGTTCCAAGAATGCCCTTTTCTAGACCCAAGTGAAAGGTTTGAAGAGGCAGAGTCTCTGAGGGATGATGAAGATGATGACCAAAATGGTATGAGACCATCTACCTCCAGACCTAAGGATGAACAATTGGCTGAAGAAATCAGAAGTCTAAGAGCAGAACTAGAATATCTACAAGCCATGAAAATCAGAGATGATATGAAGCAGAAAGTGCAAGCCTTAAGAACTGCCCAAAATGATTCAGTTCCTACCCTAGAGAATGCAAATGTGCAAAGACATCAGCAAAGATATGAAGTGCAACATCAGCATCATGATGAGAGACAAAATGTGAATGATGCTAGGATACCACTGAACAATGCAGGAAACCAAAATGCAAACAGAAATGTTAATGTTAATCAGCTAAACAGATAGCCCATGCAGTTGGATAGATTCAGGCAGCTGGTGTTTGATGGTATTCCTGGGTATCCTAACCCCATTGATAAGCATCTGAGGCTGCAAGTGCCTAAATTTTCAGGAAACAAGACAGTGTCAGGAGAAGATCATCTAAAGGCCTTTCAAAATGTCATGGATAACTTTGAGGTTGAGCATGAGGACGTTTTCATGAAGTCATTCATGCAATCCTTAGTAGATGAGGCAAGAGAATGGTACAGGAATCTGCCTAACCGGAGTATTTCATCATGGGATGATTTTAAAAGGATGTTCAAGGAGCAATATGGTGATAAAACTGACCCTAGCTTTTTTGTAAATGAGTTCACCAGTATCACCAAAGGGTCAAATGAGCAGGTTGCAGACTTTAATGCAAGATTTACTAAAGTGTTGAACAAATTGCCACATCACATGAGGCCAAATGAACCAATGTGCATAATTTTGTATATCAATGCCTTTGATGCAAAGACTGCATATGGACTAAGAGATAAAGGTCCTGCCACTCTCAGGGATGCTTTCAGAATTGCAGTAAATATTGAAAACAATAGGAAAGCATCAGGCAAGACAAATAGAAGGGATGATGTAAAAATTCTGCAGAATCCAAACAAGCCTCAGAACACTCAAGGTAGTACATCTGCTCCTGAAGATAAGATAGACAAATTGGCAAATGTTGTTAAGGACCTAAGCTATAGATTAGCTAGAAGTGAAAAAGGGATGGGTCCTGATAGGCAAGTCTATCAAAGGCAGGAAAAGAGGCCATCATTACATGATATGCCTTATAACACCAATTGGCATGATGGTAAGCCTGTATTCCCACGTAACAACACAAATCAGAGGGCTCAACATGTCAAAGAAACTCCTGATCCTCTGAAAAAAGCTATAAATATTGCTGATGATGCTCCGTGGTGTATAATTTGTCAGATGCCGCATTCACAGTCACAGTGTATGATTGCTCAATCCTTGTATGATAATGCTACATCTTGTAATGAATGCAATGAGCCACATCATGTGCAGGATGATGATGTTAATATGATGTCCATAGGCAATGGATACACTCTTTATGATGCTGATGACAATACAGATCATCAAGTTCAGGCCTGCCAACAGTCCCCATATGATGAAGATAATGAAGATAACTATGTGTATGCTCAGAACTCACACAATTTTCTGAGTAACCTACAACGACCTTCTGATGAGGAAATTAGAGCCTTCACAGCTGCAGCAGTTGCTCAAGTTAAAAGCAACTACAATCTCAGAGGTAAAAATCAAGTAGGTAGCCCACATCAGCCAGAAGATATTTCTGCAGGTCAGCTGGTGCATGGTCATAAAGGAACTGAACCACAAAAAAGGCAGTGGGTAAATAACAAACAGAACTTTAGACACAGAACAGGTCATGAATCTCAAGGACCAGAAATCAAAAACCCTCAGGCTGAAGATCAAAGTAAAGGTTCCCAAGACAAGAATGATGATCAGGGAACTATGAAAATGAAAGCTAAATCAGCTCAGGATAAAAACAAGATTGTGGAGCAAGCTACAACTGTTGTACAAAACTATGCTCCATTTGATATAGCTCAGATCCTCTCTCAGGTAAAAGTCTCTGTTCCACTTATGGAACTCATGAAAGTGGAAGAGATCAAGAATAGGACAATATCCCTAATCTTAGGGGTACCTTTTCAAGCTAAACAAAATGATCAGACCCAGGGTGAGAAACATATCATGTGTAATGAAGAAGATGAGACTCCTGAAGTCTATTTGGGAGTGACTATGACAAAGTGTCCTTCACAAGTGGAACCATTTTATGTTTCCCTGGTTATAAATGGAAAAATAATTAGAAATTGTATGCTTGACTCTGGAGCATCTACAAATGTCATGCCTTTGGCCATCATGCAACAAACTGGATTAAAAATTGACAAGGCATGTGGAAAATGTTATGCTATGGATGCCAGAGAGGTACCAGTTATTGGAATCATGAAGGATGTAGATTTCAAACTGGCAGCATTTCCTGAAAAAAGATATAAAATGAATATAACGGTGGTTGACATCAAGCCACAATATGGTATGTTGTTGTCAAGGAGATGGGCAGCACTAATTGGTGGAAGTATGTAGCTGGACCTGTCATATGCCATGATTCCAATGAATGGCAGGGATGTCAAGCTAATCAGAGAGCAAAGATCATCAGAGACAGTGGAAGACCAAGAAGCAGAGGAACAAGTATGCTTTGTAGACACTGACTGTGATAACTTCAAGGTTGTCTCAGATGATACAGAAGATAAAAAGAAAAATGTCTGCATTGAAGAGCTGGATCAGCAGGGCTTATGGACCATGTTTTTTGATGGAGCTTGTGCAAAAGAAGGCTCTGGAGCTGGAGTTGTTTTCCTGTCTCCAACTGGTAAGCTCCTCAAATTCTCTTTTTTGCTGAGGTTTGATTGCACAAACAATATTGTAGAATATGAGGCTTTACTCTTAGGCCTAAATATTGCTCTCAAACATGGAATTAAGATGTTAAGAGTATTTGGAGATTCTGAGCTGATTGTATCCCAAATCAGAAATAAGTATGCTGCAAAAAATAAAAGATTGAAACAATACAAGCATGCTGTTTGGGATACCATTGAATTATTTGATGCATTTTCAATAGGCTGGGTAGAGAGGTCAAAAAATGTTATGGCTGATTTCTTAGCCAATGTTGCAATAAGGCCAGATGACATCACTCTGTCAAGTGTTACAAATGTAGAAATTAAAATTAGGCCTGCAGTACCAGAAAATATATGCAGTTGGCAAGTGTTTAATGATGATAGGGATTTGCTGAAATTTTTGCACTGCATAGATGAATATGAGAATCAACAAATTGATTTCCAAGCTTTTGTAGAGACTGTAGATGGAAAAGAAACTCTTGTGGGAAAAGAGATAATTCAATTGAAGACTAATAAAATCCCTAGAGGGTTGGTAGCTTTGGAAAGAGCTTTTGACAGTAGAGATAAAATGGTCACAAGGACATCTCCCACAAATAAGGAAGATTTAGAGGAGATAAATTTGGGGACATCTTAGGCCCCTCAGAAGGTATACATTGGTAAACAGCTCAAACCACACATTAGAAGTATGCTGATTGCATTACTGAAAAAGTATAAACATGTTTTTGCTTGGTCATATGAGGACCTAAAAGCTTATAGGGAAGATTTATTCCAGCATGAGATCCCATTGAAGCCTGGAGCTAAGCCATTTAGACAAAAGCAAAGACCTATTAATCCTACCTTAGCTCCCAAGATGCAAGAAGAACTCAAAAGGCTCAGGGAAGCTGGAATAATTGTGCCAATCAAACATTCAACTTGGGTGTCTAACCTTGTCCCAGTCAGAAAAAAGAATGGTGATATTAGGCTTTGTGTTGATTTCAGGAACTTGAATGTATCCTCTTTGAAGGATAACTATCCACTGCCTAATATGGAAGCTATGTTGCAGAGAGTGACTGGTTGTGAACTCCTATCCATGATGGATGGATTTTCAGGATATAATCAGGTGAAGGTAAAGGAATCAGAACAGTATAAAACCGCCTTTACCACTCCATGGGGAACTTATGTGTATGTTAGAATGCCATTTGGACTAACAAATGCAGGTGCTACATTTCAAAGAGCAATGGATGTTGCTTTTGCAGGGTTGATTGATTCAATCCTGGCTGTATATCAGGATGACTTGACTGCTTACTCAAAGAAAGAAGAGCAGCATTGTTTGCATCTGGAGCAGATTTTCATAAGAGCACTAGAATATGGTATTTCTTTAAATCCAAAGAAGTGTGCCTTTGGGGTAGTTGAAGGAAAGCTTCTGGGACATATTGTTTCCAAGGATGGAGTCAGGATAGATCTAGAGAGAGTGGCTGCTATTGATAGGATTCAAATGCCAAAAACTGTGAAAGGAGTTCAGTCCTTCTTTGGATAGATAAATTTTGTTAGGAGATTTGTTCCCAACTTTGCAGAAACCACAAGGAACATTTCCAAGATGATGAAGAAGGATGCAACTGTCAATTGGGAAAGGGAAGCAATAGAATCATTTCAGAATATCAAAGAGGCAATCAAGATGGCCCCTATTCTTAAATCTCCTAATTTTTCTAGGCCATTCCAAGTATTTTCATTTGCTTCCTTTCATACTATTGCTGCATGTTTGTTACAAAAAAACGAAGATGGTTTTGAACAGCCCATCGCTTTCTTCAGTATGTCCTTGCAGGCCTCTGAGTTTAAGTATGATATTATGGAAAAACAGGCATATGCACTAGTCAGAGCCATCAAAAGTTTCAGACCATACTTGGTAGGATCATATATAATTGCATATGTACCTCATGCAGCAGTCAAAGACATTCACTCAGCAGGAGGTGACTGGAAGAAGGTGCAGATGGATAAACAAACTGCAGGAGTTCAACATAGACATACAAGTTACTAAGTTGATAAGAGGACAAGGATTAGCCAAGATGATGGCACAGTCAAACTTGGAAGCATGCCAAGTTAATGCAGTCCAAGATGAGAGTGTAAATGTATCAGGATCTGAATGGTACAAGGATATTATCTATTACTTGCAAAATCTGAATTGTCCTTCCCATTTCAGTGACAATCAAAAGAGGACTTTAAAGTTACATGCAATCAGGTATGTTATTGTTCAAGGTGAGCTATACTGGAAAAACCCTGATGGTGTGCTGCTGAGATGTGTGGATGAGGATATGGCTAACAATGTTTTGATTGACATGCATAAAGGATTGTGTGGTGGACATTATACTGCCCAAACAACAGCTCATAAAATTCTTAGGGCAGGATATTGGTGGCCCACTCTCTTTTCAGATGCACAAAGGTTAGTGAGAAAGTGTGACCCTTGCCAAAGATTTTTAGGAAAGCTGAAATATGATGGTGCTTTACCCCTCAGAACTGTGCCTGTGGATGCTCCATTCCAGCAATGGGGAATTGACTTCATAGGGGAAATTGCAGACAAATCAAGTGGGGGACACAGTTGGATTTTGGTGGCAACTGATTACTTTACCAAATGGATTGAGGCCATTCCAACTAAGAGAGCTACAAGTAAGGTGGTGACAGATTTCATACTAGAAAACATCATCATCAGGTTTGGAGTACCATTTAAGATAATCACTGATAATGCTATGTGCTTCAGATCAGGTGAATTTGTTGATTTTTGCAACAGGTATGGGATAAATCTGTCATATACATCACCATATCACCCACAAGGAAATGGTCAAGCAGAATCAAGCAATAAAAGCATCATGAAAATTATCAAGAGGATACTGGACAAGAACAAGAGAGCTTGGGACTCAAAGTTGAACTTAGCAGTATGGGTTGACAGAGTGACAGTGAAAAGGGCTATTGGGAAGTCACCTTTTGAGCTAGTATATGGTGCATCAGCTAGACTGCCCATAAACAATCTCCTACCAGTTTATAGATTCATTCAGGAAAATGATGAGGAGATTGAAGATTCCATGACAGAAAGAGTGAATCAGCTGGTTGCATTGGATGAAGACAGAAGGAAAGCCCACCAGATCAATCTCAAAAGACAACAAGATGTGAAATATCAGTTTGACAGGAGAACTACAAAAAGGAAGTTTCAAGTCAATGATCTGGTGCTCATTTGGAATGCTAAAGGTCAGGAAAAGGGTAAACATGGTAAATTTCAACCCTTATGGATGGGCCCATATCAGGTTTGCAATACTCATGGGGAGGATTCTTATTTCCTCCAGGCCCTAGATGGTGAAATTCTGGAATTGCCTGTGCATGGCCAACTCCTTAAGTTCTATTTTGCATAAATGACTGGTTGCTGTGCACATTTGTAAAAATATGTATGTAGTGTAAATGCCTTGTACAGCTCGCGTTTTTTGGCTTTTTGTCTGGTCTGCCCGGAGATCTGGTTCTCGCTGCAGGTTTTCACCTGCACGTCCCCATTCAGAGCCACTGTTAGCACTCATTTTGACCTGGGGTTGATTTTTTCATGATCAGGGGGTTTCTTCATTTGAAACCTTTATCTTCTTGCCCATTTTTTCTAAGTGTTGGACCTCCTCAGCATTTTTCAGCTGCAGCATCATATTTTCCTGAGGAGGAGGTCATCATCATCATCTTGTCTTCGATGATGGTCTGCATCATCATGTTCTCCGTCGACTGGTTTCTCAACGTCATCATCATATTTTATTATCAGGTGATGTTTGGATATCATCCTGATCCTGCTGATGAGCTACAGTGCGCCCTAAGTTGCTTGCGGGGGTGATTTTTCAAGTATCCGTTGATCTTCCAATTATCACCTTGCCCAAACATGATGATGATGTTGCCCCGATATTCTGAAGGGGTTATTCTTTGAGTTGTTCGACCTGACTTGTTTTTTCTTAAGGGTCGTCGTCATCATCATCATATTTCCAGTTATCACCGTGCTGCTTGCGGGGGTCATCATATTTTCTGCCTTCATGATATCTCGCCGGGGTGATATTTTTATCATCGGGTGATCTTGGTTATCATCATCCTGATGATGTTGTTGAAGAGTTCTAAGTGCGACCCGATATTCACTGGGGTCATCGTATTTTGAACGTCAGGATGATCTTAGTCAATATCATCCTGATGATGTTGTATCACTTCATGTTCGTTGTTTTGTCATCCTGATGATGCTGACGTCATTCTTATGACAGGGTGATATCTTTTTCTCTGCCTATCTGCATCATGATATTTCCGAAGGAGGAGGTGATATTTTCATATCACTCAGGTGTATGTTTGTTCCAGCGTCATGATGATGCTGATATCAAGGAGATATCCGCCTGCCGGCTTCATGCATTATCTAGTGGGGGTGATCTTTTCAAGCATCATCATATTCATCTATCGCCCCGATCTTATAGTGGAGCTACAGTGCAACCTGATATTTGTGCATCAGGATGATATTTCCAAATATCCGGTTGTCTTCCGAATATCATCTTGATGTCAACATGATGATGACGTTATCAAGGTCCGGGGGGGTCATATTTCTAACACAGATCATCTTGTGGAGATCCCCCGATATTTGCAAACATGATGATGACGTCATCCGGATATGAGGAGGTGCGCAGTAGGCAGATATGATGATGACGTCAGCAGGATATGATGATGATGTCATCAGGATGTTCATCGGCCAGACTTTTGGTATAAGGTCAGCAGGAGGATGTTCCTCCGATGGATTAGGTTGTGCGGATGAAGGCGATTATCATGCAGTTATATTGCAATATGATGCTGACGTCAGGGTGATATTTCAAGCAACAGGATATCATGCTGCTGGAGGATGATGATGATGATGAAGTCTTATACTAGTGTCGTCAGGAGCAAAAGCACCGACATCATATATGCTCATGACCTAGTATATAAAGTGTTAAAGAGGTCATCGCGGGGTGCATGTGGGATAATTGATATCCTGCATATTTTCAAATATCATGATGATGAATCTCGGTGGGAAATGGTTGCGATCGACTGTTAGATGTTTTTCCCAAGGCCGCGGGTTGGTGCGCCATTAATGGCGAAGGTTGCAGAGGTATGGGCAGATCTGGTACCCGATGGAAGGTGTACATCAACGGACAGTGGCGCAGGGCTCGAGATATCTTCCTGTCTCCTCCCCTACCTGCTGCATTCATGTTTGGGCGCCAATCTGGTAATGTGTTTGAGCGCCATTTTCATGATACTGTGTATCTGGCGGTATTTTTGGTCAACCATGTAATTAATTGCTATGGTACACTACCTGGCTGTTATAAGCAGGAAGTGTTACTCATTTGTGGTTGTTGAAAGTTAAAGATTTTTGGCTCTGTAATGCATAACAAGCTGATCTGGTTGCTCTGTACAGCTTACCTGTGAGTTTATGTATCTCTTGTTGTATGTTTTTGGCATGAACCCACTGATTTCATGATTAAACTTATATGAGAAATGCTATCTTAGCATGTGTTGTGTTAATTCTATCTCCAGTATTGCATGTATTCTTCTTCTGAATCTGGATATTTGGGTAATGTTTAGATTCTAGAGCATAGAATTCCTATGTTGAATGTCTGATCTTTTAACTTCTTCTCAAGGGGTAGATTAAACTGTTTCCAGGTTGAACATTGGGAAGGGTATACTGCAGTAGGGATGCCATAAGTAGAGATAACTCAACACTCTGTATTGGGAGATATCTGTAAGGCAGATATCACATATATCCCCTTGAAATCCAGTTTTAGCTGTTCATGCTGATCATTCACAGGTGTATGTCTACTGACTCCAGGCCCTGGATAGGCACCAATCTTGCTTTGTGTCTGTGTTACAACCATGTCTAGCTTTGCATCCAAACTTAAACTCCAAATCAAAATCTAAAACAACCATTAGGACATTAGAGTTAGTTTTAGGAACCTCAGTCCTCTGTCTACAACTGCAAATAGGCCCAAAGCTAGCCCCTTTGCTCTTATCTTTCAGTTTTGGTCTACTTACAGGAGGACTTATCTGCTTTCTGTCAGCATCCCAGCCTTGTATGCATATCCTCATGGATGTTGAGTAGGGAATACCCCCCTAGGTCTTGCAGAGCCTGAAGAAGAAGAGGAGATAAAATATAGAGTCTATCTCCTATACTGTTGGCCCCTAGCCCAGAGATCCTGTTGATCATTGATGGCTACCTTGTAGGGAAATCTGGGAATAAACATCCAGTCTGGGAAAAAACCAACATGATGCATTCTAGAGAAAGAATCCCTAAATCAGTTGTTGAGAAGTAAAGAATGAAATATGTTTTATGGTGGACACTGATTAGTGCTTAATGGAAGCAATAGAACCCAAAATTGTTTGGATCATGCCCATGGGGTATGAGGTAGATGGAAAAATCTTGAATATGTATGCTCAACATCTTTTGAGCAAGCCAAAAGACACAACGGTTGAAAGATTTGGGACATATGAGGTGCTAAGTGCAAAACTACATGTTGAGCTTAGAAAACCTGAAACCAAAAGGAAAGTAAGAAAAGAAGTTGAGCAGTTAGCTGAGAATTTAGGCCTCACAAAGGAAGCTACGAGGCAATTCAAGGAAAGAACTGAAAAGGCAGAGAAGAAGAAGTAGGATAAGAAACAAGGAAGTGTTCTGATAGAATCCTCCTCCACATCAAGAACTACTAGAAGCTCTGTTGCTACCCCTATTTTCCCAAAACCTACAAATCCTGAGAAACTAGAAGAAAAGTCATCCAAAAAAGAAGGGAAAAGAGTAAAAACTAAGGCCACCCGGACATATAAAAGCATGGAAAATGATGAAGAAGAAACTGATTCTGATATTGAGATCAAGGAGTTGAAGACCTCAGGTACAAATACAACCAAGGTAACTAAAGAAAACCCCTCCGAAAGCAAAAGGGAAAGCAAGAGGCAAAAGACTAAAATATTTGTTGAAAAGCCTACTCTCTCTGTGGATGACATCATCAAATCAATCACTGTAGATGTGAATTTAAGGCCAATGACTGAATTCTTTGATTATTACAGTGATGCTGATAAGAGGGTCCTAGAGGAAGCCACTGTCAAATATCTGAACATCTACAATAAGGCTTTGATTGAAATAACTTCTAAAATTCCAAGAAGTCTTGCAGATATTTTGGAGTTAAGAAAAGAAAATGCTAAAGGTAAAGACATTGAGATTAGGGAGTAGGTGTTGATAAATCTGTGCCCTCATATTACTCTAGATCAGATGAACATGATATTCAGGGAAGTGAAGGATGACTTCAGGAGCAAGAAGAGAATGAATAAACTCATGCTTGGTGAAAAAGATGAGATAGCCAAAGATACTCAAGATATTCTCCTAAATGCATTGAAAAGACACAATCTTCCTATTGTTGAAGAAGAGACTAATGATGGAATTAACTCCTCAATTCTAGATTTTGAATAATTGAAGATCAATGAGTAGCAAAACTATGTGGAGACACTAAGCCCTGCTCAAGATGACTCTAAGAAGAACGAGGATCAGAAATTCAAAAGAGGCTAAAGACAAAAAGGATACTCAGGATCAAACAGATGGAGTTAACATAGAAGTAAACATGGAAACAAAAATTCCCACTGAAGTTGACTCACAGCAAAAGGAAGAAGAAGTCATGGGTAAGGAAGATAAAGCAGAAGAAGATGGTGCAAATGTTGATGCACCCAAATAAAATAGTCCTGATATTGACATTGAGAAAACTCAAGGAAAGGAAGGTGGTCCAGAAATTGTGGCAAGAGACACTGCAGATGCAGTGAAGAGTTTCCTAAGTTAAGAAATGCCAAAGTTTGATGAACCAGAACTAATTCAAGGACCAATCAACCTGGATACTCTCTCTCCTGTCCAAATGATGAAGATAACATCTTTCACACAAGCCAAGGCAAGAGAAAAGATATTGAAATCTCACATAGAGGACAGTGAGCTATTAGGCCTTGCATCTGGTATATTGGAGAAGATAATGCCAAATTTCTAGAAGAATCCATCTAATTCTCCCTCTGAAATTTTGAAGAGCCTTGTAAATTCTGTAAGTACACACTTTGAGTCCTTTGAGAAGTCTATAGAGATTAAAATCTGGAATGAATTTTTGGATAAGAGATTTAGTGAGCTAAAGTGCCTAATAGGGAATGATAGAAAAGTACTTTATATTAGTATAAAGAGTATTCAAAATGCTCTTAATGACGGAGGTGATGTATACAAATTTTGTCTATCTTGGTCTAAAGTTATTGAGGATATTGAGAAGAAGATAAAGGAGCGTGAACAAAGATTGATGAATCTATCTCAAAATTTTGATCCTCTAACGGTTTCTCCGGTAAGTCAAGAGTGTCAAGCAATCAGCTTGACTAATGAAATAAAGAAACTTGTTAAAGAAAAGAGCAATATTGTGGAGAGAATGTGTGAGATCTGGGGATTGATTGCCCTCAAGTTAGAAACAATATTTACTTCTTTATCAGAAGCTCAAGTTACAGTCCGGACAGGTGATCCTTCAGATCTGAAGAAAGCAGAAACATAGGCATTCCTACTAAGTGGACACATATCAATTTTGGATAGCATGAAAAGAAGTTGGGCCTCTGAACTTGTGCAGTTAAAAAATAGTTTTGCAGATATTCTCAAGTTCATGTAAATATAATACATGAATAAGTTGTACATATGCAGCCTTGTATACAGATTTCTTGTGTAAATTTTGGTTTACAGATCCCACCCTTTGCCATTGATGTCAAAGGGAGAGTGAGGGACAATGAAAAATGAAATAAAATGAAGAATCTATCGAAGGGGGAGTAATGGAAGAATATATAAGTGTACACAGTAGCGGGAGTCAGTCATGACACTTAGTCATTTTTCACTAAGTGTTGCCATCAATGCCAAAGGGGGGGATTGTTGGCAAGAGACACTTCAAGGCATGTCATGTGTTGTCATTGATGGCAACTAAGTCCATTCCACACATCTACAATGTAGTATCAGATCATATCGGAAGTCAGTTCCAAAATTTGTCAAGTTCATATAGACAGGAACAGGGCATATGGCAGAGTTTAGTATTTTGGTCAGCGGATATCTCTAGTTAATCATTGTGTGTTATGAATCTGAGGGAGTGTAGAGGATTGCCAGGAAAATCTAAATCCAAGATTTTAGCCTTTGGTGACAAAGGGATTAAAAATTATGAGCATCTGAGTACTGAGTCCTAATATGACATAACAGTTCAGTGAAGAACAGGTCGACTTGTGTTAGATCCTTGTGCAGATCTAGAAGTGTTTTGGTGATTTGCATATGGGATATAATGTTAGTGGACAACATGTATGGTGACCTACAAGTGTTATTTCTGGTACGCATCAATATTGGTGTATGGATTCAGCCGACAAAACAAAGTACTTATATTGTTTGTTAAGTTCTTCATAAGGCCGACAGAAAGGTGATTAAATTTCTTGAGGTAGAAATATAAAGCTGATGGATTTGAGTGTATTGATATATGTTGGTGTGTGATGATGTAGTAGTGCGAAAAAGGCAGATTAAAGAGTAAAAAAGAAGAGATCTAAGGTCTGGATTATGGAAGAGCAGTAAACAAGGCAGAGTAAAGATGAAGTGTGTAAGATCAGTATTATGTGCTTAACTGGAATAGAATTCTTGCATTGGTAGATGCTATTCATCAATTCAAACAATTTGTAATCCTTTTGTAATCATTCTTGTAGGCAATGAGCCTCTTTTGAGTAGTGATCTCTGGGTAGCGAGCCCAAAGGCATGTGCCTTCCACTTTTGTAATACTTTTAACAAAGTATAATATTTGTGGGTTAACCCCCACCGTGGTTTTTCCCTTAACTAGGTTTCCACGTTAAAAATCTTGGTGTCAAGTATGTTATTTGTGTTTCTACTCATGTGTTATTGATTCTTTCTTATATCATTAATCTATTAAGAAGTGGTAAAGAAGAATTAACTGCAACAAGTATTAAGTTTTAAGACAATTGATTCACCCCCCCCTCAGTTGTCAGCATTAATTCCAATAGGCCCTCCTTGGCTTTTACACCAAGGCTTATTATAATCCTTAGGTTTTACCCTAAGGCCCTCCTTGGCTTTTACCCCAAAGCCTATTATACTCCTTGGATTTTATCCCAAGGCCCTCCTTAGGTTTTACCCTAAGGCCTTATTATACTCCTTGGGTTTTATCCCAAGGCCCCCCTTAGGTTTTACCCTAAGGCCATAATCCACTTGTCGTGAGATAAGGGCCATTTCAAATACCCATGGTTGGCCAACTTCCATCCTACCTATCAATCTTATGACTTAGTAACTATTATTGCCATCTCGTGATCCCTTGGATCATGAGATAGTATAATAATTATACTATCTTTAAGCAAGTGCTTGCTTTATTTCATATCCTTTAACTATTATAATTGTTAGTGCTTCATGTCAGCTAATTATTCCTTTATGAACATAGGTAAGCTTATCCTTAGATTGATTTTTCCATACATATGCCTTAAATTTTCATAATGATCAACTCAATATAAAACAATTATTCATTTCCTGATAAACATGTCTATTGCATAGTAAGAATCGAAACAGATATAGCATCCCAAGTTAGTTAGTTGCTGTAACCCAATCTTCTTATTATATCTGATTTATGCAAATAAATGTATGATGGGTGCCTCATCCTCTATATGCCTTCACTGCTATTACCTTTGGCTGATATGTGCCTTTAAAGTAGATATTATTATAAGATAGTGAGTTTCGTTGTTATATTGTTCTTATATCTTATTCAATATGATAGTCTTGTTAGACAAGGATACAATGTTCGATGTGAACAGATATAACTTTTTCCTTCTATTGTCCATGGGTATAAAGGCATGTGGATAGTTGATATGATATCTAATGCTTTGAAGATCTTATTCGTTGTCTAATATGCAACTGTAATGGTTCACTCTGAATATATGATGTGTTCTTCCCTGATGTCCGATGATATGAATATCTTGTGTTACGTTTAATATGTAGATGATATTGTTCCCTAATCGATGCCCTCTTTTAAGACCCCCCACCCATCTTTATAACCTTACATTCCTTGAATGATCACATCTTCTCTATACGGATGTCTCCCTCCAATTGCCTGATTAGCGCTATTCATTATTAACACATCCTTAACCAATCATAATTATGTCTTTATTATCTTGTCTTGCCTTGGTGCACTAAGTCATATCTTAGTCGATCATTGACATAATTATCAATTCTTATTTACTATTGTATTTCTTCTTGATCATCGAAAGACATGAAGGATCGCTCTCACTTTTAGATTGTCTTCATCATCCTTAAATAATCTCATTTTTGTCTTTATACTCTTTATCTTATCTTAGTTTGCTAAACAAGATCTTAATCAACCCCTTTGCTAGAATTAACAAGTCTTATTTATTATTTGTCTTCTTCTACTCTTGTAATGAAATAGGCTAACTCCTTTAATGTTTTTAGAGTATAGAATAATGGAGATGAATATTTCCAATCTTTAATTAAAAATCATCAAATCATGACAAGCCTCCCCTCTTGAGATTTCTTGTCCTCAAGCAATTCCTACTTCTTCTAAGATCAATTTTCTTTCCTTCTTTTACTTGAAGTTACTTCACTTTCTTCCTGAATTTCTTTGTTGGGTATGATTTATATATTGTGCGGTTGAGCTCTTTTCCCACATTTATGTCTGGCTTCCCATTTCTCATTACATCTAAAACACGTGTTTCCTTTTGTAGGGTCTTTACACTTTTGTCCAGGTTTCCATGCTTCTTTGCAATCAAAACAAAGGCCATTTTCTTTTAGTTCTTCACAGTCCTTGTAAGGACGATATGGTTTCTCATGTCTATTTTCATTCCTTCGGCATATATGTCCTGGCTTCCACAGTTCTCTGCACTTACGGCATGGATTCTTAGCAAAATCTCCTTTCTTATGGAGAGGTTTAGTGGATGGTTGGGAGGAGTGGGTTTTCTCTAAGTGCATGGCCATATCTATGGCATCATCAAGTGTTGCAGGTTTGAGAGCTTCTACTAAACCTCGTAGCTTCTTGTTCAATCCTTCAATAAACAAGTATGTGAACCTTTCATTTTCCACTCCAGATACTCGGATGGCTATCTTCTCAAACTCATTTATGTACTCATCCATAGTGCCTCTTTGCCTTAGTAGTGTTAACTCCCAGAAATCTTGTTGTGCATGGCGTCGATCAGATTTCTTGATAAATCTTTTGGAAAACTCTTCATAGGATGTGATGGATTCATGCCCTTGAATGTGTTTTCTGTGATGCCACCATTCGTAGGCCAATCCCTCCAAGTGTAGGATGGTGAATTGGAGTGCATCTTTCTCAGTCATAGGGTTAAGTTGAAAATAGTCATTTAATTTTTGTAAACATGCATGTGGAGTGATCTTATGGGTTCCATCAAAATGTGGGAGATTCACCTTGTTGGCTTTTTGCTTCAATTCCTTGTTGATGGTTCTTCATTTCCTTCTTGATTTGATATAGTCATTGAATGGCACTACCCTCCTCACTTCGGGTTCCAAGCTTGCGTATGCCCTTGCAATATCATTCGTGCTTATTGAATTTCAAGCGGGTTCTTCCATTCTTGATGTTTCCTCTTTGGGAAGAAAGGATGGTATAGGAATTCTTGGGTTTGATGAAGTATGGTTGTTTTCAAAGTTATTAGACCCTACTTCCCTTCCATCTATCGAATGGGTCTTAGGATGACCCATAGTGTTTCCCACTTTTTGGAGTGCTTGAAGAAACATTTGTGTTGCCTTTTCACTTTGCTCCATCGTGGCTTTAGTGATTCTTTCATTTTGGTCCATCATCGCTTTAGTGGTCATTTCCATGAATGCTCTTATATCATTGTTCATTTCCATGTTGTTGTTGTTGTTACTAGTTGTTTGTCTTGTATAATGTTGCATTAAATTTCTTCACAGGATGGCAGGTTGATGCTCTGATACCACTTGTAATGTCCCCTTCTAGCAAGCAAAAATTTTCACAACCTTGCAATAATTTCAACTCACCAAAAGAGAATATTAGTAGTCAATTCTTTCTCATAATAATTATATTATAATATTCATAAGAAATATCAAATTCATATTCTTATATTTCCCATCTAGGATTAGAACCTTATAATTATAATCAATATGCATTATATCATGTTCATCATAACTATCATTTCTATCTAATCTTTCCATTCATAAGGGATGATGAGTAGGATGTAATAGGCCGATTAGTCACCATGGGTCCAATATTCAACTCCTTCGACTCAAGGGTGAATAACTCATCAACTTGATCAAAGGCCTCAATAAACTCCTTGGGTTTTACCCTAAGGCCCTCCTTGGCTTTTACCCCAAGGCCTATCATAATCCTTAGGTTTTACCCTAAGGCCTTCCTTGGCTTTTACACCAAGGCCTGTTATAATCCTTAGGTTTTACCCTAAGGCCCTCCTTGGCTTTTACCCCAAGGCCTATTATACTCCTTGGATTTTATCCCAAGGATCTCCTTAGGTTTTACCCTAAGGCCTTAATATACTCCTTGGGTTTTATCCCAAGGCCCTCCTTAGGTTTTACTTTAAGGCCATAATCTACTTTTCATGAGACAAGGGCCATTTCAAATACCCATGGTTGGCCAACTTCCATCCTACCTATCAACCTTATGCCTTAGTAACAATTCTTGCTATCTCATGATCCCTTGGATCACAAGATAGTATAATAATTATACTATCTTTAAGCTAGTGCTTGCTTTATTTCATATCCTTTAACTATTATAATTGCTATTGCTTCATGTCAACTGATTATTCCTTTATGAACATAGATAAGCTTATCCTTAGACTACTTTTTCCATACATATTTCTTAAATTTTCATAATGATCAACTCAATATCAAACAATTATTCATTTCCTGATAAACATGTCTAATGCATAGTAAGAATCGAAATAGATATATCATACCTTTAGTTAGTTGTTGTAACCCAATCTTCTTATTATATCTGATTTACACAAATAAATGTATGATGGGTGCCTTGTCCTCTATATGCCTTCGTTGCTGTCACCTTTGGCTGATATGTGCCTTTAAAGAAGATATTATTATAAGATAGTGAGTTTTGATGTTATAATGTTCTTATATCTTATTCGATATGATAGTCTTATTAGATGAGGATACAATGTTTGATGTGAACAGATGATACAACTTTTTCCTTCTACTATCCCAGGATATAAAGGCGTGTGGATATTTGATATGATATCCAATGCTTTGAAGATCTTATTCGTTGTCTAATATGCAACTGTAATGGTTCGCTCTGAATATATGATGTGTTCTTCCCTGATGTTCGATGATATGAATATCTTGTGTTATGTTTAATATGCAGATGATATTGTTCCTTGAGTGATGCCCTCTTTTGAGACCCCAAACCCATCTTTATAACCTTTCGTTCCCTAAATGATCACGTCTTCTCTATAGGGATGTCTCCCTCCAATTGCCCGATCAACACTATTGATTATTAACACATCCTTAACCAATCATAATTATGTCTTTACTCTCTTGTCTTGCCTTGGTGGGCTAAGTCATATCTTAGTCAATCATTGATATAATTATCAATTCTTATTTACTATTGTATTTATTTTTTATCGCTAGAAGACATGAAAGATCACTCTCACTTCTAGATTGTCTTCATCATCCTTAAATAATCTCATTTTTGTCTTTATACTCTTTGTCATATCTTAGTTTGCTAAAAAAGATCTTAATTGACCCCTTTGCTAGAATTAACAAGTCTTATTTATTATTTGTCTTCTTCTACTCTTGTAATGAAATAGGCTAACGCCTTTAATGTTTTTAGCATAGAGAATAATGGAGACGAATATTTCCAATCTTTAATTAGAAATCATCGAATCATGACAGGCCTCCCTTCTCAAGATTTCTTGTCCTCAAGCAATTCCTATTTCTTCTGTTTCCTTCTTTTACTTGAAGTTACTTCACTTTCTTCCTGAATTTCTTTGTTGGGTATGATTTCTATATTGCACGTTTGAGCTCTTTTCCCACATTTATGTCTAGCTTCCCATTTCTCATTACATCTAAAACACATGTTTCCTTTTGTGAGGTCTTTACACTTGTGTCTGGGTTTCCATGCTTCTTTGCAATCAAAACAAAGGCCCTTTTCTTTTAGTTCTTCACAGTCCTTGTAAGGATGATATGGTTTCTCGTGTCCATTTTCATTCCTTAGGCATATATGTCCCGACTTCCATGGTTCTCTACACTTATGGCATGGATTCTTATCAAAATCTCCTTTCTTATAGAGAGGTTTAGTGGATGGTTGGGAGGAGTAGGTTTTCTCTAAGTGCATGGCCATATCTATGGCATCATCAAGTGTTGCAGGTTTGAGAGGTCCTACTAAACCTCATAGCTTCTTGTTCAATCCTTCAATAAACAAGTATGTGAGCCTTTCATTTTCCACTCCAAATACTCAGATGGCTATCTTCTCAAACTCTTTTATGTACTTATCCACGGTGCCTCTTTGCCTTAGTAGTGTTAACTCCCAGGAATCTTGTTGTGGATGGCGTCGATCAAATTTCTTGATAAATCTTTTGAAAAACTCTTCATAGGATGTGATGGATTCATGCCCTTTAGTGTGTTTTCTGTGATGCCACCATTCGTAGGCCAATCCCTCCATGTGTAGGATGGCAAATTGGAGTGCATCTTTCTCAATAATAGCTTTAAGTTGAAAATAAGCATTCAATTTTTGTAACCATGTATGCGGAGTGATCTTATGGGTTCAATAAAAATGTGGGAGATTCACCTTGTTGGCTTTTTGCTTCAATTCCTTATTGATGGGTCTTCTTTCCCTTCTTGCCAATTCATTCCTTCTTGAGTTTCTATAGTCATTGAATGACACTACCCTCCTCACTTCAGGTTCCAAGTTTGCGTATGCCCTTGCAATATCATCTGTTCTTATTGAATTTCAAGTGGGTTCTTCCATTCTTGATGTTTCCTCTTTGGGAAGAAAGGATGGTATAGGAATTCTTGGGTTTGATGAAGTATGGCTATTTTCAGAGTGATTAGATCCTACTTCCCTTCCATCTATTGAATGGGTCTTAGGATGATCCGTAGTGTTTCCCACTTTTTGGAGTGCCTCAAGAAACATTTGTGTTGCCTTTTCACTTTGCTCCATCATGGCTTTAGTGATTCTTTCATTTTGGTCCATCATCGCTTTAGTGGTCATTTCCATGAATGCTCTTATCCCATTGTTCATTTCCATGTTGTTGTTGTTGTTACTGGTTGTTTGTCTTGTATAATGTTTCATTACATTTCTTCACAGGATGGCAGGTCGATGCTCTGATACCACTTGTAATGTCCCCTTCTAGCAAGCCAAAATTTTCACAACCTTGCACAAATTTCAACTCACCAAAAGAGAAAATTAGTACTCAATTCTTTCTAATAATAATTATATTATAATATTCATAAGAAATATCAAATTCATATTCTTATATTTCCCATCTAGGATTAGAACCGTATAATTATAATCAATATGCATTATATCATGTTCATCATAATTATCATTTCTATATAATCTTTCCATTCATAAAGGATGATGAGTAGGATGTAATAGGTTGATTAGTCACCATGGGTCCAATATTCAACTCCTTTGACTCAAGGGTGAATGACTCATCAACTTGATCAAAGGCCTTAATAAACTCCTTGGGTATTACCCCAAGGCCTATTATAATCCTTAGGTTTTACCCTAAGGCCCTCCTTGGCTTTTACACCAAGGCCTATTATAATCCTTAGGTTTTACCCTGAGGCCCTCCTTGGCTTTTCCCCTAAGGCCCTCCTTGGCTTTTACCCCAAGGCCTATTATACTCCTTGGATTTTATCCCAAGGCCCTCCTTAGGTTTTACCCTAAGGCCTTAATATACTTCTTGGGTTTTATCCCAAGGCCCTCCTTAGGTTTTACCCTAAGCCCATAATCCACTTGTCGTGAGATACGGGCCATTTCAAATACCCATGGTTGGCCAACTTCCATCCTACCTATCAACCTTATGCATTAGTAACTATTCTTGCTATCTCGTGATCCCTTGGATCACGAGATAGTATAATAATTATACTATCTTTAAGCTAGTGCTTACTTTATTTCATATCCTTTAACTATTATAATTGCTATTGCTTCATGTTGCTAATTATTCCTTTATGAACATAGCTAAGCTTATCCTTAGATTTCTTTTTCCATACATATGTCTTAAATTTTCATAATGATCAACTCAATATCAAACAATTATTCATTTCCTAATAAACATGTCTAATGCATAGTAAGAATCAAAATAGATATATCATACCTTTAGTTAGTTGCTGTAACCCAATCTTCTTATTATATCTGATTTATGCAAATAAATGTATGATGGGTGCCTCGTCCTTTATATGCCTTCGTTGTTGTCACCTTTGGCTGATATGTGCCTTTAAAGCATACATTATTATAAGATAGTGAGTTTTGTTGTTATACTATTCTTATATCTTATTCGATATGATAGTCTTGTTAGATGAGGATACAATGTTTGATGTGAACAGATGATATAACTTTTTCCTTCTATTGTCCCAGGATATAAGGGCATGCGGATTGTTGATATGATATCCAATGCTTTGAAGATCTTATTCGTTGTCTAATACATGCAGTTGTAATGGTTCGCTCTGAATATATGATGTGTTCTTCCCTGATGTCTGATGATATGAATATCTTGTGTTATGTTTAATATGCAAATGATATTGTTCCCTGATCGATGCCCTCTTTTGAGACCCCTGACCCATCTTTATAACCTTATGTTCCCTGAATGATCGCGTCTTCTCTATAGAGACATCTCCCTCCAATTGCCTGATCAGCGCTATTGATTATTAACACATCCTTAACCAATCATAATTATGTCTTTATTCTCTTGTCTTGCCTTGGTGTGCTAAGTCATTTCTTAGTCGATCATTGACATAATTATCAATTCTTATTTACTATTGTATTTCTTCTTGATCACTAGAAGACATGAAGAATCACTCTCACTTTTAGATTGTCTTCATCATCCTTAAATAATCTCATTTTTGTCTTTATACTCTTTGTCTTATCTTAGTTTGCTAAACAAGATCTTAATCAACCCCTTTGCTAGAATTAACAAGTCTTATTTATTATTTGTCTTCTTCTACTCTTGTAATGAAATAGGCTAACTCCTTTAATGTTTTTAGAGTAGAGAATAATGGAGATGAATATTTCCAATCTTTAATTGGAAATCACTGAATCGTGACAAACCTCCCAGATGTGCTCGCTGATGGGTTCAAATATTGGCTTCTTTTATGTTATTTTTATATGCTTTCAAACTTTATGCCTATGATATTACAGATACTTTCCAAGACATTACCATCATAATATGTTGTCTTTTTATATATTTTGCAAACCTTGAACCTATTCTGTCAATATGAAACATGGTGATAATATTTGTCAATTGAATGAGTTAGACATGAGTATGTATGCATATAGATGAGATTTTATAGTTTAATTATGAAGGTTATTTGCATACATATGTTCTATGGGTTAACCCCTGTGCAGCTGCAAGTCGGTGGCATCGAGGAAAGGAGAATTCACAGCACATTGCAAAATAGAGCATTAAAGGAAGTCACAATCAAGTGCTAACTGAAGCTGAACGTGATCATTATGGACGAATAAATACAGAAGAAGAAGACTTGTTCTAAGATTCTAATCACAGCTTATGTGTTTCACATATGAGCTATTGTATAGGAATTTTTGTTTGAATAGGACTCTACTTCCTTTGTTTAGTTAGAGTTAAAAAATTAATCTTGCCCTATATCCTAGTATCTAGGAATGGATTGATGGTTGAAGGTAGTTGGTAGTTGCATAAAACTCTCCCATTTTTTTATAAATTAGGAGGGATGAGTTCGATGTCAAGTTAGTTCTTTTCAAGTTACTTTATTTTTAATTGCTCAGTTGTTACTCTATTTTTCTATGTTGGAAGATCCAAACATGTTTTATTGAATACAATTTGAGAAGATTTTGTTTATGATATAAATTGAATAAAACTATCTGTGATGAGAATGTGTGACAATCTGAAGTAGATTTGATTTCCAATTAAGTGAGATAGTCCCTTGAGCTGGCCACTCAAGGTAATGATCTTCACTTCATCTATTTCCTTATTTATTTATGCATTTCTAGTTAAAGATGTTTCTCTGCTATCTCATAAATTGCATTGTGAGTTAAGTAAAATATTCTGATTACTATTTCTAGTAGTTGTGATTCATGAATTAGTGCATGCTTTGTCTACTGTAAGTCCTCCGGAGGTTAGTGTTAGTTCTTTTATCATTTCAATATTTTGAGTTAATTCTATAATTTCCTGTTGAATACAGTTATCTACAGCTTATTCTACAGGTACCCGTAGCCATTAGGTTTTGTAGTTGTTTTACTATTTTTTGTATTTCTGAGAATTCCAGCCAAGTAGAATACTCTGAGTAGGTTCAGATAAGATAGTTTAGGATAGATATGAGTCTTGAAGGCATATATAATGCAGGTACTATCATAAGCTTACTCGCCTTGGTTGATAATTTAATGTAAGAAGTATAATGATAGAGTGGACTGTTCAAATAGGTTTACCCCTGAATTATGTTAAGTCTACAATGCATTAGTTTTCCTCTACATTTTTGGCACCGTTGCCAGGGATGGTGCTACCTTCATAGGCTCATTTTTTTTATATGCTTTCAAAGTTTAAATTTTGATTCTAGCATTAGGATTAATAAATTCATTTTTCAAGAAACACCTAAAAGTCTACTAACATTATGCAGGACCACTAGAATATAAAACCAAATTCACTGTATGCAGAGGTAGAGAGATAACCGAGGAAGATTCCTCCCTTCAAATTTTTAGGATAGTGAAGAAACAACTGACTTTATCAGTTATATAGTAGAAAGTGTTGAAGAAGAATATCCTCTTACATCTTCATCAACACCTTCTACATCTTCATCAGCTTCTTCCACAACTACAGAAGGGACCTTTAGAACCATGGCAAATGTTGTAGTGGAGGATCCTCCAGAACAAGCAATGTTTGAATTCCCTATCCCAAACCAAGCATGGACTGCTACTCTGAAAAATATAGCACCTTCTGCATTGCATGTTTTCTACGGCTTGGTGACTGAAGATCCTGACACATTCCTATTCGAGTTTGATGTCTTGTGTAGGAGTTATGACTACACCACTGATCCTTATAGGCTCAACTAACTATTCCTTGCCACATTAAAAGATGTTTCTTTAAGATGGTTTATGGGATTGGGGAAAGATGTCATTCTAGACTGGGATACTATGAAGACAAAGTTCCTAGCAAAATATAAAGACTACTACAGAGGACATGATAGGAGGAGAGACAAAATCTTCAAGATGTCACAGAAAGAGGATGAGCCACTGGAAGATTATGTTGAAAGATTCTAGTTTTCCCTGAAGAAAAACCCTCAAAATAGATTGTCTAAAGAATCACTGAAGCTGGTCTTTTTGAGGGGGGTTAATGATGACTGCATGGATGCCCTTAATCTCATTGGAATAGGGGATATATCTCAACTTCCCTTTGAGGATGTTGGCAGAGCTTACACAAATTATTCAAGAACCTTTACTAGAAGACCAAGGGGAGAAAGAGCAGCCATCACAAGCAAGGCAACCAATGGGGTTTTAAGAATGGAGATTAGTAACTTGCTAACCAACATGAAAGAGGATATCATTAGCCATATGGCTACACAGTTGGACACTCTTCACGTCAAGAAGAAACAGGAAGAGGTGGATGCAATGCTAACTGAATATTGCCCCAGTTGTAGGCAAAGGAAGGCCAATTGTAAATGCAAGAGTGTGGCCAGTATCCAGCAAGAGAAGATTGAAAGGCCAGAATTATAGCCATTTGAAGGGGAAGATAGGTAATTGTTCTTCAGAGCTCAAAGGAGACCTTAGCAGCAAAGACAAGGTATGCCCTCTGATCCACTTAGTTTTAATTCACCATTTCCTGTTGCAAACCAGAATTTCTCTACTTGGAATACTCAACAATGGCCTGGCAATCCAAATGCATGGCAAAACCCACAATGGCCTACTCCACAAACTGGTTGGAACCAACAATAGCCAAACCCATGGCCTCAATAAAATTTTGAAGGTCCTAATTATAACCCCTAGTGGCCTACTCAGCATTAGCAGTGGCAGCCTCAATGGAACAAGGGCTAACAATGGCAACAAATGCATATTTCTAGCAACTTATGACTCCATCTCAACCATAGTAGCGAGCCATAATGCCACCATCAACACCTCAGAATCCACCTCCTAGACCTACCCAAATCCCTACCCAACCTGCACCTAACCCTAACAATAAGCCTGTTCAATAGGCTTATACTAATGAGGTGATACAATATCCCACCTATGGGGTGGAAGTGAGTAATGTTCATCTCAGATGAACGAAGCATCTTGCAGGTCCTTCATCTCCTCAAATTATAGAACTTAAAGTTGAAGAATCCATAGAAGAGGCCTTAGATAAACCACCATTGGAACCTAAATCAACTCAGGAACCTCAGACCATTAAACATCCTATGCCTCCTTTCCCAAAATGCTTGGCTATCCAGAAACAACTAGCACAGTCTGAAAATGACCTCATAGGCCAGTTGCAAGACATAAGCATAAAAATTCCCTTAATCCAAGCCATCAAAGATATTCCCATCTACACTAGGACTATCTGAGATCTTTGCATCAAGAAACCAAGAAGAAAGAGAATGGACCCAAAGACAGTTCATGTTTTGGGAAACCTAGCTGACATAATATTGGGGAACATAATTGTTCCCAAATATACAGATCTAGGTAGTCCAGTGGTGGATGTCAAAATCAATGGGACTCTGATTAAAAATACTTTGATAGATTTAGGTGTTGCAATTAATGTAATGACCAAGGAAACAATGTAGACACTCCAATTGAACAACCTTAGGCCTACTCAGATAATCTTGCAATTAGCTGATAGGTCCACAGTCAAACTTGAGCAAGTCATTGAGGATTTGGTCATTGCATTAGATTCTTGGGAATACCCTACTGATTTTATAGTCCTATAGCTAAAGGTTAATCTTGCTAGTTATCCTCTTATATTAGGCATACCATGGCTTGCCACTGCTGATGCATTTATAGGTTGCAGGTCTGGTAACATGATCATATCCAATGGGACTGTGACCAAGAAATTGGTTTTATATCCGTCAATCCAACCGTACCATGAGCTTGAGAAGACCATTTGGCCTACCCTAGAAGATGAGGACAGCTATTCTCTGCAAACCTTAATGACTATTGAATGCAGCCCCTTATTGGATATTCAAGATGAAGATGAGTTAATTGCTCATATTATACAAAATGACTGTGGGAGACACCCGCAGCAGCAGGATTGTCTATCATGCTTACAAGACCCCTTGAGCAGCATAATACCCAATAGTTCCTCAGAGGAAGTATCCCAAATATTTCATGCGTTATTACCCCAGCAATTCTTACTAGTATTACCTAGGCTTGATTTGTCTTATGTACAAGAACTATCCAAACAATTAGAAATCAAGCCAGGAAGGATGTTGACTATTAGCAATGCATTGACTGATGAACAACAACAATCCATGCATGAAGTATTGTAGACACACTCAGCAGCATTTGCCTGGGATTACAATGACATGAAAGGCATTGATCCTACCTTATGCATGCACAAGATATACATTGATGATGGCTATAGGCCTATCAGGCAACAGCAGAGACGCATGAATCCTGCTCTCAGAGAGAGTGAAAATTGAGCTTCAAAAGCATTTGGATGCAGGCTTTATATACCCCATTTCAGATAGTGAATGGGTTTCACCATTGGTCATAGTGCCCAAGAAAGGTGACAAATGGAGAGTTTGTGTTGATTACAGAGAACTTAATACTGCTACCAGAAAAGATCACTTTCCATTGCCATTTATTGACCAAGTTCTTGACTCTTTGGTAGGCAAGAAATAGTTTTCCTTTCCTGATGGTTTTAGTGGCTATAACCAAATCAAGATTGCACTAGAGGATCAAGATAAGACAATGTTTACTTGCCCTTGGGGGACATATGCATATTTTGTCTTACCCTTTGGTTGGTGCAACACTCCAGCCACATTTCAAAGAGTAGTCCTCAGTATTTTCTCTAATTTTGCCTATGGCAGCATGGAAATTTATATGGATGACTTCACATATGATGAAACATATGATGAAGCTTTACACAACTTGGAGAAAGTTTTGAAGAGATGCGCAGAGCACAACCTCTCTTTGAGTAATGAAAAGTGTTTTCTGATGATGACACAAGGAATAGTTTTGGGACATTTTATCTCAAGTGCAGGCATACAAGTTGACCCAAAGAAAATTGAAATTATCTCTACCCTGCCTATTCCACAAAAATAGAAGGATGTAAGGAGCTTCCTGGGACATGCAAGCTATTACAAGAGGTTCATTCATGATTTTAGCAAAATTGTTGCACCTCTATTTACTCTATTGACAAAGGACAGTGAATTTGAATGGACACCAGATTGTCATAATTCTTTTGAAAAGCTAAAAACATCCTTGACACAGGTTCCAGTTCTTAGAGGTCCAAATTGGACACTACCTTTTCACATCCACATAGATGCATCAAACTTTGCTATTGGAGCAGTTCTAGGCCAACAAGAAGGAACTAAGGAGTATGTAATATACTATGTAAGTAAAAATCTGTAGGGAACTGAGTTGAACTACAATGTGACAAAAAAAGAGATGTTGGCATTTTTTTATTCCATCAATAAATTTAGACACTACATTACTAGTTATAAAGTGTTCATATACACAGATCATGCAGCAATTAGATATTTAATGAATAAGCCAATAGTGGGTGGAAGAGTTGTAAGATGGTTGTTGTTATTGCAAGAATTTGACATCACCATAGTTGACAAGCTAGGTAAGGCTAATGTAGTTTCTAATTTTCTATCTAGACTGCCTACACAATCAATAGAGGGAGTGGTTGATGACTCTTTTCTTGATGAGCATCTCTTTGCTCTCAACATACACACTTCCTGGTATGCAGATATAGCTAATTATTTGGTTTCAAGGCAGATTCCAGGTTACTTTTCTCCAAGGGACAAAAGGCATCTAGTTCACAAATGTTTTCCTTATTCTTGGATTTCTAGATTCCTATTCTATACTGGCCCAGATAATATTATGAGAAGATGTATCAAAGAGGATGAAGTGTTTGATATACTAAAGGCCTATCATGATGAACCTTGTGAGGGACATTTTCCATCCAAAAGGACAGCCTTCAAAATATTGACAACATGATATTACTGGCCAACACTTCATAAAGATGTTGTCAAGTATACTAGAAGTTGTGATAGGTGTCAAAGGATGGGGAGACCTACAAGAAGTGATGAAATGCCATTGCAGCCACAAATCTCATTAGCTCCTTTTGATAAGTGGGGGTTGGATTTTGTTGGTCCCATCTCTCCTAGTTCAAACAATAAGGAATATATATTGGTATACACTAATTACTTAACCAAATGTGTGGAAGTTAAAGCCTTACAGTTTGCCAGAGATGGTAATGTGGCCAAATTCTTGTATGAGGACATTTTCACTAGATATGGTGTGTCAAGGGAGATGGTGACTGATCAAGGACCATAATTTACATCTAATTTAATCACTAAACTAGTAGAGGAATATCATATTAGACACAAGAAGTCCACTCCCTACCATCCTTATGCTAATGGTCAGGTAGAAGTCACAAACAGAGAAATTGAGAACATCTTGACAAAGACAGTACAACTTCACAAAAGAGATTGGATTTCTAGGATACCAAAAGCTGTTTGGGCATATAGAACTACCTAGAAGACAACTACAGGGTTTACACCTTATGAATTGGTCTATGGCAAGACAGGAGTCCTGCCTATAGAATTTGAATACAAGACCCTGAGGACAACAGTGGAACTAGGGATGGTTTTGATAACAACTCAACAGGATAGACTACAACATTTGAATGCTCTAGATAAAATCTGATTAGAAGCCATCCATCACACAGAGGTCATACAGAAACAACAAGCCAAATGACATGACAAGTATATTAAGACTAAAGCATTCACTGTTGGTGATTGGGCACTCCTCTATGACTCAAGATACAAGGACTTCAAGGGCAAGCTTCAATCTCATTGGTTGGGACCCTATGAGATTAAACAAGTCTTTCCTAATGGTGCAGTCCAATTACAGACCATTAATGAGGTTTAGTTTTCATTGCTAGTAAATGGACACAGGCTGAAACTATATAAGAAGCCGCTTCAGAAGGATTACTTTCTTGTTTCTCTAGCTACTCAATATGGTACTCCTGCAACTCCTCATGAAGGTTCTGTAACACTAGCTAATACACCATCAAATGATGATCCACTAATCCTATCTAGTGATGCAGAGGTTGAGTTGCAATACTCAACCCCTATCGTTGAGACCTAATTTTTCATGCTTTATAATTCACATGCACACAGTACATTATCCACGATGACCACAGTCAACTTTAGAGGTACCTATTTTTCACTGTCAAAGGGACCTATTTTTAACATGCAATAGGGACCTATTGCAGTTGGGACATGGTATAATGTTTCTGTACACATTCGGTTAGGACCTGTATTGTGGGTGCCCGTAGCAACAAGTGTCTATGGAAATTTTCAACACTTTGGCAAAATTCCATTCTTCTTTCCGCACATTGTGGCATGCTTGTTCAAATCACATTCACAAGTTGTCACATCAACTATTTTTATTTGTCACATCACATCAATTCTGGCATACCCACTACCCTCCATCTACTCTATGCATATCACTCTACTCGTGCCTAATAAATACCAAGTGCGTGATCTCCAGTTGCAAGGCACACTGCTTAATGTTCTCCATAACAAACACACATAAGGTAACCTTTAATAATTAACTTAAATTTTCTATTTATATTCATTATTACTTATTCTTTATTTCATGCATGTGGCAATATATTACCCTTTCCATATAATCATTACTCTTTTATCCCTGCAAATTCCTCCGTGAAGTGTGGTCACTTCACCTTTCAGTTGGGGGGAGGGGTATATGGTCAGTTATTTTTTTTGTTTTTGCCACCAAGTTTTTGGAAGCTGTCAAGGTTTTCATGAGCCATTTTCTATGATAGTCGACTGCCCTAAATTGTGAGCTTGTTGTTTCCCTGTGTGTGAGCTGCAATTTCAAAAAAATTCATATAACAAAGAGCTCTAAAAGCTACAGTTGGGGGGGAGAATTGCAAGGCAGTCTTCTGAAGGTGGTAGAATTGAAATTAGGCAGAATTCAGAATTGATAAGAGTGCAGAATACAACTGCAATGGGGGGTGATGTTATCAGAAGAGAGCCATCAGTGCATAGGGAGATATTAGAGGATGTATTGGTTCTACCACTCTTTACCATAGTGGGGTGGTTAGACTACTTTCTAAAATTAAAGGAGTATGATAATGAAATGGCAAGGGATTTTATAGCAATGTTGTAGTATGATGAAGTAACAGTCAGGGGATTGGTTGTGGATGCCTCTAAAACAACCATTGCCCAAGTCACCGGATTACCATGTACAGGGTCTGAGTATCCAGCTCGTGCTAATGTAGCTGCGGTGAGGGAAGAATTTTACGAGCATGGAGAGAACCTGGACTTGACCACACAAGGTACAAAGAGGTTATCCCTTCCATTCTTTTGGGGGAAATGTGCTTCATATATATTTATCAAATATATTACCTGTGATGGTCGACATAATTTGTTGTATACTACACATTTTTAGTTGTTGAATCACCTGCGTCATGACAAGCTGGTTAATGTTCCCAATTATCTTTATAATATGTTGAAAAGAATGGCATTTGAGTATCAAAAAAGGCAAATAGAGACTACATTATCCCATGATTGTTTGATAGCTCTACTAGTTAAAAGGAGTTTGAGAATTCAACACCCACAATTTGATTGGGATGCTTTTTAACAATGCAAGGATATTTTAGAATTATTGGAAGTAGATGAACCACAACAAGAACATGATGTTAAACCAGATGTTGAACCTGAAGCTGAACCAGATGTTGAACCTGAAGTTGAACCTGAACAGGAAAAGCCATAGGAGGAAATTCCTCTAGAAACTAGGTCGGTGATAGTAGAAGAACCCTCACCTCCTAACCCTAAACCTATGAGAGGAGCTATGAGAAGTGATGCTTCTACTTCTTCCAAAGAAGAAGAGTAAGAAGAATGTAGAGAAGCATAAGGGGCGTTCAGAAAGAGAAGGGTACAGGGGAGAGGAAGAAGAGGGGAAGTAAGAAAAGAAAAAAAGTGAAGAGAAACTAGAAACTGTCACACCTAGGCATTCAGGAAGACTGAAGAGGTAGAATGTGGGAAAAAGAGTTGATAATGAACAAGGGGAAGTAGAAGAGGAAGAAGCACAGTAGCAGCAAGATCCAACATTATTGGACATAGCTTCAGAAAAGGAAGGAAATGTCCCTGAGAATGCTCCTACCAATGCCAGTATACCTGCTAAATGAAGAAGGTATGTTTCTTCATCCTCTGGTTCTGATTCAGAAGACATTTTCATTGTAAAGAAGATGGGAAAATCAGTTCCTAGTACCCCTGCTAAAGAAATTTTTGATGTTACTGGAAATAAGGATGAAAGTTTTGATTGTGGAAAAGAAAAATAGTTGTTGGAAGATAGAAATATAAGGCAAGAACTTCAAGAAGCCCTAGATAGGATAAAACAATTAGAAGAACAAGTGAAACAGTATGAGGAAAAGGATAGGGAAAAAGAGACAAGAATACAAGAGTTGGAAGAGAAAATTCAAACTTATGGTCATGGAAATAATATGGATCTATTAGCACAGGTGGTTGAGAGTAAAATGGAAAATGAGGGAAGAGAATCACCAATTTTGCAGCCTTCTGTAATAAGACCTCCAACATGCCTCACTATTCTATCTTTGGGTTTTGAATTGATAAAGTTCAATAATGAATTCAAGAAAGAAAAGGAAAACTAGGAGAAAGAGAAACAGATTCTTAATGCATCATTAGAAAGTAAAAATTCTGAATTGACAAGGTTGGAAGGGAAGTTGATAGAGGTAATTGATAGAGCAATTCAAATCATTGAATGCAGACCCCCACCTAGAGTTTATGCATTGTTTCTTAAAGAAAAATTTCTCAGTTTTCAATTTAATAGATTCATTAATGATTAGCCTATTTCTATCTATTCAAGGCATAATTTTTTCTAGTTGTTTCAAGAAGCTAGTCTAGAGGAGCAAGATCAATTGTGTGAATATTGTTTACACAATTACTTGATGGCAGAAGATACGGAGTGGAACCCCTTGATTTATGTTGGGGATTTTCAAGTTAGAGCACTATTATCTTACTTCAGGAATGAGCATCTTAGAGGGGAACTAATGGATAGGTATGAGGAACAAGAAACGAAAGTGCCACTACAGATTAGGAAAGAATCCTTAAATCCCAATGTGATCTTGAACTAATGGTTAGCACTCCTCTCTCATAAGGGTCTTGGTAAAGTAATTATGGATTTGAGACTCAGGGACTATAGAAGGATACAGTGGTTAGTAGTGTCTATTATTCAGAACTGCCAGAGGTATGTGCAAAATAGATGGGATAGTCTGACCCCATAATTGCAAAAGAAGGAGCCCCACTCTTTCCACAATTTCATGAATATGTTTGAGAGATTGCACAAGTACATCCATATTTTGGAGCAAAGAGGAGTGGCATGGCTACCCCTTACTTATCACCCTCCTAGGCTCCTTTATCTAGTACCATACTGGGTAGGAGGAAAAGGTGATGAGTGTAGGAGTGTCGAATCAATCAGGATGGATAGACTTGCATGCTATAATGGTTTTTATCTCAAGCAAGGATAGGGGGTCAGAGAGGTTATGGACCTTAGGTAGGTTACATTGCATTATAATCTTTTCCCCTAGGTGTTTAATTGAGTGTTTTGCTTAAGGACAAGCAAAAGTCTAGTTGGGGGGAAATGATGGGTTCAAATATTGGCTTCTTTTATGTTATTTTTATATGCTTTCAGACTTTATGCCTATGATATTCCAGATACTTTTCCAAGACATTACCATCATAATATGTTGTCTTTTTATATATTCTGCAAACCTTGAACCTATTTTGTCAATATGAAACATGGTGATAATATTTTTTAGATGAATGAGTTAGACATGAGTATGTATGCATATAGATGAGATTTTATAGTTTAATTATGAAGGTTATTTGCATACATATGTTCTATGGATTAACCCCTATATAGTAGCGAGTATGCGGCATCGAGGAAAGGAGAATTCATAGCACATTGCAAAATGGGCCATTAAAAGAAGTCACAGTCAAGCGCTAACTGAAGTTGAACGTGATCATTATGGAAGAATAAATACAGAAGAATAAGACTTGTTCTAGGATTCTAATTGCAGCTTATGTGTTTCACATATGAGCCATTGTATAGGAATTTCTATTTGCATAGGACTCTGCTTCCTTTGTTCAATTAGAGTTAAAAAATCAATCTAACTCTGTATCCTAGTATCTAGGAATGGATTGATGGTTGAAGGTAATTGGTAGTTGCATAAAACTCTCCCATTTTTGTATAAATTAGGAGGGATGAGTTCAATGTCAAGTTAGTTCTTTTCAAGTTACTTTATTTTTAATTTCTTAATTATTACTCTATTTTTCTTTGTTAGAAGATCCAGACATGTTTTATTGAATACAATCTGAGAATATTTTGTTTATGATATGAATTGAATACAACTATGTGTGATGAGAATGTGTGAGAATCTGAAGTAGATTTGATTTCCAATTAAGTGAAATAGTCCCCTCTAGCCACTCAAGGTACTGATCTTCACTTCATCTATTTCCTTATTTATTTATGAATTTCTAGTTAAAGTTGTTTCTCTGCTATCTCATAAATTGCATTGTGAGTTAAGTAAAATATTCTAATTGCTATTTCCAGTAGTTGTGATTCATGAATGAGTGCATGCTTTGTCTACTGTAAGTCCTCTAGAGGTTAGTGTTAGTTCTTTTATCATTTCAAATATTTTGAGTTAATTCTATAATTTCTTGTTGAATACAGTTATCTACAGCTTATGCTACAGGTACCCGTAGCCACTAGGTTTTGTAGTTGTTTTTACTATTTTTTGTATTTCTGAGAATTCCAGCCAAGTAGAATACTCTGAGTAGGTTTAGATAAGATAGTTTAGGATAGATATGAGTCTTGAAGGCATATATAATGTAGGTACCATCATAAGCTTATGCTCCTTGGTTGATAATTTAATGTAGGAAGTATAATGATATAGTGGACTATTCATATAGGTTTACTCCTGAACTATGTTAAGTCTACAACACATTAGTTTTCCTCTACACTCGTCATCTCTTTCCTGCAACAAAGATTTCAAAATCCTCTACACAAGCTCCCACTCAAACGAAGATCAGCTCAAAAACCCCTCTACCCAACATCTAGAACTAAAGGTGATCAAGCTTTGATACCAACTGAAAGGAAGCAAGGTATGCAGAAAATGCTTCCTACACTGATCTACCGAGGAAAGATTTATGCAAATTTTAACTTTAACAGTTATAGATTAAGATGCACATTAACAGAAAGGTAATAACAACATTCAAATGTAAAACTCACAACACAAGATATATGTGGGGAAACCCCTTTCAGGTAAAAAAACCCCACACTCCAAAGCTGCCCAATATATTATTCAGGAATCAGGAAGATTACAATATACTTGTAGAGAAAGCTTTCACAAGAGTATTAATCAACCAGAGTTCTAGTGGTAACTCAACATCTATAAAACTCTTACACACAACCTCCATCTCCAGCTCCTGATATATAGGAGATACAATAAGTAAACCATCAATAGTAATTACAAAACCATGAGCCAAAACCATCCAAAAGTGGCACCCAAATCATCTCCAATCAAAGGTGCCTTATGATGTTCCAAATCACACACCAACACATGTAACTCTCCCTTTTACATCTCTTTTAAGTGTCCAACATGTTTTCACATTTCCCAAAAATAGGAGGTCCAACTTCTGGAGGCCATAACTTTTGATCTGGGTGTCTGATTAATGAATCATTTGATGTGTCAGAAAGCTTGTGAAGAGATATATCAAGCTATAACTAGATTCGTCAGATACGACAACTTTCAGGGTATTTAGGGACCTCTAAGTGCCTCAAAATTGAGTTCAATACTTTTTCTGACAGTTTCAAAATAGAAACTTTAATATCTCACAATCCAGGTATGATCTTGAGTCAAAACTCACCCGAGATGTTTACTTAGTCATTCTATACCTTTTGGAAAAATTTTAGGTTGATCCGAGGTCAAATGTAGAGTTACTAAAAATAGTAAGTCCTGCCATTTTTAGTCCTTTTAGAAATTTTGAAAGTTCTAGACCATTCTTCAAGATAAAGGGTATTTGAAAAGACCAAAACTGGGAAGAATAATAACCTTTCGTAATTGCAAGGTTGAGACACTTTTCCTAACAAAAATACACTTGCAACCCCTACAATTAAGAAAAAACCCCAAAGGCTTCATATTTCATAAACACAATGGTCATATCACACATGACTTAAAAAATGAATGTATTATGCAAAGAACACTTACAAACCATTAGCCTAGATTAACATCCTTAATAATGGATAACATAACCTACTCAAGATGTGCAAATTAACTAAATAGAGATCCTCACACACACAAATACAAAAATAAACATAAGAATCAAAACACATACTAGAACAAACTTAGATTGCTCTAGAGAAAACCCAACTCAAGTGAAAAACAATCCTTCCTATAAAGTAATAACTCCCCATTCCACTCTAGAAATGTTGTTAGAAATGTTTTAGAATTACAAGTCAACATAAAAAAACTCCAAGATAGACTATAGAGCTTTAACTAGACCAAGTATAAGCTCCCATTTACACACAAACCTACATATACACTTGCAAAGTCCTCAACAATGGTTTTACACCACCAAACGTGAGAGATAGACCTCTTCCAAATAGTAGAGAAGCAACTTAACACCTTCTCATAGCTCCCCAAACATGAGAATATGAATGAAAAAATGTCCAAACGGTTGTTATATGGAGCCCAATCAGACTCAGAGGTTAAATTTTCCTCACTTTTGTCGACGCATTTTCCCCCCAAATTAATTAACGGGGGAGTTGGAAGGGTGTAGAACCCCTCTTGCGGGGCCTAGGGAGATGACAGTTATTTTTCTATTAGTCAACATATAAAACCCTATTTTTTGTAACTGACATAAGTCTTGATAAAAATGGTTGGAGAAGATGAAAAGGCTTAGGTTAGGGTTTACATTGATATTGTATTGTAGCATATTGCAATGGTATTGAGTTACAAGAGATTGATGGTTGTAATCGGTTCTATTTTTACTAGATAATAATATTGGACTCTCTGTTGGTGGATGTAGCCTGAGTTTGGATGAACCATGTTAAAATTGTCTCTCATTATTTTATTTATGTGTATTTTCATTCCTATGTTTAATATTTATATGCATTTAATTGATATCTTCTGTCTTCTATTCCTAACAAGTGGTATCAGAGTGGGTTGTGTTTAATTATCCTCTATAGGAAGGTCTCACGGTTGAGTGGGAGTAATGGAAGACGAGGGTAAATTAAAGGTAGATAAATTCAAATGGGTGGAACTATCAATTATGGAAGATGCAGATGAAGGATTATCTCTATCAGAAGGATTTGTGGAGGCCATTGTAAGGGAAAGCCAAGAAACCAACAGCAATGACTGATGAGAATTGGGAACTTCTAGACAGAAAGACACTGGGAAGCATTCGTTTGTGCCTGACACCATCGGTGGCATTCAATATTTCAAAAGTGAAAATAATAGACGAGTTGATGCAGACATTGGCAAAGTTATATGAAAAGCCTTCCGTTTCAAATAAGGTATTTCTTATGAAGCATTTATTTAATATGAAAATGGTAGAAGGTGGATCAGCTATTGATCACTTAAATGAGTTTAACATAGTTACCAGTCAATTGACTTTTGTAAATGTAAATTTTGATGAAGAAGTTAGAGCTCTCTTGATATTATGTTCTTTGCCTAAAATCTGGAATAGTTTGGTAATGGTGGTTAGTAACTCTATTTTTGGTTCAAAAAGACTAAAATTTGATGATGTTGTTAGTGTTATTCTGAGTGAGGAAATTCATAGGAAAAGCTCAGGTGGATCCACATTAGGTAGTGTTTTGAATGTAGAAAGTAGGGGCAGATCAAAGGAGAGAGGAAAAGGTTCTGGAAGTCATTAGAAGTCATGAGGAAAATTAAAGGACAAGAGGTCCTAATCTAGAGGAAAGAAGGATTGCTGGTACTATGGGAAACTGAGTCATCTGAAGAAAAATTACTGGTCTTAGAAGAATAAAGGAGACAAACAAGAAGGCAATAAGGAGGCAAATGTGGTAAGTAATAAATCTAAAGATGATGCTTTGATTCTTTCCCTAGATAATGCTGATGATTCATGGGTTTTAGATTAAGGGGCCTCATTTCATGCTATGCCCCATAGAAGTTTTTTTTGTATTATGTCCAAGGGAATTTTGGGCTAGTTTATTTGGGAGATAATGAACTATGTCATATTGTTGGAAAGGGAAGAATTAGGATTAAGTTGTAGAATGGGAATCATTGGCTACTACAAGAGGTAAGGCACATTCTAAGCCTGAGTAGGAATTTAATTTCAACAAGGCAGCTAGGTGATGAAGGTTGTATAGTTACTTTTAGTGATAAAAATTGGAAGGTTACAAGAGGTGCCTTAATAGTAGAAAAATGTGTGAAAATAGGCACCTTATATCTTTGTACATGTCATACTGTTCCTTCTACTTTAGTTGTTGCAGAGAAAAATCAAACAGGTTTAGGAACAATTGTTGTGGGTTCACAGGCAGAGATTGAAATAGTTGTTGTGGGTTTCAAGACAACACTATGGCATAACAAACTTGGGCATATGAGTGAAAAAGGTATGAAGGTACTTCATTCTAAGAAAGTTTTACTAGGTCTAAAATGTATTAATATGGATTTCTATGAAAGTTGTGTATGACAAACAAAAGAGAGTTAGTTTTCTCAAGGATGGGAAGTAAAAGAAAGATGAAAAGTTGGAGCTTGTACATATGGATGTATGGGGACCAACTCAGGTATCTTCTCTCGGTGGCTCTCGATATTATGTTACATTCATAGATGATGCAACTAGGAAGGCTTGGATTTATTTCCTTAGGCAAAAATCTGATGTATTTGAAACATTTAAGAAATGGAGAAGCTTAGTTGAGAATGAGATGGGTAAAAGATTAAAATGTCTTAGATTTGATAATGGTGGTGAGTATTGCAGCAAAGAATTTGAGAATTATTGTTCCTCTAATGGAATTCATAGGTAGAAAATGGTTCCAAGGACTCCATAGGAGAATGGAGTGGTTGAGCGCATGAATAGGACAATAATGGAGCGTGCAAGGAGCATGAGATTGTATGTTCGGCTACCTTTAAACATGTGGGAAGAGGTTGTCAATACTACTATATATTTAATTAATAGAGGTACTTCAATTCCTTTGGGATGTGGTATTCCAGAGGAAGCATGAATAGGTAAGAAGGTGAGTTATTCTTTTCTCAAAACCTTTGGATGTGAAGCATTTGTACATGTAGATTCTGATAATAGAACCAAGCTAGATGCAAAATCAAAAAAGTGTATCTTCATTGGATATGGCATTGATGAATTTGGTTATAGGATTTAGGATTTTAAAAATCTAAAAATTGTGAGAAGCAGGGATGTTGTATTCAATGAGAAGGTGTTGTACAAAGATCAGTTGCAACAACATGAGAAGAAAGAAAAGAATTATGTGGTGTTAGATGATACTCCCAATAGCGATGTTCCAGTGGTTCCTCATGCTCTGCAACAACAACAACAAATACCACAAACTCCAATGAATGTTAAATGGTCAACAAGGATAAATAGACCCCCTGAAAGGTTTTCTCTCTTTGTATTCTATTTTGTTAACAGATGCTAGTGAACCAAAAGGGTATGATGAAGCTATGTAGGTGGATACAAAGGTTCAGTGGGAGCATGCAATGGAAGAATAAATGGACTCCTTGCTAAAAAATTAGACTTGGGAATTATGTAAGTTGCATGCAGGTAAAAAGGTTTTACCAAACAAATGGGTTTATAGGCTGAAAAAGGAAGATGGAGGTAAGAAAATACTTAAAGCCAGGTTAGTTGTAAAAAGATTTGCACACAATAAAGGTATTGATTTTGATGAGATTTTTTCTCTGGTTGTTAAGATGACTTCTATTCATATTATTTTAAGTATTGTGGCTGCTAAAGATTTTCATTTGGAACAGCTAGATGTGAAAACTACCTTTCTCCATGGTGATTTGTAGGAGGAGATATATATGGAACAACCCCAAGGATTTAAGGTCAAAGGTAAGGAGAAACTGGTGTGCAGATTGAAGAAGAGTTTATATGGCTTGAAACAAGTACCTCAACAATGGTACTTGAAATTTGATAGTTTTATGGTTGAGCAAGGCTACAGCTGGTGTAATTTTGACCATTGTGTTTATTTTAAGAGGTTGCATAATGACAGCTACATTATTTTATGTTTATATGTTGATGACATGCTTGTAGCGGGATCTAAGATGGATCACATATGTGAGTTACAATAGCAGTTAGCAAAATCATTTGCTATGAAGGATTTGGGGGTAGCAAAACAAATCTTTGGTATGAAAATTTGTAGAGATAGGAAGAACACAAAATTGACTCTATCTCAGGTTGATTATGTTGAAAAGGTGTTGCAGAGATTCCATATGGAGAATACAAAAGTTGTTAGTACACCTTTGCCTAGTCATTTGACATTGACTAAGGAGATGTGTCCGAAGACACAAGAGGAGGAAGACAAAATGTCCAAGGTACCATATGATTCAGTTGTAGGAAGTTTAATGTTGTAGCTATGGTATGCATGAGACCAGATATTGCATATGTTGTAGGAGTTGTAAGTATGTATATGAGTAATCTAGGATTAGAGCATTAAAATGCAATAAAATGGATTCTCAGGTATTTGAGAGGTACATCCAATAAACATTTATGTTTTGGGGGCTCTAATATTGATTTAACAGGTTATGTGGACTCAAATTTGGCAGGGGATATTGATACTAGGTAGAGTACTACAAGTTACGTATTTACTGTAGGTAGGACAATGGTGAGTTGGATCTCAAGGTTACAAAAGGTAGTTGCTTTATCCACCATGGAGGTAGAGTATGTAGCTGCAATAGAGGAAAGCAAGAAGATGATATGGCTACAATTTTTCATGGAAGAATTGGGCAAACATCATGCTAATAGTTATTTGTTTACAGAGTGCAATACATCTTGCAAAGAATTTTGTCTTGCATTCAAAGACCAAACACATATAGTTAAGGTATCACTTCATCCGGTCAGTGTTGGAGGATAGAGAGTTAAGGCTAGAAAAGATACATACAAATGACAATCTAGTGGATATGTTTACGAAGGCGGTGACAAGGGAGAAGCTAAGCTCCTCTTCAGCTTCGGATGGCCTTCAAGATTGAAAATAATAAAATCAGAACAGTAGGGTCAAGGGTGCTTATTTCCAGTGGGAGCTACAAGGGTAACGGTGTTATGATTAGTCTCCAAGTGGGAGATGATATGGTGTGGAGTCTGATCAGTCTCCAAGTGGGAGATTATTTCTATATGGAGCTCAATCAGACTCAGAGGTTAAATTTTCCCAACTTTTGTCAACATATTTTCCCCCCAAATTAATTAACAAAGGAATTGGAAGGGGGGCGGAGCCCCTCTTGTGGGGCTCTGGGGGATGACAGTTATTTTTCTATTGGCCGACATATAAAACCCTATTTTTTGTAACTAACATAAGTCTTGATAAAAATGGATGGAGAAGGTGAAAAGGCTTAGGGTTAGGGTTTCTGTTGATATTGTATTGTAGCATATTGCAACAGTATTGAGTTGCAAGAGATTGCCGGTTGTAATCGGTTCTATTTTTGCTGGATAATAATATTGGACTCTCTGTTGGTGGATGTAGCCTAAGTTTGGCTAAACCACATTAAAATTATCTCTCATTTTATTTCTGTGTATTTTCATTCCTCTGTGTAATCTTTACCTACATTTAATTGATATCTTTTGTTTGCTATTCCTAACACAAACTAAAAATCAAATGCCAAACATTCCAAATTCCTACTCACTATATGCATAAAGATGAGTTTGTCATTTTACCAAGGATAATTGTTTTTAGTTTCTAACAAATTTGCTTAGGTGAACAACAATTCACCATAGCATTTGATATGTTCACTAAGGTGAACACATGTTCACCACTTGTAGAAACAAAAGAACTCATCAGACTTGGTTTTTTAGGTCATTTTAGTATGCAACTTTGAACAAAGGCTTCTCAAAGGTGTCTCATACCATCCTTATAGAAATTCAAAGGGGTTCTATAAATCCAAAAGTATTATACCTTATAAAATTCTTTTAATTGAATCAAATTATATTTTGGTGGAGTTTGAAACCATAAGTAGATATATATAATTTGAATATAAGCTACTCAATTTGAGCATCGATAGAATATTAGTGATTGCTTCCAATATGTATAGTAACTACCATCCAAAAAAACAAATTATTAATTAAAGAAAAAGTAAATTACAAAGACTTTATTAATCTTAGTATAACTGATAATAACTACTTTTCCAACATATTAATGTTGAAAAACAAAAATTGAATTTAACTAGGTTAAACACTGATGATCTTGACTTATAGAGTAAAATTGGTTATTGGACTAACTTAAAAATACCTTGAGTCAAACAAATCTATAAAATTTATAGTACTAACAAAGTAAAAATGGACCGATTTTCTTCTAACTTGTCTTACTTTAAAGAATGATGAAAAAGAATTCATCATTTTAATAATTTAAATAATATTCAATAATAATACAAATTAACTCACCATGGATTATAGATGGCACCATGGGGTCCAAAAAAAGATTCTAAAAGTCACTTAGAATAGTATGGTGAGATAAATCTAGGTCTATCAGTAGAAGTAACACAATCTACCATGTAATTGGCCACAAGTAGTGACACAAACAAATTTGATATGGAAAAGAAAGATGATGTGTTGCTGATTTATCTTGTGCCATCATCCTTTTTTGTCAACACTGTCACACATGCCACCTTTACCCCACCAGAAAACATTCCTATCACTCACAAGCTTAATAATTCTTATCACTTGGTTTTAAAAGGTTAAAATATTGAACATGTCTAAAATCCAAATGACTATAGATTGGAAAATTCTTTATTGGAAAAGATTATACGTACATGAGTAGGTATTTACTAGCAATCACACATACTGTGCAATACATACATTGATAGATATCTATAACGAGTGTATTCTATAAATAAATACTAAATTTAAAAGAAACACAAGCTTTTTAAAATTTGATAGTGAAAAATAGGGTACAAAGTGAAATAAGGAAGGGGTTGGAATACATTTTCATTTGAAATGTCTAGCAATAAGAGGTTGTGATCACATTTAGATTATCCTCCTCCCTCTTCCTAAGGGAGACATATACATTATCTTGCATGCATGCATACTATTGGTAGCCAAAGGTCAAAAGATGTGTGGATATCCCAAGTGATGGACTTGCAATACTATAGTGAACACAAGACACTTTTCAACATAGAGACAAGTGCCAAAATCATGTAAATAAGGTAGCCTATAACCTCACCCCATATCAAAAATCATGGGGAAACAATTAAAGGTCCCATCTAAACAACCATAATAGTATCTAATGCCCTCTGAATATTCCCACACATTTTTCATATGGTGTAGAAAACTTGTCAACCTCTACTTGCACAATAATTATTTCTTCAATGTGTCAGCCATGTGTCATGTCTTTGTCTACTTACAACTTAGCTTGGACCTAAAATTATTATTAACCCTATTTTATTTAATCCTTTGCATTTGAATGTAAACATTGTCGTATATTCTTGGAACCAAGGAAAGCACTAAAATATAGTGAATTGGGGCCTTCACATTCGTTAAGCATGTTTCAAGTCTGAACCCAAGGTGCCTATTAGAATCTAGTCAAGCAATATTTCTCGTCTATTGACATAAACTCAACTTGGGCTCAAAGTGTTCATATTGTCTGCTCACTTGAACTTCTATTTAGAATTTACTCACATGTCATGTTCTCAAACACAAAATGTGAATATGTCACAATTAATCTAATTCTTGCATCTATATGTTAAGAAACTAAAGTCTAGTGTTCAATGCGTCCTATGTTGTCTTGTGAACTTGGAGCTATATTAAATTCCATCTATCATGAGCCTTGCATCTATAATATGAAGTTGTTGGCATCCTGAGTGTTTAACAAACCCCAACATCCCTATGTATTCTATCTAAGAAAAAGTTTCACATCCACGGTCAATGCCTTTCAAGTCTAGATTTAGACATGCATATACACCATGTTTAACTTTATCTCATGTCCACCAATGTTAAATCTGCAAGTGACCTTATTGCACCCCAAACTTGATCGTATTCTTATCTTCAATTTATTTTAAATTATACATGTGAGAATTAAACATGCCTAGAAGTGTGGACCCAAGTGGTTTATAGTCCAAACATCATTATTAATTATGATTAACTAGAATGATACATCCAAAAATGTCATGTGATTTGGAGTCTAATTCCACCTGGTCTAAAGAGGGCTATGAATTATAATCTAGTTACTTCATCATGTTTGGATATTGAATCATTTGAAATTTTCTCATGACTCTCTAGACTCTAGATTGTAATCCTATTTTTCTGTACTTAATCTACTTTTGATCATTAAAATAATACATAAAAATTAATATTATAACAATTATACAATTTAAACCTCTTTGGTGTGTGGTTGTTTGAAACTTTCCATGCTTGTAGGGAAGAGAATGGGAATGCCATTTCAAATAGGCCCTATATGTTGTACTCATTTATTGGTGACAAATAAATAAATGGCCATTCAACAAAATTAGTTTCCCATCGAGGCCTAATTGTAGGAAAGTACAAATCTCTTCAATTTCCCTATTTGCATGTGGGAGGACAACAATAAAAGAAGATTGGTGGTCAAGTTTTTATTCAAGGGTGCTCATTTATTCTTCTTTTATGGAATAAGAGTGAAGGGAAAGGTCAAAAAGATCTACTGAGGTGCAATGAAGCATGACAAATATATCAAAAGAGCTTGAAGGTAAAGACATGAAAGTGCACATTCATTGAGTTGGATATCTTGTAGTATTGATTGTGAGTGATTTTGTATTGCCGTGATGCTTTCTAGATACACAATGATCAAAGACGTCAATGCATAAAGAATATTTCCATAGTCACATTAATTCTTTTTGCCTTTAGATGTGAAATAACCATGCATGACAAAGATGGAAAGGTGATGCTAAACTCAATCTAAAGAAAAAGACATAAAATTTGATCTATTTAAACAAAATTTTAATATAAGTTAAAAGGAGAACATTAGTTCTATTTTCACCTTTTTAAAGAGTTTTAGATATTAATAAAAGTAGGCTTAATTATTTTAGAAATTGATTTAGAAATATATGAGGGAAAAACTCATCATCTGCTAAACAAATTGAACATAAATAAACTTGATTGTCATCCTATGTAGCCACATTTTCAACATGAAAAAATATTTATAGCAAGTAACATCTTAAATCCAAGCCAATTTAAAATGAAATTTAAAAAATTCAAAACTCATACTAACAAATACAATTTGATAGACTACACAGACCAATATAGCCTAAACATTAAGTCATCCTTTTTAGAACTGCAATAGTGATTTGCTATCACAAATTAATAGATGAATTAAAATTTCAAACCAAGACACTTAAAAACTTAAAAAAATTATTCACAATTTCAGAGATTGAACAATGTAAGTAGATTGTTCAAATTGATTAAATCGTCAAAGATTGTTATCAAGATATATTTATTACAATTACTAATATAAATTAAAGAAGAAGAAATTTCCAAAAATTATTAGATATTCATAAGATCATTTAATGCACTTTCACAAACAAACCCATTAAATTTGTTGTAAAACTTTAATTTATCACATTATATTATATAGACACATTCAAAAGACACTATGCATAGAAAGTGCACCATTCATCATAAAATCAAATAAATAAATATATAAAAATATAATATATTAGTTTCCGTAAAAGATGGGTGGAATAGAGTTTACCCCTAAAAGTCCATGCAAAGGTCCATAGGCAAAAGAAAAGTGGTCATGTATGCAACTAAAGCAATCCCAATAAGTGGAGGAGAAAGGTCATGGTGAGGGGGGATGTCCCAGCCATTTGAGAGGTCCTCACCATCGAGAATAAGCTCCCAACCTACAATGGTATCCTCTTTATTTTTTTCTTCTTCTTGATCAATAGGAGCCATGCAGACAACATAAATAGCAAGGTCCAACTAGGGAAACATCCCACTGGTATGCCAACCAAGGATGTCATGATCATGTTGAGAAGTAGAAGACTGGCTAAATGGCGAGGGAGACTAATCATGACATCTATGTTGAGGGCACCCATGAGAGTTGTGAGAGCCACATTTGGAATGAACACTGTGGCCACAACCACATCAACATCCATGTAGAGGTGAAGCATCTCTACTAGTAGGAGAAGGTGACACATAAGCAATAGTATATGAAATATTAGCCCAATGCTCAATAAGAGTTTGTAATTAGAAAACTTCCAAATCATCTTTATCATCCTAAACCTAAATATGTAACATAACATTAGAGCATATAATGGATTTAGTATTCATGAAAAAATGAGCATCCACAATAGTGCCTATAAAACAACATTCCTATCTTTCCATATGTTGAATTTGTAACCTAGCTAGATTACAGTACTCCATGCCCACCCCTCTCTCTCCTTCTCTCTTTTTAAGTTGCTATCTCTGCAATTGTTACTCACTTATTCTCTTCTTTTCTTCCTGATGATGGATCACAGAGTGTGATCCGAAATGTCGATCCAAAAAGCTACACACAGTTTTTCCAAAAGCTCTATTCTATATCATGGACTATGGAAATATCATATCTACTAGAATTTCCACCCTAAAAGCATGCCAAATTTGGGTAAATCTCAAAGGCATTTTAGGCAAATTGCTTAGAAGAATCATATACTGAAGAAAAGCTCTAGCCAAAAGGGCTTGAAAAAATCATGTATCCAATTCCACACAACTACTTGGGACCATAGGCAAAACTAGAAAAGATGATTGAGAGCTTCTATATTTCCACAAAAAGGATAGCAGGGGCTGAAAACACCAAATGGATGTCAATATTCAATAGGAAGACCCTAGTAAAGGAGACAACAAGCAAAGTGAACCAATTTAGGCTCCAAAATGGTAGACCAAAATATTTGAAAAAGATGGTGCCATTGAGTGGTAATGGACTGGAGATTCCACTTGATATTGAGCTTTGAGCCCATGGGCAGGTGACAAGAGAGCCATGAGTAGCATTTGAAAGGATTGTAATTCCAGAAAGGAGTGTCAAGATACCACTTCCAGTCTTTCCACTAGGCTCTGATACACTAAATCCCAACGTTATGGATCATCTCTAGAGGAACAAACTCCACAATGGTTTGAAAGGATTAATAATCCTAATTCCCAAGTCTGTATTCATCATTAAATTCTCTCCAAGACAACCAACTCTTATTGTCTTTAGAGAAGAGGTTTGAAATGTAAAAAATCTCTTTTGAAAATTTTAATGCACAAACCCAAGGAACTTTGGCAAGAGGTCAATCCTGGCAAGTAATCATAGGAGACCACTAAAGATATTGTTGGCTGATGGAAATCCCAATCTAGAAAATATTCTTGTTCCAAAGAAGTCAATTCTTAATGGCTTTCAAATCCTTCCATATGTTTTTAGAAACAAAAGAGCCTTGGATTTTCATAGGCTTGTTCATGATAAGAATGGAGTGAAAGCTTAGACCTTTCTAGGTCCGTTTGCCATGAGGAGTTCCAAAAGCCATACAATGCACAAAGAATTTTCTAGGCCTCATTACTCTTTAAGGATATAATAATCCTCTTGGCACCTAAGGCTAGGCCTTGCATGTGACTATTAATAAGGCCAAAACCATCAAAGTCATGTGGAAGACAACAAAATTCTCAGGGCACTCAGTGGAACCTCTTTCCCTGCTCAAAAGAGGCCCAAAGAAAATCTTTGAGTAATATGTCCAACTTTTGATACAAGGCATTAGAAGGAGCCCCGCAGAAGGGATAGTACACATGAGTGGCAATAAGTACTTTGGAACAAATTTGGAGCTTCCTATAAGGAAAAGAGGCTTAGCAATTTAGAAGTGCAATTTCTTCTTAATGCAGGCCAAAATAGATTGCCAAAGAGCTGAAGAGAAAGACTGAAAGGCAAAAGGAATGCCCAAAAACTTGAATATTTGCTCATGGTCAAATCCATTTTTAGCCAAAAGAATCAAGCTAAGAAAGCTTGGGCAAGAGTGATTAACGATAGCATAGAGTCCTTTGGCACTGTATATCGGATCTAGAGGTAAGGCAAAACTTATTTAAATAGTGTAAAACTTGGCTAACTTTTTTCACTCTTCTTGAAGAGTGGGAAAGGAATCTTAACAAAGTCGCCATTAACAAGCTTGAAATTATAATTAACATAAAAATATCTTACATCAAACAAACCTATAAAACATGTAGTACTAACAGAATAAAAATGGACACTATTTTCCTCTAACTTATCTGTCTTTAAAGAACAACGAAAACGAATTCACTATTTTAATAATATAAATAATATTCAATAACAACACAAGATTAACTTATCATGAATTACAGATTAGACCCCATACAAGATTCCAAGATAGTCACTGACAATATGGTGACATAAATATTGGTCTCTCAATAAAAGCAACACAGATTAACTCATTATAAATTACATCATGAATTACAGATGGGACCATGGGGTCCAAAACAAGATTCCAAGATAGTCACTGACAATATGGTGACATAAATCTTGGTCTGTCAATAGAAGCAACACAATCTATCATATAACCGGCCACAAGTAATGACAATCAAATTTGAGATAGAAAAGAAGAGATGATGTCTTGCCATTTTGTCTTGTCCCATCATCTTTTTTTGCCAACGCTATGACACACGCCACCTTACTCCCACCAAAAAAACATTCCTATCACTCACGAGCTTAATAATTCTCATGACTTGGTTTCAAAAGCTTAAAATATCTCTCAAATCCAAACGAGTGGGGAAATTCTGTCGAAAAAGGTTAGTAGGTATTTACTAGCAAGTCCTTTGATCCCTTCGATTTTATATATTACTTTAATCTAAGCCAAATGTGTAGAGACACCAACGCCAGGAATATACTTGTTGTCATGCTTTGTATGTGTGTATTGGCCATTTGATGGAGATGTAAAACTTTTATATTCATCTTCTAATTAAAGAGGTATAAATGTTGGCCACATGTTACGACAATCACATGGCCATGGTCCTTGTCACCTAAATAGAGTAAGGATGGCTAATTACAGACAAACCATATGGGTATTCTTAAATAAAATAATAAATATTTTAATGGTTAAAGATAATTTTTTGGATAATTATTTATTATTTGTGGGTGTCGTTGAGGGGTAAAATTGTTATTGATTATTTGATCATTCAAATGTTTGATATTTAAGTACAGTGACATAATAAGGTATTATAAAAGGGGGAAATATCTCCATGTTCAAAAGATGCTCTACTTAAAACATCAAACACTTCAATGGTCAAAGAGTCAATGACATGTCACACCTCATCCACGTTAGCCTTTGATTGTTGAACCATTTTGATTATTTAAGAATAATGCTCAAAAATAGTTTTTTTTAATTAAAAAAAAAAAAAAAATTGATTGGTAGAATTGTACAAATAAAAAACTTTAAAATTAAAATAACAGTTATAAATGTGTGTTGATCTAGGTTTATTTGTGAGTAAATGGCGTTTAGTGTGTTTGAAACTCTAGATTTGTTCTAAATGAGCTTGTAAGCATTGTTTATGATGGCCCTTATTTATATGTAGCCTTCATTCATCTTTTGATTTGAAGACTTCAGCTAAAGGAAATAAAGGAGGGTGGGTTGTGTTCCATTGCTTAGTCGTTCAAATCCTCTTCCACAAAAAAAAATTGAGTTTATAGTGTCTTCTTCAAATCCTCTTCCACATGAACTTCCACTTAATGGAAGCATATAAAATGTGATAGGTCACCAAATAATTTATGTATCCCCTTTGGGATTGGTATCTCCCTTTCATGCACAAACATGATATTTAAACACGCTGATGTCAAAATTGATGTATCATAGGTTCCTTTTTATAGGGGCAGGTATCCAAATTACTAATAAGATCCTCTTAGCTAACCATGGGTACATCTCCACTTGCTAGCTACCTTCCAAATCATGTTACGAGCAACTCACTTAGCTCATAAGAATATTTCTTTAATCTAAATGGGGATAGAAAAAGATAACATATTTCATCTTGGTTCACTACAACTAGCCTAAGGATTGGGGAGGGATGGGTATATAGATCCTTACACACAAGAGGTTTGTTCAATAGCAAAGTGGATTGTCAAAGCTATGCATAGTTTCACACTATGGAAATCACTCATCAAATATATTTTTACTACCAATTCTAAAGGGTCTTGGGGATAGGTTGGCTAGAAGAACATGATTCTTAGGGCACATCACTTCACACCCCATGCCTCAATATAATTCAATGGCATTTAGAAAGCATGTCAAATTGTCTCATACTTTGTGGAATAACATCATCAATCGAGTTAAGACATGGCCTAAGATTTTCTAGTTATTTAATTTGGTGGAATAGAATTAGTCAAGCAATTGATTTCCCCTTAGATATGTGTATTAGAGAGATGGGACTTCTCACTAACCTACAAATGTTTTTGATTAGTTCAGCTGGAAAAGAGGGCCCAGAACCCTTATACAAAACGCCCCCCCGGGCTACAAACCATTAACAAGCTAGAAATAGCACATTAATAGCGCATGAACAACAGACAAAAAACACCTAATAAAAAATAGTAGAAACAACAAAAACAACCAGAAACTAGGGACTATCAGTCATCCCAAACTTGGCCAGGAATTCAACCATGTCTTTGTAGTCTCCCAGGCTATCGAGACCCACTTGCTTGACCTTGTCATCCAAGTCCTTGACAACCTCAAAGACCGACATCGCCTAATGCAGGGCCTTAGCAGCAAACTCAGCCATAATCTTCCACTTCTTCTGCATTCCCTCCATCTTCTTCTGGAGGTGCCTCAGATCCTCAGCAATCTTAATGCACAGAGAGCAATTCCCCTTGTTTTCTTGTCCCTCGGACACCCTAACAGCTTCACCCAAGTCCTCAGAATTGGACTCGTTCATGGAGGCAAAGTGACTCGCCCCTTCAACTTCATGCATAGACTTAGTAGGGGTTTCCTCCCCCCCCTCCTCCATCATTTCCTCAACAAACTCCGAGTCATCAGAGATCTCCACCCCTTGGGGGTTCGCAAAAGGTTTGCCAGCAATGCGGGTAGACCAACGAACCCTCGGGTTAGTCTCAGATTAAGAAAGAGTTTTACCTTTTCAACATGCATAGTTACAAAGTGTCTACTTTATTTAGTCTCTAGTTCCTCCAAAACTTGTAGCTCAAAATATCCTCCTCTAGAGAGTGCAATCTTTTAAAGATTAATGCTAGGTCATTAGTTGTAAGATCAATTTATTCCCCCTCAAAACCATTTGCATTAGACTACTCCCTAAGTACCAACTTGACATTAGACTCAACACCAAGTGGAAATATCATTTGCCAGCTTCTAAATGGTGCAAACTAAGTCACTCCTATGGAAATCTAAGGTTGATGTATAAGCTTAGTTTTTAGCATGGAAAATCTTGCATTATAGAATCAATGTAGGTGAATTCTATTATGACCTCCACAACACATGGGATAATTCTCCAAGAATTGGTGACCTTCCTTTTTGAATTCATATGATCTTGGTTCTAATTTGGGTCCTAACTGATGTACTTTGTTGGTCTTTGCATTTGTTCGTGCCCATGTTGACAACCAAGTTGAGGGTATTTATGCTATCATTTGGGCTTTTCCTATAGTTTCTTCGGTGTTTCCACTATTTATATTGGTCCCTTGGTTCAACTTTGTGTTTTCTAGGTGATTCATTATTTATTTGCATTTTGAGTGTTACAAGGGTCCTATGTTTAAACTTTGCCCTTCATATTATATCTCATTACTAGGGAGCTTAGTACTAACCTATAAGCCTCCCTCATGACTCCCCTCTAGTTTAATGCACATTCAAATATTTTTATTAGGCCTTGGTTTTGTCTCGTTCCAACATCTATGACAACCTATCTTGTTTAAACTAACACACATAAAGCCTTTGAAATCTTCACTTCATGCTTTAGTCTTTGTGTTGCATCAAACCCTTAGACTTTTGTTTTAATTTTTTGTTAACTTGGTAGAGTTGATCACTAACTGCTTAAGTTATGGCTTCATATTTAAATATGACTAGCTCTTGTGGTAACACATTTGGGTTACCTATTGATTCCAATCATGTAGTGAAATAGCACAACAAAAACCCTCACACTACTATGCTTTATTCATTTAGTTGTAGGGCCATCATTCATATGGTACACATGTTACAATAGGGTTTAAATGACAAAACAACCTTGGCAAGGACTTTTGGTTTAGTTTCTTAACTCATGGTCATTGATTATAATTAAATTTTGTCAAGTTGCTAATTTTATAAGAGCCTTAACAAACTTAAGTAAGAAAACTTATTTTGAGCCATGGGTCTACAAATGTCATTATTGATGGCATAATTATTTAATTGCACTTTTATATTAAGTTTGCTTAGGTAATTAGTTTTATCTACTTAGGTAGATTTAGCAATAGTGAGCACTTCGATTACTTATTAGTTCTAATCCTATGGTGAAATAGCACAACCAAAACCCTCACACTACTATGCTTTATTCATTTACTGTAGGGTCATCATTCATATAGTACACATGTCACAATAGGGTTTACATGACAAAACAACCTTAGCAAAACTTTTGGTTTAGTTGTTTAACTTGTGGCCATTGATTACAATTAAATTTTGTCAAGTTGTTTTTTATTACTATAAGTGGCAAAACTAGGGTGCTGCTGATCCCATTACAAAACAACCCATCGAGCACACAACATAAACAACATAGTCCAGGGTAAAAACACTAAACCAACAAAAAAAGAAAACAACCAGGAACAATGGACTGACAACCAACGGACAATAGACGAACCACCAAAAAATAGCAGAGAGAAAAACACAAAAGGGCTAGTTGAATAACTGACCCCAGTCTTCAATGAGAAATTGATACAGCTCCTCGTATTCCTTCATAGTCTTGTTCTTGATGCCATGTTTGTTGAGTTCCAAGTCTTGTAGGATAGCTAGCGTGGTTGCTAATATGTGCATCACTTTAGAAGTGAACTTGGTAAGGATTTTAAAATTTCTATCCAATTCTGTAACTCTGTTACTCAAGGCTTCAATCATAGGTCCCTCCCTGGTACTAGTTTCCCCATCTTTGGTGTCCTGGTTATCCTCCTTCTGCCTAGAAGAGTTTTCAATCTCAAAATTAGGAACATTCAACTCCAGAAACAAACTAGGGCCATCATCGCCACCCATCTCCGTATCCCCGGTCTCATCCACCTTCCTAGCATTAACCTTGTTGTCTATGTTCTCATCCTTCTTCTCCGAGTCACTAGAAAGCACATGCTCTTTCACTGAGGGGGTAGGTTTCACGGCTAGCCTGCTAGACCTCCTCGTCGAGGGCATTTTGATTTTACTATGAGGCATAAGGTTCTCCTCATCCCGAGTTTCCTCATTGTCTTCATCCTCCCCACTAGAGATCTCCACCACCTTACCTTTCTCCATCTTATTCCCCTCCTTCCTGATAATCTCACCCACATTAATAAACTTACACACCTCCTCCTTCCCCTCCTTGGATTTCTTCTAGGGATTATCACCTTTGTTGTCAAAGACTACAAGCTTTCTTTTGGTGGATTTTGAACTAGCTTTGGGACTGCCAACAATGCTGGATTCTATAAGAGTGTTAACAAACTTAAGTAAAAAAACTTGTTTTGAGCCATGGGGTGTAAATGTGTCATTATTGTTAGTGTAATTATTTAAAAACATTTTTTATATTATGTTTATTTAGGTAATTAGTTTTATTTACTTAGGCAGATTTAGCAATAATGACCACTTCACATTAAGTTGAACTCACTTGATCTTCAAGTTGAGTTCACTTGACTTAATTGCTCTTTACATTGAGTCCACCACTTGTTCACTTGTGGTTAACTCAACTCATTTGAAAAACTTGTCACTTGTTCACTTGTGGCTAACTCAACTCCTTTGAGAAACTTGTCTTTCTAACTTGTTCTCTCAATGTCTATATATTGTATGTAATTTTCTTCATTTCAAAAATCAATAATTCAAGTTCATTTTAATCTCTCCATATTCTTAATATTGGATTTTCGTTGATATTTGCATTTTGTATCATTTGCATGTTTGCATCTAGATTTTGTAATCTTTTGTAGTCACCTAGATATAGGCTTGTGTTTGGGTTCTCATTGGATCCTACAATTACCAAGCTTAAACAATAAAATAAACTAACACACAACTTTCATATGGCCATTGAAGCCCTAGCCATAGGTCTAAGTACAATGCTTTTGGTCCATTGAGTTAGGACATGAAATAATATATATGCTTGAACTTCTATTATAATGTGTTCACATTAATTTGAAAGTGTAGAAGATTTAATATGGTTCAATCCCATTGAATACAAATACATGAAACTACAAAGTAATGAACCAATAAAATGTTATCATGTGTACTTTGAAATGTTAACTCAGATGGGGTAATAAATTGATTAAGTCAAGTCATTAACAATATAAGAAATGTGACAAAATAAAGCAAGAGGACTCATGTCAATACTAGGCTAAAATGTTGATATTAAATTGTGCGCAACTTATCTACTACAGTGAAGCCCACATTGTTCAATTGTAGCAGCTTTTGTTGAGTCATAGGATCGTGGCGATATGTAGTGGTATGGGTTTGAACAAGCTTTAACTAAGTTAATTCATGCTAGTCTTAATCATAATCAAGATAAAGAAATGAAAAGTGTGTTGTGACCTCATTGGTTGAGGACATTAAAAGACAAAGGTGACTTGGAGTTACACGATGAAGAGCTAATGAAATATTGACACGAAAACATTGAAAGTTGATTGTGGTGGATTTCTATTGTATGTGTGTGCTTTAAGTATTAATTGAGGAAGACACTACTTTTAAGACACGTGTCGAACAAAGGCTAAAACAACCTTATTAAACTTTGCATAACTAATCTTGTTTGGTTTTACCTCTACAGTTGATTCTCGACAAGAATATCAAATGAAATAAAGAGTCTTTTTTATTCTAAATTGGATGGCTTTGCTTAATGTAAAAGATGTTTGCAATCCTATTTTATTAAAAATTCTAAAAATGTTTTTAACTATTACCTTGTTTGTTATAAGTTTTGATATCGTTTTTTTGACTATAACATTGTATGTGATAGAAAACTTTAAAAATTTTGAAGTATGAACAAATTCATTATTATAAATTTAATTGGTTTTTACATTGAAACCATGACATAGTGGCCCAGGGTAAAATGAGAATTATTAACAGAGGGTTCATTGTCAATTACAAACTACGAAATGCAACCATGATTATTTGTTGGACATGAGTCTAGCTATGATAAGGAAACCTCTCTCAGATTCTCTATCATTCAAAACAATATGCCAAAACCATCACCAATAAATAGAAGCAAGACAAAACCGGCCACAAGTGATAAAATCAAAATTAAGATAGAATGGAAAGATGATAGGTTGTCCCATCGTCCTTCTTCTTTTTTGACCCCAAAATAAGACATTCAATCACTCACCATCTTAATAATTCTTATGACTTGGTTTGAAACGGTTAAAACATCGAACAACTCTCACATCCAACTAGTGTGGACTGGGGAAACGTCGTGACCAACTCCTTTGATTTTAAAATTAAAATTAAAGAAAAAACAAGATATTAATTAAATCGTTGCGATTTTCTCGCCCATAACTCATCTATCTAAGCCAAAGGTGTGGAGACACCTCTCAAAATAAAATACCATAAAAAATGAGTTATCATGAAAATACTCCAAAGTGTCTCACTCTTCTCTAAATTTGGTATTAGAGTTAAATATTTGTAGTTTACATAGAATTATCCCCATTCTCAAAATATGTTTTTTACAATATAATAAAGGATTTTAATTGTTAAATTTGTATAAATAAAAAAATTATAATAAAAATATAAATTATAAATATATGTTAAATTAGATTTACTGGTGGTATTTGATTCTTAAAATTATATAAATTAGAAAAAAATATTATATAAATTAGAAAAAAAATATAATAAAAATATAAATTATAAATGTATGTTAAATTAGATTTATTGATAATTAAAGGGTGTTTATTATGTTCAAGTTTTACATTTGTTTTACAATAAGCTTGTTTTAGAAATTCTCAAGTTTTATTAGTCCATAGGCTTTTATATGTAAACATTATAGTGCTAGGAATTGTCTTATGTGCAACCGGTTGTTCCTATGGGAGTATTCTTTGAACCTCCTATGGGTGCAAGTGCTAGTTTATTTATGATAGTAATTGAGTATATATAATCTTTAAATGTTGTTTATAAAAATAATTACAATTTTTTATATTTTTAATTTATTTGATTTTTTAAAATTTAAGATGCAATATTTTCACAAACAAATTTATAAGGTATAGTCATAGTAAAGTTAAAAGAAGTAGAGATAGGATCCCCATTAAAATTTTAAAAAACAATAATTTTATATTTAAAGAATGTTAAAATTTCTTACCACTATCATAAGACAAAATAATCACTAGACTTCTAGATGTTTTAATCTAAATCATCTAAAAACTAAAATCTAAATTATAAATACTTTCTTTCTAGTTTGATTTGGTTTACATGATTTAAAACACCTTTAAGAAAATAAAATTTATAACTAGAAACATGGTTAAGGTTAAAAGTGATCATTTCAATAGATTTTTTAAAATAAAAGATAAATCAAAATTGTAAATGAGTTCTTCAGTAATGTTTATTTTTATTTAGAGATAGCTACTTTGAAAAAGAGATTTTTATAAAAATATATTAACAGATAAAATCATTGCTAAAGTTAAAATAACCTTTTAATATATAAGAGAATCTTATGCTATAGAATTATTACAACAAGTTAAATGTTTGTTATTAAATTAAGGAGAGTAAAGAGACAATTAAAATTAGAAGTAATTTTTATTTTTTATTATATATATATATATAGAAACATGGTTAAGGTTAAAAGATTCATTAAAATAGATTTTTTAAAATAAAAGATAAATCAAAATTGTAAGTGTGTTCTTTAGTTAAACTAGTTAACAAGGGAATTCTTCACTACCTCTACACTAAGTCCTATTTAGTTTTCTACTATCTAATGTTTAGATACGTCAATAGACCCACTTTGCACTAAGAAAAATGAAAATGAATTTAACTAATTGCTTGAAAGAAGGAAGTAAACTAACAGAATGCTAAAAGTATGCTACTGTAAACATAATTTTAGAAATTTAAATATAGAAACGGAAAGAGGAGTAATAGAGGAACCTGGCACCAAAGGATGGAGCTCACTACCTAGGACAACAGTGCACCTCAAGGATGTTTGTGCACAGCATTGGCATCCTCAAAGCTTGAAAAATAAAAAAAATGATTATCCTTATACAGTTCCTTGCTACCTACACAACACAATAGCAGACAAGAAACCAACCTAATGATATCTAAGTGATGCCAAATATAGAAAATAATATAAATATTCTATTGAAATGAAATAAAATGAAATACTAATGAAGAAAAGGAAGAAACAACAAAAAAAGCTTTGTGCGCTCGAATATCACTCCACAAAGTACCTGTTGTTGAAGACAAGAGAAAATTATTGGGTTGCTAAGAAGTTTGCCTTCAGGTCAAGCCCCTGCTTTGGTCTTTCAACCTCCATTCAAGCAATAAGGATACAAATTTGGAAAAGAGTGTGTGCTCCTATTTCTTAAATGTGCCTAAGAAATAAGCAACAGTGACAAGCAAAAATGAAACTAGAAGTAGCTTCCTTGGTCTATAGGGAAGAATACCTCCATGAATGTAAAGAAAAAAGAATGGTGGTCTACGCCATGAACTTGTTAAATGAACAATAAAATAGTGTATAACTAAAATCTATAATCAAAACAATGTTCTTCAAATCTAAAACAATATTACCAGCTTGAATGATAATGGAGGAGGATGCAGCTTCTTGAAGGGCATAAATCTGGATGCAAACAACTTCAAAACCCTAAAAAGAGAGCCAAAAAAATATTCCTCAATATTGTCTAGAAATCCAAGAGAAGAGAGTGAGAGAGCCAAAGATTGAGTTGAAAAAATTGAGATTGAGAGAGATTGAGAGGGAAAACAATTGGCATGCAAAGAGGGAAAGAGTTGTCGAAGTCCAAGAAGCATTACGAGAATCTCTTCAACCACAAGAGATGCTCAATGTGTCCAAAAATAAATCATTGACTGTTTCACATTTGTGGGATGCCAGTGCGATGCAAAAACGTTCGCACTAAGCGCTAGCATCTGAGTGATTCTACCTCTTAGTTACATGAACCATCTCTGGGCTAAGAGAAGCACAAATCATCAAAACAAATTTTGATGAAACTAAGCACAAAAGGCTAAAATGAAATAAAAATGAACCCAAAATTATACAAGGAAAGCCGACACCAAAGTAAGCGTTAACGTGTGAAATTGCAAGGGTATGCATTATAATACAAATATAAATTATAAATGTATGTTAGATTAGATTTATTGATAATTAAAGGGTGGTTATTATGTTGAAGTTTTAGATTTGTTTTACAATAAGCTTGCTTTAGAAATTCTCAAGTTTTATTTATGATGGTAATTGAGTATATATAATCTTTAAATGTTGTTTATAAAAATAATTATAATTTTTAATATTTTCAATTTTATTGAATTATTTTTAATTTAAGATGCAATATTTTCACAAATAAATTTATAAGGTATAGTCATAGTAAAGTTAAAAGAAGTAGAGATAGGATCCCCATTAAAATTTTAAAAAATAATAAATAAAATAATATTTTTTTATCTAAAGAATGCTAAAATTTCTCACCACTATCATAAGATAAAATAATCACTAGACTTATAGATGTTTTAATCTAAATCATCTAAAAAAATAAAATCCAAATTATAAATAATTTCTTCCTAATTTGATTTGGCTTACATGATTTAAAACACCTTTCAAGAAAACAAATTTTATAAATAGAAACATGGTTAAGGTTAAAAGAGATCATTTCAATAGATTTTTTAAAATAAAAGATAAATCAAAATTGTATATGTGTTCTCAGTCATGTTTATTTTTCTTTAGAGATTGCTACTTTAAAAAAGAGAGTTTTATAAAAATATACCAACAATAAAATCATTGCTAAAGTTAAAATAACTTTTTAATATATAAAATAATCTTAGGCTATAGAATTATTACTACAAGTTAAAATATTTGTTATTAAATTAAGGAGAGTAAAGAGACAATTAAAATTAGAAGTAATTGTTAATTTTTATTTTATATATATAGAAATATGGTTAAGGTTAAAAATATCATTTCAATAGATTTTTTAAATAAAAGAGTGTTCTTCAGTTATGTTTGTTTTTCTTTAGAGATAGCTACTTTAAAAAAAAAAAAAATTGTTTATAAAAATATATTAAAATAACTTTTTAATATATAAAAGAATATTATGCTATAGAATTATTACAAGTTAAAATATTTGTTATTAAATTAAGAAGAGTCAAGAGATAATTAAAATTAGAAGTAATTATATATATATGAGTGAATTGTGACCAGGGGGGTCACTCTTAGTAAATAAAGATTAAAAAAAAAAGAAATGGCTTCCCATAGGAGGGCCTTAAACAAAAACCCTGTATGGTTGCTTATATTCAAAATATGTCTAATACAAATACCAAATACTAATGTTTATACATACTATAAAAAATTACATATCACCCTAATATTATATTCCTAGCTTATTTGTGTTTTATTTATGAAGTTTCAATTCTCCACTTGGTCCTCATTGACCGCTTCTACCATCTCCACCATGTCTGTACCTAAATCTAAGCTGCCAGAGTCTACTGTGAAGGACCTAATCCATGGGTGTCTTTAACTCCAGAGAGAACATTAAGGAATTCTACTCCCCACCGCACCTTCTATTTGCGCTCCTCCTCATTGTGTCCCACCACTGCTATCACAAAGGGAACCCATGGGCCATTATATGGCTAAAGGATCATAGGCTAAGTGTCATTGTTGGGTAAGATACCCAATTTGAGAACAATGTCGTCCAAGGTCTTTTTCAATCACCCTACCAACGTGGTGTAATTAAAGTCTCTACCACTGCCTGAATTACATCTTTTGGCTCCCCCAAATCCAATAACATCGCAACCAACATGGAGGATATATCAGTATTCACCTTGTATCTTTGGGATGTGGAAAGGAATGTGTCCCCAAGCACCATTCTAATTGCATGCAATAAAATTATTGAACATGATTTAAAGATCTTCTTCAACCTGAGGTCCAAGATGTGCCCCATGAACACGATTTGCCTTCTCTTTGCTTTGAGGCATACAATTGAATCCATCTTGTCTGCTTGACTGCAAGTGGCATTCAACATAGAGTACAGAGCATTGTTGTTATCATAAATGTTCGCATCTCCTCCCAGTCATCCTCCACTTCCACTAGGCGAGCTAACCAACATGCCATTCCAATTCATGATGCCTAGGTTAATTGTCATTCATGTGAAATGGTAGATCACCCAATGTCCTATCTTTCCCACACTTCTGAGAGTTGGCGTATTGGTAGTTATTTGGCATATCAATTGCCACATTTTCCAACTTGTCAACCTTGGTATTTGCCTCACAGAATATGTGGCTTACCTTATAATCTTCAAACTAATTCAGGGTCTCCTAACACAGCCAAAATATTTTGGATCCTCCAATTTGGGGTCATTTGGTTCCTAATTGCATTTATGATTAACTATTAACTATGAGTCTTCTTCGATATGTATCTTTATGAGGCCTAATTTCAAGAAAATATGAAGCCCAAGTAGCAAGGTTTGAGCCTCAACTTCGTTGTTCATTCCATCCGGAAATTTCTTTGATGTTGAATCTATCATTTCTCCTTTGTGATTTCTAATAATGCAACCTACCCCTGACACTCCCAAAATGTCTTTGACCGCTCTGTGAAAATTCAATTTGTACCATTCTCTATCCTATGAAACCCATTGTGTGTCTACTCTCGGATTGTGGGATGGATGAACCCGAGCCTTCCCATAAATGGGGGAATTTTTTATTCTTATGCATAAATGGGTTTTATCACTAATGTTAAAAAACCTGGTAGAATTGTCACTAATGTTAAAATATGTTTTATCAAGAAACAAAAATCATCACTAAGGTTAAAAACTTGTTTTTACCACTTAATAAAAAAATATTTAAAAAACATTATTGTATTTCTCAATAATTAAACACTTTTCTTCCTAACACAACCATCCTAACCTCATAAACCTTAAGACACCTCTTCTTCTCTCATAACATCTTGTTATCAAGCCTCATTGACCCTTCTAGCATAACATTGTCTTTCCTTCTCTTAAGATCGCTTTCTCTAGCCTCTCCCTTTATCCCTTCTCTCTTCACAATACCACCCTAATCATTCACAACACTATATAAACACTCCCAACCTTCCTTCTCCCTTTCCCAACACCTTTCTTTGTCCACATTTGTATCTTTTATTTGCATTTAACCTTTGTCCCCATCCTTAACCCATATTGCACCCCTTTCCCCATCTACTTATTCATACCCCATTCCCACAACAATTTATTCCCTTCCTACCCTAGTGCCCTCCTTATCATTCATATCCTTCATCTTAACCCCACCATGTTTATCCTTCCTTGGGTACTCCACTACTAAAGAGGTTCACATTTTCCCTCCCCCAATAAAACCTCTACCCATAATGCATACTCTAGATAAATGGAATATGATAAGCATCATAGGTTTATTTCACACCTACAATACCTAATAAGTATGGTTGAATCCTCTAATGATGGCATTGAAACCTCTTCTTTAATTGATGCCTTTGTCCAAATTCTCTTAATCCATTTCCTAGGACTAGATATTTTGTAGTGATAGGTAATATTGTCCATGTCAATGCCCCATCTTCTCCCCCTTCTCAACCTTCAAATCTATTTGGTGAACCCACTTATGCTCCTTCCTTTTCTAGGCCTCCTACCTCATTTGATTAATCTATCATTCCACCTACTCCTCCTCATCCTTGACCCTCTTATCCCTAGATGGTTATGGCCATTTCCATCACCACTCTTAATCTTACTTCGTATCATCAAACACATTAGTTTTCCTTCAAATCTCAAAAATCATATTCCCTTTCGTTCACAGCCTCAAACATAGGTTCCCCTTCCTTCACAAGTCCAACCTTAGCTACCCCTTCCTCAACCTTCCTATGCACCCATACTTATTTATCTCCTTTTCTTCTCTTATAATTTTCCTCCCAACCCATCTTTGATTATGGTTATTCCATTTCACACCAACCCTTCTCTTGTGACTATCTTTCCACCTCACCTCTAACAAACATCCATTGCCCATTTATGTACCTTATCAAATTACCTCTGCATTACCCTTAATTCCTTTGTCTTCAATAACCATTACTTCCTTTCTTGTTGTCATGCCTCCTTCATATGGCTTCTCTCTTCCTCCTTTGCCTCATTTTCTCCAGTCTTTGTGTCTCACATTTTGCACTATTTAGGGTGAGGTAGTAAAGGATTGATGCTCTTCTAACTAATTCACAAGAGATTACTATGTATCTACATAATATTCCCTTATCACTTGGAATTTTGTCCCACCCATTCCCTCCTACATTTATTGGCCCTCACTTTTTGATGAATGATGGAAAAGGATCCTACAATGCATGTACAATCATCCAACATTACTTGTATAGATCTTATTTATGATGATTCTATATTGGCTAAGCTCTTTCCTAGGACACCCAAGTACCATGCACTTGAGTGGTTATATTCCCTTCACCATAGCTCTATTTTTTCTTTCATTGATTGTGAGCCACTTTCAAGTTCAAATTGGGTTGAAGGTTAATTGAATATATCTAGTGCATTGTGAAAATGACCCTATAGAACAAGTGATCAATTTTGTTCTCTGCTTCCAATCTATTCTTGTGAAGATGCAATGCTCATTTCTTAATATTGAAATACAATGCATCTTTATGTAAAACTTGCTAGAAATAATGCAAGATAAATATATCTTTCAAAGATATACTAGTTTATCATATTTGTGTGCTATCCTAATAGTTTATGAGACAAAATTAGAAAAAGAATCAATTTTCATATGATCTCTCTTCTTTTTCTCCTACTACTACATCTACTTATACTTCTAATTATTTTCCTTCTAAGTTTTAAAAACCACCCTTCAAAAAGAATAATCTTATTTTTCAAAGACAGAGCAAAAGCCTCATGTTAGTCATGCACACCCATCTCCTTCTTTCTGTTATAATGCTATGTCTCAAACCTTGATCTAACATCCACTTTACTAGATTGGTTGACATACTCTTTATCAATTATGAATTGATTATTACACTACCTCCTATTCATCCTTTAAACACTTATCAATTTATGTATATGGAACTCAAATGAATTCTTTTAGTATCACTATGTTCCCAATTATGAGACTAAGTTATATGGGTCTATGTTTAATTGGTAGAGGTTCTCCTAGTTAGAGAAGTTGTGCTTGTGAGAGTCTAGTGTTGTGCTAAGAATGTGGACCAATGATCAGTTGAGACAATTGGATACCTTTTTGTCTTTACCCTTCTTATGCTTCATCACTAGATGGAATTGATACAAATATGTCATCCAATTCATATGTTTCATGTTTTCTAGTTTGATCTGCATATACATAAATTGAAGTCTATTATGATTGAAGTGAATGATAGTCTCCTTACCCAAGATGTAGTGGTGCCACTATTTGATAGCTTCTACAATGGTGTACAACTCGTTTTCATAGGTAGAGTAGAGTTGATCCATGTCACTAAAAGTATCTAAATGATAAGTGGTGAAATGTCCATGTTGTGTGAGTTTGGAATCAACTGCATAGTAAAATGCATTGGTCTAGATCATCTCAAAGGGGTATGCAATGCCAAGGATTGCCAAAATGATTGTTGTACTGTGAGGCCGATTATTTTTCCTTCCTTATTTTGATCGTTTTGCATTTCAGTTGATGACATTATCAGGCTTTTAGAGACTATGGTTTCATTATGCATATTTGATTATATCTCTTGATTTTGATGACATTGATTAGACATATGGTGACTCGATTCGATCATATTTTGATGTTATTTTGAGATTAGACATGCGAGATATATTAGATGATGTTTTGTGATGTGATTTCTAGTTCTTTATGTGATGATGATTATGTGACATTAGATAGAAATTGCAGTTTAATCTGGAATTATGTTATAGATGATTAATGTTATATTCAATGGCATGAATTTAATTCCAGTTGCTTTGGCTATGATTATTCATGATATGATTGACATTTGATCGAGATGTGCAGGATTACATTCCTAGGCCACGGGAAATTAGAGGTAGTATTCACACATATGTTATTCCCTGTGAAACCGATCCATTCCCAAGAGGGATAAGGATCACATTTGATTTGAGTGTTGTTTAAATGATTGTTTATTTTATCATTTTGGCCTAGTACCCCTTTGTTTAATTAGTTAATATCATGTGTTGTATAATTTTTATTGACTTATACCACTTGGTATTGTTTTTATTCTTGAGGCCATTTAAAGTGGATTGATGACTCCCTAGGTGAACCTTAGTGTCCCAAAATTTACCCTAGGTGGTTACCCATGGGTCTAGGGTCAATTTTAACTAACTAAACCTTGAGATAACTCACTTGTGGTCACTGTAAACTGAGGTTTAGTCAAAGTGACGAAATTTGAATTAGATAATGGTGGGAGATGAGTCATGCTTTGGGAAAGACTCATCTCCCTTCCCAAAGTTTGGGAATCCCTTCTCTAGGAAGACTTGGGAGGTCTCCAAGACTCCCAAGTGTGTGGGATCTTCCTCCAAGACTCTCACCCATGTGTGAGAGCATCTTGGAGGGAGATGGCTCTCTTAGAGAGAAGAGAATGCCATATGGCATCCCTTATCCTCATGGATGCTTGAAGGGGAATGCCACCTCACCACTTGTTCTCTCACACATGTGTGAGAGCACAAGTGGACAAGGTGAGGAATGAGATGGAATTGGAGGATGACATTTTTCACCCTCACACTTCCTCTCTCTTGCAAGTGGCATAGGAGGAGGAAGGAGAAGGTGACAAGTGTCACCTTCTCATTCCTCAAGGCCAAATTAGAAGGCCTATATTACCTCCTCTTGTTGAGGAGTGTGGGGTTCTTGCATTTTGGGAGATTTCTTTCTATTTTGAGAAATTTTTGGTGAAGTTAGGGAGATTTTGGAGGTTGGAAGGTTTGGAGAAGCTTGGAGCTCATCACCAAACATGCTTCCATTATAGGGCTTTTGAAGGTAAACTTCATGACTATGTTATTTACCTTTGCATATTTTATTATGATGTGTTTGTAGATTTTGTTGTTTGTTGTTTCATTTTTTTATGTGGGATGGGAGTTTGGTGAGAGCACCTCCATTTGGAGGTAAGGCTTAACTTGTTTGGGGTAGAGGAAAGTGAACCTCCTCGAGGTCACCCCCATATTTTGTGCTACTTATGGCCTTGAGGGCTTTTCACTTGGTGTTGAGATTATTTGGATGGCAAGAGTGCCATGGAAGTTTATTTTGAGGTATTTGAAGAGTTGTGGTTTTGAAGGTTTTGACTTAAGGCCATGAGACTTGGTGTTTTGGTATTTTTTGGTGTGGCCTTTGAGTAGAGAGGTCAATTCCCTACCCCCATCAAACTCATTCTTATGAGTTGTGTTATGTGTTTATCCTTGGGGTTAATTTTTGTGTTGTTGTTCCTTTGATGTTTGTTGTGGTGTGTTTGCAACCGTGTGAATCCCTACCTCCCTAGCTCGGGGGTGACCCACTTGCGGGTCTACGGTAGGGAGGAGGGCATTTTGAAGTGGCTTGGTTTCCCCTTTTTGTTGTGTATTTATTGCAGGTGCTTATTGAATAAATGAAGCTTTGGAGAAGTCCATTTTTGTGTTGCTTTAGTAATATGTTGTTGGTTGTTTGAGCCATGGCCTTTGTGGCCCTTTTGTAATTTTTGTTCAAGGCTATACTATCCATTGTGATGGCTGTAAATAGTGTTTGCAATGTGAACATTCTTTATGTTTTATTTAAAAAGTTGTTTATTCTCTAAGTTGTGGAGTTGGTGTGTTTTGAGAAATGCATGTGAAATTTTATATGTATACTGTCATTGTTCTTTACAAAAAAAAAATATACATCAGTTGTTGTATAAATTTTATTGCATACAAAGGAAAGAAAGAGAAATTATATATATTAGATTTTGTTATGTTGCATTGAAAGTTCCATATTATTAGTTGTTGTTTAGGAAGTTAAGCTGTTGGAAAATTTAAATGAAAGTGCATATTCTACCTTATAGGTTCTTTCCAAAAAAAAAAGTTATCTATGTATATTTATGCCTTTTCAAAAAAAAAGAGAAAGAGAAATGCTACTGATTTATTTTATGTTACAAATCTGAAAGTTAGTATTTCTATTATTTAAACCATTGTTTTGAGAAAGTTAGTGTTGTATGTATTTACATAAATATATATATCCATATATATAGAGAGAGAGAGGAATATATAGATTATAGTTAACCAAACTTGTTGTTCATTTTATATCTCTGTGTAGATACTGAAAAAAAAAAAAAGAATGCATATTAAAATACACACACACACACACATAAGTGCATATATATATACTGATGTTGAAAAATGCTTATACATTCAGACTGGAGGAGCAAACTACTGTTTTTTTTTTTTGTAAAAGAAAAGAATAGGAGGACCGTATATATATATATATATATATATTATAGTATAACATATATATTTTATTTGAAATAAAAGCTACTGATAAAAATTTAGTTTTAAACAAAATGTTTTTAAGTAAAAAAAAAGAGAATAGACCAGGAGTAAGCCGAACCCTGGCTGGGCTGTGTTTGTTGAGTTAAGAGTTAATTAAAAAAAGGGGGTATGGGGAACGACAACCATGGCAGCTGCCGCCCACCATACTCCTTTCCTTCTGTTTTGTGACGGGTGTGGGGAGGGGGCTGAGGGTGTGGGTGGGGATTCGGCCCCCTCCCCACATCCCTTACCCTAACTCCGCCAGCGAACTCCCCACCGTTGACACTTAAGCTTACACCACTCCCAAACCCTACACGCCGCCTTCCCCATGGCTCCACTCTCCCGCGCCAATCTGTCCCTCCTCTGCGGCGGCGGCGCTATGTGGAGTATTTCCAACTCTGCAACAAGAAAATAAATTATAACATATACATTATATATATATTGATACCTATATATATATCAATCACTCTATATTTTAAAAAATAATAACAATACAGAATAAATAAATGGATAAAGAAATCTCTTGGCAAACTGAATGCAAACCTCTGTGAGGTATTTATAATGGCTGCCAAGTCATTGTGAAGGAGATCTTCAAACCTGCAACAAGATGGAAGTCAGGAAAACAAAACAAAACCAAAGAGAAGAAATGAGGAGGCAAAAAAGTTAGGGTTTCCATAAGGAAACAATAGAATAACATTAGGGCTTCAAAAAGAAAATATTAGAATATTGTTAGGGTTGTGAGAGTTGTGAGGAAATTAGTTTTCTTTTTAAATTAGTTAAATCTTATATTTTTCATTCCATTTGCATGGGAAACAAGAATTCCCTCCAATATGGAATTTCCTTTCCCCTTGAATTCCTTTTTACTTTTGTGAATCTCTTTAGTGTTCTTTTATTTTATTTTGGAGTTTTAGTATATATTTGTTTTATAATTTTAGTTGAGGTGGGATTTCCATCCCTTCTTGTGGTTTTAATTAATAGGGGAATGTGTTAAATGGTCTTAGATGGGAAGTCTTTTATTTGATTTTTATTTTTAATCAGTTGAATTATTATTTTACGGGAAGGAGCAATTTTAATCTTTCCCTTCTCTATTAATTCGAGTTAGTTAATAAATATAATGCCGAAATTATATTTATTAACATATTCAATTTTTTCTGAAATTTATTTTGGCGTCACGTAGTTATTTTATTATTTATTCGAGTTTTAATATTTTATTGCAAGTCGATTTATTTGGCCTTGGTGAAGTATTTAAATTTGAGATTGTTCTTAAGTTTATTTATTATTTTAAAATTTTGCTTAATTTCGTATTAGAGTTTTATTTTTAAAATTTTTAATTTGATTATTGAAAACGCGTTATGCTGTCGAAATTTTCCTAGATTTTAGGGTTTTAATTTTACGATATTTTATTAACTTTATTTTACCATTCCACTTTATCATGCATCCATCATACCATTATTTCTTAATCATTATTTTGATTTCATTTTTGTTCTGAGTTAGGGTTAGGTTTTGAATCTGACGAAATCCCCTTCTCACCTAAAGAAACTTAGGGTTAGAATTAAAATCATTCTAACCCTAAAAGTGACACACTTCGTGTCGTATACCCCCTAGACGACTATCATCATGCAGGGGACTGCGTAGGACAACGCACTTCCCCAAATTATGTTGACATGTTTACGCCTTATGCATATTGCCACCGAGCACGCAGATGCATGTGAGGGGGTTCCTAGGGATAGGTAGAAAAGTTTTTTGTATTTCGTGTCATGACCACATGACAAATGTGGACATGACACATGTGTTGTGTGTCGTGACCGCATGGGAAATGTGGGCATGACATGTACAAAGGAACTACTTGAGCTCCTCAAAAGCATGTTGTTATGTAGGTGTCCATGAAATAGTGTCTTAGCACACATGATTTAATTGAGAGACCATGCAATTTGAGAGAATCCAAGAACAAAACTATGGTAGAAATTAGCAAGTTTAAGAAAGCTGCACAAGTCAGTGAGATTGCATAGTGTTGGCTAATCTTGAACTACTTTGATCTTTTTGAGGTCTTCATGTACCAAATTGGTTTATTATGTAGTCTAAGTATTGGATCTACATGGTGTTAGTAGTATATTTTTTGAGATTGGTTTGAAGCTTGTGTTGGTGCAGTGTATCTAGTATGTGTGGGACATATTCCACATGCTCCTCCTAGGTCCTATTAAAGATGAGTATGTAATTTAAGTAGATGACGATGAAGGAGTTGGTGAAGGGTTACATGATGCCATTCATTAGGTGCACTAGTTAAAAGGCATAACAATCCATTCATGCAATCCTTCTTGAGTTTTTATTTAGTTATCTTCCAAATATATTCAATTTGAACTAACCTACCTAATGATATCTCAATTCGAGGTCAATCTTGGTGAAGTATTGTCCACCATGAAGATGGTCCAATAGGTCATTAATGCATGATAGAGGATATCTATTTTCACTGTGATCTTATTGAGCATGTGATAGTTGATATAGAAGCATTAGGTGCCATTATCTTTAAGTACAAGGACTATTAGGTTTTCACATGGAAGAGAGCTAGGTTAGGTCTTTCCTTGATTGAGTATCTCTTGAATTTGGTGTCAAACTTTACCATTCTCCCAAATAGATCTATGATACAAAGGAATATTTAGGAGAGAGAATATAGGAACAAATTGATATGGTGTTGTACCATGTAGTGTGTTGGAAGAACCTTGTGTTCTTCAAAGATGTCTTGGCACTATTCTAGTACCTTGTTGATAATTTTCATTTTGATGAGGTTGCAACATTCATGTGTATTTCAAGCACTATCTTGCTTGCTTGTGTAGGCACCTCTAGGCAAATTGTGAGAAGCACAAACTTCTGTGTGTGAGCAATGACCTTGTGGACCTATTTAGTAGAGACCAAGGCTATTTTTTCCTATGGTATCAACTCATGAATGTTTAAGTACCATTTGTTGATGTGTATTATCCACTATTGTGTCTTAGAATGGTTGATGCCATCCTAGTTATACATGCATGATTTTCCAAGTAGAATGTTGTGAACTTCTAGAGGTGCGATGTCATAGGTGATGGTAACCTACATAGGCTTGACTACATACTTAAAAGTTCATTATTATCTTACTAAAATATCCTTATCATGTTGCAACCATCCTAGAGAATAGGGATTTAGATACACGGTAGTGGAAAGACCTAGGTGTTTGATTGCATCATGCATGATGATGCTTTTTTGGCTATTGCTATCAATGATGACATGGATAAGATAATCATTAACCCAACACTTTATGTGGAAGAACACTCTCATCCCTCTAAAGTGTTAGTTATCATGACACTGGTGTTAAGACATTGTGCCTCCTAATTTGTATTCTCATCTTCATGGAAATATGATGTGACTTATCCAATCAGGGACTATTGCACAAGACATTTAGGATTAGTGTGGAAGTTGATGTGGTGATGATGGCACCATATATTTCCTTATCGCAACTTCTTACCCTTGTCCATGTCTTGTGAAGATAGCGGGGACACTCTAGGGATTTATGTGGCTAGTTTGGAGTAACATGGCTATTTTTTCACACAAGAATGTTGCTTCTACATGAAAGGATTGTAACTAGTCCCCTAGACAAGATGTATCTTATACAGTAAGAAATTTTTCTTAAGCTTAGCCTTGAATTCAATCTTGGATGCATTATTGATATATTTGAGCACTATGTGTCACTCAAGAAGGTTCCCATGTAGATGTGTAGAGTAGTTGTGATACTTATTGGTGTAATCTCTTATTGTCTCCTCTTTGTGCTGGCACAATTGTTGGAATTTCATGTATTCATCCTCATAATGTATGAAGGGGTAAAATTACTTTCGCAAAGTGTTGACCAAAGCATCCTAGGCCAAAATTGGTTGGAAATCCCTATCACACAATGCATTGAATGCTTATGTATAATGGGGCACTAAAATGGGCATTTTTAGTGTTACAAAGGAAATGTTCTTAGTGTTAGTGAAGTTGTTGGGGGAGAAGTATGCTTCAAATTATTGAATCCAAATATCTAGCACTAAGGCATCAATTTTTCCTTTGAAAGTAGGAATATCTAGATTTAGTTGCACTTTGAAAGGATTGTGGTGCTATATAAGAATGAGCTATGCAAGGTGTTGTGATGCTATGTAAGAATGAGCTATGCAAGGTGTTGTGGTGCTAGTTCAAGTTGATTTATGAAGTTGCATAATTTTCCAAATAATTATTGGTGTTGCATTTCCAAGGCATAATTGAGCATTTTTAAAATGTTTGATGAGATCTTTGACATGCATACATCAACCATGTTTCTTTATGTTCAATGCTCTTCGAAACTTTCACAAATACAGTCACGTGTATTGAACTTGATTATATATTGTGCACATGTTTGTATGTGCATGGAGAAACATGTTAGCTCTAATACCAATGATCTAAATCCCAAATAGTTTAGGGGACAATCATGTGTATTAGCTAGTAATGGACAAGATAATAGAATATGTAAATGGAAAACAAAATTCAAACTAAATATACATTTGATATATGGAAGGCTTTTGCAAGATCTGTCACTTCTAAATTTAGAAAGAGTAGGGGAAATTTGTCTAGAGGGTTTAGATGTGAATCTTTGAATTCCTCTCTAACCATACATGATGTACAATGTAGGTATTTATACACATTGGTACAACTAGACCACTAACTAGGCTCTAGTAGATGTTGATAAATGTCCAATACATATGGATGCAAGGTGCATGTAGATGGGATGACACCAAGTTTCAAAACCATATGGTGCTATATCATGTGGCATGGACTACCCTTTGTTGAATGTATATGGTGCTAGATGCCATACTTCTATGATGTCATGCCCTGTGGTGTAGAGGTTGCTAAATGTTGTGCATGTATGGTGGTATATATTATGTAGATATATATGTCCCACATGTCACACATGTATGGTTTGAACTAGCACAAGCATGTGCAATCATGTGTACAGGGTTGCATCATGTGTACACGTACTAATGTGTTGTGCATGAGCACTTTGTGAAAGGTGTTGTTGAAGCTAATGAAACTAGTGTGTGAGATTGTACTCATATCATAAAATCTCATAAATTAAATGATTTAAATAATGGCACTTAACTATAATTTTGATGAAGATATATTGTGGTAGATGTTGGTAGTTGATTCACCAATCAAATCAAGACCCTATGTGATATTAGATGAATGCCTCTAAATTTGTAATTTTTGTCTCACTCAAGTTCACTTTCGTGACTAGAGAACTAATCTCCACGAGTGTGAATTTGAACATGCTCATGAATCTAAACATGTGCATGTGTATCTAAACTCTACTAAATTTGAGTTCTAGAACTTGTTTGCCTCTATGTCTACACCATTTAGGAGCTTGCTAGACAAGGAATGTTCTCCTTTGGTCAAACCTTTGTTATTGAGTCTATGTCATGGATTAATGATTGAAATAACAAATAAATATGTAAGGATGCATAGGAATGATGATGTAAGCATATGATGTAATGATGATGCTTTGAGAATGGTCCTTGAATGATAGTGCTATGATTTATGAATGGACGTTGAAATGTGTAAAAGTAAATTAAGCTTTGTCCTTAAATACAACACCCTAGCACACAAGTTAATAAATTTCACACTTAAGTCAACACATAATAACTAGCTGGAGGGAGTTAGTGAGGGACTAAATTTAAATTTGAATGAGGTCATTTCCGCACTCACAAAATTGAATTGGTTAAGTTTTGTGACTGTGGATCTGACCTAAGTAAAGGAATGGATGAACTAAAGATCAAAATTGGTTCCTAAGGATGTGTGTAGATGGAATGAGGTAAGGATTGGGTTATTTGTTGATATTTGTGCTAAAACATGCCGCTTGTATATTAGTCATTGCATTAAGGATAACTCAATTATAATGAGCCCAAAATGAAGGGGAAATGTGCAAGGTATTCAATTTTGATCATTACAATTACAAAGAATTGATTAATCCCAATTTGACTAATAAAAACTACTTTTCTAACATTCTAATCTTGAAAAACAAAATGAAAATAGCTAAGATAAAGACTAATGTTTAGGAACTATATAATCAAACTAGTCATTGGACTAATCTAAAAATACCTTATGTCAAACAAATTTGTATAATTTATGGCATTGATGAAATGGAAGATGAACACCATTTTCTTCTAATTTTTCTTACATCTAAGAACAGGGAAAGTGAATTCACCCATTTTAATAATTTAAATAATGCTCAAGAACTTCTAGCTTACAAAAATCAAAATGCCCCAAGAACTTTCATTTTTACCATGTACAAATACAAAAAAAAAACATTATATAATTTTTTAAATGACATTATATAAAGAATTTCTAATCTCATTTCTATAATAGAAAATTCATTATAAGAATTTATAAGCTATTAATTAAAATCCATCTATACTAATGGATGATAATTTATATCTTTTTCTTTCATTAACGAACTCTAAACATGCGAAGCTCCAAAACCATCATCCATTATTTATTTATTTTGTTTGAGGGTTTTATATCAAACCCACATAATCATTTAGCTACTCAATAAGGGAGTACAAGCCTTACGCTGAAACCTCTTTGACTGAGAGCCAAGGACTGGGGGTATCCATTCTACCAAAGTCGCCCAGGTCACGATCGCAACCTCATCCCTTATGGTGTCGGGGTCTTACACTCAACAAGACTTGATCCATGGTGGGCTCATTCAAAGCCATCCAACTTCATCTGAGAGCCCATTGACATCACCCATTATTACAACACTATAACATAACAAAACAATATTTATTATTATAAAAATAATAATTATTCTACTTAAGAAAAATAACTTAACCTTTCTATATAAAAATCCATTACTAGAAGCCACTCAAAACAATATGCCAAAACCGTCGCCAATAATTAGAACCAACACAACCTAGCATATAACCGGCCACAATTTGTGAAAGATGACGTGTTGCCGATTTGTCTTGTCCCATCATCGTTTTTTGCCAGCATTTAATCACTCACCATCTTAATAATTCTTATGACTTGGTTTGAAACGGTTAAAATATTGAACTCTCAAATCCAACGACTATGAAGTGGGGAAACAACTTAGTTATATGTAGACATATTTTATACCTAACCAAGTCCTTTGCTTTTAAAATTTAATTAAATAATTTACAAGATAAAATCTGAATTATAAATACTTTCTTTCTAATTTTTTTAAATATTTGATTAGGTTGACATAATAAATTTTATAAATAGAAACATCGTTAAAATTAAAAGAGATTAAATAGAAACATCGTTAAGATTAAAAGAGATTGTTTTGATAAATTTGTTAAAATAAAAGATAAATCAATATTGTAAATATATTTTTAAATTATGTTTATTTTTTCTTTATAGATAGTCACTTTCAAATAAAATGATTTGTCAATAAAAACATACCAATAAAGATTAAAACAAATTTTTAATATATAAAAGAATCTTATGTCATAAAACTATCACTATAAGTTAAAATATTTTATTATGAAATAAAAAAGAGTCAAAGAAAAAATTAAAAATTAAAAGTATTTTTAAAATTTTATTTATTATAAATTTAATATAATATCATATTATCAAAGACTTCTTAATAGATAAAAGAGCCTCATAAATTTATCATCAATATTAAAATGTGTTTTTCAATAAATAAAAATCATCACTAAAGTTAAAATTGTTTTCAAATAAACGAAAGAATTTATGGTGCGGAATCACCATAAAATTATCACAAAAGACTTTTCATTTTCTTTAGTTTCTAAATTTAAGATAAAAACCAAAAAAAAAAATCTAATATATTAAAAATATTAAAAAATAAAATAATAGTTAAAGTAAAGGAGATTTTTTATAATTAAAAAGTCATATGAAACAAAATCATTGTTAAAAGTGATTTTTAAATTAGATAAAGTTAAGAAGTAAAATCAAAATTCTAAATAAGAATTCTAAACATTGTTTAATTTTTTTTATTTTAAAATGCATAGTTTATAATTAGCTCATAAGCTATATCATTGTAAGTCTTCTATAAAAAAAATTGTCTCACATTGTAAAACAATTTTTTAACTTGTTAAGCGGATTTAACCCTACACAGGGTGAGAATGAGAGCAACTTGGATGAAAGTGACGATGAGGATGACATATTCAATGGCGAGTAATGTAACCTACCCTATGATGATGACGAGGACATGCGTCTTCTAGAGCTTTGGCTAGAGGCTCAACACTTCGTTTCATGAGCTTGGTCGACGTTCTCAGGTCATAATGTTTCTTTGCCTATTGTAGGAGATGGTGGGCTTTGCAAGACATTGAGGTGAGGATTCCTTCCTTCCTCGCCTGGTTTTGGCGTTGCTTCAAATGTGGGTGTTTTGTTTTCCTCTATTGATGGCTTTGTTCCTCATGTTTGAGTGCATACCAAGCTTGTTTGTTTGGATGGAAAGTTCACAGTGTCATAGAAGATTGGGTGTTCAATGGAGTCCCCTCTTGCGAGGCTTGATACTAGCTAGGATGTCGACTTGGTTGTTTAATCTGGTGGCTCAGTGCTTGCTGAGAGTTTGGGGACAGTTGGGTCTATTGGGGATGACTCTACTTGCCTTTTAGGTGGATTATCCTTTGTCGGTGTGTCTGCTAATGCCTCTGCGGTGTGTCTTCATTGGCCTAGGGGCTTGGGATTTTTGTATCTATGGATATTCTTCCTTTAGGGGTTGTGAGTGGGGAAGCCATTACAGTGAAAGGCGCCCCTCCTCACTCCCCTGCTCTACCTTCAGGCTCTATTGATTAGGGTCAGGTTTGACAGATTTCCATCCCTAAATCCACCATTGATAGATCTTCCTCTATGTGGGCCAATGCTTTGGTGGGGAACTTTTCAGGAAATAGACCCAATATGGATAACATCAGGACTTGGGATAAGAGGAAATGGAGGTTAAAAGGCCCACTAGAGACTACTATGATGATCAAGGGATTCTTCCTTTTCTCTTTCTCTCTACCTGAAGACAACTTGTAGATCCTAAAGGGTGGTCTATGGTTCTTTGGATGATCCTGCCTCTTCCTTAAGATTTGGGAGCCTAGATTAGACCTAGAAAAAGTTCGCATTGAAAGTGTTCCTATTTGGGTAAGACTCCCAGTTTTGCCATTGGAATATTGGGATGAGGAAGTGTGGACTACTATCACTTGCTCTCTGGGTGATTTCATCGTACTTGATGAGGTGACTAAATCTAAGAAGTAGTTTATAATACTTTCTAGATTTTGTGTCAACATTGTTGTTGACAAAGCGCTCCCCTCTTCGATCACTCTTTCATCAAAACTTGGTGACTAGGTGCAAAAAATAATTTATGAGGAATCACAAGTAATGTGTCTCAACTACTGCAAGATGGGACATGCTTTGGCTATGTGTGGAGTTTCTAAAGGAAGGAATCATAGGAAAAATATTTAGTAGGGTTCTCCTCCTCTCGAAGAAGTTGTTAAACCCTTAAAGGAGATTAGGAGGCTAGATATCCCTCTCTAGGACAAGACCAACTCAGTGACTCCAATGGTGGAATTGATCAAAGAAAAGGTAGTGGTTTTTTTGCTTGGTTATCGAATGTCTCCCTCCAACAAGGAAAATTGCAAAGAAAAGTCTTCAGACAAGAATTGTCACATTCAGCTCAATTTGAACCTTAATCTTTAGTTTGAGAATCTAGTTAGTAAGAGATTTATCTTAGTTAATTCATGCGATGCCAACTTGAAACAAAGTTCCTTGAGATTTTTTTGGTTTTAAACCACTGTGATTAGTGACCTTGTTTTCTAGGCAGTTTTGCTCTTGCTATGTTGTTTGATTTTTGTTGTTGTCTCATGTTATGCTCCTTGTTATTTCTTAGCGTTGTTTGGTCATCATTGACTATCCTTGTTGTTTCTTTGTTTGGTGTGTGTCCCCTCCTTTGTAATTCCAATTCATAGCTTTGGTGAAAAGTGTTTATCTTAATAAAAATTTCTAACTCACCATTAAACCATTTTCAAGTCACCGAAAATCAATAATGTGAAAATTTAAATCTTCCAACAAATTAAATCTTTGTGGTCAAAAATCAATAATGTGAAAAATCAAATCTTCCAACAAATCAAATCTTGGTAATGTAACTTAGATAATATGAGAAAGTGAGATTTTTTCTTATATCAAATATAACCTCTCAATTTCTTACCTAATTCCTTATATTTAAGGATACATAGATGTTATTTAAAAATGATAATAATATGTGCCCACTAATTATTTAAACTATTTTCTTTATGAATTTTCTTAACTTGTGAAATAAAAATTACAAAGTTTATTTCAAACATAAGGAGATGTTTGTTCCATTAAAAATGAAACCTTAAAACTTAGTCAACCTTTAAATCTATTGATTCATAAACCTAGCCAAAAATAAGGAGTTTTAGTGAGGATTACAATATTCTTACCTTTTTTATATAGTTTAAGTGTTTAGGGGGGTTAAAGGATAAATTAAAATTATTTATAACTTATTTAATGGGTAGATTTGTGTGGAATTTTTTTTTTTTTTTTTTGTTTCTTATCCTCCTCTCTTCTTGTTGAGAATAGGGTAAATAGGTACAATAAAAATTTATATTTGGATTTTCATTTGTAACCTAAAGATTTAGCTTCCTTAAGGGTTTCACTTTTTATTCTTTCTATTTTTCTTAGGTATTATATTATAAAAATTTGGAGCTCATTTTCTCACTTTCTAAAGGGTTTTGAGGGTTCTAACAATCTCCAAACTAATTGTCACTTTGTTCAATGTGTTTGGCTCACCAAGATCTAAAATTTTAAAAAATGTTGAAATTAGAGCTTTGGGTCAAAAGTCAAGCCCTCTAGAAACTATTTGGAGAAAAAACATTAGGCATAACATTGTACATGAATAATACACTAATTCTAACTCTACTTTTTTCACATATCCTCTTACGTTCTTCTTTTGGGCTTTTGGTTTCTCCATTTCAATTTTGTTAGTTTCTTTTCCTTCTTGGTTTTCATTTTAGTTAATTAGTTTTCTCTTAATTATAAAAAATGTTTCTCTTTTTCCTCTCTTTTCTCTCTTTAACAATTTTATAGGCTAACTATTTTTCCTTGCTTGCTTTGATATCACTATTTGTATTTATAGAGATCATTTGAACTCAATATGTTTTCTAGTATTGGCTTATAACCTTTTTATATTGAGGATTAAAGAGAGTATGAAACATCAAATTTGAAATATTAGACATAGGTAAATCTATAATATCCTCGCAAATCCACAACATCCCTCAAATCAACCTATATAATCCAAATTTCTATCTTAAGAAATGATATATTATTCTTTTAAACACTAATGACACTTTAATAATAACTTACACCATTACACATTCAAAAAATGTCTTCTTAACTACTAATATAAAAGATGGGATAAAGAAGCTTGCAAAAGGAAATGCCAAAATATCAAAGAATACCAAGTAGCAAATTTTAAAATATTTAGAACTATACTCTAATTAAAAACATGTCTAATTATTCTTTAATGGTGTATTAAATCAAATATTTTCTAAATAATGAATTGCAAGCTCCATTATTTCTATCTACAGTGCTATCAACAAAAGCAATCCTTATAATTATAGTGTAAGGAAGCTAAGATAGCGGAACAACTTCCTACACTAATCTTGAGAGAAGGATAATGCAAAACTTTACATATCTTTAACAGTTACAGAAATAAACATAGATATCATGCATACCACAACACAATGATTTACGTGGGGAAAACCCTTTCGAGAGAAAAACCCCACACTCCAAAATCCACCCAATATATTATTCAGAAATCACAAAGATTACAATATACTTGCGGAGAAAGCTTCTCACAGGAGTATCATCACCAAAGATCTAGAGACAACATGACCACTATTAGACTCTCAGAAGACATCACTATATCACAGACGTAATACAACATCCTCATAAAATAGGGTTACCTTCTTGGGAAAGACAAGCCAACAAAATATCTACCATCAGATCTAAAACCTAATAATGAATGGTCCAGATTTACAATATATCATTAATTTAATGTATGTTGGCCATTTAACAGTTTTTGTTAACAAAAAAATGTTAACACACATCCCACTCCACCCCATGCTCCCATTGTATATTACACCTATCGGTATAACTAGGAAATATATATATCCTATTAACAATAAACCTTATATAATTGCAAGGTTGAGACACATTTTCCCAACATATAGAGCTATTATATTTTCTTCTTACTCACTAAAAGCTTTAAAACTATTAAAAATAAATGATTGGTTATGTGGAAACAAACTAAGAGCTCAAGATTAAGTTTCTTTAGTCAAGCAAACATTCTATAAAATTGATCATATTCTCAAATTTAAAATAACTGTTAAGCATTATTGTGAAAAAGAATTACCTCTTTGCATGTGTTTTTCTTTTGAAAATTATTTCACACGTCACTATAGAAAATATTTTAAGATGTATGATACCAATATAATAAATTAAATCATTATACTATTATTACATATTTACCAGTCTAGCTAAGAACTTTTTAGATCTAGAAAAATAATTGAGCGTCCATTAAAAAAAATTTAAAATGTTGTTTGATGTTCAAGATTGTAAGGTGTAGACACAAACTCTTCCTAGCTAGTGAATATTGGCATAAAATATAATAGCCATGAATTCTACCATAAAGCATTCAAAATAAGAATAGATTCATACAATCATAGAGTGCATATTCCTTCACTTTCTTTTCCTATCATTTTGTGTATTATATAGAATTTGAAAGGGATTCAATCTACTAAAAAACATTCAAAACCTTTAAAAACCTTCATAATTAACTTTAATCCTTTATTATATTACATTGTTTATTACACAATCTCTAAGTACTTGTGTAGGAGCATCTAAGGTGTAAGAACAATCTTGCATCACCCAAAAATATTTTCATCCATGATTGTTTTATAGGTAACTTGAAGTATAATAATCATCCTATTATTACTATAGATGACGCTTCATACTGCAATAGTTTCATTCTTGCTACAATCATCAATTTTCAACACATTTGTTTATCAATACCCAAATAATATTTCTATTGTGTGGTATTACATATTAAGCATAGATATTTCAAATTAATACCAAAGATTAATATTTTCATTTTATCATGTCAAATCATCATCAAGTGTTTTCTCATTAGCTAATGTGATGTGAGACTTAATCAAGATGTACATCACACATTTGAATCTCATAAAAATATTCGAAGATATATGTAAGCTTATTAGCCCTGGGAAGGTTCATGATTACGATGACTTTGAGTTCTAATGCTTACAACTTACCACATTCACCTAAGGTGGGTCCTTGTACATATTTCTATAGCTAATGTGCATTGAGCATTGTACCCCATTGTTGGTCAACACCTAACATATTTACTTGCTTGCATTTTCTATAAAATAAGAATCATTCTAAATTGCAAAGGTATCTAGGAGTTAGTTAGCCTCTCACTAACTCAAGTTTAGTAGTAGATTCATAATTTAGAAGAACAGAGAGAATCATATTGTATATTAGCTTAGAATACTTAATATTGGATAACCACAAATTGATTGTGCTTGTATTTCATTATATTTCAAGGTTGAGGCCTAATACTGATTGTAATCCCTTACAATAGAATTTGTTGATATATTTTAGATTTTGAATCAATAAAATTATTGTCCATTCATATCTTATGTATTTTGCATTCCATTGTGTGAATCTTGTGAGTGTTGTGTTAAGGTTGCATGGTTGGATAATTCTTAATTGAACCCTCTAGCTATGACTTCACCAAGTTGTATCAGAGTGAGCTTTGAATCCTAAAGAAGGAAAGTGGTAGTAGATATATTCCAATATGTTGTGTATAGTACAAGGTATCAATAAAAATTCGGTTGTAAATAGATTGCCAAATTTGAGGTGGTTTGAATTTCATATTATAAACTCAAGATGCCTCTACAAAGAGTGGGTAGAGGTCAAGGTGTTGTTAACAATGCTAGAAGAATAGAAAAGATGCTTGAAATGATGAGGAATGTATATATATAGATGGATGCTATTGAAAAAGATAGATGAATGGATCATAACCCTAGACATGATGAAAGCAAAGATCAAGAAAATGAAAGAGGAAGAAAAGTACTAATTGTTGAACCACTTGTTGAAGGATAGCAAGAAAAAATATGGAGATCAAGTGAAGATGTTGAAATCTATCTCAAAAAGTGGTAAGAGGTTTAGAATTGATATTCCTAGTTATTCTAGTAGTTTTAATCTAGACAAATTGATAGATTGGATAAATGATGTAGACGAATACTTTGAGTATGAGTGAATTTCATATCCACATAGAGTAGGCTTGCTAAAAAATGGTGTTGCCTTGTGGTGGAAATAAGTACAATTAGAAGAAATAGGAGAGGTAAGGAAAAAATCAAAAAATGGGATAAGATGATAAAAAATTTAAAAGCTAAGCTTATAATACTTGTGGACAATTAGTTCTATTGAAAATATCAAAACTTGAGATAGAAGGAAAGAATGCAAATGATTATACTCAAAATTTCTATAAGTTAACAATTAGGGCTGGTTATAGTGAACTTGGTAAAAAAGTGACAAGATACATAAGTTTATTAAAATGATCCATTCAAGAAGAATTTGGTAGGGTTGTAGATAGTTAAAGAAGCATATCAATTTGTATTGAAGAGTAAGTTAAATAAGATATTCTAGATGAGGTACAATAGGAAAAGAGGAAGGGTTGTAGATTCCATAGAGGAAGACATCAAGGTAGTGGTAGAGGACATTATCATGAATATGTTGAAGCAAAAGGAGGTGTTTCATACCACAATGAAAGATCTAATGTATATCACCAAGGTAGAGGAAGATATGGTAAAGGTGGCAGAAGATCATTCAGAGCAGCTTGTTTTTGTTGGGATTGCCAAGATCAGAACAACAATACCAAGATAGATTCTATAAAAAATATGAGAGCACAACAACCAACTAGCTATTATCAAAAGTGAAAAATATTTACAATGAGGACCCTTGCATACAAAGGCAAGGAAGAGAAGGTAGGAAGGTAGGACTGAATGTCTGACTACCCCTCCAAATGTGAAACACATGTTTGCTCACTTGAGACAAGTGTGAGGGCATGTTTCAAGTCTCTATGAAGTAAGACAAATAAGAGAATAACCTCTAAGTAAACTTAAGCTAAGTGTGAATTTATCAACCTAGAAAGGATGATTAGCTAACTAGACACATAATGACCCTATTTACACTAATAGTTTCAAGTGTGGAATAGGATAGGGCATTTGCATATCCCCAACCTCATGAAAGTTAAAGTAGAAGATCGAAAGGAAGTGCAAGAGCTACACATGCATATGAAGAGTTAATTATATCACCAATACAAGTTAATGGATCAAAAAGAGGTGAGTCACTATTGATGAAATCAATTTTATTGAAACTTGATGGTGTAGATAGAGATGAACTAGTGCAAAGATGAAACATGTTTAGAATAGTATGCAATAGCAAAAGGTAAGTGTTGTAAGGTTATTATTGATAGTGGTAATATTGATAATCTAGTGTCAAATGAGATGGTTAATAAATTGAAGTTGAAAATGATATAACATCCTAGTCCATACATAATTTCATGGTTGCAAAAGGAACATAAGGTGTTGGTAAGTGAGCAATGTTTGGTCAAGTTCAAAAGAGGATCATATTATGATGAGGTGTTGTGTGATGTTATACCTATGGATGTATGTTGTTTGTTGGTAGGAAGACCATGGAAATATGATAGAAAAGATATAGATAATGTTAGGGAAAATACTTACACTTTGATTAAGGATGGTGAAAAACATATTCTTACTCCATTGAAAGAGAAGGAAAGCTAGGTATACATAGTAATGCTAGAGTTTTTTTAGTAGATTATAGAAAATTCTTAGATGGTTTTAAGAGTTAAAAGTTGTGTTTTGTATTTATGCCAAGAGTATGTGGTAGCATAGATGAAGGAAAGGAGCTATAGATAGAAAATTTATAGAATTACTAATAGAATACATTGATATAGTATCATATAACATGCCAAATGAATTACCATTAGTAAGGAGTATCAACCATCATATGGTTTTGATTATAGGAGCAAGTTTTCTAAATAAAGTTACACATAGAATGTCACTAGAAAAAATGAAGAGTTGAATAAACAAGTGTAGGAGTTGTTGAAGAAAGAATTGGTCAGAGAAAGTTTGAGTTGCTGTGTAGTACTAATATTACTGTCACTAAGAAAGGAGGTGAATAGAGGATTTGTATAGATTCAAGAGCAATAAATAAGGTCATATTAGGATACACATTTTCATTACCAATGATGGATGATTTTATGGTTTATTTGTGTGGAGAAATTATTTCAACAAGATAGATTTGAAGAGCAATTATCACTAGATCAGAATAAGATAAGGGCATGAATGAAAGATAACATGCAAGACAAAGGAAGGATTGTATGAGTGGTTGGTTATGCCCTTTGGGTTCACTAATGTACCAAGAACATTTATGAGATTGGTGAATGTAGTATTGAAGTCATATTTGGGTAAATTTATGGTTGCATATTTGGATAATATTCTAATTAGTAAGACTAAGGAGGAACATCTAGAACACATAATATATTAGTATTACAAAGACTAAGAGAAGAGAAATAATTAATCAATATCAAGAAATGTATTTTTATGAAGGAATAATTGGTATATTTAGGATTTACAATTTTTGCTAAGGGTTTGAAGATGGATCCACAAAAGGAAAAATAAATAATTAATTTGCCTACACCAAAGAGTATTTTAGAGAAACTAAGTTTCCATAGATTGACTAGTTTTATATAAAGTTCATAATAAATTTCAGTGGTATGTGTGTACTAATAATGGAGATAATGAGAGGAGATAAAAGAGAATTAAGTGGACTGTAGGGGCACATAGAAGATTTAGATTATTGAAAAAGAAGGTTACTGAGCAACTAATGTTAGCATTGCCAAATTTTGATAAGATGTTTCAGGTGTATTGTGATGCTAATGATAGCACAATTGTAGTAGTATTTGTTGGAAATATGTGTTGTCATTGACTTCAACTCTCAGAGTGAGGTCAACACTCAGTTTATGATGTGGTTGATGTGAATGTTCATGTTAATGATATACCAGTGTAGTAACATAGATGCAGTGATGAAGCTAATGTTTAGGGTTGCTGATGTTCTTGATGTTCATGGTTGGTTGCTGATGTTCATGGGTGGATGTCATGCTTTGATTAATGCCAAGTAAAGTTGTATTGAGCATGTTTGTGGTCTGCAGAGATGATTTCATGATGATATATTAAGATGGGAATTAGAAGCTATGCTGAGGATGAGAAGAAGTTGCTAATGACCTATAGCATGTTGTATGATCCTTCCTGTTGTCCCTAAGGAAGTATGTGTTGGTATAAGAAGATTCAGACCTCCAGAAGTTGGTGAAGGTTTCTACTACAGGAAGTTGCCTGGTAGACTGCTTGGTAAAATGCTCCACATTCCTCCGTATTTGAAGATATGATCATGTAGTTTAGAAGTTAAACTTTTAGTATTCTATAAAGGTGCTAAATTCAAAGTTTCAGATCATTTTCTCCTCCACAGTGAAAGTTATAAGTGGTAAGGTTTTGGTCTATGCTCTAGCAGAGTAAAGTGATGATGAAGGCCTGTTGGAATGATCTGCATTCCTTCGTATTAATAGATATGGCTATGTGGTTTTGAGGATATGGTCAGAGCAATGTATGAGTGCATCCATATGAGTTTTAGATGTTTTGGAGGTATGCAAGTTCAGTTTTCAAATAATAGAAGTGTGATAGTGAGTACTAGATGCCCGACTGTTCCCAGGTCACATGATTGAAGATGTGCGACACAAAATATTTGTTGTACGAAGTCCAAGGAGTGCTTAAAGACTTTGCATCTAGATCAGGATGACTCATCTAGAAGAAATTCATGAAGATCCTTCTTTTTTCCAATACCACACAAAGTTTTCAAGTCAGTTTATGAAGAGTTGTTGTTGAGGCTGATTGAGGTATCTTGGCGATGTGTGCGACAAAGTTCTTGCTGTGTGGAGTTAAAGGAACATTTGGATATGGTGTATAGTTCATGCCAACTCATCTAGGAGAAGTGCAAGAAATTTTTAACCATTCATGAGTACCACCAAGATTGTAAAGACCGATGTGCTACAAGCTTCATGTGTTCTTGCTTAAGGGAAACCTATTTCAAATTTGTGAAGCCTGCAGATGTTATTCCTTGAAGGATGTTTCTATGAAGGATGTTTAGGACCGGGCTAAGCATGTGTTGGGATTTGTAAAGTGTGTGTCTCTTCCTAGAGTAGCATGTAGTTCATGTTAGAGCTTGCCCTCTACATGTTTCATGTTGTGTGATCTCAAGCCAACTTGTAAAATGTAATATTCTTATTGTATTGGCCAACTTGTAATGAAATCAATGTAATGTCATGTATATATTGTAAACCTAGTTGATCTAGGTGATGTATGATTGCAAATATGAAGTGTGAAGAGTAGAATATGAATATGATATGCATTATGATGTGCAACTGAAGGAGATAGAGTAGAAGAAATAAGTTCTGTCTAGATTCATCTTGAAGACATTTTTGTGACAGGAGGGAAGTGAAGAGTGTGCCTAATTGATCCAGTCATCAGAAGAAGAGTGAAGAGGTAGAATTACAATCATCAAAGGTGTGAGCTTCAATGTCAGTTTTCAAACAGTAGAAGGACTGTCATGATGTAATCTTTTATGACTTCATTCTCAGTTCTAGGAGTAGTTCCTTCCTTGGGTCATAGACCTAAAACAAATTCTACATGGAGTTATATCTTCATTGAGAGTGACCCTAAAATAAAGTCTTTATGGAGTAGTAGCTTCCTTGGGTTGTAGCCCTAAAACAAAGTCAACAGGGACTAGTAGCTTCCTTGGGTTGTAGCCCTAAAACAAAGTTGTAATTTTGAGCTTCATTTATTGTGAGTTAATCCTCACCATGGTTTTTCCCCTTTTGCGGTTTTCCATGTATATTTGGTGTTATGTTTTGATGTACATTGTGTTGATCTTTCATGTTTATGTTGATGCTGTAATATTTAAATTTTAGTCTGCTCCGGAGGATTTGAATTTTGTTTGATATAGATTCACCCCCCGTCTCAATATCCTGGTGTGTTCAAGAATTGGTATAAGAGCCAAGTTACTCAGAAGAAGCTTAACTGCTCGAGGAAGGTCTGGGATGGCTCATAATGTATCTCACAAGGCACCTATGTTTGATGGAACAAATTATTTCTTCTGGAAGCTAAGGATGGAAAACTATTTATCTTCTCTGGGATATGGTATTTGGCAATCTATGAAGAAGGGCTACACTGCTCCTGCTAGTGATCCTATAGATGCAGATGAGATTAAGTTGTATGAGAACAATGCCAAAGCAAAGAATGCTATCATGAGTGGGCTAGCTGATTCAGAACTTGTGAAGGTAATGGGTTGCAAATCTACTCAAGATGTTTGGGATAAACTAAGGAGAATTTATGAAGGAGATAGTAAAGTGAAGCAGGACAAGATGAAAATCTTCAAGAGCAAATTTGAGACCCTGAGGGTGTCAGAAGAAGAAGAAATTACCACTTATATGCTCTGGGTAGATGAAATAGTTAATGGCATCAGAGGACTTGGTGGAGAAGTGAAAGATGATGAGATTGTGAAGAAGGTTCTAAGATCTCTCATGGTTCTAGGATCATGATGATTCAAATGATGAAACACTTTTCATGGCCTTTAATGTTGGTGACAAAAAGAATGATTTTGGGAATTATGAAAAGTTTGACACCTTGCAGAATGATCAAGATAATGAAAAATCAATGGTTGTATGGATTGCCTTTCATGCAAAAGAAGAAGCCAATACTTGGGTAATTGACAATGGTTGCTCCAACCACATGACTGGTGACAAGGAGAAGTTTAACAACCTTGAGAAGTGGAATGGTAGAGATGCTAAGTTTGGTAGTGATGAGTCAGCACAAATCTGTAGAAAGGGTACCATAACTATTGATGGGAAGAATAGGATTGAGGATGTCCTCTATGTCAAAGGGCTAAAACATAATCTTCTCGGTGTCAATCAAATGTGCAGTAAATGATACAATCTTACTTTTCATGCCAAAGGATGTGAAATTAGGAAGGTAGGGTTTAGAAAACTAGTTGCAAAAGGTATCAAGACATATGGAGATATTTATCATCTAAAGGAGGTAAATGGAAGAACTTATTTATTGGCTCAAACTAGTGAGTGTTGGTTGTGGCACAAGAGAATGGGACACATCAAATTTGATAATATGGTAAAGATCAACTCTATTCATGTGGTGAGAGATATGCCTAAGATAACCAAGCCTGCAAGCACATTATGTAAGGAATGCCAAATGGAAGGTAGACAAAGATAGATTTCAAGAGCAAGGAGTATTCTTCTACAATGCCTTTAGAGCTGATTCACACTGACCTATGTGGTCCTACAAGGATAAAGAGTCAACAAGGTGAAAGGTATTTCATGTTACTTATTGATGATTATTCTAGAATGACTTGGGTTACTTTCTTAAGAGAAAAATCAGATGCCTTTAATAAGTTTAAGGTTTTCAAAGCAATGGTTGAAAATGAAATGGATGCTAAGATCAAATGTTTAAGATCTAATAGAGGAGGTGAATTTACTTCAAATGAATTTGGAATGTTTTGTGAAGATCATGGAATTAGGAGACATCTATCTACTCCTAAGACCCCTTATCAGAATGGGGTAGTGGAAAGGAAGAATAGGACTGTGCAAGAGATGGTTAGGGAAATGTTGAAGGATGCAGATATGCCTGACATGTACTGGAAGGAAGTAGTTCACAATGTTGTCTATCTGATTAACATAGTACAATTGAGGGTCAATAGCACTAAGAGAGATGAAGAAGACCTAGGAAAGTTTGATTCAAGGAGTGATGAAGGGATCTTTCTTGGTTACTCAACTAGAAGCAAGGCCTAAAGATGCTACAACAAGAGGTTGGGAAAGATGATTGAAAGCACAAATGTCAAGGTGGATGAAGACTTGTATCAGATCTCACAAGAACCAGAGGACTGTGGATCTGATATATTTCCTTGCATTGAAGAAGAAGAAGAGAAAGAAGAGAAGGAACAAGAACCAGAGAAAATACCTAAGACTATAGAAAAGTATGTTCAGAGGAACCATTCAATAGATCAAATCATTGGAGATAAGAATGAAGGAGTGTAGACTAGGAGAAGTTTTGCAAAGGCAAGTGAGCAAGTGAATTTGTGTTTGTTATCAAAGGTAGAGCCTAAAACCTTTGTTGATGCTAGCAAAGATGATGGATGGTTGAAGGAAATGGAAGAAGAATTGAATCAAACAGAGAAGAATTAGACATGGGAATTGGTTCCTAGACCAACCAATAAAAATGTTATAGGAACAAAGTGGGTGTTATGAAACAAACTGAATGAAGATGGTGAAGTTGTAAGGAAATGTTATGTCATAAAATGTCCCCCTAGGAATTTTACCTCCTAAGTTTAGCTCCTAGGTCCCCCTGATTTAATCATGCATGTGTAAAACTTGTCCTAGAGAAAAATTCCCTGAAACCCATGCAAATGGGGCTTATGGGTCCATCTAAATGCTTAATCTAGACCAAAAATAGGCCCCTAGACTTGGGCGCCCATGCCCTAGTCCAAACCTATTTTGCCGGGACCCAAATTTTAAAGTGTCAGTTTAAATGACCATTAAAAGGTTTCCCTTTGTCGACCTTTTCAATTTAATTTACGAATGTTAGTGGGAATGCATATAGAAACATTTTTAGGACTTAATTTTAACTAGAGATGGATAATACGAACTTGTGATATTGAACTAAAGATATTCAAAGCTTTCATTGTGCTGTAGAGCAATATTGTGTTGTGTTTGTATGTGTTTTGTTGCAGACTTGGCTTCATCAATCCATTTCCTCATGGTGTGAAAGATCTTCATTTACCCATGAAGGCTTCACCTTTGAGGTGATATCTATTTGTGTTTTCAATCAATCTATCTTATCATTTTATTTTGCCTCTGTCTACCAAGGACACACAATCTATCTAACAATGGTGTTGGAAGGCTTCAATGCCATTTCGAGGCTTGACCGAGGCAAGCTCCTAAACACCACAACCCCCAACCCCTCTCTTGTGATTGCAGGTTATGATGGAGACAGGTTGTCATTGATGTCAAAAGGGTGTTCAGTTGATGTTGCAAAGTTGCTATTGTTGATCAGGACATCAAGAGGATATAGTTGTTCATTGCTTGGTCAGTTCACAGAGATGAGTTGGTTTGATGTAATGTAGTATTGATGGCAAGAGTTTCTTCTTGTTTCAAGATGTCATTGATCATAAGTTTGGAAATGTGATGTCATACATTTGAGGTCACATGATGTGAATTTAAAAGTCACAAGTTATGCTTAAGACAAGGCTATTTTTTCCTGTACCTTAATGGTTTCTATCTTAATGTTCTGGATAATGCTTCTCATGCATGGTTATGCAGATATGCAATGTGATCTTCATTCATGGTTTACTTGGTTTACAAAGATTGTCTTCACAATCACCTTGGAAAGAACATTTTGGACAGTGGGATCTTGCTTTATGTTATCATTGTGTTTTTCAGAATAATCAAAAAGGGCATTATGTCTCGATCAGTGGTTTTCATCATGATGTGATATCTAGGAGTTTGTCAAAAAGGGCATTATGTCTTGATCAGTGGTTTTCATCATGAAATGATATGTAGGAGGTTGTTGTTTGGCTTTTTGAGTGGTCTTCATTCTTAGTTCATACAATCAGTGGTCTTGTTGCTTAGTGGTATCCTTTGCATTCTCTGCAATTTGAGACAAATCGGGGGTATGTCAACTTTATTCAAAGCTCATGCCTTTATGTTCAAGAGTTAAGTCATGTTAACATCTCTTAATGACCTCCTTGAAGAATTTATGGTGTCAAGTTTTTTTTTCACAGGGCAGAAATGAGGTAGATATGGTAGAAATAATGCAAGTGTGAGTAGTGTTTAACAGAGATAAGGCAGAGAGTGTCATAGTGTTAACATTTGTTAATAAGGGTTGTGATATTGAAAATTCTAAATAGCTTTAATTTCCTCAAATCATCTTTATTTGTCCATCATACTTGAAAGCACTTTTTGTTATAAAAGAGAGGTGACTTGTTGTAGCAGGTCATTTAACTAATATTTACCTGTTGGAGGGGTTTTAACATGTCACAATGATCGGCCCCTTAATCTTCTCTACCACTTTGATCGGTCTAATGGGTGCCAAATTGTTAATCAATGGTCTTATTTAAAAGTAAAGTGGGCACGAGGTCTCTAATAAATGGTCATCTTTGAATTTCAAACTCTCCTCCCCAACAATGCATATTGACGTGCATGTGAACGTCAAAACTCTTTGTTAACTGCAGTGTGAAGTTATTTTTGGTACTTTAAGGAGTCTTTTTGAGACCAAATAGAAAGATTTTTTAAGGAGTTTTAAAAGTTTTTTAGAAATATTTTTTCAAAAGATTTTTCTAAATAAAAAACACAAGTATTCCTCTCTCACTCTCGGGATTTAAGGAGTCTATTTTTTGAGAGGAGGTTTTAAAGAATATGAAGAGTTTTTTTAAGTAAGATTTTTTGAACTTGAAGAGATGAAGGTATGCAAAATAGAGAATTTGAAAGTCATTTGTGTTTTGCATAAGATATTATGGAATGATTTTTTTGAAGAATGTTGTTTCTTGGGAATTTTTTTTTTTTAATCTTTTTGCAGGAGCATGTTGAAAAGATTTTTTGAGATGAAATTTTTATAAAAGGGAATTTGAGCAAATTGAAGGCTCAAAATGTGAAAAGATTTATGTAGATGATTCAGAGAAATAGAGGAAAGAGAATGGCCTTGAAAAAGATTGATTTTATTGTAGGATGGAAATGTTTATGCAGAGGAGAAGAAAATGAATAGTCATGGGAATGAAGAGAAAATTAATTTCTTTGCAGATGAAAAATGATTATGTAGAATGTGAAAGGTTTTTCAAATTGTATATAATGGTTTTTCAAGTACATTGACAAGTGTGTGAATTGAAGATATCTTTGAAAAGATACAGATGATTTTTGAAATCATGTTTTGCAGAGATTGAACCTTGAAGACAATGATGATGGTGTATCAGGTGAATAGTTATGCAGAAAAATTAGGTGAGAATTGATCAAACAAAGATAATGAGACTAGTATGTAGAGTGATTTGAGTTGTTGAGAAGTATGGTGATATGACAGACATGTGTGAAAGAAGAAGTGATTTGTATTGAAACAGAGAAACTCTCTGAATTCTTGATTTTAATTTGAGTATGAATTAGGGGTTGGTGCTCCTTGAAGTTGGTGCTTCTAAATAAATTAGGGGTTGGTGCTCCTTGAAGTTGGTGCTTCTAAACATTGTAACTAGTGAGGTTTTTGCTTAAGCCAGTGAGGCATTTTGAGTGGTTTTTCTACCCCTGGAGGGTTTTCCACTCTGTAATTTTCTTGTGTCATAATCTCATGTCTTGATGTCTTCCATAGCTTCATTTACTGAATATGATTTATGTGATTAATTATTTGTTGATTAATTATTCAAGTAAATAGTTTAATTTTGATAATCATCTTTGTCAATTTTTTGAAAATTGTAAAAATAATACAACACTGATTCACTCCCCCCTCTTAGTGTTGTCTTGGACTCCTACAATTGGTATCAGAGCCAAGTTCCCTTTTGAAGATTAATCAACTTGGGTAGGTCCTGTGTGTGGAGTTCAATGGGTAAGTGTAGAAGAAATAAGAACATGAGAAATTTCAAGCTTCATTCTCGTCAAAAGACACAAAAGAAATCATCCATATCAAATTTAGATGTTGATGTTCAATCAGTTGATAAAGAAGCTTCACAAGTTGAATCAGGTATTAAAATAGAGAAAGAGTTTTCAGGAGTCCCTCTCTTTGATGGTTCAGACTTTTCTGTTTGGTATATAGAATGAAGATTTATTTATCCTCTTTAGGATATGGTGTTTTGATGTCAATTGAGAATGGGTATTGTGTTACTAAAAATGACAAAGAAGCCCTTGAATGTAATCTTATTGCAAAGAAGGCCATATTGTCTGCTCTGTCTAATGATGTTTCTTGTAAAGTTATGAATTGTGTTACAACTCAGGATATGTGGAGGAGATTGAAAAGAATTTATCAAGATGATGATAAAGAAGAGGACACTTTGGTGTGTGAATAAAGTGGCAATGAAAGGAGACTTTCAAATGAAGGAGTTGAAGTTCAATCTCTTTCAAAAGAAGCTAATATCATAAGTGATGATTAGGAATATGATGAACAAGATTGTGAGATTGATATGGAAGGAGAGCTCATATATGCTCTAACTGGACTCAAGAAATATAAGAGAGAGAATCAAAAACTAAAATTGGAGCTGTAACAAGAAAGAGAATCCAAAGACAAAGCACTTTTAGACCTTGAAAGTATATCTTCAGATCTTGAAGAGGCCAAATGTCAGATTATGAGTTTAAGGACATATATTGATGATTCAGACAAAATAATTGTCAGATTAAAGACTGAAATTGAGGAAGCTAAGAAGATAGTTGATGTTCCAAAATCTGACCTTGAAGTTAGAAGGATTGAGAATCTAAAAATAGAGGGTGAAATTATCAAACTCAGAAAAGATTATGATGGTCTCAAAGTTTTATCCAAGAAGTATCAGGAATTTGGAAAAAGTACATACAAGTTACATGAGATGTTGGGCAAACAGAAGCATCATAAGGACACTACTGGTTTAGGATTTGAAGAAGGAGAGTGTTCAAAAGCTAGAGAGACTCCTAGAAGGAAAATTGATTTAAGTCATCATGTTGCTACCACAAAAGATAAAAGGAAGAGTGAAGCTGAGGAAAAGACCAAAGATGTGTTTGTCAAAATGCACAATGAGAGAAGAAATGTCAGAAGAACTACTCCAATAAAACAAGCATACATGTACATGTATAATTATTCATTTAATGGTTATTGTTATACTTGTAATCATTTTGGACATAAAGTAGTTGTTTGCAGAAGGAATACTGATATTATTTGTTACAAGTGCAATAATATTGGACACATACAAAGAAATTGTAAAGTGCATAGAAGTTATGATCCTGCATGGAAGCTTAACATGAGTGCTCAAAGGTACTATCAGTCATTTGATTATGATTGTAACATAGTTTGTTATAATTGCAACTCTCCTAGTCACAAAGCATATAGTTGCAGAAGGTTTGAAAGAATCGTCTTACCTGATTTGAAAGGTTGGGAAAAGAAAAAGGTTGAAAAGATTTGGATAAAGAAACATGACCAGAAGAAAGCACCTGTGAAAATTTGGAAGCAGAAAGAAAGTAAAGAGAAGTCAAATACTAAGCTTGTACATCTTGCACAAGTCATTTCATCTGTTGCATAACATAGCATGAAGTAAGGGGGAGGTGTCAAATGCTCTATCAATTAACCCCAAGAAGCTTTAGGAAGGAAATCACTTGATATGATGATCTTGTCATGTCTATCATTCTTGCCATTCTTATGAAATAGTTGATGATGATGTTGCTAACTAAGTTGATTTTTAGTATATTTCAGTGATACAAGTGATCATTGGCTCATTATACTTTCATGATATTGAAAAGGTTTTTCAGAAGTTCAATGCACAAATTGTTAGACAAATGATCCTAATCATGTTGTTGATTACAAAGGTTGTATTGTCATGGTATTGCAATCCAAAGTGTTCTTGAAATGTGTCGATGCAAGAAGAACTTGTTAATGCAATTGGTTTGTTGGTATGCAAAATTGATGGGCTGATTTGAATAATGGATCTTGAGTATATTCAAGAAGTTCTCTTTAGATGATTGCTTTTGTGGGCTAAGGAAGTTGCTAATGAAAGAAGAAAATTCATTTATTTTTTGCAAAGTTTTGAAGTGGTTTTAGGTATGTGCCTCAAGTTATGACAATCTAGAAGTGTCTTGTGCAGAACAAGAGGATGATATTCATCAAATAGTCTTCATTTATTCAGATGGTCTTCATTCTTTTTCATGACAATAAGGGTGTGCAAGAATAGGTTGGTTGCAGGGTGATAGTTCATGTTGGAAGCTTTTGGCAAGGACATCTCTTGTGTGATATTCATGTCATCATGGATTGTGATTCATGCTGATTTTTATTGGTGAAAAGTGTAGTCTTTGCATGAAATTCAAGTTCATATCAAAGGAGTCAATTTGATGATCATATCTATTACTTTGTTGAGTTATGTTTTATGGCATATGTCTTGCATAAGTATTGAAGCTTTCAAGTGATTTGGAGATAGTGTCAAAAGAAGATGATAAACTAGAGATATTAAGGAGTTTCACATGTTTCATTGATGATCTTCCTCACTAATATGTTTTAGACAGAGTTCTTCAATCTATGACATTGATGGTGATATCTTGTATTTCATCAGAGGAAGTTAAAGGTATGTCTTGAATCAGCAATAGCAGATGATAATGTTCAACAAGGTTTGTCTTTTGCTAGTATTCGGATTGTTATCATCATAAATCATTCTTGTTCAAAGGTTAATAGGAGTTTATGTCTTCAAGGTGCTCATAATGCAATGTGATTATAATTGTTATGATTATGCTATAACATCTTTCAGCAGAGTTGTTCTCAGGAGGGAGTTAATTCAGTCTTTGTCATCAGATGTCAAAAAGGGGGAGAAAGATAAAATCATAATTTTTTTCCATCAATGAGAAAGGGGGAGATTGATGGAGACAGGTTGTCATTGATGTCAAAAGGGTGTTTAGTTGATGTTGTAAATTTGCTATTGTTGATTAGGACATCAAGAGGAGATAGTTGTTCATTGCTTAGTCAGTTCACAGAGATGTGGAGTTGGTTTGATGTAATGTAGTATTGATGGCAAGAGTTTCTTCTTGTTTCAAGATTTCATTGATCATAAGTTTGGAAATGTGATGTCATACATTTGAGGTCACATGATGTGAATTTAAAAGTCACAGGTTGTGCTTAAGACAAGGCTATTTTTGCCATCTTAGTGTACCTTAATGGTTTCTATCTTAATGGTCTGGATAATGCTTCTCATGCATGGTTATGCAGATATGAGATGTGATCTTCATTCATGGTTTACTTGGTTTACAAATATTGTCTTCACAATCACCTTGGAAAGAACATTTTGGATAGTGCGATCTTGCCTTATGTTATCATTGTGTTTTTCAGAATAATTAAAAAGGGCATTATGTCTTGATCAGTGGTTTTCATCATGATGTGATATCTAGGAGTTTGTCAAAAAGGGCATTATGTCTTGATCAGTGGTTTTCATCATGAAATGATATGTAGGAGGTTGTTGTTTGGCTTTTTGAGTGGTTTTCATTCTTGGTTCATACAATCATTGGTCTTGTTGCTTAGTGGTATCCTCTGCATTCTCTGCAATTTGAGACAAATCGGGGGTATGTCAACTTTATTCAAAGCTCATGCCTTTATGTTCAAGAGTTAAGTCATGTTAACATCTCTTAATGACCTCCTTGAAGCATTTATAGTGTCAAGTTTTTTTTCACAGGGCAGAAATGAGGTAGATATGGTAGAAATAATGCAAGTGTGAGTAGTGTTTAATAGAGATAAGGTAGAGAGTGTCATAGTGTTAACATTTGTTAATAAGGGTTGTGATATTGAAAATCATAAATAGCTTGAATTTCCTCAAATCATCTTTATCTGCCCATCATACTTGAAAGCACTTTTTGTTATAAAAGAGAGGTGACTTGTTGTAGCAGGTCATTTAACTAATATTTACCTGCTGGAGGAGTTTTAACATGTCACAATGACCGGCCCCTTAATCTTCTCTACCACTTTGATCAGTCCGATGGGTGCCAAATTGTTAATCAATGGTCTTATTTAAAAGTAAAGTGGGCACGAGGTCTCTAATCAATGGTCATCTTTGAATTTCAAACTCTCCTCCCCGACAATGCATATTGGCATACATGTTAATGTCAAAACTCATTGTTAACTGCAGTGTGAAGTTATTTTTGGTAGTTTAAGGAGTCTTTTTGAGCCCAAATAGAAAGATTTTTTAAGGAGTTTTAAAAGGTTTTTAGAAATATTTTTTCAAAAGATTTTTCTAAATAAAAAACACAAGTATTCCTCTCTCACTCTCGGGATTTAAGGAGTCTATTTTTTGAGAGGAGGTTTTAAAGAATATGAAGAGTTTTTTTAAGTAAGATTTTTTGAACTTGAAGAGATGAAGGTATGCAAAATAGAGAATTTGAAAGTCATTTGTGTTTTGCATGAGATATTATGGAATGATTTTTTTGAAGAATGTTTTTTCTTGGGAAAATTTGTTTTTTTTGTCTTTTTGTAGGAGCATGTTGAAAAGATTTTTTGAGATGAAATTTTTATAAAAGGGAATTTGAGCAAATTGAAGGCTCAAAATGTGAAAAGACTTATGCAGATGATTCAGAGAAATAGAGGAAAGAGAATGGCCTTGAAAACGATTGATTTTATTGTAGGATGGAAATGTTTATGCAAAGAAGAAGAAAATGAATAGTCATGGGAATGAAGAGAAAATTAATTTCTTTGCAGATGAAAAATGATTATGTAGAATGTGAAAGGTTTTTCAAATTGTATATAATGGTTTTTCAAGTACATTGACAAGTGTGTGAATTAAAGATATCTTTGAAAAGATACAGATGATTTTTGAAATCATGTTTTGCAAAGATTGAACCTTGAAGACAATGATGGTGTATCAGGTGAATAGTTATGCAGAAAAATCAGGTGAGAATTGATCAAACAAAGATAATGAGACTAGTATGTAGAGTGATTTGAGTTGATGAGAAGTATGGTGATATGATAGACACATGTGAAAGAAGAAGTGATTTGTATTGATACAGAGAAACCCTTTGAATTCTTGATTTTAATTTGAGTATGAATTAGGGGTTGGTGCTCCTTGAAGTTGGTGCTTCTAAACATTGTAACCAGTGAGGTTTTTGCTTAAGCCAGTGAGGCATTTTGAGTGGTTTTTCTACCCCTGGAGGGTTTTCCACTCTATAATTTTCTTGTGTCATAATCTCATGTCTTGATGTCTTCCACAACTTCATTTACCGAATATGATTTATGTGATTAATCATTTGTTGATTAATTGTTCAAGTAAATAGTTTAATTTTGATAATCATCTTTGTCAATTTTTTGAAAATTGTAAAAATAATACAACACTGATTCACCCCCCCTCTCAGTGTTGTCCTGGACTCCTACAAGTTACAGGTGTAGAATCTTGCAGAGAGGAGTTGTAGGAGATCAGAGTAGAGGATCCTGATTTGAAGAAAATAATGAAGAATATTCCTTCCTAGACAAGGGCATCCACCCCTATGTCCTCCAGATTGTCGTTGTCAGAAACTCTAAAACAGGTTGTAGACTTCATCACCTTACAGTTCTAGATCCACAAAAAAAGTTGCCTGTTGGACTTGGTCGCCCGCCCCAGTGTCCCCAAAGTTTTTTCTTTTTAGAATTTGAATTTCGATATGTTTCTAATATACATTTATTGCCTTCCTATGTGATCATTTATCATGTTTCATCCGCTTGTTTACGATTTCATATAATTAGGGTTTAAGGCTTAATCGGATTAGGGTTTAACAAATTATCAACTTATTCCAACTTTCCTTATCATCTCAAAGTGACACCAAACTTGTAGCTAAGTTCTCTTTCAAGAGATGTGACTGAACTCGGTTTATGTCCTTGAATGATTATATGTGAAAGGCGGGTTTGATCAAATCTATCTAAAACACACTATCAACCTCATCATTCCCACTTTTCATATATAACATTTTGGTGAACCTATTTTTTTGTTGAACTTGCTTCTTTCTGAGTGTTTTAATCATATTTTCATTCATTCATTTCATATTCATCATCATACATTTGATAATCTTGCATAGATTTGAAAAATTTGAAAAAATAGGCATTTTTGGCTTGCATTAAGGCATAGTTTGCATTATTTTCCTTGCATATCATTGGAAACATTAAATTTTCTAATATTTTCATCAGATATGAGATAAACTACAGCATTTCATATTTTTATCATCATTTACCTTGCATTTGCATCCCTCATTTGCTAGGGTTTTGCTTGAAATTTTGCATTTTTCACATAACCTAGTAATTTCAAAAGCTAGGGTTTGTAATTAAAATCTTGTTTCAGATTTTATTACTCATTTTAACACTCTTTCAAACCTGATTTTTGACTGTAGTGTGGCTTCATTGTGTATCTTTGCATTTACATTTGCATTATTAGTACATTTACATTGAAAAAGTGAAAAAATTAAGCATTTTAGGTGCATAAGCAAGCATAGTTTTGCTTTGTTTCATTGCATTTGTCATAAATATATTTTCATCTTAGATCTTGCCAACATATATTCATCTTTCATTTGAAAATTTGGCATCATTTAATGCTCTAGATTGAAAATTGGCATATTTTCTAAATTACACATTGTGTATTTCAACAAGTATATCTTGCTCCTTTGGTTTGTTCTATTAGTTTGTGCATTGAGTGTTGTATGCTTTTGCATGAGTTGTATAACCTGCTGCCCTAATAGAAATATCCCTAAAAGGAAAAGTCTTAGATTAATGGGTTCTAGTACTCCTGATAGCAATGGTGTACCAACATTGAAAAATCCATTGAACACCTACTTTACAAAAGAAGAAACACAAACTTTGCAAGATATCATACCTCCTACAACTACAATGTAAGAACAAATATTTCATGACTCTGAAGATCTTATTGAAGTGATAACACATGTACATGATGATCAAATAAATAAACTTGATAAGGAACTAGCAGATTTTCAAGCATTTGTGGAAAAAGAAAGGATAGTTGAGGAGGTTGTACCTGTTGTTGTGCACTATATAGTGATTATCTATGTCATCAAGGTGTTCTATAGGAGTGGTTGCATCCTCTCCTATCAAAATATGGGAGGGATAATCGTACAACATCAAGATAATGTTCCATATGGTCTATGGAGTAGGAGGTACACGAGGACCTCTGGTGTTCCAAGTAGGAAAGAATCTAGATGGTGTTTGAATAGCCATGAGGAGATTTACGTATGGTGTCTATAGCTATGGTTGTGATATAGGTCATGGTCTTATTTATTGGGACAAAAGTGAGGGGTTACACTAAGATGTGTGGATTATCTCTTAACATAGACCTAATGGTAGATCTGGGGATCATAGGCTTCTAAGTTAGAACAAGAAAAGTTTCTAGGTGATAGTACAAAGCTTTAGTAAGCATAATACCAAGAAATCACAAAAATATTTGTCAAGATGGGATAGGGTCCCACCATGCATGAAAAAAATCTATTGTTTCTTTAATAATTCATCCACCCATCTCACTACTAGTGTCACATAGAGAGAAAAATGATAGGAAGCTTGTGAGTGTAGGCCCATAATCATAGAGCAACCTTCAAAATTGAAAGGTTCAACTCCTTTATATGATATATAACTAAAATTCACTAACTGTTTTATAGAAGAACAAAGGAAGGAGATAAATGCATAAAAGTATACCCTATCCTAAGGAAAGTGATGCACCAATGAAAGAGATTCTCTTTACTATCTATCATTGAATTTGCATGAACACATGGATCAATAATTAATAAGAACATAATGTAAACACATCTTAATGCACACAAACTAAAGAAATATTCATTCACATAACAGTATTAAAGGACTAAAGAGAAATAGTCATAGTTGTTTGTATTAATGTTCCTAAAAATATATAGTTCTATATACACTAGAAGGCTTGAATGCCATGGAGGTTCAATTATTTAGACTAAACAAATAGGACATGAGAATTCAATTGACATACTTTTACAAATAAGGCTTGATAATTTCAACTCTTATTTATAAAAAAATTAGGGAGAGAAAAGGGAGAAAGAAGGTGAGAAAAATGAAGAATTTGATGAGATGTCTACCTTAACATCTATTAAGATATTAGATTTTATTCCCCAAAATCGTAAGAGAAGTGGAGATCATCTACTACCAAATCTCTACATATTTTTATTGAGGTCGTTATTGCTTGAAACTTCTAATAGTGAGGTTGGATGTCTTAATTTTACAAGGAGAAGAAGTTTCTTGTACTCAATTTATGAGGGGAGATCGTCACAACTCTAATTTGTAGGGTAGGTAGTTGGATCCTTGACTGCATTGCTAATAAGTTGCTTCTTTGAGATTAGATTTCCTCTTCTTGGTTGTGGACTTGAGAGATGAAGGTGAGCCATGAATTCTCCTACAAATATTTGTGGCTAAGATCAAATTTTGTCCATCCTTTACATTGGATTTCATTTGGGTGTGGGCCTCCATAGACTTGAAATGTTGAGTAATGGTTTCTACTGTATATCCTTTGGTAGGTAACTATCCATAGCCACATGTGGAGCTTCAAACCATCAACTTCATTTATAGGGCAATGGGCGGTGTACACTTCCCACTTCTACATTCCCTCCTCTCATGCTAACTAACCAAAATGCCACATAGGATAGTAACTTCACTTGTGTCTCTAATGGTCAAATACTTAAATAAGAATGGGCCCCACTTTTAGGTGAGATGAACTTGTTGGAATAATCACTATCACTGAGAGCGTGGGGGTGAATAAGTGATATACAAAAACCCTTGTTTGGTGTTACTTAAATCAATTACTTTTAAGAACACATGAGAATAAATGAATGAGAGAATAGTAAGCCAAACAAGTACACATGACACAAGATATACGTGGAAACCCAATGAGGGAAAAAACCACTGAGAGTTGCTTGAGTCTACTGCTCAAATCCAACCTCAAAAGAAAGAAAGATAACAATTGTTTTTGCAGCTCCAACTACAAGGTACAACAGACACCTAGCATTGTTTACCAACACTTCATTCTATCAGGTACAATGAACACTTGGTCAACTCAATCTCACCAAACTCAAGAGGCTCCAACCCCCAATCACTTGATCAACTCAATCACCTGAAAATACCACTCACACTGAGGCACCAACCTCAATATCCTAAAACAACAAAGTGACAAAGTTTGTGCAAGTTTTGATTCTCAGTCAATCTGATTTGCACCATTGAAGAACACATTGCCACATTCACACCTTAACAAAAGCATATACATCACCTTAAATTGTATTAAGTCTCTTTACACAATTATTTAGAAAGAAATACTTAGTGCATTAAGGAGCATAACAAACTCTCTTTTTATGCCAAAACAACAACCCTCTCTAATCAGTACAATAATATGTAAATCATATTCTACCTTCATTTAAACCAGATTCAACATATTCTAGCAAAGTTATGATCAATACAAACATATGTGTCTTCTTGTGTTCAACATATCCATGTTAATACAATGCACAATAAGAAATTTCAATTATCATCAGCCTTTGAAGACATAACATACTACCTCTGCAAACATATCATATACCTTTTGCACAATATCTTAAAATCCATGACATCATACCACTGTAGTCATTCTTTGTCAAACATCAAACTTCTATTTTTAGGATCAATGCAAACTATAAATATCTTCAATCAACACACATGTTTGATAGTATGAATATGATAAGACTTTTTTAGATATATCAATTCAACAATATAAAAAAAACTTTTGTAATTGCTATCAAATAAATGAAGGCTTCTTGTCACCTCTAGATTGATCAAGAAAGGTAAGGTGTCACCTCTGGATTGATCAAGAAAGGTAAGGCTTTGTCACCTAGTTCTATGTAATTTCATGCCCTTACATGAATTCAACCTTTGTTTTTTCTTGTCCAAAACACATTGAATACTATATTGTAAACAATGAAAATAATGTGCATACTACAACATCAAAACTGCAACAATACACCCTTCTCTCTGCAAACAATTAAGTCTAACCAAACCATCTTTCATAAATCAAAGTATATGTATTGTCAAAAAGCCCTTTTGCATTATCTGTTGTTTTCTGAAAAAACATAGAGTTTTTCATCGTTACACCTCCATAACATTCACCATACAGAACTCATCAATTTCGTTAGGGTTTTTTGTTTTCTTTTTCATCAACAAATGGAGCATAAAATAGTTACAGAAACCCCAAGCAAACTGCTTTTCACTAGCAACGCATTCACTCCCCATCAAATTTCCTCCACAAGGTTTACCATTAGGGTTCAAAACCAAATCAAACGTGGACCTTTGATTTGTAACTTCGCAGGATTGGCAGGTTTAATTACTAGTAAAAGCACCAAAGGTGCTATCAAATGGCCGATAGGCACAAATATTTATAGGCCTATCACCAAATCATATATATTTATATTTTGATATGCACAATGTAACTATTCTTTGTATGTTTTGGCCATTTTGATATGCACATTGTAACTATTATTTATAACGTATCATCATGATTTGATTAGTTGATCCTTTTAATTATAAAGTATCATTTTAAAAGGATGGAAAAATACTTGCAATTTAACTCTCTTATTAAAATAATATTTTTTGAAGCATGCCTTAGAAATATGTGTTTGATAAATGTTGTAAAAAATCTTACATGAACTCTACAATGTAGATTTATGATACTATTTTTGCATCCTACAAAATTTGAGATATCCTAATTATAACCCTAACCATAATTCTAACCCAACCATAGTAATAATCCTAATTCTTATCCTAACCTTAACCCTAATCCTAATTTTAACTAACCTAATTCTAACCCTAACCATAACTATAAATCTAACTCTAACCCCAATTCTAATGCTAACCCTAACCCTAATGATAATCTTAATGAATAAGTGAATCAATGTTGGCATTCACTCTATGTGCATGCATGTCTATGTGTGTGAGTGTGTGTGAACAGTTAATTTTGGCACACTTTGTCTAACGTGGATGTGTGTGTGTTTAATGTGGATGTGTGTCTTTGTGTGTGTGGAAAGTTAATTTTGGCATTCACTTTGTTTGAAATGCATGTGTGTGTATTTGAACTAACTTTGGCATTCACTCTATGTGTGTGGCTTTGGAAGTTAACTTTAGCATTCACTATGTGTGTGAATGAATGTTGGCATTCACTCTATGTGCATGCACATGTGTGTGTGTGTGTGCGTGAAAAGTTAATTTTTTCATTCACTATGTTTAAAGTGGATATTTGTGTGTATGTGAAAAGTTGATTTTGGCATTCTCCTTGTTTAAAGTGCATGTGTGTGCGCTTGAACCCTAACCCTAACACAAATACTTTAACATTCAATTTGTGTGAAGGATACGTACAAAAATACTTTCAAACTTCAATGATGTTCACTTTGTGTGTTTGAACTAACTTTGACTTTCATTGTGTGTGTGGATTTGAAATTTAACATTGGCATTCATTATGTGTGTAAATGAATGTTTCCAAACACTCTATATGCATGCATGTGTGTGTGCACACACACATGTTTTTGAAACTTAACCCTAAGAAAAATATTTTGACATTCATTTTGTGTGAAGTAGATGTATAAAAATATTTTCAAACTTCAATGTACACTTTGTGTGTTTGAATGAACTTTGGCTTTCATTGTGTGTGCATGGCTTTGAAAGTTAACTGTGAATTGTGTGTGTATGAATTTTGGCATTCATTCTATGTGCATGCAAGTGTGCGTGTGAAAATTTAATTTAATTTAATTTATTATTATTTGTTTTTATTATTATAGTTAATATTCCATAAAAAATATAGATTTTGTGAGAGTGTATTAAAATAAATAAATATATAATTTTATTTATAAAAATAAACATTTTTTAATTTTTCTAATAAAATATAAAATGTTTTAGATTTGATATATCTTTGAAAATTTATATTAAAAAAATAAATATAAATAAATAAATAAACAAATAAATATATATTTACATGAATCAAAGAACTTTTGTATGCAAAAGGTAAACAAATTTTAGAAACTTCTATATTCTACTAGTATACCTAAGATAATCAAGAGTGGAAAGAAAGCAACCACAAATTATAATTACTTTTAAAAAAAAAAAAAAATTTCCATCTACCTAACACAATATTATGAACATAATAAATATTACCATTTTATTTACCTTGGACCCATAAGTAATAATGGCAAAGGATACCTTCAAGGCACAAATCTAGGCATTAATTTAGAACCTAAATTTAGAGTGTCATAGAATTCTCCTATTTTTCATTATTAAAAAAGTACTTTTTAATACATGTGTGTATGTATATATGCAAACTCTAACAAATGAACCATTTAATTTTCAAATTACTTAAGAATGGCATCATTTATGACAATTCACTAAATGTTACAAAATTAGCCCCCTAACTTATAGGGAGGTGGAAAAGCACAATTAAAATTAACTTAATATTTTAATCTCACACATCAAAAAAAGAAACATATAAAGCTATTATTTTCCTAAAATCTTCTCATTTGCTCTTCCATCTTATTTCTTTTGCTATTATTTTTTTGTCTTTGTTTGCAGGTGAATGGAAAGTTGAAGATTGCATCTCCATGAAAGCGCTGTGGATATGCTCATGGGTTTTCCAAGATTTTGAATTTTCTTTACTTGTTTAATTTTTGTTTATTTATTATTATTTGTTTTAACCCTATTCCTTGATTATATGGTTTATTTTATTTTACAGATTTGCAAGCATTCTAGAATTGCATGTTCAAATAGGATGTAGTATCTAATGTTAATATTTAACTGTTTGTAGGCTAGATATATAAAAACCTTTTGTTATAGAGAATTTATTTTATGACAAGGGAAAATGTTGTCTCTATCTGTCATGAGGGGTCAATATGGTTAAACATACCAAAATAATAATATTCATGTTGTAATTGTTTTGCTGAGAGTTATATGATACTATAAATATGATCAATATACATAATCACATCTTGTCCTATGCAGGTTTTGTCAGTCAAACTCCAACCTATGTTCTTCATTCCTTCATTTTCTTTCATTCCATTCTCATTTCGTTACATTTAGGATTTTCCACTTTTATATATAAGATTAAAGAAAGATTCAAGCAGCATAGAGAAGGGCTTTCCATGGACTGCTTCATTCCTCCTACAGATCTCATCAACGCTTTTGACTCCCACAACATCCTCCATCAATATAGCTTTGAAATCTTTCTTTAATTCAAGAATTTAAGCAGTGTATAGCTTTGAAATCCTCCATCTGACAAGAATTCAAGAGCGGGAGTAGACGCAGTGTACTAGGAAATGAACATAGCCAACAACATAGGAGATTATAGGGCTATGGATGGGGTGAAGATAGCTCATTCAGGTAGGTTGGTTGTGACTCTCTTCAGATTTGGAGATGTAGGTGCACCCCACACAAAGACTTGTATGGAAGAAACATTGACTATAGAAGACATTATGTTCAATGTGCTAGGGCTTTCCATGGACTGCTTCATTCTTCTTGCAAATCTCATCAACGCTTCTGACTCCCACAACATCCTCCATCAATATAGCTCTGAAATTTGTTTTATCCTCCTACAGATTAAAGAAAGAAAGATTAAGCATAGTGCCTAAATGTGATCAAGAGGGCAAGTAAAGCAAGTTACAGAGAAATGAATGAAATTAATCAAGAGGGCAAGCAAAGCAAGTTACCTTGTATCCGCTATGGAATTGATGCCAGATTAATCATGCAAAACCTGCACACTCTGTATTTCCAAATAGAAGCCTTCCCAAATTTACCTCCTATTCCAAAGGCTAAACATGAAAATATATAGAAAAGAACATTTCATTATCTCTCCTTCTTGTAACATCCACCATGACTCCTCCACCTCCACTTCCATCATCCATATTCTCATAAACTAAAAATAGCTCCACTAAAATTAATGGATGACGATTTATGTGTAGTAGGTTTTTTATTTTATTTTTTAAATTTTGGAGAAAAAAAATTGAAGGACTACCAAAAAATGAAGGACTACCAAAATTTAAATTTGTGGACGATGAAATTAGTGGGACTACCAATTTTTTTTTAAAATTTGTGGATGACGAATTAGTGGGACTACCAATTTTTTGGCAGTTACAAGATGTGTGCACATATAGAGTGGCCTATCGGCCAAATAAGCGTTGATGAAGATTTTGGCGCTCATGTTTAGTTATGACATTGACCATGCTGGTTTCCATTAGGGAGAGGGCCATTGGTTTCATGTAGTAAGCACCCTTTATCAAGTCACTTTAAGTGACTTTATCACTGACAGTAAGTCAACTCTCAAACAAAACAAAAAGTGACTTTATAACAAGACGGGCAAAATAGGGTTGAAAGTGTTTAAACACTAGGTTTATAGGGCTACAAACATACACTATGGTTTAGGTTTAGGACTTTTCAACTCTACATTACAGAGGTATTAATTGTATGTGTCTTGAACCACCACAAATAAACAACTTCCACTGAGCTTCAACCATTGACATGATATGAAGGTTGCAACTCAAACAACAACCAACACCCAATGTGAACTATGAAGGTGAACAAGCTCTTAACCTTAATGCCAAGCTGTGAAATAAGACTTTGAACATCATGACTTCTATACCAAGCTATGAAAGGAGACTTTGAACATCATACACATCGACACTAACATAGGTTCATAAACTCTTAAGTAACATAAGCAAATAAAAACTCTGATGACACACAACACACAATTAGATAAGGCACAAGCACATCTCAAAACCAACATCAATGACACGGAGGTATTTCTAGACTATACCAAGAACTCTTCCTGACGATCATGAGACAACACCTCCAATCCATCTCCAATGCACCATCTCCTTTTGACATCAATGACAAACATAACAACAATCTATCTCCTTTTGACATCTATGACAAACATAGCAACATAACTAATAGTGACATTAGGGGCCAAAGAAAAGAAGCTTGCCTAAAATTCCTGACCAACCATTAGATCATGAGATGGATGGTTGGTAGGAGCCTGAAGCACAAAAATCACAATGATGACATAGAGTTGCATGAGCCATTCAATCAAGGAGATCAACAGTATATAAGAACTAAAACTTAATAGTTGAGCTTCCTCTATTTACACTAATCAAAATATGGGGACAAACCAAAATCAAGGAAAAACAAAAATGCTTGAAGGGGGATATGTAGCGAGAATTCACTACAATAATTAAGCATCAATAAGAATCATATGTGAATCAATAATCAACTATTATAGTCATGTGTATTATCACTAGTTCGAAATAAATATCATCAATGTAAATTTGGTGTACAAAGAGTGAGACATGGGTCTAAAAAGTGATATTACATGTTGACATTACTCTTACATGGCATTTACTTTGTTGTGATTTCATGATTACATTTTACATCACTATGCTTATGTCATCCCAACACAAGCACACTCTACATGACATATATCTTTCACTTGCATGATGATATCCTTTATATTCTTCTATCCTTATGACTTACATGATTGTCATTGGTATGAGGCCATCTTACTTTTATCAACACTTTTCCTCATATTGGGGGCAACATTGGGTACACTCTTTACACATAGTTATGTTATGATGATATATTACACTACCCTTATTATGTTTTTCCTTCATGCATATACCTTACACAACCTTTATCACATTGCTCTTGCATAATGACACTTACCACATGGCCACTTTACATTTATATTATGACTTTTCCTCACACTTGGGGGAAAATTAGGATAAAATATTTTCTCTCCCATCACATGGGATTTCACTTTTACATCATTTGATTCACACACTCAGGCCAACACATTGACACATGGCTATTACACTTTTTCCTCTCCTCAAATTGAATCCATAACAATGCATACTCAATTTAAGCGGGAACATATAAATACACATTTCATTTTCTTTATTTTACATGATTTCATGTTTTTATATATTATGGGGCACATTGGTTCTAACTCTACAAACAAACCTATACATCATGATTTCACTTTCATAGACTTGAATTCAACAGATTTGTGTCTCTACACATTGTTGATTTTGTGCTTACCAAAATGAAAATGCTTCTAGTTATAATTTTTTCTTGCTACTAATGTAGTTTTGTAGGTTCCACTAATGAATTGTGTGTGTCAATTTGGAGATGTTTATCAACCAAAACATGAAGAAAATATTAGGTATCATCATTGTTAAGAAAAGTGTCACAACCTTGCAACTTTGAAAGGTTACTATTCTTCCCAGTTTTGGTATTTTCAAATACCCTTTATCTTGAGGAATGATCTAGAACTTTCAAAGTTTCCAAAAGGGCTAAAAATGGCGGGACTTACTATTTTTAGTAAGTTTACATTTGACCTTAGATTGACTTGAAATTTTCTTAGAAGGTGTGGAACAGATAAGTAAACATCTCCGGTGAGTTTCGACTCAAGATCATAACTAGATTGCGAGATATTAAAGTTTCTATTTTTTGAAACTATCGAAAAAAAATTGAACTCAATTGTCATAATTGAAACTTCCCTAAATGCTCCAAAAATTTTCATAACCAAAAAAGTCAGTTACAAAATGATAGATCTCTTCACGATCTTTCCAACGCATCAAATGGTTCTTCAATCAGACACTCGAATCAAAAGTTATGACCTCTAGAAGTTGGACCTTCTATTTTTGGGAAATGTAAAAACGTGTTGGACACATAAAAGAGCTGTAAAGGGGAGAGTTACATGTGTTGGTGTGTGTTTTGGTATATCACAAGGCACCTTTGATTGGAGATAATTTGAGCTTCACTTTTGGGTGGTTTTAGCTTATGGTTTTGTAATTACGATAATGATTTACTATATTGTATCTCCTATATATTAAGAGCTTGAGATCAAGGTTGTGTGTAAGAATCTTATAGATGTCGAGTTACCTCCTAGATCTCTAGCTAGATATACTCTTGTAAAAGCTTGCTCTGCAAGTATATTGTAATCTTCTTGATTCTTGAATAATATATTGGGCGGCTTTGGAGTGTGGGGTTTTTACCTGAAAGGGTTTTCCCCATGTATAACTTGTGTTGTGAGTTTTGTGTTTGCATTTGGAAGTTATTATTATCTTTCAGTTAATGTGCATCTTAATATGTAACTGTAAAACTAAAAATTTGCATAAATCTTTCCTCAATAGATCAATGTTGGAAGCATTTCCACATACCTTGCTTCCTTTCAGTTGGTATCAGAGCCTGATCACCTTTGGTTCTAGTTGTTGGGTAGAGGGTTTTTTGAGATAATCTTCATTTGAGTGGGAGCTTGTGCAGAGGATTTTACAATTTTTGTTGTAGGTAAGAGATGGCGAGTAGATCTGGGAGGTTTGAGATAGAGAAGTTTAATGGCGGTAATTTTGAGTTGTGGAAACTCAAAATGGAGGACATGCTTGTAGATCGGGATTTATGGGATGCCATATCTGGTACAAAACCAACAACAATGACTCAAGAAGATTGGGATCTCAAAGATCGAAAAGCTAAGGGTTTGATAAGACTCTATTTGGTTGATTCAGTGCTCCTGAATATCCATGAAGAGAAGATTGAAAAGGATATTTGGAAGAATCTTGGAGATGTTTATCAGGCTAAATCCCTAGTGAACAAGTTATTCATGCGAAAGAAATTGTATTCTCTAAGGATGGAATATGGAGGATCTATTGTTGATCACTTGAATACATTCAATATGCTTATTGCCTAGTTGATTTCTATTGGTGTGAAAATGGAGGAGGATTGATGTATGACACTACTGTGTTCCTTACCATATTTGTGGGACCACCTTGTTATGGCCATTGGGAGTACCACTACCACCTTCAAGATGGATGAAGTGGTTTCTTTTCTATTGTCTGAAGAGATGCAGAGAAAGTCTTCTGAATCAGCTAAGGAGGCTCTTGCAGTTCATGGTAAATCTAAAGAGAAGGGAAAGAAAAAGGAAGATCCAAATCCCGTGGGATATCTAAGTCTCCTGGAAAGTCCAAGGCCCTGTGTTGGAACTGCGGCAAACTTGGTCACTTCTGCAAGGAGTGCAAGGAGGAGAAAAAGAAAAAGAAGAATAATTATGATTTAGATTCTGACAAGTCCTCTCATGATGAAGGAGAAGCATTTGTCGCTGCCTTGGCAACACATGCATCTGAGGATGTGTGGATTATTGACTCTGGTGCATCTTTTCACATGACCTTGCATCGGGGTTGGTTTTCAAAGTATAAAGAATACGATGGTGGAAAGGTGTACTTGGGTGATGATTCTCACCTGAAGATTGTTGGCCGTGGAAGAGTCTTGATTCGATTTCCTGATGGACGAGTGAAGGGAATCAATGGTGTTCTACATATCCTGGTTTGACATGGAACCTTCTTTCTATAAGTAAATTGAATGATGTGGGTGTGTGATGTAGAGCAGGGGTTATCAAACTCAAAACAACCTTAAACAAATGCCTTTGGTCATCAAAATGTGGGTTTTCCTTTACAAACCCTTGGTCTTCCTTGTAGCCTTTCAAAAAGGCAAAATTGGCATAACCCCTGATGCAGGCCTGATCTCTAGGAAAGGAAACTTGTTTAGGATACCCATTTGGCCATATTTCAACATACCTCAAAATTAGATAGACTTATTTTGTACGGAAAGGCTCTAAATTTGATTGTCTCGTTCTTGACTAGGTCTAGTAAGACAACAAAAGGGTATTTTTGACATAATTTGAAGGAAACAACTCAAAACCATGAACTAAAAACTGTTTTAGATACCCATTATCCTCTTACAAAACATACATCAAATACAGATGGGCGCGTTTTTTAACACAAGGGTCAAAATAGGACTGTTATGTTGCAATTTAGGCCTAATTAGGCTAGTTTAACTAGGTCACTATATGGTTTTCATACTCCTTGGGTTAAATCTAAATACCAATGGATCAGACACATAATTTGACATCTATCAAACCCATTCCAAGAAAATTCAATCACCACTTAAGAGTTTTACTTCAAACCCCAACACCTAAGCAATTACTATGCCAAAACCATGAGATTTCAAAAATAGTTTTAAGAAAAAATGCTCTAACTCACACAAATGTTTATGAAATTAGATGAAACAAGATTCAAATGTTATCTAATTCACTCCTTCACCAAATCCAATGCACAAATGTTCACTTCTGGGCTGTACAAAATGTTGTAGAAGCAGATTATGCTTCAAAACGTAGGAAAATAGAGTCTTTATTATTCAAATTTCAAATTTTATATCATCCCTCCTCTCAATGTTCACACATGCTTTTTAAAACATTACCTAGCATAACTAATAAAATTCCAACTATCTCTTAACTCCCCAACCATTCAAATCCATTTTTTACAACTTTTGACTCTTCATATTCCCTAATTTGCAACTTTTGCAACATTTACAAAATTGACTTCAAACCACCTAATAACCTAAATTGACTCCAAACACATAACAAATGGTCTTAAAAGACCTTATTACATCAACAAAATGACTTAACATCATAAAAACTAACACTTTGTAACATTTTTGCATAAAGACCTATGGTGCCCTGCACCAGTGTGCAGGTTGTTTTCTTGAATGGAGGATGTAAGATGACTAGAGGATCTATGGTGTTGGCTACTAGGGTGTTCGGAGTGCAACTTTGTTTTAGCTTGATGCATGCACAGTTTAGTGCAATAGTGCCTCTATTTCAAATAAGAGAGCTTTAGAGTCTTCATCCTCACCATTGGAACCAATAGCGAAGAGGACTGTTGCATCTACTTCCGATGGTCATGCTTTTTGGGTACCTATGGGTGCTCATTCTATGGAGATGAAACTTCCAGCTGAGAAGATAATGTTACGGCACCAAAGGCTTGGTCACATTGGTGAAAAGGGTTTGAGGAACTTGAAAAATATAAATCTTGTTGAGGGTATGAATGACTATAATCTTGACTTTGATTTCTGCAAACATTGCATAAATAAAACTGTGTTCAATTTTATTCTAGTTCTCACAAATCTTCTGAGGTGTTGGACTTGATTCATTCTGATGTGTTTGGTTTTGTTAATGTTCCTTCGATTTCAAAATCTATTTACTTTGTTTCATTCATTGATGACTATAGTAGGACATGGGTGTATTTCCTTAGAAGTAAATCTAAAGTCTTTAATAGATTCAAAGAGTTCAAAGCTCTTGTAGAGAATCAGAAGGATAGAAAGATTAAGTGTTTGAGGACTGACAATGGTGGTGAGTTTTGTTTAGCAGATTTTGACAAGTTCTGTAAAGAACAGGGGATTGAGAGGCACAAGACAACTCTGTATACCCCTCAGCAGAATGGAGTTGGAGAGAGGATGAATAGAACATTGATAGAGAGGGAAAGGAGTATGCTAAGTGGAGCTAGTCTTGAACAAAAGTTCTAGGATGAAGCTCTTTCTACCACTTGTTACCTGGTTAACAAGTCTCCTACATTAGTGCTTGTTGATAAGACACCTATGGAGGTATGGTCTAGTAAAAAGCCTTCATTAAGACACATTCGAGCATTTGGTTGTGAGGCATATGCACATGTGCCTAAGGAGAAGAGGTCTAAGTTGGAGAACAAGGATGTGAAGTGTATCTTCATTAGTTATGGCATCAGTGTGAAAGGGTACAAGCTTTGGGATCTAGTAGTTGAGAGAGTTCTATACAGCAGAAGTGTGATATTCAAAGAGCTCAATCCTTCTTCTGTTGTCTTGCAGCCAAAGAAAGAAGAGAAGAAAGATGATGTGGTTCAGCTTCCTTCCACCCTTGAGAAAGTTGAACCAAAAACATCTATTGGACCTGATAATGAGGAGAGCTCTAGTAGCTCTGAAAGTTTAGAAGAAGATGAAGAACCTCAACCTCAATCTTTGAAGAGGTCCTCGCAAATAAGGCAACAACCTGATAGGTTTAGTTATTCAATGGATGATTCTAGTTGTATTTTTTCTTTGATTTCTAACATTGATGAGCCTAGAACTGTGAAAGAGGCTATGGGTATGAAAGATGCAGGTTCTTGGAAGGAGGCCATGGAAGAGGAGATGACTTCTTTGGAAAAGAATAATACTTGGGACTTGGTGCCTTTGCCTGAAGGACAAAAACTTGTTGGATGCAAATGGGTGTTCAAAAAGAAATTTAGTGTAGATGACAGTGTTGAGAAATATAAGGCTAGATTAGTTGCAAAGGGGTATTTTCAGGTGGAGGGAATTGACTATGGTGATATTTTCTCTCCCGTTGCAAAGCTGACATCTATTCGATCCCTGTTATCTCTTGTAGCAACGTATGATCTAGAAGTGGAACAGATGGATGTGAAGACAACATTCCTTCATGGTGACTTGGAGGAGGAAATCTATATGTCACAGCTAGAGCACTACTTGGTGAAAGGTAAAGAAAATATGGTTTGCAAGTTGAAAAAGTCTTTGTATGGTTTGAAATAGTCTCCTAGGATGTGGTACCGGATTTTTGATGCCTTTGTGTTGAGTATTAGATTTTAGAGATTGAAATTAGATCATTGTGTTTATTACAAGTTTGACAATGATCGCATTCTCATTATTGCATTGTATGTCGATGATATGTTACTCACTGGAAATGGTAAAAGTTTGATTTCTAATTTGAAGTCTTAGTTGTCAACACAGTTTGAGATGAAAAATCTAGGGACAACTCAGTACATTCTGGGGATGGAGATCAAAAGAGACAGAGCAAAAAGAAAACTTTGGTTAGGCCAGAGCAAGTATGTTAACACTGTGTTGGAGAGATTCAACATAGTGGATTGTAGACCTTTGACTGTTCTTGTTACAATGGGGACAAAGTTATCTATTGTAGATTGTCCAAAGTCTCCTTCTGAGACAGAGGATATGAGCAGAGTTCCTTATGCTAGTGTGGTTGGTAGTTTGATGTATGCGATGGTCTATACAAGACCAGACATTGCCCAAGTAGTGGGAGTCCTTAGTCAATTTATGGCTAATCCTAGACGGGTACATTGGGATGCAGTGAATAGAGTGTTCAGATATTTACGGGGTACTTCCAAGTATTCCTTATGTTATCATGGTTATCCTACATGACCTCAGCATTCACTTTGTATTCATGGATTCATATCGGGCAAGTGACATTGACAGTAGGAGATCCATCAATGCTTATGTGTTCACTATGTTTGGTGGTGCTATTAGTTGGATGAGTAAGCGGTAATCTGTGGTCACTTTGTCTACTACTGAAGTTGAGTACATGGAAGCAACTCATGCTTTTAAAGAACTCATTTGGCTTAAGAGATTGTGTTTTGATGTTAGGTTTGATGCAGGGAAGATTACTATTTGTTGTGATAGTTAGAGTGCCATATGTTTGGTGAAGAATCCTACTTTAGATGTGAGGACTAAGCATATTAATGTCCAGTACCATTTTGTTTGTGACATGGTAGAAGATGGCAAGGTAAACTTGGAGAAAGTTGTACTTTGATGAATGTTGTAGATTCCTTGACAAAACCTGTGAGCACAGAGAAGTTCAGATGGTGTTTAGAGTCTATGGGTCTCTCAGCCCCTAGCAATTAAATCATGGTATTGATACTCCCTTTGCTCTTGCAAGGTATTCAAGAAGTGGGAGAATGTTAAGAAAATTGTCTCAACCTTGCAACTTCGAAAGGTTATTATTCTTCCTAGTTTTGGTCTTTTCGAATGCCCTTTCTCTTAAAGAATGATCTAGAACTTTCAAAGTTTCCAAAAAGGGCTAAAAATGGTAGGACTTACTATTTTTAGTAAGTTTACATTTGACTTCGGATTGACCTGAAATTTTCCTAGAAGGTGCAAAACACCTAAGTAAACATCTCGGGTGAGTTTCAACTCAAGATCATATCTAGATTGCGAGATATTAAAGTTTCTATTTTTGAAACTACCGAAAAAAGTTTTGAACTCAATTGTCATAATCAAAACTTCCCTAAACGCTCTAAAAATTGTTGTAACCAATGAAGTCAGTTACAAGGTGATAGATCTCTTCATGAGCTTTCCAACGCATCAAATGGTTCATCAATCAGACACCCGGATCAAAAGTTATGACCTCTATAAGTTGGACATCCTATTTTTGGGAAATGTAAAAACGTGTTGGGCACATAAAAGAGCTGTAAAGGGGAGAGTTACATGTGTTGGTGTGTGTTTTGGTGCATCACAAGCCATCTTTGATTGGAGATAATTTGAGTGCCACTTTTGGGTGGTTTTAGCTCATGGTTTTGTAATTACCGGTAACGGTTTACTATATTATATCTCATATATATCAGGAGCTTGAGATGGAGGTTGCGTGTAAGAATCTTATAGATGTTGAGTTACCTCCTAGATCTCTGGTTGGATATACTCCTGTAAAAGCTTGCTCTGCAAGTATATTGTAATCTTCTTGATTCCTAAATAATATATTGGGCGGCTTTGGAGTGTAGGGTTTCTTACCTAAAAGGGTTTTCCCTATGTATATCTTGTGTTGTGAGTTTTGTGTTTGCATTTGGAAGTTGTTATTATCTTTCTGTTAATGTGCATCTTAATCTGTAACTGTAAAACTAAAAATTTGCATAAATCTTTCCTCAGTAGATCAGTGTAGGAAGCATTTCCACATACCTTGCTTCCTTTCAATCATACCACATATCATGTATTTGTTTGCTAAATCTCTTTTACTATATATTCTACTTTGGCATACATGATTCATGTAGTTCACATGCACACCAAAGTGAGGAAAAATGTAAGGAATAGAAGTTCATATTTTCCCTTTTACCCCTTGCTTTACTCCTACTTTTGGTCATGTAATAAATACAATGTCATAATGCTTAATTTACCTTATTTTCCACATAAGCTTACCTTGGACCTAAACCTATCACTCAAAACTACTATATCCTTCACCTCATAATAATATGCGTCTTTTCCCCTTAGGTTTTCTATTCCTAAACTAGATTGTGGAAGTGAGTTTGTCCTATACATAGGACCACACCCACAACTTAATCATCAAATTTGAAATCTTATTTCCTACTTTGTTGAGCTTACCATTTTAGAGAATTTGATTATTATCCATTGATTACACACCAAAAACTTCAAATCACGTACCTAAGACTTGTATTTAAGGACTTGCCTAGGTCATTAATTCACATAGACCACATTCATATCACATCATATAGAGACTCAGTGCTTGCATCAACATCACATTAGTGGAGACTACATAATGATTTATCATCTAGGCACTTTGCATACTTTCTTAGTGTGTTTTCCAACTTTGTTCATCAAAGTTATGAGGGATGATTAGTCAGCAAAGAAGCTCTAAGTCTTCCCTTTGTACATTAATAGTTCTCCCAAGGTATTTTTCAACACCACTCAATTTAAACATAGATAAACTTATGAGCACATAGGTCATATACATTAGAGGAGCAAAGGAGTAATTTGCATGAGAGCAAAATGTCTCAAGATCTTACCATGAATGTAGCCTTGTCCAAAAATAACACAAAATCTCTATACAAATCTATAAAAAGTAAGAAAATGTTAATTTAATAATAAAACTCAAAATCTAATCATCCATCAAAACTTATAACTTAAATTTTGCTTTATAATTAATTATCTCCCATTAACTACCTAAAATTAACAAAAAAACAAAAATAAATTTTACTACATTTGTAATTTCTCAACTCCTTTTTTTAGGTTTGGTTTGTATTTACCATTTTATATCAATTTTTTCAATCCTAGATATTAACATTATAGTGCAATTTATTTCCTCGTTACTTTTATATTAGGGGTTATATTTAATTGTTTTTAAGTTTTCTTAGTACTATTATAAATGGATGTGTCTATTTTCTTTTATCTTCCAATTTTTATGTAAGAATTAGTATTATGTGTAATAAATTACGTAATGATAACTGATTATATTAAAATAAAATGTTTGGGATTGATAATGTTATAAATACATAAAAATAATGATAATTTTAAATTTGATGATTTTTTTGTAATAGATGTTTAATTTTATTAGTGTTTTAGAAATGATTAGACAAATACTTGTGTTAATAAATTCTCTGTCATTCTAAAATTTTATGTCTTTAGAATTGATCTTCATGCCCACAGATTTAAATTTTGCTCATGGATTTGAACTATATTGGATTTGATGCCAAGAAGTTGTTTGTTGTAATGTTTGGATCTGACAATATGAAATTAGTGGTGTCGATAAACACTTTTGAGGGGCTTTCTAGGTTAGGATTGTTCTCCTTTGTTCAAACTACTGTTATTAATTCAATGGTTTGGTGAAAATAATGATCAAAGACAACAAGCAAACATGCAATAATCTTAGTTGATGATGCAATGTTGATTCCCTATGATGATGCTATGGGTGAAACTTGAATGTTCATGTTGCCCCTAGATGATCTTCGATCATAATTAATGAATTAGGGTTTGTCCTTAATTACATCACGCTAGCACACAAATTAGTGATTTTTACACCTAAGTTGGTACACAATGTTTAGTTGGAGGGAGCCAATAAGGGCCCAAATTTAAATTTAAATTTTGAAAGTTCAGGACTCATTTCTATGCCTATAAAATTGATCTAGATTAATTTTACACCCATAAATTTTTTATTTGTTTTTAACCCAAAGGTATCCCCTAGCCCTGCCCCCCGAGAGAGACAGGAGGGTTGCGACTCCGCCCAGCGTTGCCCACAGCGCCTTGCCTCGGGCTTACTTTTTGTGCCGAGTTGGGGCTAAAACCGTGGGGCGAGTGGATGCGAGACTAATCCTCAGGGGACTGTCGAGGGGGTCCGCACACCCCGAACAACCATTGGAAATTCGGGCAGAGAGAGTCGACCTCGGGACCTATATGTGACAAGCCCAAAGCCCTTAGCCAACTACGCCACCCGTGCGGGCTAATTTTATACCCATAAATTTAACTTGAGATAATAAATAAATAAATAAATTATAGATCGAAATCACTTTCTAAAAATATGTACAAATAGAATCAAATATAACTTAAATTATGTTTAACTTTATCACTAATATATACCACATATACACTAGTCATTAACTAAAGAAAACACTCACAAAATAGCCAAAAACAAAAGAGAAAAAGACACAATATGCAATTTTCACCATTACAATATCCAAAAGATGATACATGTGATTTATTTTTATTATTTTGTCACCCACTAAAATGTAGATTTATTTATTTGCATTCATGTGGTTCTCATTTATAATGATAGACAAATTTAAGTATCGTAGATTGTTAAAGAAAGCTTCAATAGCTATATAGTACTTTAATCGAGGATCCAACTAGGAGTTGAAGTTCATCATAATAATAAAGCAAGCATAACTGTTAATTTCATTCAAGATGTCCACGTGAAAGTTCAAATGAGACTTTTTTTTAAATATTCTTCTCTTTTCTAAAATCTCAATTAAATATGGTGTTATCACCAAACCATAATTGAAGAGCCTACCAAATCTACTTTATAATTCAAAATAAAAAGCTAGTTAAGGTGTAGCTTCCCACTAACCTTCCCCTCGTATTGCATTCATTGTAAAGAGTTCAAATACTATTTGGTAGTTGTGTAGCTATAATTTCAAAATGATATTAAATTGTACTTTCTTAAAGCTTAACTTTTGAGCCTAACGTTATCCATTAAATAAGCAGCAAAACTTTTCTAGACATAGTTTAACTATTTCTACCATCTACCTTTGTACCCGAAATCTTAAATCTAGATCCTTAAAAAAGAGTTAGTGCAAGAATGAAGTTCACACCCTTTTTATTTAATTGTATTAAAAAGAGAATACCTCGAATACATGGAACATGGAAACATGAAGTTCACACCATATATTCTAACTTTTAATGCTTTTTGACCTAAAACTTTTTCTTATTTTATAACTATGATTTTAAAGTAAAACTTTTAGGGTCAAAGCAAGGAGGACTTCAATAAAATTCAAATGTATACTAGTGTAATGGAAAAAAAACATTCTTTTTAATATTAATTTAGGTTACTCAAATAAAATGTATACAATTCAATTTAAATTAGTTTAGATTAATTAAAGTAATAGTTGTGGAAGTGATAATTAAATAATTGGTATTCATTTGTGGGTTAATAGTGAAAACGAATAATAGTTACAAACATAAATGCCTTGTATTGAAGGATGGGATAAAGTTAAACTTTGATGGAGCCTCTAAAGGTAATCAATGCATAGTGGGTGCAAGTTTTGTGATTAGAGATTCTCAAGGTTCTTCTTTCCTTAAAGGTTCTAAACTCCTAGGCACAAAATTGAATAATAAACTAGAGATGGAGGCCCTCCTTGCAAGTCTCCAAGAGGCATATGCTAAAGGATATAATTATATTGGATAGAGATTCAAAAATTGTAATAAATGAAGTGAATAAGGAATTATGTCCCAGTTGGAAACATAGGGTGATGTTGAAGGAAGTGGTTTATTGGCAAACAAGGTATTCTTAAAGAATGAAGGTGTGCTCTGTTAGGATTAAGGTGACATCAACCATGTAAATCCTATGTAATTAATTACTTCTAATGTTGTTTGTAAATTATTTCTATAAGGGAAGATGTATTCACCAAGCAACGGTCTTGTTTCAACCGCAATTGGATCCCAATACCTGACGAGGGGTGTGGGGGGCTTGCCCCCCACTATTTTTGCCAGTTTAGAAAATTGCCTTGTAAAATATTGTAATTTCGTAGTCAATCTAGACCATTCATCATTAGGTCATAGATCTGATCGTAGAAGTATGTTAGGGTTTCTTCCCTAAAAGGCAACACTCTTTTAATGAAGGCATTGCATTATGACTATGGAGATGTAAAGAGTTGAGATTGGAAAAATAGGTGTTGGTAGATTGAAGATTGAAGATGTTGGTTGTTTTAAATTCCCAACCTGATCTCAAAGAACAAATCTATAAAATAGCCAGTTCTAATAATGGATTTTCCTTGAGGGATTGTCTAACGAACAGGAAATGGGTTTTCAATCCTTTTCCTCTGCACTTTAGGCTCTGTAAAACCAAGTAGGGTGTTCTTAACAGCATTTGACAATGGGTTTCTTGCTATTTTCTCAAAATATTGTTTTAAACAGATATGTTCTTTCTAAAATTCTTAAAGAATTACTGATATAGTGAAGTAATGGACTAGATTCTCAAGCTTTAACATAATTCTTTGCAAAAGAACATGCAGGTAGACTAATGCTTATAACCTATAACTGAAATAGAAATTTCTTTTGATATTGAAATAAGGATGATCAGGGGGTTGCATAAATAACACTTCTATAGGATCAATGCCTAATTCATGGGTCATAGAGTCAAAAATAGATATAAGTGACAACCCTAATATAATTAGTGAGCACTCAATTCACTGTGACAATAAAATAATGCATTACATTATTATATTTCACCAGTTTCAAGATTAACTCTACTTAGTTATCCTTGTAAACTAATACAACATTCAATATCCTCTTAGAGCAATTATTTTACTACTTGAGTAAATCCCATAAGATAAATATGCATACATAGGGCTGTGATGATAAATAAATTGATCCTTAACCAAATTGTATTCATAAATGTAGTAAAGTATACATGAGTAGGAGACAGTATAATTTGAAACTCAACAACATTCTGTATAATGAACTGATATTGACTTACAAATAGTTCTACAAATATATCAAAGTATGAACTCAAAACAACACCTAAATTGGGAAAACTAATTCTATTTTCATGTACTAGTTATACAAAACTCCTCCAAGATTGGATTGATCCCATACTTCAGACCATGTCTAGAAAGTATGACCTCAAACCAATGACTATCAATAAGCCATGAATTCCCTTTTATAGAACAAGGGAGCAGACAAGCTTTAGGCTTAAAGATAAAAGATGTCACATTTTCAACTGACACATAAAGTTGTAACAGGATGTAGATATAACCATCTCTTAACTGACAAGAGATGCCTTTGTAACAAAATAGCTCCATCATGCTGAGATATTTGTTTTGATTTGTATGCTGGTCCTCACTCTGGCAGGGATTTTAGGCTATGATGCTGATGGGTGGTTGTTTGTCAGATGTTGTTACAGCTTAGATAACCTTCATGTGCTATCTAATTGGTCAATAAGAGCATTAACTACTATACCTATTCTAGCCATGCACACAAGAGTGAGAATCCTTGCAAGGAACAATATCAGAAGAAAACCCCATAAACTGGAGTCCCTCTCATTTTGCCCAGTGTCCTTTGCAAGAGTGTGACTCCTCACTTCTGATTGAGAGGTTACCAACTAGCTCAACCAGATAAAAACCAGAGGAAATCACACTAAGCTGGTCTTGGCAGTGCTAAAAAACTAGTTAGGAGGGCAACAACAATGACAAAAAAACTCTCTTCTGCCTCCACGTGTTTCATCCGAGGGGGAAACACTCTCACATCTAGAATTGTTGCTCTATTAGGAAAATTAGATGTGGGAGAGGGGCAGAGAGAATAATGATTCCTCTCTGTCTGAGAACTTAATCTGCTAACTCACAAATATAAGGAACTCCTGGAATCTTGAGATTAAGGCTTAGGGCCCCCATCTGGATGAAAAGACAGGAAGGAGAAAAGCTCACATAGGTTCAATGGATGTTGCTACTGCCCTAGTATCTTGCACCACCTATTCCATAGATGAAAATCTTCTAATCTCTTAATTCTGTAAGGACAGATTGCTAATCATGAATACAGAGAAGAAAATCCTATAGAATAGGGGAGCAAAAAGAGCATACAAAACCAATGAGTATCCATATTATCTGCACAGAGAAATGGTATATGGAACATCATCAGAAGTACCTATTTATAGAAAATTTTGATAAATCTCACACATTCTGATACGTCCCTGATCAATTAATTCCAGTCACTTCCATGGTATACTGGTCATAAATGGAAATCTTTTGATAATTCCAAAAAAGGGCAGATAGATAGCATTTCATCATCTCGTTGATATCGCATAATTGGAAACACCAATTCTTGCACTGAAGCCACCAGATCAGTTATCTCAGTTTCAACACTCAACTTAATTATCCTATCAAAATTTCCCATGAAGCAAACAAAAAGTCATTTCTGGTACAAGCACAGATCCCCAAGGGTTGTTGTTGCATCGTGTTAATCTTTTAGTTAGTAAATTCCCCCATGGTGGTGGCGATGGAGACCAAGCACACACCTAAGAAATTAATTTTGCACTGGTTTATCCCACATCATGCGCCACCACGTCATTCTTCAAATTTTTTGAATATGAGCTGTCGATCACCATTGTAGATGGCTGAAATCAATGACATCAATGCAACCAAGGGGAAGAAAACCTGCCATCAATGCCACACGAGCATGGGCAAATAAATGCACACCACCTGGACTACCACTTGAGCCATGACTCTGGAAAGAAAATTCAAATAGTGCTAGAAAGGCAACTTTCCACATTTCTGCAGTGAAAAGATTTGGTGGGAGATGGACCTCTGCTGTAGAATGGTAGAAATCATTGGATATGCCATGTAATATGGAGTGAATCCTCAAGAACACCCCTCAGTCCACAAAAAGGCTGCCACATAGCATGGATCAACGAATACATACTCAGCAATCTATGAAGACGGACATACGCCACCTTCCCGCGTTTCTGCAAGAACTATGAGGGCCCATCGTCCAGGATCAGCGGAATAGCGGAACACACGAGAACCCACCACTTGTCAATCAAGGACCCTCCCTTTGATGAAGCTCGATGTAAAGAGAATGCCACGTGGCATTCTTCTGTTGTTTCGTGGATGTTTATTTATTTGATATTTTATTCCCTACAGAAAAAACCACTAACAATATGTGACCTGTAAAATTGGACACAGCCATACAAAAACCCTTTAAAACAACCTTCATCTACTAGGGAGAAGGGGGCCACGAGACTCATCAAGGGGTCAAATTTTAAAAAATTGGCATATTGAAAATTTTTGAATATGGGCCAAAGGTGGTGGACAAAAGGCAAGGGGATGGTCAACAATGTACTCCAAGACATTAACCTAGCAATGTAAGGAATTTAGAAGTGGGATATAAGCGGTCAATCTAAAATTATAACAACAGTAACTTCATTGCTTGGATTTGAAACAACACTAGGATTTAGGGTTTAAGGTTACTATTCAGATTGTTTTAACAAGTAAAACCCTAGGCCAATGACACCCCAGTATGATAGCACAAGTCAGGAAAAATACTAGAACCAAGGGAAAAAAATTACAAGGTTCCACCAGTGGCTCTAGTTGGGGACATCTGTTCAACCTAAATATAGCAAGATTACAGAAAACTCTGGAGAAGAAGACCACAACACAGAGGAAGAAATGATGCTTAATAATCACATGATAGCCCCAGGCTATAATGCAAGGGAGAAACAAGATTTACCCCTATCAAATATCTTATTTTCGAATGACTTCATTAGGCCATGTTTGAAACCTTCATAACAATCCATCTTGTTTCCAACATGAATGTTTAGATATCTTATAGGACACTTAAGTCCATTGTCTTCAAAGTACCCTATGCTCCTTTGATCGCTGTAATCAAATGATGACTAAAATATATTTTCATTAAGCATGGGGCCAACATATGTTTCCATTATATCCAACCAACTAAAATAATTATCATGATTTATTTGCTAGTCTTCAAACTTTCTAGATAGAATAGGAAAATGAAAACATTCATATTCTACTGGGTAGCTTGCATTGGTGGCATCTTCCTTGTTTGTTGAATCAGTATCAAACCTGAGACACTCCTACTCAGCCTTTTATTGAATCTCTTTAACATGATGCTCTGACACCTTGAAGTTACATTCTAGCATTGTGTTTGATAAATTAACCCGATCAAAAGTAAAGGATTGAAATGTGCTAATAGAACAGATATCTAAACTCTGCTCTTTCAACAAAGAGCCTATGTCTTCAAATACACCTTCATTTTGAGTCAGCTTTGGCTCATGTCCCTTTTCTTCTGACAAATCTGTATCTTTATACAGATAAAAGATCCTCAACCTTACTAATGTATTTGTTAATTTCTAAGAATCCCTCTTCTAATTCTTCCAATTATGTATCTTTTGGATTCTCTACAAAGACTGGGTTATCTCTGCACCAATAAGGTTCAAGATTTCTTATTTCTGACATATCCAAAGGCTCATCATAAAGTGGATTAAACCTTATATTCATTGTTCCCATACTTTTTCAGCTTCACTATCCTGATAGCCCCTATCATCATTAGAAATAAAGTTACCATAATCTTGAGAAGAACACTCAGACAAATGATCATCATTTTTTAGTGTCATTGGTAGCTAATTCAACCTCATATTCAGGCTCACAACTAGAAGACTCATTAGACAATGAAACTTCATTACCTAAAAGCATATATACTTCCTTACAAATAGGAGAACCCACCTCTGATTTTAGCAAGAATTCATGAGTCTGAGAATTCTCTTCATTATTTATATAGCTATTAAAATTAATAGATTTATCTATTGCAAGGATAAGATATAATTCTTCATTTACTATTTTCCTACATACCCCATATGTTTAAATACTATTTATTTCATGAACTACCTTATTAGGTTGGGAACTTGGACACCTCCATTCTTCCTGACTAGGGGGTTTAAAATAAGTAATGGATTTAAATAGGCTTTGATTTCCATCATATTTGTCATAAGCAACACTTCCTCCTTCATTACTCAAATATTTGGCCTCTTTTGTTGACTGATTAAATGAGGATTTATTTAAAATATCCTGATCTTCGCCCTTATGGAAAACAACAATACTATTGGACTTATTTTTTACAACAAAGTTTGTGGATTCGCATTCTCTTATCCTCATATCCCTCAGATTATTCTCATTGTCCATAGGCATAGAATATGCTTGTCTCATAGTAGTGGGACCTCTATCTCTTAGAAGATAGCTATCCTCTTCATTAAATGCACCTAGATATATAATCAAAAACATGGTATCATTTGGCCTAGTATTTTCAAGGATATCCCTTATTATTTTGGCAAATCTTAAATTAAAAGCTAGAACTGATTCTTCTTCATCCTTTTCAACATGGATAAGCCTTTTAATTAATAGGCTAACATTAATCCTTTCACCAAATTGTTTCATAAAAGATATTTTTAGACCTTGCCATGAAGAAATGTAATGAGTAGGTAAATAGGTAAACCAATCTGTAGCATCTTCTTTCAGGGACTGAACAAATAATTTCATGACTACATCCTCAAAATCTATCTCATAGTTTCGTAACACATCAATGAAATCTTGCAGATGCTTACTTGCTGATTCAAAATTACTACCACTGAACTTTTGTATTTTATCTCGGATTTCATGTGGTATATGATTTGGAAAACCATAAATGTTACTGAAATTTATAGCTCTATACCTTTCCATGACAAACCCCTCCTGATAACACAAATATGGATGTATAGCACACATTTTCTATAACTAGATTCTTGTACAGAGATACATACATAGATAACGTAATTCCCTTATGCACATGTAAACTTTTTCTTTTATCCATTTTGCATTTACTATAATTTTGAAAATTCCTTCAAGCTTTGTAAAATACCTAGAAAAATGTTACTGCTAATGTAAACTTTGTCCTGACAGGAAACTCAAGAATGCTAAAAAATCCTTCACGTTTTCACCAGGTTCCTTTTTCATAGAGCTTCCACCTCTTCACATAGAGAAATGAACTTTTAAAAGCATATAAATCTTTAAATCCTTTCTTCATTCTGGATCTTCTTTCGCAGCAAAACCACACAAAACATCTTCAAACATACAAGTCTCTTATACAGTATGCTTCTTTTTTGACTAATAGGCAAGGAGAAAAAGTAGAGTCGCCACCCTTTGCAGGGAATAAATGATAAATTTGATCTATGACTCAATGCAAGACAAAATACTGGTCCTCTAGAGAGGAAAGAGAAAGTCCCCAGCAAAGTCGCCAATCTGTTGGTTGTTTTAAATTCCCAACCTGATCTCAAAGAACAAATCTGTAAAATAGCCAGTTCTAATAATGGATTTGCCTTAAGCAATTGGCCAATGAATAGGAAATGGGTTTTTAATACTTTTCCTCTGCACTTTAGGCTCTGTAAAACCAAGGAGGTTGTTCCTAACAACATTTGACAATGGGTTTCTTGCTATTTTATGAAAATACTATTTTAAACAAATATGTTCTTTCTAAAATTCTAAAAGAATTACTGATATAGTGAAGTAATGGGCTAGAATCTCAAGCTTTAACATAATTCTTTGTAGAAGAACATCAGGTAAACTAATGCCTATAACCTATAACTAAAATGGAAAATTCTTTTGATATTCAAATAAGGATGATTAGGGAGTTGCATAATATAACACTTCTGCAAGATCAGTGCCTAATTCATTGGTCATAGAGTCAAAAATAGATATAAATGACAACCCTACTATAATTAGTGAGCAGTCAATTCACCATGATGATAGAATAATGCATTACATTATTATATTTCACCAGTTTCAAGATTAATTCTACTTAGTTATCCTTGTAAAGTATTACAACATTAAATATCTTCTTAGAGCAATTATTTTACTACTTGAGTAAATGCCATAAGATAAATATGCATATATAGGGAAGATTGTGATGATGAATAAATTGATCCTTAACTAATTTGTTCATAAATGTAGTAAAGTATACATGAGCAGGAGACAATATAATATGAAATTCAACAATATTCTATATAATGAACTGATACTGAATTACAAATAGTTTTGCAAATATATCAAAGTATGAACTCAAAACACCACCTAAATTGGGAAAACTAATTCTATTTTCATGTACTAATTATACAAAAATCCTCCAAGATTAGATTGATCCCATACTTCAGACCATGTCTGGAAAGTATGACCTTGAACCAATGACTATCAGTAAGCCCTAAATTCCCTTTTATAGAACAAGGGAGTAGACAAGCTTTAGGCTTAAATACAAAAGATGTCACATTTTCAACTGACACATAAAGTTGTAATAGGATGTAGATGTAATCGTCTCTTAACTAACAAGAGATGCCTTTATAACAAAATACCTCCATCATGCAGAGATATTTGTTTTGATCTTTATGTTGGTCCTCACTTTGGTATGGATTTCAGGCTGTGATGTTGATGGGTGGCCATTTGTCAGATGTCGTTAAAGATCAGACACCCTTCATGTACCATCTAATTGTTCAATAAGAGCATTCACTGCTTTGCCTATTCCAACCACGTGCACAAGAGTGAGAATACTTGCAAGGAACAATATCAGAAGAAAACCTCATAAACTGGAGTCCCTATCATTTTGCCCAGTGTCCTTTGCAAGGGCGTGACTCCTCACTTTTGATTGAGAGGTTACCAACTAGCTCAACCAGACAAAAACCAGAGGAAATCACACAGAGTTGGTCCTGGCAACGCCAAAAAACCAGCTAGGAGAGCAGTAACAATAGCCACAAAACTCTCTTCTGCCTCCACATGTTTCATCCAAAGGGGCAACACTCCCACATCTAGAATTGTTGCTCTGTTAAGAAAATTAGATGTGCGAGAGGGGCAGAGAGAATAATGATTCCTCTCTTCCTAAGAACTTAATCTACCAACTCACAGAAATAAGGAACTCCTAGAATCTTGAGATTAAGGCTTAGGGCCCCCATTCAAATGAAAAGACAAGGAGGAAAGCTCACATGGGTTCAATGGATGTTGCTACTACCTCGGTATCTTCCCTGCACCACCTATTCCATAGATGAAAATCTTCTAATCTCTTAATTTTGTAAGGACATATTGCTAACCATGAATACATAGAAGAAAATCCTATAGAACAAGGGAGCAAAAAGAGCATACAAAACTAGTGAGTATCCATATTGTCTGCATGAAGAAATGGTATATGAAACATCATCAAAAGTACCTATTTATAGAAAATTTTGACAGATCTCACACATTCTGATACGTCCCTGATCAATTAATTCCAGTCACTTCCACAATATACTGGCATAAATGGAAATCTTTTGATAATTGCCAGAAATGGGCAGACAGATAGCATTTCATCATCTCATTGATATCACATAACTAGAAACATCAATTCCTGCACTAAAGCCTCTAGATTAGTTGTCTCAGTTTCAACACTTAACTCAATCATCCTATCAAAATTCACCATGAAGCAAACAAAAAGTCATTTCTAGTACGAGCACAGATCCCCAAGGGTCGATCCTGCATCGTGTTAATCTTTTAGTTAGTAAATTCCCCCATAGTGGTGATGATGGAGACCAAGCACATGCCTGAGAAATTAGTTCTACACTGGTTTATCCCACATCATGTGCCACCATGCCATTCTTCAAATTTTTTTAATATGAGCTATCGATCACCATGGTAGACGGCTGAAATCAATGGCGTCAACGAAGTATACTTTTAGTACTAGTTTTTGGTTATGCATCCCTAGCCCCACTGGGGTTATTATCAGGGATGGTGCTGCAAACTATAATGGGGTTTCTTTGGACATGTTAATGGGACTGTAAGACTTGTATTTTGATGGCTCCCTAGCCTTTGGGTTATTATCAGGGAGGGTTTGTGATGTGATGTTTAATCTTCTGATCTGTATTTTGTATGGGCCTGGGACCCTTTTCCCAACTAAACATAATAAAAAACAAGGGGAAGAAAACATGTCATCAATGCCAGACGAGCACGGGTAAATAAAAGCACGCCACCTGGATTGCCACTTGAGCCATGACTCTAGAAAGAAAATTCAAATAGTGCCAACAAGGCAACTTTTCGTGTTTCTACAGTGAAAAGACCTGGCGAGAGATGGAACTCTGCGGAATGGCAGAAACTGTTGGATCTACCATGTAATATGGAGTGAATCCTCAAGAACACCCCTCGGTCCACAAAAAGGCTACCACATAGCATGGATCAGTGAATACCTACTCAACAATCTGTGAAGATGGACACGCGGCACCTTCCCACATTTTCGCAGGAACTGTGAGGGCCCACCATTGAGGATTGGTGGAATAGTTGAACACACAAGAACCCACCACCTATCAGTCAGGGACCCATCCTTTGATGAAGCTTGATGCAAAGAGAACACCATGTGGCTTTCTTTCACTGTTCCTTGGATGTTCATTTCTTTGATATTTTATTCCCTACAGAAAGGTAGAAACCACTAACAGTATGCTACCTGTAAAATGGGACCCGGCCATACAAAAACTCTTTAAAACAATTGTCATCTACTAGGGAGAAGGGGGCCATGAGACTCATCAAAGGGTCAAAATTTGAAACATTGGCATATTGAAATTTTTAAATATGGGCCAAAGGTGGTTGACAAAAGGCAAGGGGCTGATCAACAACGTACTCCAGGATAGTAACCTAGCAACTTAAGGAACTTAGAAGCGGGCGATAACTGGTCAATCTAAAATTATAACAAAAGTAACTTCACCACTTGGATTTGAAGCAACATTAGGGTTTAGGGTTTAAGGTTACTGTTCAGAATGTTTTAACAAGTAAAACCCTAGGCTAGAGACCCCTTAGTATGATAGCACAAGTCAAGAAAAATACTAGAACCAAGGGAAAAATTTTACAAGGTGAAGATTGTTAGTGATGTATTGTAAACGAGCTATTTGTAACAAACCAATCCTTAATCCCCAATTAGCACTAACTTATATATATATATATATATATATATATATATATATATATATATATATATATATATATATATATATATATATATATATATATATATATATATATATATTGTTATTGTTATTAAGTGGTCAATTCAATCATTTACTTAGGTACTTCTATCCAAATGAGATAAGCATTCATTCAATCAGGACAAGCATCTATCCTTATGGGATAGGCATATGTCCATAAGAGGCAAGTATTCCTCCATCCAAATGGGACATGCATCTATCCTAATAGGATAGGCATCTATCCATAAAGGGATAGGTACGTGCTCTAGCTAGAGACTTAGGCCCATTAGGATCTAACGGATCCTGAGCCACTCACTGAAGACTACACCCCCCAACTATTGGGAGTGCATTGAGGTTTTCAACGTCATTAAGTTGAAGGGTTGAATTAATAAAATGAGAGTTTCAAGGCCTCCCAACCCCGTGCTTGAAAACCTAAGTACTGAGAACATTCTTCGTTCCCCGGGATGCCTACATACCTGCTTCCAAATTGGATCAATGTATAATATATATGTAGTTCTATTTTCTACTCTATGTTTGATGTGAATTGTTTAGTAATAAATAAATTTAATAAGTGTCAATTAAAAATTAGTAATAAATGTATTCAGAGTTTAGAATCATTTTGGGAAATATCTTTTATGAATTGTCATTAATTGATTTAACTATTAGTTTTGAATTTTTACCACAACAAAGAAGTGGCAGTTTCTTGTATTTATGACAATTATATTTTCCTTGGAGTTTATTTTTACTTTTTAGCAAAAATAGTGAATTTAGAAGGAACATTAGATAGAAAGAAATAGAGGAGAAAAAGAAGGGATTTGAAGGAGAAAAAGAAGGGATTTGGAGGAGAAAAAGGTGGCAAGTTTACATTTTGGTATACTTTATTTTTTATTTTTTTTAATTTATTTACTTTAAATTGTTTTTATTTAATTTGTTTATTTTAAATTTGAATTTATCTTTTAATATTTCTTTAATTCATTTGAATGTAAAATTTATTTTATCATTACTTTATTTAATCTAAAATTTATTTATTTAATCATCAATTCTTTTTTTCTAAAATGAATCTAACACATTTCTCTTATGCTCCCACAGGTATATATATATATATTTTCTACAAGAAAAATAATTTTATTTTATAATAAATACTTGTCTAAAAATCTTTTATGTTCTTCTTAGAGAATGTAAAATCCTTCTACAAGCAGAAAGCAAGCAAAAATTCTTCATGCAAAGCACCTGGCAAACTGAATTCCCCTTCTTCCCTCTTATTTATAACCCTTTGTTATTTTACTCATTGGAATTCTAGGGAGAAATTATCTCCACTAATTTAGTTTGAACAAAAAGCAATCAAAGAATCCTCTCAATCAATGAAATCATGGAGGATAATTAAAATAAACAAGTTTCATACACATCCGTTAACAATTAAAAAACATAACTATTGTTCTTCCTTAATTTACTCATCCTAACAAGAAGAGTAATTTTAGTTAACTAGTTTTCTAATTATTAACTTAATTTATTTCAAATTCATTTTATTTAATATGAATCTAACTTTTAATTATTGATTTATTTAATATTTTTTTAAAATTTATTACTTATCACTTTATCCCATTATTACTTATTTAATAATTAATGATTATTTAACTAACCATATACTTTCCTACCTTGATGAACAAGTTTTAAAATTTTTAGAAGGGGCTCATGACATCCTACCCCCCTTATTTTGTTCATCATCCCAATGCACTACACTAATAGTCCGAGTCTAAAACAAAACAGTCTCACAACATCATGTCTTTCATCAAAGCTTTCAAAATAAAAATAGAAACAACTACTGCATTTCATTTGTATCTTCTCATGTAGCATTCTCTGCATCATACTGATCCTACCGCACCTTACGCTGGTCTACCATCCTGTTGTGCAATTGGTATTAGCACCTCTCCAAGATTTTGTATGTCTCTATTATTATTCTCCCTGGATCTTGGACCTGTAATGCATTCCAGTTTAATTTATATTTATCATCAGGTACATATTTCTTAAGAAGTGACACATGAAAAAAATCATGGATTCGACTCAGTCTTGGAGGTAAGGCTAGTCAATAAGCCACCGGATTTATCCTTTCAAGAATTTCAAAGGCCCCAATGTAGCAAGGGGCTAACTTGGCCTTCTTCCCAAATGATATGGAGCTCTCATGAGGTCTAACTCTTAGGAAAACCTTCTCTCCAACTAAAAATTCCCTTTGAGTCCTATTTCTATTTGCAAGATTCTTTTGTCTATCAACTATCTCCTTTAACCTTTGTCTTATCCGCTTGATTTGATTTTCCATATCTTTCAACATTTCTAGCCTAATTATGATCATTTCTTCTAGATTGTCCCAACTCAAAGGTGTTCAACACTTATTGTCATATAGTGCTTCAAATGGGGTCATTCCCAAAGTGGACTGAAAGGAGTTATTATATGCAAATTCTAAAAGTGGAAGGTATTCTTCCCACCTTGATTGTTGGTCCATATAATACATTCGTAAAATATCCTCAACTATCTAGTTTGTTCTTTCAATTTGTCCATTTGTTTCAGGATGGTATGTTGTGCTAAAATTTAGTTGTATTCCCAAAGATGACTACAAGGTTGTCCAAAATATTGAAGTGAACCTAGCATCTATATATGATATTATCCTTTCAGGAACCCCATGCAACCTGAAAATCTCCTTTACAAATATTTTAGCTAGGGTTGGAGCATCATTAGTTAAATTTATAGGTATGAAGTGAACACATGTTGAAAATGGTTTCTAATGTGTTGGCTGATCCATGTATAGATCCATATGACATATTTGAGCATCTACAATAAAGTACAATGAGTTTGTCAATTTTATCATAATTGTCCATGCCAAATCTTCTATCAAATCTAGTGGATTGATATATTTATTCCCACACAAAGGAAAAGGAAAAGGAAGAACAAGAAGATTCATGGGAGAAATTCCATTTTTTCCTTGAGATTTGGTGACAAATATTCCCTAGAGGAAGCGCATGTGTTGTGTGTTGAAATGCACCATACAACTGAGAGGGGGGGTGAATCAGTTGTCTCCAAAACTTTAGCCTCTTATGAACATTAACACTTCAAACACTTGTTTACTATTATTTAGATTTAACCATGAAAGCATGAATTAAAAAACTCATCACAACAACATAATCAACACATGAGACACTAGATTTTTTACGTGGAAAACCCTATAAGGGTAAAACCATAGTGGGTGTTAGCCCACAAGATATGTATGTTACAGCAATACTGAAAAATAGAGGCTCACTACCTTAGGGATCACTACCCAAAATGCTCACTGCAAAAGTTAGGGCTCACTGCCAAGGGGTGGCTCACTACCAAAGGGTGGCTCACTGCCAAAGGTTGGTGAACTGATTTGATAGCATCTACTCCATGCCTGAGTTTAGTTCCATTGAAGCACAGTTTAACTCCTCTTCTTACACCTCTTTCCTTATCTTTTCATTTTTCGCACACAGATGTCTTTTTTGTAGCTACATTATATGTTTTTATATAATTCCTCAACCTTGGAATGTACATCAAGGTCGGGATTACATTCATCAACCATTGGAACAATCTCCAAGGTCGACATTACAAACATACATAGAAATAGGTCTCGACCTAAACAAGATTGGCTAAGGAAAAGATATATGTGGATCATGATATGCCTTAGCTAGGACTCAAATGCAATCTTCCACATCATGACACGCTTCCACAATCTTCAATGCATCTCCGCAAGTAGTGAAAACAACTAGTCAACCAAGACTAATGTTAACATTAAGTCTTCTAGGGACAGTCTTCTTTCACAATCCAAATTGCTCTTTGTGGACCAATCAAAAGATAGGAGTATGATCAAGAGACATCCACAAGCACATTAAAATCATCAGGAACTTTTGCACCACCTCTGATCACTTCATTCATAAGGTTCTTCATACTAGAGCATATTTCCATATCTGTCAGCCACTGTCATAAGAAAATGATCGCTTGCAGACCACCAAATCATGAACCATTAGAGTTGAAGGTACATAACAACACTAAAAACTTAATTCCAGAACTGCAGACCAAAATACTTTAATGTGGAGGAATACAGAGCAAAATACTTTCTCCCTGTCACCACTAAATGCATAGAAAAATAGTTTTTACTCTGGTGAATAGAACTCTCTCAAATCTTCATACTGGAGGCTCAAACTTGAGATATAGCATCTTTAGACATGCCTCTAAATAACTTCCAATCCATAGACAAGGATATTTAATCTACAGGAAATGCGGAGCAATCTACTAAACTGTTCTTCAGTAAACAGAAATACTTTTCAATACACTGTTTCCACCGGAGGAGCAAATTTTCTCAAAGCACTTAGAAACTCAATATCAGGATCACTTACTCATTTTCTTCAACACTTATATAAGCCAATGCAAAGCATCTAACTCATCAAATCAAGAGCACAGTTGACACCAATGGCAACACAAATATGTTGACATCAATGACAACACTGGTTAGGCACATACTTGCAACAATCTCCCCCTTTGTCATTGATGGCAACATATGATGTGAAAAAATGTAAAGACCATCAAGACAAGATTCTCCCCCTTTCTTTTTATACATCTACACTCTTTCTCCCCCTAATTTTTTCACACAATTTCTCTCCCCCTTTAACATCAATGGAAAAGGGCACATACTTGCACTCTGCTACTCTGATCAGACTAAAATTTTCCTATTATTAGTACTTACTGCTTATTATCAGTATCTTATGTCAAAACCATCTAGCTACTCCCCCTGAGATGTAGCTCTCAAAACATCAATCCATATCAATGAATGAGGCTCTAGGCACCACTGGATTAATACATTCCCATGCGTCTTAGTTTAGAATAGGAGGGGTAATGACCCCTAACTTTTCCTTGAGATACTCAAAAGTATCCTTAGGCAGAGGCTTAGTGAAAATGTCTGCAATCTGGTCCTTTGTAAACACATATTCCATCTTGACTTCATTCTTTGTCACCTTTTTGCATCACCGGGTTCTTTGAGATGTTTATAGCACTTGTATTGTCATAAAAGATTGCAATTGGATCTTCATACACAACTCTTATGTCCTTCAATGTCTACTTCATCCATAACACTTGAGTGCAACATGTTGTTGCAATATACTCTGCTTCTGCAATGGATAAGGAAATTGAATCTTGCTTTTTGCTCAACTATGAAACCAATCTATTGCCAAAGAAGAAAGCACCTCCACTTGTACTTTTCCTATCATCAACGTCTCCAACCCAATTTGCATCTCTATAAGCACTAAGGGTGAGATCATTGTCTTTTGGATACCATAATCCAGGATCTAATGTCCCTTTCAAATAACTCAAGATTCTCTTAATTGCCATTATATGAGACTCTCTGGGATCTTCTTGAAATCTTTCCACAAGACAAACTGCATGCATTATATTAGGTCTAGATTGAGTTAGATAAAGTAATCCTCTAATCATGGATCTGTACCTTTTCTGATCAGCTTTAGGTGATTCATCATTTTTGCTCAACTTGCAACCAGACACCATGGGAGTACATATTGGTTTGGAGTCCTCCATTCCAAACTTCTTCAATAACTCTTTTACATACTTAGACTGAGATATGAAGATTCCTTTATCTAATTGAGTAATTTGTAGACCTAAAAATAAATTTATTTCACCAAATATAGACATCACAAACTCTTTTTGCATTTCTTTAGCAAATTTCATGCACATACCTTCATTTCCTCTAAAGATAATGTCATCAACAAAGACTTCAACAATCAAAATTTGATCACCATTAACCTTTAAAAAGAGATTATTGTCAGTAGTACCTTTATTGAACCCTAATTGCAATAAGTACTTGTCCAATCTTGCATACCAGGCTCTAGGAGCTTGCTTGAGTCCATACAAAACTTTCTTCAACCTGCACACCATATCACCTTGACCTGATAACTAAAATCCTTCTAGTTTCTCAATGTAAACTTCCTCTTCCAACTCACCATTCAAGAATATAGATTTCACATCCATCTGATATACTTTGAAATCTTTGTGAGATGCAAATGCTAGAAATATTTTGATTGCTTCAATCCTAGCCACTAGAGTAAAAATCTCTTCAAAATCTATTCCTTCAATTTGAGAGTATCCTTTGCACAAAAGCCTTGCTTTGTTTCTTACAACTTCTCCATTTTCATTCAGCTTGTTCCTAAAAATCCATTTAGTCCCAATGACATTCTTATCAGTAGGTCTAGGAACCAATTCTAAATTTTGATTATTCTTTATCTGCATTAGTTCTTCCTCCATGGATTTCAACCAATTTTCATCATTGCAAGCTTCATTCACAGTTTTTGGTTCAACCTTTGAAAGCAAAGAGTATTTCACTTGTTCTTCTGCATATCTTTTTCTTGTCAACACACCTTTGTTTTTGTCACCTATAATCTAATCATCAGAATGATTAATCCTTACATATCTAGGAGTCTTCACAACACTTTCTGAAGCCTCTTCTTCATCCTAACTATCTTCTTGTTCCTCTTTCTTCTCATTTACTATGACAACAAGTTCATCTGATTCGTAGCCACTCAGATCTAATGTTCTTCCCTTGTCTTCATCCACCTTCACATTAGCACTCTCAACAATCTTTTTTAGCCTTTTGTTGTAGCACCGGTAGGCCTTACTCTTGGTAGAGTATACAAGGAAGACTCCATCATACCTTGCATTAAACTTTCCTAGATCTTCTTCCCTTCTGATATAACATTTGCTTCCAAAAACTTTGAAATGTTTCATTGTAGGAATTCTTCCATACCACAATTCATGAGGAGTTTTAGTACCATTACCTTTGACTTGAACTCTATTTTGAATATAGACAGCAATATGTATAGCTTCTTTCCAAAAAACTTCTGGCAGATCAACTTCCTTCATCATGGTCCTAGCAGCCTCTTGAACTGTCATGTTCTTTCATTCCATAACTCCATTTTGTTGAGGAGTCCTAGGTGCAGACAATTGTCTCTTTATCCCTTGCTCTTCACATAAAATGTTGAATTCATTTGATGTGAACTTACCTCCTCTATTAGACCTTAAGCACTTAATTTTCAATTCTATCTCATTCTCAACCATTGCCTTGAAGGATTTGAAATTTTCTAGGGCTTTTGATTTGTCTCTTAGAAAAGTGACCCAAGTCATTGTAGAATAATAATCAATAAGTAGCATGAAGTACCTATCTCCTTATAGACTTCTTACCCTTGTGGGACCACACAGATCCGTATGCACTAGATCCAACAAACCAGTAGAGAATTGCTCTTTGCTCTTGAAACTTGTTCTTGTCTGCTTCCCCAACTAACATTCCTTACAAATGGTATTGGCAGGTTTCACAAGCTTTGGTAAATCTCTCATAGCCTGACCTAAACTTATCTTCACCAAATTATCAAAGTTTATATGACACATCCTTCTATGCCACAACCAACTCTCATCTGTTTGAGCCAATAAACAATAGTCATTAGTTCCTCTTAATTGGTAAATGTTACCTTTGGTCTTCTTATTAGTAGCAATCATTGTTCTGGAGCTTTCCATGGTCTTGCACCTGTTGACCCTCAGTTGTTGTCCCTGATGACAATCCACAACTTAGTTGATATGACTCTCAGATGATATAGTTTATTACGTAGATGACACAGTTCATTATGGCTTGTTTGGCTCATTATGATATGTTTTTGATCATGTTCAGTTGAGACAATGTTGAAAAGCCAGTGAGGCACAAATAGCTAGTGAGGTACAAATAGCCAGTGAGGTACAAATAGCTAGTGAGGCATCTGTATTTGCTAGTGAAGCACATTTTGATTAAGCCAGTGATGCATCTTTCCTGAGCGGTTTTTATTCCCCAAGAGGGTTTTCCACTCATGCAATTTTCTGTGTTATGGTCTCTCTGTGTGTGATCCATTGGTGTCTTGTCTAAACTTTCCATTACATTCATTGTTCAGTGTTTCATAATTTAACTACTGCATATGTGACATAATGTTCATTATGGGTCAATACAAATGCACAATATATCTGATACTTATCTTTGTCCAATAAAGAAATAAAACTGCCCTACTGTTTGTCATAGTTCACCAATAGTTGTTTTGTTCATTCATGTTCGCAAATTAATATGTCAATGCACTACAATTCATAAATGAATGTTTTTCTTTCATCATACAAGGGTTGAAATTTATGGTTGGCAAAGTTTATTAATTGTTGCCAAAAACAAGTCTGTTTTATGAGACACTGATTCACCCCCCCTCTCAGTGTCTCTTATACTCCAAAAAGTGGTATCAGAGCTTAGGTTCCCTATTTGGAGTCTAACTGACTTGGGTAGGTCTTGAAAGTGGAGTACAATGGGTAAAAAGAATAGAACTAAGGCCTCAAATAGAGAAAAGAAAAATGCTGATCAAAAAGCTGAAAAGCAAGCCTCAGTTAAGTCTAGCAATGAGTTGTTGCATGAGTCAACCATGAATGCAGATACAAAATGTCATAAAGAGATCAGTCTTGAAGTTAAGAGTCTTGACAATGTGAATATTAGTAGATAAGAACTTGATGATTTTGTAGTTGAAATTGATGATGCAGAAGAAGATTTCTTTGTAGATGAAGATGGACAGGAGTTTGATGAAAATGACTGTGAAGTTGATATTGAGGGAGAACATCTATGTGCCTTAGATACAATCAATCAACTTAGTAAAGAAAACATGAGTTTAAAAGACTAGCTTCAATAAGAGAAAGAATCCAAGGACAAGGTATGTTCAGATTTTGAAAAAGTCTCTTTAGAGTTTGGAAATGCAATAATTTAGATTGCAGAATTAAAGAGTCATGTTTATGAATTTGATAAATTGATTATTAGCCTAAAAACATAAATTGAAGAAGTTAAAATAATAGTTGACCTTACAAAATCTGATCTTGAAGTAAAAAGAATAGAATGTTTGAAGTTAGAAAAAGAAATAGTCTCTTTAAGAAAGGATTTGGAAAAAGCTTCTTCAAAGCTGCATGAGAATATTCAATTTGAAAAGAGTACTGACTGCCTGAATGATATGTTGAGTAAGCAAAGATATTATAGAGACACTATTGGCTTGGGTTATGAAAAAGGAGAATGTTCCAAGTCAAGAGATGTTCCTAGGAGAAAGATAGACTTGAATACTTACTCTACTGCCCCTGAGAATGAAGCCAAGAAGGAAGAAAAAGATAAAGTTGCTGATAGAAGCAGTGCAAATAGGCACTCAAGACCTTCCTCTACCAGGCAATATTATTTGGTCAGGTATAACTATTCTCAGTTTCATGGTTACTGCTATTTGTGCCATGTTTATGGTCATAGAGCTAGAGGCTGTGAAAGAAATGTCTTTGGTTAGAACAAGAAGAAAAGATTTAATAGTTTGTCAAATCAGGATTATAATGCTGTGTGTTACAACTGTAATAAAGTTGGTCATCTAGCAAGAAATTGTTGGGTGCATGAAAGATATGATTATAGAAGCTTTCTCAGATCACCTAGAAGAAATTACTCTTCCTTTGGTCAATACAACAATATGATATGTTATAGGTGTAGTAATTATGGACACAAAGCAAGGTGGTGTAAGAACAAGTTGATAAAACCATCTAGAAATAATATGACCAAGAAGAAGCAAGATAGTGCCTTAAACAAGAAGAAAGAGCCTATAATGGTTTGGAGAAGAAAACAAGACCTAGGAAAAGAAAATCCTAATATTGTGCATATTGCACAAGAGACATTCCAAGTTGCATAAGGTATAGTATGAAGCCAGGGGGAGAAGATCAATGTTCTATTTTGTACCCCCAAGGTGAAAATAATGTGTAAAGGATTGATGTCCAATTTTGTCATTAGTGTTCATGGGAAAGATGATCATGGTTTGGAAATTGAGAATGAATTAGGTTATTATCATCCTACATTGTTATCTCAAAGTGTAATATGCTAGGAATCTGTCATCTTTGTCCAAGAAAGGTCCTTATCTAGGTGCAATGTCAATTTACATAAGATAAAGTACAGCAGTTGCTGTCAATGTAATGTTGTGGTGATTACACAGTGCTTTCTTTGTCAAACAAAATTATGAATTATCTCTTTCATCTCTCAGTCACAGAGGTTGTTAGTGACAATGTTTGTGCCCTGAAAGTGCTTTCTATGCTTGGTTTAGTTGTGACAGTGAAAAAGAAATGGCATCACAGTACTCAGTGCAATCTCATGTTCATTGTGAAGTGTGAACTTCTTTGTCTGATGATTAGTGATTACAACACCATGTTGGTCTGACAATAGTCCTGTGAGATGACCTTATGATCTTTCAAAAGTCAAGAGATAGTGTTATTATGTGTTCCTTTTGTTGCTCTTGGATGCTATTGACTGTTTATAGGTTCCATGATAGTGATATTATGTAAGCTCCATCATGATAAGGTATTTGTCAGTTTTGTAGAGAGATGTATGTTGTTTTTGCAGAGGAGTTCAAGGTGCAGTTGGCATCATATCTCAGTAGTTTTTGTGGTCACTTTTGCTTTCCTCCTTGCACATGGAATGTGAGGACAAAGATTTTAAAATCGTTTATGAAATAAACTTGAGTGACAGTCAATTCATGCTAATGATTCTTTGTTGGTTTTCATTCACTTGAGGAAGTAGTCACTTGAAAGTTGTTTTGGCAAGTAGTTCTTCACACTACTTTCATCTTGACAGTAATTTGGTTGGCATTGGTATACACATGGCTTGGTATATTTCAGTTCATACATACTTTGCACTTTGCAAATTTGTTTTGCATTTGGATGATCATATCTGACAAGGGTGATTGGCATACATGACAGTGGCTTTGTTTGTGATTGACATTCGGTTTTGAAAATGTTGATGATAGTTCAATACAGAAAGATGGTACTCATGCTCATTTCTTGACATGCTCGTGCTTTAATTGCAGTGTTATCTCTGTCTTGATAGGATGAATGCAGATAATGAAGTACCAGTATTACATAGCATGGTGATATTTGTACTAACTATGTTTGAAGTTGCAGTCCGTTCACTTGCTCGGTGATGAACAATATTTGGAGACATTTCCTTTGAGTCTTCACATTCATTGACTTGATTTTGTAAGTATTTGTAGTCACCGTTCTCTAAAAAGGTTATAGTCAACACAGACAGTGAGGAGTATTCAAAAAGTTTTCTCAATGTACATAATGGTTTTATAGTTGGAGCAGCATAAAAGAATGAAGTATATATATCTATACACCCTTCTTGTTTCATGAAGGCACAGTGAAGTATATTGGATGTCACATTTGTTTTTATTTTCTTGCACATGTGTGTATCTTGAACAATATACAATGTCTAGATCATCACATCTCAGTTGAAATGACAATGACAATGTTGTTCATGAGTTGATCACATTTGGTGTGACTATGTGCATCCTGTTTATCAAAAAGACAATTATTTGATGTTGTGATGAATAGTCTAGCATTGACAATGCTGTGGTATGGTGATCATGAGTATTGGGGACATTGTTATATCACAGTGCACAAACAGTGACATATTTCCAGTTGTAGTAATGGAATTTATCTTCAGTGAGTCTTATTCAAGTGCTTTGCTCATGGTTGTTGTTTTTCTATGGAGCTTATCTACAAGGGGAGCATTAAGAAATAATCTTTAGGGGGGTCTTTCCATGATCTACCTCCATTTCAAATTGGCATTATTTGTGATAGTCTCCTTAGTTGTTGTCTATCTTTGCTACATGCTCTGAATGCTGCTAATATTTCATTATAGTGCTGACATCTCATTTTTGTTTCAGATGTTCTAGATACTTCTCAATCATGGGATAGTCTTGGTATGGTTGGTATGGTTTTACATTTCTACTTATTAGTTTAAGCTTTATGTATATATTGGAGGCATTTGCATATTTTCACTCCCTTTGCCTTGATGCCAAAAAGGGGGAGAGAAAGTTGTGTTTTGCCATCATGGACAAAGGGGGAGTTTGTTGACCCTCAGTTGTTGTCCCTGATGACAATCCACAACTTAGCTGATATGACTCTCAGATGATACAATTTATTACGCAGATGACACAGTTCATTATGGCTTGTTTGACTCATTATGATATGTTTTTGATCATGTTTAGTTGAGACAATGTTGAAAAGCCAGTGAGGCACTATTGTTAGTGAGACATTGTTGAACATTCTAGTGAGGCACAAATAGCCAGTGAGGCACAAACAACCAGTGAGGCATCTATATTTGCTAGTGAAGCACATTTTGATTAAGCCAGTGAGGCATCTTTCTTGAGTGGTTTTTATTCCCTAAGAGGGTTTTCCACTCATGCAATTTTTTGTGTTATGGTCTCTGTGTGTGTGATCCATTGGTGTCTTATGTCTAAACTTTCCATTACATTCATTGTTCAGTGTTTCATAGTTTAACTGCTGCATATGTGACATAATGTTCATTATGGGTCAATACAAATGCACAATATATCTGATACTTATCTCTGTCCAATAAAGAAATAAAATTGCCCTATTGTTTGTCATAATTCACCAACAGTTGTTTTATTCATTCATGTTCACAAATTAATATGTCAATGCACTACAATTCATAAATGAATGTTTTGCTTTCATCATACAAGGGTTGAAGTTTATGGTTGGTGAAGTTTATTAATTGTTGCCAAAAACAAGTATGTTTTTATGAGACATTGATTCACCCCCCCTCTCAATGTCTCTCGTACTCCAACAACACCCATTATCTTTGAATCTCAGATCATAACCTTTGTCACACATCTGACCAACACTCAAAAGATTATACTTTAAACCCTTCACATATAGGACATTATCACTGTTGTGCTTTCCATTCAAAGAAATAGATCCTTTACCACAAATCTTACCAGCTGCATTATCTCCAAACCTAACCAGTCCCCCATCATACTTTTCCAAACTCAAAAACTTACTTTTGTCACCAGTCATGTGATGTGAACATCCACTGTCAATAATCCATCATCTCTAGCTTTCTCAACCTGAACAGCCAAAGCACTTTCTCCCACTAGTTTTTCTTCTTTCACACAACTAGTAGGATTAGTAGATACAAGTTCTTTAATAGCAATAAATAAGCACTAATTTACACTAGTACTAGCATCCTCAGATTCATCATCTATTACTCCTTCATCATCAAAATATCTAACATATTAACATTTCTTTGGATCCCTAGGTTTACTTTCAAATATTTTTCTATTCCTTTCAATTCTTTTAGGACATCTAGAAGCATAGTGACCAACCTTACCACATGAAAAAAATTTGAAAGGTAATTTGCCTTTATACTTACTAGAGCCTCTTTTCAGTCTATCAACAAAGTTGGCTTCAATTTTATCAAGCTCATCATCATATTCCACTTTGTACTTCTTAGCTCTAGAGATCTTTTCTGAAGTATTGGCTTTGAAAGTAGTTTCAATCTTTGGTAGAACATCACCAAACTCTCTCATTTCAAAAGTCATAAGCTTTCCTAGCAACTGATCCTTAGTGACATCCTACACAGTCATTAGTTCTTCAATTGCAGCTACCTTGTGACTGTAGGACTTAGGTAATGACCTAATAATTTTCATCACTACTTCCTTCTCATCAATAGTTCCTCCCAATCCTTTTATTCCATTAACAATTTCATCAACCTTTTGCATGAAGGCTGATATGTTCTCTTCTTCGCTTATCATCAAACCCTCATATTTCACTTTCAGACCCTACAATTTGGTGCTTTTTACAGAATTATCTCCTTTATACAGATTTTCCATCTTTTCCCAAACTTCATGAGCAGTTTCCAAATCCATGATCTTTATCAACTCTATGTTGGACAAGGCACTTAACAGAGCATCTCTAGTTTTTATATTCAACTCGTATTCTTTGATTTCATCTTTAGTTGTCAAACCATTCTGAGGCATGGTATACTTTGTTTCTGTTGCTTTCCACACTCTATAACCAAGACAAAGGAGATGGATTTTCATGCGTACCTTCTAGAGAGCATAATTTGTTCCATCAAACTATAGAGCTTCCTTCTTGAAAGACATCCTGGATCTACCTCAAGCTATTAGGCTCACTTCTAAGGAACTTGGCTCTAATACCAATTGTTGAAATGCACTAGACAATTGAGAGCGGGGGGGTGAATTAGTTATCTCCAAAACTTTAGCCTCTTATTAACATTAACACATCAAATACTTGTTTATTGTTATTCAGATTTAATCATGAAAGCATGAATTAAAAACTTAACACAACAACATAATCAACACATGGGACACTAGATTTTTTACGTGGAAAACCCTATAAGGGAAAAACCACAATGGGTGTTAGCCCACAAGATATGTATGTTATAGCAATATCAAAAAATAGAGGCTCACTGCCCAAAATGCTCACTGCAAAAGTTAGGGCTCATTGCCAAGATCGTCTCACTACCAAAGGGTGGCTCACTACCAAAGGTTGGTGAACTGATTTGATATTATCTACTCCATTCCTAAGTTCAGTTCCATTGAAGCACAGTTTAACTCCTCTACTCTCCTCTTCTTACACCTCTTTCTTTCTCTTTTCATTTTTCACACATGAACATCTTTTTCGCAGCTACATTACATGTTTTTATGCAATTCTTCAACCTTGGAATGTACATCAAGGTCGGCATTACATTCATCAACCATTGGAACAATCTCCAAGGTCAGCATTACAAACATACATAGAAATAGGTCTAGACCTAAACAAGATTGGCTAAGGAAAAGATGTATGCGGATCATGATATGCCTTAGCTAGGACTCAAATACAATCTTCTACGCCATGACGTGCTTCCACAATCTTCAACACATCTCTGCAAGTAGTGAAAACAACCAGGTTAGCCAAGACTAGTGTTAACATTAAGTCTTCTAGGGACAGTCTTCTTTCATGATCCAAATTACTCTTTGAGGACCAATCAAAAGATAGGAGCACAATTAGGAGACATCCACAAGCACATTAAAATTATCAACAACTTCCGCACCACCTCTGATCACTTCATTCACAAGGTTCTTCATACCTGAGCACATTTCCATATCCGTTAGCCACTGTCATAAGAAAACGATCGCTTGCGGACCACCAAATCATGAACCATTAGAGTTAAAGGCACATAAAAAAACTAAAAACTTAATTCTAGAACCATAGACCAAAATACTTTAATGCGGAGGAATGTGGAGCAAAATACTTTCTCCCTGTCACCACTGAATGCACAGAAAAATAGTTTTTACTCTGTTGAACATAACTCTATCAAGTCTTCATACTAGAGGCTCAAACTTAAGATATAGCATCTTCAAACATGCCTCTAAATAACTTCCAATCCATAGAGAAGGATATTTAATCTACAGGAAATGCAGAGCAATCTACTAGACTATTCTTCAATAAATAAAGATACTTTTCAATACACTGTTTCCATCGGAGGAGCAAATTTTCTCAAAAGTAGTTGGAAACTCAACATCAGGATCACTTACTCATTTTTGTCAACACTTATATAAGCCAATGCAAAGCATCTAACTCATCAAATCAAGAGCACAGTTGATAGCAATGACAACATAGATATGTTGACATCAATGACAACACCAGTTAGGCACATACTTGCAACATTGTGTTCCTAAATACAACATATTTTGTTATGTAGTGTAAATGAGATATTTATTTACATGATAGTATGTAAGTGGTGTTAGGTAGTGTTATTAGGTATAAAATTGTTATGTCAGAAAATGTCCCCTTGGGGGCTTTTCCCTCTTAAGGTTTAGCTCGTGGGTCCTTTAAAATGCATTTAGGTCATCTTGCATGTTAATGGTGATTCCCGATGAGAGAACCCTGAATTTTCATGGCAAATGGGACTTAGGGAGTGTGTTTAGCATGAATCCTACCTGAAATAGGGGGGAGGACTTGGGTGCCCGTGCCCTAGTCCTGCCCTATTTTAGGTCAGGACCTATTTTTGGGTGTCAATTTTATGACCGTTATTAGGTCCTATGCCGACATCCTAAGTTTGAATTACGAAACTCTTAGCGGGAATGTTTGTAGTTGCATATATAAGCATGATTATTGATTCATTTATAAACTAGATGAAAACTAGATGGACATTGTGAACTTGTGGCTTTATGTGAAAGTGATTCAAGACATTCATTGTGTTGTAAAGTAGTATTTTGTGTTGTTATTGTGTTTGTGATTGCAGATTTGGCTCCATCTCCTCATGGCATGAAGAGCATCTTCCTTCCATGAGATCTACACTACAAGGTGATATAAATTATTTTTTCTATCATTTATCATTTGGATTTTGCCTCTATCCCGCAGGGATACACACTCTTTATCTGACAACGGTGTTCAAAAGACTTGAATGTCTCTCTAGGGCTTGACTGAGGCAAGCCTCTAAACACCAAAACCCCTAATCCATTTTCTATGATTGCAGGTTATAGGTTTTAGTAGTGAAATAAGTGGAGTTGCAAGAGAGCAGTGCAGACTATTGGGATTGTAGATCTGAGAAGAAAACTAGGGCTTGGACTTGGGTGCCTGCTCATTAGTCCTCTGGATTCCACAATAGTAAAATCTCTGGAACAACAGGAATAGGTTGCAGACAACATTCCCAGATCCTGATAAAAATTGAGGCACTAGACTAGGGTACCCACTCATTAGTCCTTGACTTTTTCGCACACCAAACTTTGAAATCTGGTATGTATTTGGTTGTCATTTGATATCTCTGTGTGAGATCATTTTCCGTAATTTGTCCGTTTGTTTATGATTTCATGATATTAGGGTTTTGAGCATAATTCAACTTAATTAAACAACAAATCACACAATTCCAATCTTCCCCTATGTTCCAAGTGACAAGAGATCTGTAGTAGAGTTCTCTACTCAGTTGAATGTCCTTGAATGTTTAGTTTTGAAAGGAGGATCATGATAAACCCTTAAAGAAAACTCTCAACATCATCATCCCTCCTTTTTCTACTAAACATTTTGGTGAACCCGTGTTATTTTGAATTTTGCACCTTTCTGAGTGTTGTACTTCAAATTTACATTCATTCATTCATTCATTTGATTGTTCATCTTATTGCATTTGAAAAATTACAAAAAAATAAAAAATTTGAAAAAAATTGGCATTTTAGCTTGTATTTTCAAATAATTTGAATTACTTGACATTTAATTTTAATAAATTTCTATCATTATCATCAGATCTGATTTAAAATACATCAATTTTTCATTCATTATTCATTTACATTGCATTCTCATGCTTAAATTGATAAAAATTGCTTGAAATTGTGCATTTTTCATATAACCTAGTTTTACATTAGCTAGGGTTTGTAGTCAAAATCTTGTTTCAGATTTTACTACCCTTTCAAAACACTTATTAGGATTGATTTATGATTGTAGTGTTTCATCATAGCGGCTTTCTTGCAAAATTTCATGTCTAGGGTTTGAAAACCTTGCATTTTCACTAGATTTGGCCTTATCGTCTCTATAGACTTGCATCATAGGTGTGTTGTGAAGAATTTTTATGCATTAATTGGCTATTATCAGAGTTATAATCTGATGTCTGTCCTCAAATTCTTTACAACACCCTTTTTATTGGACCTTTACATTGAAAATTGGTAAAAAATTGCATATTTTAGTGTATTTTCACTAGGTTTTGGCTTGTCATCATTATAGGATTGCATCAAAGGTGTGTTGTGAAAGATATTATTGCTTTATTGGACTAATATAAGACATATTATTGTCTTCCCTTCATTAATTTCCTTACAACACCTCTTCTTTCACTTGTTTGTATTGAAAAAAGTTGAAAATCAAGCATTTTGGGTCATTTTGGATCTTAAACACATCTTGCTCCCTGAGTTTGTTCTATTAGTTTGTGCATTGAGAGTTGCATGATTTTGTATGAGTCTTATAAATCACTACCCTAATATAAATATCTCTTTAATAAGAAGTAGGAGACTCATGGGATCTAGTGCTTTTGAAGAATTCGATATTTCTACCTCTGAAAATCCATTGAACACCTTTACAAAAGGAGAGACACAAATTTTGCAAGGCACTATACCTCTTACAACTACTATGGAAGATCAAGTATTTCATGATGTTGAGGACACTATTGAGGTGGTCGCACATGTGCCTAATGAGCAAATAAACAAATTGGATAAAGAGTTAGCCAATTTCAAGCATTTGTGCAAATTGAAAGGATAGAGGAAGAAGCTATACCTGTGATTCACAACATAAGAGAGTTGATAAAGGAATGACAAGATGGTATTAATGTTATTCAAGGTTTAACACATATTGTACAAACTAATGTCATGTCGGTGACTGAATGTGTGAAAGTTATTAATAAGGTGTCGTCACCAACTCATATGTAAGTATCGGCACCTATACCGACTACGAGAATCTCTACAATTATATCAACGATTTTAACTACTAATGCAAATGCTTGTAGTAATGCTACCACTGGTATTGGAGTATCTAATGGAACTAATTCACAAAATTACAAAGATGTGGGATTTAACTATCAGAACTTGGTTTCTATGGGGACCTCTTCTATGAATAATTACTCTCAACCACCTCTCCATCCCACTTATTCTCAGCCACCTCTTACATACAACTACTCGCAACCACCTTCCACTTATCACTATGTCCAACCACCATTGAACTATTCATATCCTTCACTCATCACTACTCAGGCTCAACCACCTCCTCACTTTGGTCCTAATCTCTCATAGCAAACTGTATCTCCCAATGATGCCATCTTAAACCAACTTTTGCAAGGTATGACTTCTTTACAACAAAAAGTGACAAACTTGACGAATTCTTCACAACCTAATATACCAACTTATCATGCTCATAATCCCCTATATTATTCAATCTTGAGAACTCCTATGCCTAAGAGGTTTGAGACCCCTCGTTTTGAAAAATATGATGGAAAAGGTGATCCTAGTACTCATGTGGCAGCATTCATGGCTATGTGTAGTGATTTTTACTTCAAAGAGGACTTGTTAGCAAAAATTTTCCCATGACCTCTCAAAGATACTTCTTTAGAATGGTTTTGCTCTTTACCTTTGAATTTAATACACTCTTTTTTAAAATTAGTTGATCAATTTCTACAACATTTTCAAGCAAACATTGGACCTCAAGTCTCCTTGATTGATTTAGTTCATTGCAAGCAAGGTCCAAAAGAGAAGTTGACCAAGTTTATTAGTCAGTACCAAGCTCTCTATGTACAAATTCAATATTAGATGAAAGATGAGGATGTTTAGAAGGTGCTTATTACAAATTTACAACCTAACATCTGTGATAAGATTCTCTTGATGAAGTACAACTCTTTTCAACATTTATGTACTGCCCTTCTTGATTACCAACTTTCGTCTAGTCGGTATGAAAACCAAAACTCATCAGCTCAAGTTGGTTAATCTGTTTGCAAGAGACACTGTGTGGCTTCATGATTGTTTTCATTCATGGCAACAAAGTCCATCCCACACATCCACAGGACATGGTGTGTCTATACCGGAAGTCAGATTGAAGAGTATTTTGGTCCGGTAACCAAGAAAAGAGCACGCAGCAAGGTCTGACAATCAGGTCTGGATCTCTCAGAGGAAGTATCTCAGTAAAGTGCAGACTTGGGGAAGTCAAGAGGAGTACCTTGACTGATAGATTCCAGGGATTGAGCCTCCGATGATGAAAGAGTGAAGAGATATGAGTTCCTAAGTATTGGGTTCCTATTTGACAGAGTAGACTAAGGAAGAACTGACCGACAGAGCATCATACCTTAATCCGGATGAGATATTGATGGTGATCAAGGTTATTAAGGTATCATTCATGATTGACCAACATGATTGATGACTTCTATAACCATCTTTTTGATACGCATCACTTAGTAAGCATGGATTCAGCCAACAGACTAGAGTTTGGAAATATCTTGAGTTTTCTGGATGCCGACTAGAAAGATGATTGAAATCATTGATGCAGATATATATACCCAATTGATTTCAGTATGAAGGTGTGTGTGGTGTGTGAAGAAAAGCAAAGAGCAGTGTGGAAGTAGTAATACAGGTCTGGTATATGATAGGACAACATCATCAAAAAAGAGGAAGAATGAAGTGCAGCAGATCAGTGTATTGAGCCTAACTGGAATTGAACTTCAGCATATGTGGATGCTTCTCATCAGTTCAAGTATCTTGTTACTTTCTTGTACCTTGTAGACAGTGAGTCTTTTGTAGGCAGTGAGCCTCTTGTGAGCAGTGTGCTTGGGTAGTGAGCCCTAATTGGCAAGTGCCATTTGTACTATCTTATTCTTTTAACAGAGAATACAATCTTGGGTTAGTCACCCCATGGTTTTTCCCTTAACAGGGTTTTCCACATCAAAATCATTGTGTTATGTGTATTGATGTTATTTTTGCTTTCATGATTATGTTTACTTATATAATGCTGCACTAATTGTTAAAGAAGAACATAAAGTAGAAGTAATTTAGATAATTGATTCACCCCCCCTCTCAGTTATCAACAATTGGTATCAGAGCTAAGTTCCTCCAAATAGAGCCTAATAGCTTGAGGAAGATCTAGGAATCTCAATGGATATGTATGGTATGAGGGAACAACTTCAGTCTGCCCTAGATGATCTTGAACAATCTCACTCTGAAGTAAATAAATTAAGGGAAAGACTCAAACAAGCTGATGACTTCATAAATGAACTCAAGGAGAAATTGAGTATCTCTATGAAAAAGAGAAAGGAACTACTTTAGCAATTAGCAAGCTAGAATGAAGCCAATGATGCAAATGAAGATCTGAATGAGAAAAAACAAATTATGTGAGAAGCTATCAAAAGAGGTCATTATGGTAAGACATGAAATGGAATCAGGGGTTATCAAATTCACCCAAGAAATTAAAGAGAAGAGAAAAACTGAAGATAATCTAAAACAATCTCTCAAAGAGAAATCAAAAGACTGCCACAAAATGGATAGAATAATCAAGCATTTGGAATCTGATCTGGAAGAAGCTAGAGATAATGAAGAACAACTTGAAAATCAGATTGACACTCTAAAAAGAGATCTTCAAACAACAAATGAATACAAAGAGAAATTCAAGATAAGCTCTGCTCAGCTTGAAGTTCTTCTTGAAAGACAAAAGAGAGTGGATGAAAAGCAAGGCTTGGGCTATGCGAAAGGTGAAAGCTTCGGATCCGGTCAGAAGAACTCTGGATCAGGAAATCCAAGGAACAGGCCTAGAAGACCTCCGGTAAGGCAACCTAATGCTCAAAGATATCCATCCTTCAATGGATACTGCCACAATTGCAATAACTTTGGTCATAAAGCAAATCAGTGTAGAAGAAGAATGAATCAAACTAATTCATCCTTCTCCAGACAGTGTTTTAATTGCAAAAGGTATGGTCACAAGTCTCATGTGTGTAGAAATATGCAAATGAACAATTCATTCAATAGTAGCTGCTTTGCACGCAATAGAATGGGACATATGGCTAATCAGTGTAGATCAAGAGGATATCAGTCAAATATGAAAAGAAATGTTGTTTGCTACAATTACAATAGATTTGGTCATATTGCCAAATTCTGCAGAAGTAAGAATCAGGACAAAAAGAGTCTGGTGCATCATAATCAAAACCAAGACAAAGGAAAAAGAAAAGTAGATGTGGATGAAATTCAAAGGGAGATGAACAAGATTTGGGTAAAGAGGAGTATAGAAAATGTTGGGGATGGATCCGCACTAGAATCTGGTGCTGATATTCCTTCCAGAAACTAAATAGATGAGCTCTGGCTCAGGGGGAGTCTCAAAAGAAAACAAGTTCCCCCAGCCAGTCAATTGGTGCTTAAAATTGGCACATGAAAAGTTGTGGATTAAAGGATTCTCAGAGACACATATAAATGAGCCTTGGTAAAGATATGGAAGGTCCACAAGAAGTTTAGAAGAAGTTAATCTTCCTAGATTGATCCAGTTTAACAGTCATCTGGTATGACTCAAACTTGAGGTATATTGATCTGTTGACAAGTGGAATGATTTGGGAAAGATAGATAAACAGCTAATAGTGCATACCAGTGATCTAGAAAAATCTCTCTCGGAACAAGGAAAACAAGGCAACTGGAATAACTTAGGTTGTGCATTTATTATAGAAGGGAATTAGGGTTTACGTAGAAATAAAAGGGTTCTTTGGTTCATCATTGCACATTTGCATTCAAAAAGAAGAGAGAAGGAGCTCTGCAACAAGTTATCACAATCCTCTCAAAGATCAAACTGCAGAAGTCGATTCATCCAAGCAACTCGATCCGGTTCATATCGTGAACCCTAGAAGCGTAAGAGGTATTTTCTGTTCTTGAAATCTCTCTCTGAATCTTTGAAAGATGGCTACTTCGAATGTTGTGAAGATTACTGATAGGCCACGCCCTAAATTCAAGAAACATCCCTATAAATCCCTAGAAGTTGATCCTCTAGGCACATTCTCAAGCATTCTGCATGGGGTTTTGCATGTAGAAGATGTTAGGGCATATATTCATGCAAACATTGAGGAATTTGGGGAATCCAAGCTAATGGATATCTATCACAATCAGTTAATAGATGATGCTTTTGAACTCAAACCGCAGTACAAGGCTATCTGAGACAAGCATTTTGGACATTGCATCCATTTCCCCTGTTTTGCAGAAGATGAATGGGTCCAGTATGTTCTAAGTAGAATGCATGATAACTTTATATAGTTGATGAGGCCATTCAAGATAACCAAGGATGCCATTAGGACAGTTACCAAATTGCACTCATCCAGTGGGATACCTACTCTCAAATCTGTCAAGAATCAGACAGTGAGTGAGGCAACTAGATCAAAATTTGACAAGAGAGCAATGACTATAGAAGATATCACTGATCCGGCTATCAAGTTTGCATCTATGATAATTGGCTATAAAATATATCACTCCAGCAGGGAGAATTTAGTATCCAGAACAACTGTGTATACTACTTATGAAATGCTAAGGAAAAATGCTGACTATGATCTCTGCGAACTTCTTCTGAGCCAACTGTTAGAAAACTTACAAAGGATCAAGAAGGACAAGAAAAACTCATTCAAATATGGTGGTCTGATATTGTGTCTATTCTTTTACTTTATGAATGAGCTACCTAGATCCAGTGGTTGGATATGGCAAAATGACAGACTATTAGCCATACAAATCAGAGATTATCTGCATGGAATTGGTGATGCCAAGGCACAGAATACAGCACTCTAGGGCTACTTCAAGAACTTTCAGAGTATGATGCAAGCCAGAGAAAGAATCCCTCAATCATTGGTTGAGAAAGACAAGGATACAATGTGCTTTATGGTAGACACTGATCAATGCCTAATGGAGACAGTAGAGCCAAGGACAGTCTGGATCATGCCAATGGGGTATGAAGTTGATGAGAAAATTGTAGAGCTACATGTTCAACACCTGCTGAGCCAACCCAAGGACTCTAAGGCAAAAAGGTTTGGAACCTACCAAGAGTTGAGTGCAAAAGTTCATGTTGAACTTCGACAACTAGAGATCAAGAGAAAAGTAAGAAGGGAAGTAGAAGATTTTGACAAGAGGTATGAAATTTCAAAAGAGGCAGTTGATGCCAATAGAGAGAAGATGGAAAGGGTAGAGAAAGAGAAACAAGATGCAGAAAAGAAAAGTGATCTGGTGCAAGCCCCCTCCCGGACCAGATCTTCCAAGAGCTCTGCACCTGCCACCTCTAAGAGCCAGAAAGCATCAAAACCGGAAGTCAGAACATCCGGAAAGGGAGAGAAAAGAACTAAGACAAAGGCCACAAGGTCTTACATCAGTTAGAAGGATGATGAAGAGACTGAGTCAGATGAGGAGGTAAAGAAAATGAAGAAGAAGAAGAAAGTATCTAGTGAATCCTCTACAGGCCAAGACAAGAAAGAAGAGGCAGAAGAATTCATTGAAAAACCTACTCTCTGCAGTGATGATATCATCAAGTCAGTTACTGTGGATGGGAACTTGCAACCAATGGTTGAATTTTATGATGAATATAGTGAAACTGATCAGAAGATATTACAAGATGCCACAGTCAGGTATCTAAACATCTACAACAAAGCATTCATTGAAATTCTATCTCTGATTCCCAAAAGCTTAGAGAAGGAACTTGAAATAAGAAAGAACAATGCTCAAGCAAAAGATCTAGAAATCCGGGAGCAGATTGCTATTCAGCTCTATCCGTCCATTACCCCTAAACAAATGAACATTATCTTCAAGGACTGCAAGGATGAGTTCCAGAGCAAAGCTAGAATGAATCAACTCATGCTTGGAGAAACTGACAAAGTGGCAAAGGAAATAGAAGATATCCTCTAGAATACCTTTAAAATATTCAATCTTCCTATTATAGAGGACTTAGGTGATGAACCCTCTGCCATGGATGACAAAGGAGAATCTACTGAGACAGTGGCTAAAGAGGCAAAGAAGACAAGTGAAGAGAGAACTGAGGATTTAGATTCCTCTGCTTTGGAAGAGGAAGTCCTTAAAGAAGAAAACATCTCTCCTCCGGTTTCCCCAGCAGACTCTGGATCTAAAGGAAAAGAAAGAACAAAAGAGAAAATCAATCAAGAAGAAGAGGTGAAGGAAAGAGAAGAAGGTCAAATAAAGAAGACCACAAGTGACAGTGCTGAGGCTGCTGAAGGGAAGAAAACTCTATCTCCGGCAAGAGACATTGTAGAAGAAGTCAAAGACTTCTTGACAAAAGAAATGATGGAATTAGATGAACCGGAGCTACTTTAAGGACCATTCAATTTTGATTCCCTCTCCTCAGTTCAGACTATGAAGATAGCATCCTTTGCCCATGCAAAGGCAAAAGAAAAACTTTTGAAGTCTCACATGGAAGACTATGAGCTAATAGAAATTGCATCCGGTGCATTAGAGAAAATCATGCCATCCTTCCATAAGGATCTTTCGGCCTCTTCATCAGGTAATTTAAAATCTCTTGTCAATTCAATTAGCACACATTTTGATTATTTGGAAAAGTCAGCTGAAGATAAAGTCTGAAAAGAATTTTTGGGAAAGAGATTCTCTGAGGTGCAGGGTCTAATAACAAATGATAGGAGAGTTATCGATATTGGGATAAAGAGCTTAGAAAATGCTCTTAAAGATGGCAGAGATATACATAAATTTTGTTTATCCTGGCCTAAAGTGACCAAGGATATTGAGAAGAAAGTAAAAGAGCAAGAGGATAAACTGACAAGTTTATCCCAAAGTTTTGATCCTATCTCCTCTTCCATAGTAAATCAAGAGTGTCAAACTATTGCAATCATAAATTAAATAAAGAAGCTTGAGAAGGAGAAGAAAAATAGAATAAACAAGTTAAGTGAACTTAGAGGGATCATTATCCCTAAGTTAGAGGCCATGCATGAGGCCCTAACTAATTCTCAAACCACAGCCTGGACCAGTGATCCGACAGATCTAAAGAGGGCAGAAGCTTTTGCATTCCTGTTGAGTGGTCACATCTCAATTTTGGATAGGATAAAACAGAGTTGGGCAACATAATTTGTCCAGTTAAAGATAACTTTTGCAGATATACTTCAATATATGTAAGTAAAACATGTATATATATACTTATGCGACTAAGTATAGTTGAATTTTTGGAGATTTTTGGTGTGCGGATTCTACCCTTTGCCATTGATGTCAAAGGGGGAGTGAGTAGCAGTGAAAAATGTGGAATCTAGCTAAGGGGGAGCTCTAGAAAAGTGTACATTAGAACAGAGCATCAGCCAAGGGGGAGTATAGTGTGACACTTAGTCATTTTTCACTAAGTGTTGCCATCAATGCCAAAAGGGGAGATTGTTGGCAAGAGACAATGTGTGGCTTCATAAGTGTTGTGATTGATGGAAACAAAGTCCATCCCACACATCCGCAGGACATGGTGTGTCTATACCGAAAGTCAGATTGAAGAGTATTTTGGTTCAGTGACCAAGAACAGAGCATGCAGCAAGGTCCGACAATCAGGTCTGGATCTCTCAGAGTAAGTATCTCAGTAAAGTGTGGACTTGGGGAAGTCAAGAGGAGTACCTTGACTGATAGATTCCAGGGATTGAGCCTCCGGTGATGAAAGAGTGAAGAGATACGAGTTCCTAAGTATTGGGTTCCTGTTTGACAGAGTAGACTAAGGAAGAACTGACCGACAGAGCATCATACCTTAATCCGGATGAGATATTGATCATGATCAAGGTTATTAAGGTATCATTCATGATTGACTGACATGATTGATGACTTCTATAACCATCTTTTTGATACGCATTACTTAGTAAGCATGGATTCAACCGACAGACCATAGTTTGGAAATATCTTGAGTTTTCTGGATGCCGACTAGAAAGATGATTGAAATCATTGATGCAGATATATATACTTGATTGATTTCAGTATGAACATGTGTGTGGTGTGTTGTGTTGTATGAAGAAAAGAAAAGAGCAGTGTGGAAGCAGTAATACAGGTCTGGTATGTGACAGGACAGTAGCATCAAAGAAGAGGAAGAATGAAGTGCAGCAGATCAGTGTATTGAACCTAACCAGAACTAAACTTCAGCATATGTGGATGCTTCTCATTAGTTCAAGTATCTTGTTACTTTCTTGTACCTTGTAGATAGTGAGTCTCTTGTAGGCAGTGAGCCTCTTGTGAGCAGTGTGCTCGGGCAGTGAGCCCTAATTGGCAAGTGTCATTTGTACTATCTTATTCTTTTAACAGAGAATACAATCTTAGGTTAGTCACCCCGTGGTTTTTCCCTTAACAGGGTTTTCCACGTCAAAATCATTGTGTTGTGTGTATTGATGTTATTTCTGCTTTCATGATTATGTTTACTTATATAATGTTGCACTAATTGTTAAAGAAGAACAGAAAGTAGAAGTAATTTAGATAACTGATTCATCCCCCCTCTCAGTTATCAACACAATCCATAGGTGGATCATTTCAAAACAACTTTAAGAGGAATAATAAGAGTTTTATCAAGGTTAATGGACAGAATTTGAACAATTTTTCAAACGTGTTTGCTATCACTAACTCGAAGAAGGAACTGTATCAAAAAATAAAGTTTACTCCAATATCTGAATCCTATAATTCTATCATGAATCAGGCTGTGAGTAATAACCTCATAAAGCTTCCCCCAATTAAAGTTTTGGATCCTAATAAAATGCAAGGACCTTATTTCGATGCTAATGCCTTGTGTCATTTTCTCTAGCAACATGGACATGATACTGAACAAATGTATGCGTCTTAAGTATGAAATACAAGACATTATTGACTTGAATATTATACAAGTATTGGGTGTGAATGATAATGGAAATAAGTCGGTTGCCCCTCCAAATCAAAATTTACAAATCTTTACTAATCCTTTCCCTAAGCATACCGATAATAACATGTTGGAACAAAATATAGTGGAAGTAGAAGATGACTATTTGGATTTGTTGTCCTTAAAATCAGCTGCACTCATTTTGTAGGATGACCCCTATGGAACTTGTCTGTTTTGTAGCCTACAATCTAAGTACGCATTTCAAGGCAAGTCTCTTTGACCTCGCACATAGTCCTCTAACACCTAAGAATAGCTTGTAATGTTCCCCTAAGATGATTCCTCAAAATTCATGAAAATTGGCTAAGTTACGAGTTTGTCAAAATATTAATTTTGACCTTTTTGGGAGTTAAAAAATTTTCATTATTAACATGCTAAAGCGGCGAAATTCACCGCTTATGCATGTTTTTAAAAGTTTTCATTATACACATGCTAAGGCAGTAAAATTTGCTACTTATGCATGTTTTTAGAGTTTCCCGTTTGCATGCAAGGGCGGCAAATTTCGTCACCCTAGCATGTTGTTCCTCTTTTATATGCGACAATGGTAAAATTTACTGCTATGGCATATTGTTTCTTTTTATGTGTATGTGGTAAAATTGGCCGTTGATGCACCCAATTAATGCCACACCGAGTTAACTCATGTGACATTAATTACAACTTTTAGTTTTTGTTTTAGGTTTTTAAAGGTCTTTTAAATCATTTTTATTTTGTTTTTCCTTCTATCTTGCCTTCGTTTCTTGCTCTGGGTGTATCAAACTATCAGTTTGAATCAGTTCAGCAAATTGAGGAGGTTTTCTTCATCGGAGTTTGATTGTATTTTTTCCATTCATCTTTATCAGGTTAGTTTCTTTTTTCCTTCTTTTCTAGTTGTTTCATGCTTAGGGTTTTTGTAAAATGGATAAAACATGATCATTATTTCCGTTGTTTACTTTTCTATGTTTTCGTGTTTAAAGAAAAACCCTAGATGATCTAGTTTCTATGTTTTTATCTTCATTTTTGAGTTTTATTTTTATGTTTTTGTTTTTCTTGTATTGTAAGTTCTGAGATCTACTTAGTGTTTTTGATTTCAAGCCCTTTACAGTAGTAGTAAGTGTTGGCAAGAGACACTATATGGATTCATGGTTGTTGTCATTGATGGCAACAAAGGTCATCCCACATATCCGCAAGTCATGGTGTGCCTCTACCGGAAGTCAAAATGAAGAACTGTTGTGGTCCGGTGAACAAGAACAGAGCATGTGGCAAGGTCCGACAGATTGGTCCGGATCTCTCAAAGGAAGTATCTTGGTGCAGTGCAGATTTGGGGAAGTCAAGAGGACTACCTTGAGTAGTATATTCCAAGGATTTAGCCTCCAGTGATGAACAAAGAAAAAGATATGAATAGTTGAGTACCGGATTCCTGAGAGACAGTGAGAACAGAGGAAGAACTGACTAATAGAGTATCAGACTATTTTCCGGATGTGTTACTGTTGATGGTAAAGGTTGTAAAGGCATGAATCATGTTTGGGCGACATGATTAATGATATCTACAAGTATATGCTTGATCCACATTGCTTGGTGAGCAAGGATTCAGCCGACAGAACAGAGTTTGTAAGAAACTAGACTGTTCTGGATGCCGACTAGAAAGGTGATGAAATTACTTGTGCGGATATATATAGAGGATGGATTTAGTTGTGAAGTGTGTGATTATGTGATGGAATATACGAATAAGTGCAAGAACAGAGCAGAAATAGCAAGAAACATCCGGTATGTGAAAGGATAGCAGAATAAAGAACAGAGGAAAGATGAAGTGCAGCAGATCAGTGTACTGAGCCTAACCGGAACTGAACTCCAGCATATGTAGATGCTTCCAATCAGTTCAAGACTGTGATTCTTATCACTTTGTAGACAGTGTGTCTCCTTGTAGGCAGTGGGCCTCTTTGTGAGCAGTGTGCTCGGGCAGTGAGCCCTAATTGGCAAGTGCCATTTTTGTAATTTCCTATTCTTCTAACAGAGAATAATTTTGGGTTAATCACCCCGTGGTTTTCTCCCTTAACAGGGTTTCCACGTCAAAAATACTGTGTCATGTGTTTCTTATTTCATGGTAATGTTTTTGTGTTTGATTCAATGCTGCATTAATTAATAAGAAAGTTCAAAAAGGGAAATAATTAGGATAACTGATTCACCCCCTCCCCCTCTCAGTTATCAACAATTGGTATCAGAGCTAAGTTCCTCCTAATAGAGCCTAACAGCTTGAGGAAGATCTGGGAGTTCAAATGGATGCATATGGTTTAAGGGAGCAACTCAAGACTGCCCTTGAGGATCTTGAACAGTCAAATTCTGAAGTCAATGAATTAAAGGAAAGACTCAAACAGGCTGATGAATTCATGAGAGAATTAAAAGACAAATTAAGTCTCTCTATGAAAAAGAGAAAGGAGCTGCTCCAACAATTGGCAAGACAAAGTGAAGAAAGAAATACAAATGAAGAATTGACTGAGCAAACCAAGTTATGTGAAAAGTTATCAAAAGAAGTCATTATGTTAAGACATGAAATGGAATCAGGAACTATAAAGTTTACTCAAGAGATTGAAGAAAAAAGAAAAGCTGAAGACAATCTAAGACAATCTCTTAAAGAAAAATTAGAAGAATGCCACCAGATGGACAGGATTATCAGACATCTTGAATCTGATCTTGAAGATGCCAAAGATAATGAAGAAAAACTTGAGGATCAAATTACCTCTCTCAAAAGAGATCTTCAAACAACAAATGAATATAAAGAAAAATTCAAGATAAGTTCTGCCCGACTTGAAGTACTTCTTGGAAGTCAAAAGAGGACAGATGACAAGTATGGTTTGGGATATGAGAAAGGAGAAAGCTCCGGATCCGGTCAAAAGAATTTTGGATCAGAAAATCCAAGGAATAGGCCTAGAAGACCTCCGGTAAGACAGCCTAATGCTCAAAGATATCCATCTTTCAATGGATACTGCCACAGCTGCAACCACTTTGGTCACAAAGCTAATCAGTGCAGAAAGAGAATGAATCAGATTAATTCATCCTTCTCTGGACAGTGCTTTAACTGCAAAAAGTATGGACACAAATCCCATGAATGCAGAAATATGCAAGTAAACAATTCATTCAAAGGTAGATGCTTTACATGCAATAGAATAGGTCATATGGCTAATCAATGCAGATCAAGAGGTTATCAGTCAAATATGCAAAGAAATGTTATTTGCCAAATCTGTAATAGGTCCGGTCATAATGCTAAAATCTGCAGAAGCAAGAATCAGGACAAAAGAGGTCCGATGTATAATCAGAATCAAGACAAGGGTAAACAAAAGATGAATGCGGATGAAGTTAGGAATCAGATGAGCAAGATTTGGGTGAAGAAAAATTCACAAAATGTAGAGGTTGGATCCGCACCAGACTTTGGTGCTGATATTTCTTCCGGAAATTAAAAAGTGAGCTCTGGCTCAGGGGGAGACTCAAAGAAAATCCTGTTCCCCCAGCCAATCAAGTGATGCCGGATGTGGCACAAGATGCGGAGTAAAGGGTTTAAAGATATAAGTCTTGAGATGATCCAGATAATATTTCAGAGGTCCGCATGGAGATATGAAGAAGCTGTGATCGATCAAGTAAGACCTGTTCCGGGAGATGCTCCAGAATGACAGAGTATTACAAAAAGGTCCGGAGAGATCCGGAAGTGCATTATCTCATTCTGCGGATTGGACAGAGTGTTTGGGATGTCCTTGTGATGTGTTATCTCGAATTATTCATGATTGAAAGATCCGCATGATGTTCATAGATCAGGACTGATCCGGGATACTCCAAGCTATCCAGGCAAGGCAAACCGGAATAATATAGGTAAAGCATTTATTGCAAACAGATATTAGGGTTTGCGAAATGATATAAGGGATTCTCAACAATCATTTGATCATTCCACATCCAAGAAGAAGCGAAAAGCAGAGCTCTGCAACAAGATTCATCAAGCACACCAAAGATCTCCTGCCGAAGTCATTGCATAAAGAAATCAATCCAACCACTCCGTGCAAACCGAAGGCGCATAAGGTATTCTCCGTTTTCATTATCTCACTACAAATCTTTGAAGAATGGCTACTCTGAATATAGTTAAGATCTCTGATAGACCTCACCCCACATTCAAGAAACATCCTTACAAATCCTTGGAGGTAGATCCACTAGGAGCCTTCTCTAGTGTTCCTCATGGTGTATTGCACACGGAAGATATTAGGGTTTACATCCATGCGAATCTTGAAGACTTTGGAGAATCAAAACTGATGGATATCTATCACAAACAATTGATAGATGACTCCTTTGAGATCAAACCTCAGTACAAAGCCATCCGGGACAAACACTTTGCACAGTGCATTCATTTCCCCTGTTTTGAAGAAGATGAATGGGTCCGGTATGTACTAAGTAGAGTACATGACAACTTCCTATGGTTGAACAAGCCCTTCAAGAACACCAAAGATGCAATTAGGGCTGTAACCGGTCTGCACTCATCCGGTGGATTACCTGTTCTCAAGTCTATCAAAAATCAGACAGTTAGTGATGCAACCGGATCCAAGTTTGACAAAAGAGCTATGACAGTTGATGACATCACTGAACCGGATGTCAAATTTGCATCTATGATAATTGGTTACAAAATCTATCACTCCAGTAGGGAAAATTCAGTACCGGGAACTGCAATCTACACAGCCTATCAAATGTTAAAGGAGAATGCAGACTATGACTTGTGTGAGCTTCTTGTAAACCAACTCTTTGAAAATCTGCAGAAGATTAAGAAGGACAAGAAAAACTCCTTCAAGTATGGCAATCTGATCCTTTGTCTCTTCTTTTACTACATGAACGAGCTTCCCGGATCCAGTGGATGGATATGGCAGAATGACAGACCGGTTGCCATCCAAATCAGAGACTATTTGCATGGACTTGGGGATGCTAAAGCAAGAAACATAGCTCTATGGGGATACTTCAAGAACTTCCAAAGCATGATGCATGCAAGAGAAAGAATACCCCTATCCCTCGTTGAAAAGTACAAAGACACAGTATGCTTCATGGTAGAAACAGATCAGTGTCTAATGGAGGCAGTAGAACCAAGAACTGTATGGATCATGCCCATGGGGTATGAAGCGGATGAACAAATAGTGGAGCTGCATGTTCAACACATGCTAAGTCAGCCCAAAGATCCAAAGGCAGAAAGGTTTGGAACCTTTGAGGAACTGAGTGTAAAGATACATGTAGAACTCAGGGAACCTAAGATAAAGAGGAAGGTGAGAAAAGAAGTAGAGCACATTGCTCAAGGCCTAGGCATCTCAAAAGAGGCACTTGATGCCAGCCAGGAAAAGAGAAGAAAATTTGAGGAAGAAAAGAAAGAGGCAGAAAAGAAAAGCAAGAAAAGTGCTCCGGTGGAATCCTCAACCCGGACCAGATCATCAGAAGGATCCACACCTATCAAAACCAAAAGCTCAAAACCGGAAGTCCAGGGATCTGGTAAAAGATCCAAGACAAAAGCCTCAAGAGCTTATCAAAGCCAAAAGGATGAAGAAGAAACTGAGTCAGATGAAGGAGTGAAAGAAATAAAGAAACAGAAAAAGAAAGAATCCGGTAAATCCTCTTCTGGCCGAGACAAGGAAGAAATGACAGAAGAACCTTCTGAAAAGCCCACCTTGTCTCTAGACAGTGTAGTCAAATCAGTCACTGTGGATGGGAACCTTCAACCGGTGGCTAAATTCTATGATGACTACAATGAGGCAGATCAAAAGATCCTGCAAGAAGCCATAATAAGGTACTTGAACATCTATAATAAATCTTTTATTGAGATTATTTCTGAAATTCCTAAAAGCCTAGAAAAGGAATTAGAAATAAGAAAGAATAATGCTCATGCAAAAGATCTTGAGATCCGGGAGCAGATAGCTATTCAGCTATACCCTCAAATTGATCCCAAGACAATGAACATAATATTCAAAGATTGCAAAGATGAGTTCAGAAGTAAAGCCAGGATGAACCAACTCATGCTTGGTGAAACTGACAAGGTGGCCAAAGAGACAGAAGAGATCCTCCGGAAGGCCTTCAAAAGTTTCAATCTTCCTGTTGTAGAGGACTTAGGTGCAGAAATAGCTGTGGACTTGGAACCCTCTGCTCCAGAAGAAGTGGCCTATGAACAGGCTAGCATCTCTCCTCCGGTTTCCCCTACAGTCTCCGGATCCAAAGAAGAAGAGAAATTACAGGAGAAGGAAGCAGTGGTGAAAGATAAAGAGGTTGACAGTTCCAAGACTGCAGAAGAAAAGAAACATCTGTCTCCGGCAAGAGACACTGCACAAACTGTTCAACAATTTTTGAGCAAAGAAACTTTAGAGATTGATGAACTGGAGCTTCTAAAAGGCCCTTTCGACTTTGACTCTCTCTCTCCGGTACAAACAATGAAAATAGCTTCATTTGCAAATGCCAAGGCAAATGAAAAACTCCTGAAATCTCATATGGAAGACTGTGAGTTGATAGAGGCTGCCTCCGGAGTACTTGTAAAGATTATGCCATCAATCCAGATAGATCCGACAGCCTCCTCTTCCGGTAATCTAAAAACCTTAGTCAGCAGTGTTGATACACATTTTGATTCTCTAGAAAAATCAGCTGAAGAAAAGGTCTGGAAGGAATTTTTGGATAAAAGATTGTCTGAAGTATTAGGATTAATCTCTAATGATCGAAGAAATATGAGTATTGGAATAAAGAGCTTAGAAAATGCTCTTAAGGATGGCGGTGACATTTACAAATTTTGTATATCCTGGTCAAAGGCAACAACAGAAATTGATAAGAAAATAAAAGAGGAACGGGATAAACTACAAAGTTTATCTCAAAGTTTTGATCCTCTCTCTTCCTCCATAGTAAATCAAGAATGTCAGACTATTGCAGTCTTGAGTGAAATAAAGAACCTTGAGAAGGAAAGAAAGAATATCACTAACCGGATGGGAGAACTTAGAAGGATTATAATCCCTAAGTTGGAAACTATGCATGAGGCCATCAGTGATGCTCAGACCACCGTCCAAACAAATGATCCGACAGATCTCAAGAGGGCAGAAGCTTTTGCATTTTTGTTGAGTGGTCACATTTCAATTTTGGATAGAATGAAGCAAAGTTGGGCTGCAGAACTGATCCAATTGAAGACATCCTTTGCAGACATTCTTCAGTATATGTGAGTATGTAAATATGCGGCTATGTATAGAAAATTTTTGAAAATTTTGGTGTACGGACCCTACCCTTTGCCATTGATGTCAAAGGGGGAGTGAGGAGAAGTGAAAAATGAGGAATCTAAGGGGGAGTTCCAGAAATTGTATATAAAGATAGAGCATCAGCCAAGGGGGAGCATAATGTAAACACTTAGTCATTTTTCACTAAGTGTTGCCATCAATGCCAAAGGGGGAGATTGTTGGCAAGAGACACTATATGGATTCATGGTTGTTGTCATTGATGGCAACAAAGGTCATCCCACATATCCGCAAGTCATGGTGTGCCTCTACCGGAAGTCAGAATGAAGAACTGTTGTGGTCCGGTGAACAAGAACAGAGCATGTGGCAAGGTCCGACAGATTGGTCCGGATCTCTCAAAGGAAGTATCTTGGTGCAGTGCGGATTTGGGGAAGTCAAGAGGACTACCTTGAGTAGTATATTCCAAGGATTTAGCCTCCGGTGATGAACAAAGAAAAAGATATGAATAGTTGAGTACCGGATTCCTGAGAGACAGTGAGAACAGAGGAAGAACTGACTAATAGAGTATCAGACTATTTTTCGGATGTGTTACTGTTGATGGTAAAGGTTGTAAAGGCATGAATCATGTTTGGGCGACATGATTAATGATATCTACAAGTATATGCTTGATCCGCATTGCTTGGTGAGCAAGGATTCAGCCGACAGAACAGAGTTTGTAAGAAACTAGACTGTTCCGGATGCCGACTAGAAAGGTGATGAAATTACTTGTGCGGATATATATAGAGGATGGATTTAGTTGTGAAGTGTGTGATTATGTGATGGAATATACGAATAAGTGCAAGAACAGAGCAGAAATAGCAAGAAACATCCGGTATGTGAAAGGATAGCAGAATAAAGAACAGAGGAAAGATGAAGTGCAGCAGATCAGTGTACTGAGCCTAACCAGAACTGAACTCCAGCATATGTAGATGCTTCCAATCAGTTCAAGACTGTGATTCTTATCACTTTGTAGATAGTGTGTCTCCTTGTAGGCAGTGGGCCTCTTTGTGAGCAGTGTGCTCGGGCAGTGAGCCCTAATTGGCAAGTGCCATTTTTGTAATTTCCTATTCTTCTAACAGAGAATAATTTTGGGTTAATCACCCCGTGGTTTTCTCCCTTAACAGGGTTTCCACGTCAAAAATACTGTGTCATGTGTTTCTTATTTCATGGTAATGTTTTTGTGTTTGATTCAATGCTGCATTAACTAATAAGAAAGTTCAAAAAGGGAAATAATTAGGATAACTGATTCACCCCCTCCCCCTCTCAGTTATCAATAGTAAGTATTACTGCTTAAGCATGAAAACCTAAAAAAAACTCCCTCATATGTTCAGCCAATGAAATTCGCCACTCAAACATGTGATCCCAATGGTCCCTTCTTGTAAAGGTGGTAAATATTATTGCTAATACACATTTGTAAAGTTTCACCAAGTGCTATGTCAGTGAAATTCACCGCCCTTACACAATAAACTAATGGTTATATCTACCACATGCAAAAGCGGTAAATTTCACCGCTCATACACTTTGCAAAACCTATTGTCCTACACATGCAAAAGCAACCAATTTTTCCATTCACACATTTTACAATGCTCTATCCTAATATGCAGGAGTGACAAAATTTTATGCCCTGACATCTGTATTTCCCCTAACATGCAAGGGTGGAAAATTTTACTGCCCGTGCATTCATTCTCCTGAATTTTGCTAACTCTGGATAATTTTATGAATTATTATCCTAAGCCCACTTTCCTCCATTTTTTCGACTCACTTGCTTTTAAGTCCTTTCAAGCTCACTCTTGTGATCATGATCATCAACATGCAGTTTCCACAAATTCCCAAATTTTCCTCTAACTACAAGATCATGAATTTTTTGCAGTCTTTGCAAGTAGTTGCTGAGGTCTTCAACTCATCCAAAGGAATCTTCTTCCCAAATGTCTGATTTGTCTCCATCAAAGGCAAAATTAATGAAGTATAAATACCAAGGTGTCTTTCCTGTAACATCAGTAACATCAAATGTTGATGAGATACGGTATACAGAGATCAGCCATGTGGACATGGCTGAATTCATGGAGAGAACGAAGTCTTATAAGCCTAGCTCCTCTATGCAGAAGATTGTCAAGAGTAATATACATCTGGTGGCTTCATTTCCAATGGCAGCACACAATACATAGTTTGTTCTCCAGGTGGGTCATTTCTACAACAAAGATACCCGAGAAATGGTTGATGCTCACGGGAATATGATTATAAGGCTTGAATCAAAGTTCATAGATAAGGTGTTCATGTGTTTGAGAGTTGAAAATATTGTTGAACTAGATTTTGGTATTGCTCAGCATGCGTATGATAAAGATGTGGAAAAGGAAAAAAGGTAATAAACAATAAGTGGCTCAAAACTGCTAGACCTAATTTGTCTAGATGGCCCAAGTGTTTTCCTAGGAGCGACTTTGTGGAGGAAGTAAGTGATCTAATAACTCTTCTTAGTAGAGTTAGAGGTCTATCTACATCATCAACATTTCATGAATGGATGTATCTGTACATCAAGGTCATACTTCAGGGTAAGCAAACTATCTTCTGGGGGGAACAAGTTAGTAATGCTCTTCATGAGCAGTTAACTAAACTGTCAACTACTTCAAAGTTCTACATGACTTCTTACCTTGTGTACATAGCTTCTTCTATGAGGAATTTCCCAGGCTTAACATCCAATGGAGACAGGAGAGTTGTACCTGTTTATCAGTACTATCCTCAGCTCACTTTTAAAGGCTCAATTCGTCATTTTAGAAGGGTGAATGATGCCTTTGTTTCTATTTTCTTGAGCCTTTTTGATCCTCAGTTGGAATAGAGAAGAGTTTTAGATGAAGCCTGGTCAGTGGTAAATGGTTATGGCTGTTTGTTTCTTCAATTTTCAACTTTCACATATCTCAGAGTTGGATTTTATCAAGGTTATCCCTATATGCTTCCAAGATTTCCCTCTAATAAAATTGTTCTAATGGAGTTGTGTCAACAAATGATTGTTGTCCATAACAAATAGATGGAATAGAAAAAGCCTGGATTTAGGTTTCCAATTGAGATTGGTAGATATTCTTTGGCAACTGCTGCTAAGGCCAAGGTAATGGAAACTGAAATGTAGATGGTCATAATGAAAATGTTCAAGAAGAGACTCAAATTTGATTATAGGGGAGTGAAAGACAGAATAAAGAGAAAGACTCAATTTCATGAGCCAATGGTTGAAGATATTTGGGTTGATTTGAGAACAAAAGAGGAAATTAGAAAGTTAGATTATAGTAGGTTGACTCTAAACCAAATTGAATATTTGGGTCTAGCTGATATTCTAGGAGATATGATGGATGATGAAGAGGTTCTCAATTCAAGCTATGTCAATCATAACATTGCTAACTCTCCCTTGCCTACTGTACAATGGTCAAAGAAGGAGGTAACTTCTTTGAGGAAAAGGTTTGAGCTAATTCTGGCTAATACCAATCTGTGGCTTCAGAGCAAAGGTATTCCTTTGAAAGATTTCATAACGGGATTTGAGAAAGAAATCTTAGAGCAAACATATAAGAAGTTGAATTGAGGACAAAGAATAAAAGTGATACTTCAGGCACATCCAAGGTTTCCAAACCAAGGATCAAATTTGTGTCCAAAGGGAAAAATGCCAAAGTTGCAGAAGAGGAGTCTGATGCTAAGGACATGGAAGTTGAAAAATAGGGTGTTGATGAACCAACTGCTGAGGAAATGGATATGGAGGATAAGTCTTCAGAGGAGAAAAGAGATGAACAGGAGAAAGGAGAAGGAGATAGTCAAGAAGGTCTACAGGATACAACCATGTCTCCACAAAGGGATAATCCACAAGGAACTGAAAACCCTCCTCCCTTACCTAAAATATCTATTTCAACTCCTATGTCTATTCTTCCTACCACCCTAGTTTCACCCATCAATATTCAATCTTTCGAGTGACCATCATCTTCAACAACAATTTTTGATAATCCTCAAGCTGCTTTTGATAATGTTCTTCATTCCTCAGATTCTATTCCCAATTTGTCTTCACCTTCTTATGACATTTGTGATTCTACAATCTTTGATCATTTTGTCTTGGGTACTGAGCAAGTTTCAAATGTGGATATGCCAGGTGCTTACCAATACTCCTCTTATCATTACTACCACAAGTGTGGGTACAATTCCTCCCACATCAACAATGGGTTCTGATCCAAATGTTAGTACATTAGTGCTTCCTCCATGGATTTTAGCATATACACCTAAAAGGAAGAAACAAGCCATCTCTCTAGATGACTTTAATTTTGGTAAGTTGGTACCAGTGAAAGCTAAGACTCAAAAGAAGCCCAAAACTCTTTCTCAGATTTTGGAGGATAAAGGCCACAAATATGTGGAGATTGGTCGACCACCACAGGATGTAACTATTGAAAATTTCAGTATGAATGATACACCATTTCTAGAATTGAAATTGGAAAGATCACGCATGAAAATGCAAAAGCTGATATGATCATCATTTCCTTCCTGTAGATGAGATGATCCAAGAATTCAAAAATATGTTCCAGAAAGAATTTGAAGATAAAGCTTTCTCAATTTCTTCTATGGATAACATCTAGGATAATCAGTTAACATTAGATAACCTGAAGACTAAGTTAACTAGTCATGCAAAGGCCATCACCATAGTGAATGATGCACTGATCAGAGCTTGGATGATCTTAAGGAACACTGTCAGTCCAGGCAGTTTGGGGATGCAAGCAGCATTTACCATGTATAATGCTCATGTGAAGAAAGATGGCAATACAAGTTGATGCAGATTTTCATAACTTAGTTTATTTAATATTTTCATATGTACTTTTCATTTAGTTTTGGACATATTTACATGTACTTTCTCATATGTAATTACATGTAAAAATATAGGAAGTCCCAAGTCAATAAGGACTCATATTTTTGAATAAGTCAAAGTAGTTAGTTTTTTCCTAAATTTTCTCAACACCTCTCCCTATAAATAAAGAGAGCCTCTATTGTAATATTTATCTTTTGACTATTGAAGCGAAGCGCAACCATTTTGAAGAGCAATTTGAGACTTTGAGCTTATTTTGGAAATCAAAATTTCAAGCAATATAAAAAAGTAAGTTGGCATCCAATCTTTGTCTTGGAGCAAGTTTGTGAATGTTATAGAATTGTTCTTATGTCCTTTCTATCACATGATCTTATATGAATGTTTGAGTTGTGAGCATGAATATCAAGTGTTTGGGAGGTGATTCAAATCAGAATTTGTAGACTTTGTGCTACTATTTCATATTTGAGATTAGAGCTTAAGTTTGTGAATGAAAAGTAATTTGAAGACTTTGGGCTGCAAATTATTGTTTATGATCATGTCATTTTATCTTAGCATATAGTGAAGACTTTGAGCTGCACTCTATTATGAAATCTTTCATTTTCAATCAGTATAAGGAGCAACAAGAAACTTTGTGTTTTCATGGGTTTCTTGGTTATCAACACAAGTAGGTACTTTTCAGATAGTAAATTGTTTTGAGTTTTGTATTGAACATTATAAACATCATTTCTGAAAAAAGAGAAATGGATGATATGAAATTACCCCAAAGTTAGTTTTATTGTAAATTAGTTTTATTGTAAATAAGTTTGAAATAGTTTCTAAAAAAGGAACCTCCCCTTGCTGAGAGGAGAAATTTCTCATCATAGCTGTGGCGATATAAACATTTTGCCATTAGTTAGTTAACGACAAAATATTCACCCGACAGTTTTCTGGTGACTCTACTAGGAAAGAACGTGTAACTTGGAGCCTCACGCTTTTAGTTGAAGTATTTCATGCTCGTTCATTGTTTTAAGTTGTTTCTAAATATTTGTTGAGTACATTGCATTCTGGCAGACTCAAGGTATACAAGAAGTAAGAGAGCTCAAGGAATTATTGATCCTGTGTTCGAGTTAATGAGCAAAATAATTTTGGTTTTTTGCCTCCAAAACCTCGGCTTCAGTGAACAAGGAGTTTTCCTCTTACCAATGCTAGGTCTTCTATACCAAGTGAAGTTTCCAGCTCAAATACTAACAGAGTTTTATCTATTCAAGTTCCACAAAGGTTTGTTATCCCACCTTTCAATCAGCACATAATGGCAGCTCAAGGCCTGTGGGGTAGTACTTTTGGACCTTTGAATTTGACACCACCACTACATGAACTACCTCATAGTTCAAGGAAGAATTTCTCAAAATTCTATGGTGATGGGAAAGTCCATCCTGATGAACACATTACAACTTTTTTTATAGCTTGTGGTGTGCTTGGGGTGGAACACGAAGATGTAGCTGTGAGGCTTTTTGTAGAAACACTTCAAGGTGCTGCTGCAGACTGGTTTTATCATCTTCAATCCCAAACCATAACGAATTGGAATACTCTTAAAACCAAGTTTGAAGCTAGGTTTAATCCTGCGGAAGATGTACATGCTTTATTAGCCTAGCTAACACAGATGAAGAAAGAACCACATGAGCCCATGCGAGATTTCATCGCCAAGTTCAATAAATTGACAAATAGGATTCCACCAACCACTCAACCAACGACAGAGAATCTTAAATGTTTCTTCATCAACACCCAACTTCCTAAGGTAAGTTTTCTATTAAGACAGGCTAATCTTGCTGATCTTCCTTTTGCTTAAAGTTTGGCTATGGAGGTTGAAGATGAACTTATCCTTGCGAGTAAGATAAGAAGGGATTCAAATAGAAATAGAGGTCAACCCTCTACTGATAATCTTTCCACAAGCACCATAGATCCTATGGTGTAGAAGTTAGCAAATGAGTTGCTAGCTTTGAAAAAGCAAATGTCCCAGGGTATGTCCACTTCTTCTTATAGGGACATACCAAGGACATTCCCCAACAATTCATATCAAGGCAATGCCATGAGAAATCAAGGGTAGAATAAGCTTCTGCCAACAGAATGGAAGCTTGCCATTGAAGCACTTCCAGTCAACTCAACAGTTGGCTACTATGAAGCGAAACAAGATAATTCTTTCCAACTTGATTTGGATCAAGAAGATAATGCTAATATTTTTACAGAAGGAGAAGAAGAATTAGCTGGCGAGTCTACTATTGGGTTCCTGAACTATCAAGATGAAGCAGAAAGAGAAGAAGATGTGTATGGAGGAGCATATTTTGTTTTCACCAGGTCCCAAAATCAATCAATTCAACAAGTGGCTGATAAAGGAAAGTCAAGAGAAGAGCCTCAACCTATAATTTCAATTGCCAAATGAGGGACTCCATTACCTTTTCAGTCAAAGGACCCGATTGTCAATAAACAAGTAAGTTCTTCTAGCAATCCTACTTCTACTTCTATTCCTCAGACTAGTACTACCCCAATCAAACCCCAAAATGAAGGATTTCCTACCTATGTGTCTAATTCATTTCAACTCTTTGACATAATTGACCATGCTAGGAAAACCAAAATCTAGATGTCTGAGGTAGAATATTTACAAGCTAATCCTGACCAATTTGAGAGATTAGCTAAGTACATTAAAAACAAGGCTGCCCCTATAGGGTAAGATTCTCCTAAGACTGTTCATGACGCCTCAAAGAATAGGTCCACCCAAAATAACATAGTTACTACTCCCCTTGTTGCCCCAGGGAAAATAAAACCCTTCTATGTTTCTCTATTAGTCAATGGCCACAAGCTAAGCAATTATAGCATAGACTCGGGAGCTTCTGACAATGTCATGCCTGCCAAGGTGGTAGATGCTCTCAGTCTCACTTTGACCAAGACCTTCGGGAGATGTTTTTCAATGGAAAATAAGCAAGTGCCTTTGTTAGGCCAAATCAAGGATGCACAATTTGCATTTGTAGCTTTTCCAGAGAAGAGGATCAAGATGACTATCTTGGTTGCTGATGTTCTAGCTTCTTATGGTATTTTGCTTGGACACAATTTTTGTAAAGTTTTGGGAGGAGAACTGAAAATGGATTTTTCTGAGGAAAGGATACCTGTCAAAGATATCATGCAGAAATTGCTTCTTGAAAGGGAGGCAAAATATATTGTTACCCAAACTGAAGATCCAAAAGCTCAAATTTTATTTGAGTCTTCAGGAATGGGTAATTATTTCTTGACCACTGAAAACACTTCTAGTTTGTTACATGAAAATTCAGATAATTCAGATGAAGAATCAGAAGAAAATTTAGATGAAAGTTTAGACGAGAACATATTGATACCGGATTCTTACTCCTCTGACAAAGAATCTACTGGTCATTGAAACATCAAAGTGGTAAATTCAAATGATGTTTGGATTTTAGAATTTGATGGTAGTTGTTCTTCCACTAGATTTGGGGCTAGAGTAGTTCTAATATCTCCACAAGGTCATATTTTTCATTTCTCCTATAAGCTGCAGTTTGACAATACTAATAACACCACTGAGTACGAGTCATTGTTACTCAGAATGGAGGGTGCTCATGTTAAAGGTATTAAAAATATTCACACACAAGGTGATGTAGAGCTTGTTGTTTGTCAAGTGAGAAATCTTTACCAGACCAAGAATGAAAGGCTAAGACATTACCGCAATTGCGTCTAGGATTACATTGAAGGTTTTGATGCTTTTGATATCTCCACAGTACCAAGAGAGTTTAATGATCGTGTTGATTCCTTAGTCATCTCTGTCACCCTTATGGTCCCTCACAAGGATTTTAAAGGTGATAAGGACACAATTGAGTTGGTCTTCCGACCAAGTGTACCTAACAATTCTGACCATTGGCAGGTCTTCAATGGTGATAATCAGATCATAGCTTTCTTAGAGAAGACAGATAGCTTTGATGAACTCTACTTTGGAGGTAGTGACTCTCCACCTTAGGAATATGTTTCTGAAATAGATTCACAGACTGGTGAGGAGGTTCTTCAACTAAAAGTGAATAAATTTTTGAAAGGTTTGGTTTCTCTAGAAAAGTTATTTGACAAGCATGATAGATATATCAAACAATAACAATAACTTGATTCAAATTCATCAATGGAATTTGAACAAGTAAACTTGAGTTTTGAAGCAGATCCCAAGATGGTTAACATCAAAAAATGTTGCACTGCTAATGAGAAATTCAAGTTCATTACACTTCTTCACCACTACATTGATGTGCTAGCGTATTCATATGATGATCTGAAGTCTTTCAGACCGAAGGGGATCCAAAATGAGATTCCTCTCAAGGTAGGATCATTGCCTCACAAGCAAAAGCAGAGGCAGTATAATCCCAAGATATCAGGTACTATTCTTTTTGAAATCCAAAAAATGTTGAATGCTAGGATAATCTTTCCTATCCATCATTCCACTTGGATTGCGAATATCGTTCCCGTGAGAAAGAAGAACAGAGAAATCCGTATTTGTGTTGATTTCAGAAATTTGAATCAATCTTCTTTAAAAGATAGCTACCCTCTGCCTATTATGGATCAAGTTTTACAAACTGTAACTAGTTCGGAGATGCTGTCTATGTTAGATGGTTTTTCAGGCTATAATCAAGTAGAAGTCAGTGAAGCAGATCAATACAAGACTACTTTCACAACACCATGGGGCACATTTGCATATCGCAAGATGCTGTTTGGTGGTGCAGGAGCACCCCTACCAAACAGGACATAAGTCTATTTTTAGCATGTCAGGACGTGAGTCTATTTTTAGCATGTCAGGACATCAGTCTATTTTTAGCTTGTTTGACTTCTTGATTTAATAAAGGTCCGTTGGACCAATTCTTATGTTTTAGACCCATCTAGAAGGATGTGTAGGTTAGTTAGAAGTTTGTTATGACAACTGTCTTAGCTGTATCCTCCCAACCGCTGGGAATTGAATTGGTAGTACTCGCGAGGAATTCCTATTTATGCCCTAGATCAGTTGGTTTTAGACAGAGTAGTCTAGACAGTGGAGAATTGATAGTTTAGTGAGTTCTTAACATTTCAGAAGTAGGACATTTGTGATACAGTGAGACTGTGAATCTTGTATGCATCTCTGTTATTAAAAATAAGAGGATCCCATTGATTTCATTTGTCTGGTTTACAAGCTATCTATATATTGATTCTTTTTTGGTTGCAGGCGAAATGGATTCATTCAACCATTCCACCAGTTGATTCTCTGAATTGGTGGAATGGACATGTACAGTAGTTTAGTTTACATTTTTGTTTTTTTGTTTATGCATTTTGTGTTTGTGGGATCAATTTGTAGCATGCTGTGAGTTATCCTAGCATCCTCATGTGCTAGGGTTAGGAGGATAAATTTCTAAGTTTGAATTGATCAGGAGACGATCTGCCCCGATCATCATGTTTTCTATGTGAAGTTGTGAAGTTTTGAGAGTTTTGTCAAAAAATATACCTTTGACAGATATACAGCATCTGCATGCGACATTACAGACTGTGTATATCGCATTTGCATCCATGCGCATATCGCTATCTGGATCGGGTTTTGAAACTTATGAAAGTGCATGTTGTGAAGGCATCAAGATGATATAGGTTGGATATATATTTCCTGTATATATCATCTGCAGGATCATCATTTCGTGTGTATTCATCATCCGCATGTCGTGGTTGTATGCGGGAACATACATGTGGGCTAAAGTACAATCAAACAGGTCAATGGCGAGTCAAAGTCACATTTGCTAAATAAAGGAGGAGGATCATCTTTTGTTTGAACATCAGGTAGCCGAGGATCACATAGATCATCATCAGGATATTAGAGTATAACCCGACAATTCATGTCATGCTGCGGAGTATGTAAGTGGGTCAAATATTGGGGTGACGTAAGCATCTGAAGAGAGGTGCATGAGGTTGTCGTCATTAGGATATTTGGGAGGAACCTGATATTTTATATCCTACTGATAAAAGGTACAGATGATGCCGAACATCATGATGCTGCCGATAGATGCTGAACATCATGATGCTGCAGATAGAGTTTAGTGGTAAGGTGAATAGTGATCATCAGGAGGATAATTGTGTTCACCGAATATGATGATGGTGCTGGTAGGTGAATATGATAATCTTGCCGATAGGAAGTAGGATTAGCTATTTGGTGGGTTTAATGGTTTTTTTCACCCTGTTTGTAAGCTTTTGCTGTGTGGCTTTGCATCATAGTGGTATCAGAGCAAAGGTTGAATCTTTTGGGGAAGATTTAAGACAGTAAGATGTCAGATGAAGAAGGAACATCAGAGTTCCCAACAAAAATGACCAACGCTGAGTTGGCAGTTCTGGTAAAGAAGTAGATTGCCGAGAGCAAGGCTGTTAAGGCTTAGAATCAGGAATTGAAGGATGAGTTGGAGAAGTTGAGGGACAGAGTAGGTTCTGGTAGAGAAGAAGATAGGGAAGAAGAAGAGATCCCTGGGTGGAATGAGGAGGTCATTCCTGCAGACCAGAGGCCACTGTTGGATGCCCTCAAAGCCATGGAGAGGAGGACCATGGATGTGAAACTGGATTTACTAGTGTTTACAGGAAAGATGGAACCTAATTTAGTGATGGAGTGGATAGACTCCCTAAACAATTTCTTTGAGACAGAGGAGATACCAGAACAACAGAGAGCGAAGATAGCCCAATCAAAGATGAAAGAAGCTACATTGACATGGTGGAATTTTATCCAAGATGACAGAGTACAAGAAGGAAAGCGTAGAGTTGCTACATGGAAGAAGATGATGGCTTTAGTGAAGGAAGCCTATGTTCCATTGGATTACAGTATCCAATTACACAAGAGGAAGCAAAACCTGAAGTAGAAGGAGATAGATGTTAGCTCATATACAGAGGAATTCATGAAACTTTGTGTGAAGACAAAGGTAAAAGAGAGTGAGGAAGAAAACGTAGCCAGATACCTTAATGGATTGAGGTTCAACATTCAGGAAGATTTGAATCTACATAATCCAGATACAGTTCAGAAATGTTTTCAGTTAGCATTAAAAGTGGAAGAGAAGTTAAAGAGAAGACAAGAACAGAACAATAGAGGAAGAGGTAAACAACAAAGAGGTGGAAGAAGCCCTTTCAGAGGCAGAGGACATGGACATGGATATCAGGGAAAATCTAGTCATGACAATAGCAAGGGAAATAACAGTCAAAACCAGAGAGAGAGTTACAATCAGCAAGGAAACTTCAGAGGCAGAAGACCTTTCAGAGGAAGATCCTAGGGCAGAGGATCTATCAGATGTTATAACTGTAACAAAGAAGGTCATATAGCTAGCAGATGTCCAGAAAAGGCAACAAGCTCAACAGGAGAAAGGAGAATGAATATGATCCAAGAACCTGATAGTCAAAGTGCAACAGGCTCTAATGCTTTTCAAAGTGTGAATGCTATTGACAATTATGGATATCTAGAGAGTGGAGAATCTCTGATGATGAGAAGAACAATGACTACCATGAAGGTACCTGACAAAGAACCCCCACAAAGAAAGTCTCTTTTCAGAACCATTTACAAAGTAGGAGGTAAGGCATGTAAAGTTTTAATTGATTCTGGTTCTACTAAAAATTTTGTATCTGATGAAATGGTAACAAAGCTTAAGCTTAGGAGATTGCCTCACCATCCCCATATAAGCTCTCATGGCTTACCCAAGGTCAACAAACAGTTGTAGAAGAACAGGCTTGGGTAGAATTTCAGATTGGAGCATATAAAGATAGGTTGTTGTTTGACATTACCAAGATGGATGCTTGCAATCTTTTATTTGGTAGACCATGGCAGTATGACTTGAAGGCACGCCATGATGGTGTTAGAAACACCTATACAATCACCAAGGATGGTAAGGTGATAGAGTTACTACCATTAACAGAGAAGGAGGAGAAATCCAAAGGAAAAGAAGTGAAGGTAATGCTGATGGAAGGAAAACAGTTCATGAAAGAAGTAGCAGCAGAAGGTGCAGTTGCATATGCCCTAATTCCATGTATGGCAGTGACTAAAGAATAGCAGCAAGAAGTCAAGAAAGAGAAGAAGTAGAGGTTCATAGACCCAGCTATCCAAGAGCTATTGGATAAGTATAAAGGTATCATTTTTGATGGAATGCCAAGATCCCTACCACCTGTAAGGGATATCAGCCATTGCATAGATCTAATCCCAGGATCTACACTTCCAAACAAGGCAGCATATAAGCTAACTCCAAAACAGAATGCAGAATTAGAAAGACAAATTGAGGAATTGTTAGACACAGGTCTAATTGGTAAAAGTTTAAGCCCATGTGTAGTACCCGCTATACTAGCACCAAAGAAAGAAGGCACTTGGAGGCTTTGCACAGATTCCAGAGCTATTAATAAGATCACAATTAGGTATATGTTTCCAATCTCTAGGATAGAGGATTTACTTGACTATTTGGGAGGTGCTAAGCATTTTACAAAAATAGATTTGAAGAGTGGTTATCATTAGATCAGGATTAGGCCAGGAGATGAATGGAAAATAGCATTCAAAACCAATGAAGGGTTGTATGAGTGGAAAGTTATGCCTTTTGGTTTGTCTAATGCACCTAGTACTTTTATGAGATTGATGAATGAGGTTTTGAGAGAATTCATGGGAAAGTTTGTCATAGTATATCTAGACGACATTCTGATTTTAAGCCACACAAAGGAAGAACATCTCAGACATATAGATTTGGTTCTCAAGAGGTTACATGAAGAGCAGCTAATGATAAATTTGGACAAGTGTTTGTTCATGTAGGAGGAGATCACATATTTGGGTTTTTTCATTTCACAAGGAAAGCTGCAAATGGATAAGGAGAAGGTAAGTGCTATATTGTCTTGGCCAACTCTAAGGACTATGAATGATGTCAGAAGTTTCCATGGGCTAGCAACCTTCTACAGAAAGTTTATAAGAGGGTTTAGTCATATTTGTGCACCCATGCTTGATACTATAAAAGGAGGACAAAAGTGCAGATTTTCTTGGACTAAGGAAGCAGATGATTCCTTTGAAACATTGAAGAAGAAGGTGGCACAGCAGCCAGTTCTTACACTTCTAGATTTTAACAAAATCTTTTAGGTAGAATGTGATGCTAGTCACATGGCCATTGGAGCAGTACTCAACCAAGAAGGTAGGCCAATTGCATTTTTCAGTGAGAAGCTCAATGATGCTAAAAAGAGGTATTCATCATATGATTTGGAAATGTCTGCTTTAGTCCAGTCACTCAAGAAATGGAGACATTACTTGATGACAAAAGAATTCATAGTATTCACAGATAATTAGGCTTTGAGTTTCATAAACAACCAGGAAAAGTTGAACCACAGACACATGAAATGGGTAGAAACTTTACAAGTTTTTACTTTTACATTGAAGCATAAGAAAGGAGTCAAGAATAAGGTAGCAGATGCCTTGAGCAGGAGAGCTCTAACAGTCAACCAGATTCAGTTAGAAAGTGTTGGAATTGATTCATTGAAGACCATGTATGATGTTGATGAAGATTTTGGACAGATATATTAGGTATGTACTTTTTTTGGAGATAAATATCATGCTGAGTTCTCTGAATTTCTGATCCAGGATGGATTGCTGTTCAAAGGTGGATAGTTGTGTATTCCAAGGTGTTCTATGAGGTTGAACATCATTAAAGAGAAACATTGTTGAGCTATGGCAGGTCATTTTGGTTTGGATAAGACTCTTGATCTTGTTAGAAGACATTATTTTTGGCCTAAGTTACAATCAGATGTCAGAAAGTTTATAGAGACATGTGTGATATGTCAGAAAGCAAAAGGGAGATCAACTAATGCAGGTCTATATCAGCCTTTACCCATTCCCTCCAGACCATGGGAAAGCATAAGTATGGATTTTGTCTTGGGTTTACCAAGGACAAGGAAAGGATTTGACAGTGTTTTTGTTGTAGTGGATAGATTGTTGGATCTAGGGCATACAACTGAGAGGGGGGGTGAATCAGTTGTATAAAACTTCTTCTTCTTTCAAACACTTGATTCTTTGTTGTTAGTTAGCAGCATATCAAATAATCATCCATGGAAGCATAATACATAAACACAAGAGCAGATAAGCATCAACACATTGAACACCAAGATTTTGACGTGGAAAACCCGGTTAAGGGAAAAACCACGGGGTGATTAACCCAAGAATTATTCTCTGTTAGAAGAATAAAGAAAAATGAATGGCACATGCCAATAAGGGCTCACTGCCCGAGCACACTGCTCACAAAGAGGCCCACTGCCTACAAGGAGACACACTATCTACAAAGTGATAAAAATCACAGTCTTGAACTAGAGAATGACATCTCTACCATGTCCGGATCAGTTCCAATTAAGCCCAACAATCTCTGCTCTGCCTTTCGCACGTTTCTTCGCTATGCCACACTCATCCACACACCACACTTTGAAATGAACTCACAAACCGTTATTTATACAAGACATCGACTTAGGAACAAACATCTAAGTCGGCAAACAACCATAGGAGTATCCGCAAGATGAATAACACATCTGGTCAGCCATCACAAGAACATTCGCAGGATGAACAACTCATCCGGTCGGCTAAACAGAGCAAGAACTTCATCCGGAAGAATAACTTCAATTCCGGGCTCTACCATCAATGCGGACCAACATCACAACCTAAACATGATCCAAGAACCTTCACAAGCCTGTCTGAATGTCCGGATACATCCGCACTTCCTCTACTTACTGGGATCTCTTGTCTTCCTCATCCGGAACTTCAAGAACACAGTCTGTTGCCACTGTCATAATGCAAGAGGTACTTCCGGACCTCCAAATCATACACAAATCAGGATGACACATCACAAGGACATCCCAAACACTCCGTCCAATCTGCAGATTAGGATAATACAATTCCGGACCTCACTGGACCTTTTTGTGATCCTCTGTCACCTCTGGATACTTGCCGGAACCGGTTCTATACCGACAGCCACAACTCCTTCAGATCTTCATGCGGACCTCTGAAATCTTAACTGAAGCATCTCAAGACTCATATCTACTAACCCTTTAATCCGCATCCTCCGGTTCTCATCCTATACAGTACATTTGCCTTCTTCTCATCACTGTTCTTCACTGTTCCTGACTGAGGCTAATTTTCTCAATATCCTCAGCACACAGCTCATCAAATCCTTCTTGTCAATGGAATATGAGTATGTTGACATCAATGACAACACTGGCTCACCTCATACTTGCAACAATCTCCCCCTTTGTCATTGATGGCAACATATGATGTGAGAAACCATTAAGACAAGAACTTCAACTTTTCATATGTCTTCTCTTCCTTTACTGCTCCCCCTTTGATCATCAACCACTTGTTTTTCACATGTTTTCTCTCCCCCTTTGACATCAATGGCAAAGGGCTCATACTTGCAATTCTCATACATCAGAATCAAACCAGCTACTCCCCCTTAGTTGCAGCTCCCCATTAGTCTGGATCACAAGATATGACTGTGATAGCCACCGGACTGATGCACATCAGTGCATCTTAGTTCATCACCGGAGGGGCCATGACCCCTAACTTCTCCCGGAGATATTCAAAAGAGTCTTTGGGAAGAGGTTTTGTAAAGATATCTGCAATCTGATCCTTGGAGGGAACATACTCCAATCTGACTTCTTCCTTGTTTACTTGTTCTCTCAAAAAGTGAAATTTAATAGATATGTGCTTAGTCTTAGAATGCAATACCAGATTCTTGGAGATATTAATTGCACTTGAATTATCACAGAAAATTGTGATAGGCTTCTCATATTCAACTTTGATGTCTCTTAGCATCTGCTTCATCCATAAGATTTGAGTGCAACTACCTGCTGCTGCAATGTATTCTGCTTCAGTTGTAGACAGAGATATTGCATCTTGTTTCTTGCTTAGCCAAGAAACCAATCTCTTCCCCAAAAAGAATGCTCCACCACTAGTGCTCTTCCGGTCATCCACATCTCCTGCCCAATCTGCATCTGTGTAAGCATGAAGAGAGAAGTCCGGATCTCTAGGGTACCATAGACCATACTCAACTGTTCCTTTCAAGTACCTAAAAATTCTTTTGATTGCCATAACATGAGACTCTCTGGGATCAGCCTGGAATCTTGCCACAAGACCAACAGCCTGCATTATATCTGGTCTAGTTTGAGTGAGATACAACAATCCACCAATCATTGATCTATACTTTGTCTGATCTGCCTTTGGAGAATCATCATCTTTGCTTAACTTACATCCAGTTGCCATAGGAGTGTTCATAGGCTTTGAGTCTTCCATACCAAATTTCTTTAACAATTCTTTCACATATTTGGTCTGAGAAATGAAGATCCCTTCTTTTGTTTGAGTAATTTGCAGACCCAAGAAGAAATTCATTTCACCAAGCATAGACATTTCAAACTCACTTTTCATCTGATTTGCAAAAGTTTTGCACATACTATCTCTTCCTCCAAAAATGATATCATCCACAAACACTTCAACAATCAAAATGTTTTCATGATCAATTTTGAAATATAAGTTACTGTCAGCAGTACCTTTGTTGAATCCAATCTGCACAAGATGCTTATCCAACCTTTCATACCATGCTCTTGGGGCTTGCTTCAATCCATACAAAGCTTTCTTCAACTTGCAGACCATATCATCATTATCAGACAATTGAAAACCATCCGGTTGTTCAATGTAAACTTCTTCTTCCAGATCACCATTTAGGAAGGCAGACTTGACATCCATCTAATATACCTTGAAGTCTTTGAAGGAAGCAAATGCAAGAAGTAATCTGACTGCTTCAATTCTTGCCACCGGAGCAAAAGTCTCTTCAAAGTCAATTCCTTCTATTTGAGAGTAGCCTTTGCAGACCAATCTAGCTTTGTTTCTGATTACTTCACCAGCTTCATTTAGTTTGTTCCGGAAGACCCACTTGGTTCCAATTACATTCCTGTCTCTAGGTCTGGGAACAAGATCCCAAGTATGATTTTTCTCAATTTGCATCAATTCATCTTCCATTGCTTTGGTCCAGTTTTCATCATTGCAGGCTTCATTTATTGTTTTAGGTTCAATCTTTGAAATCAGACAACATTCATTCTGATTTTGAGCAACATTCCTTCTAGTTTGTACACCTTTGCTTCTGTCACCTATGATTTGATCTTCAGAGTGGTTCAGTTTTACATACCTTGGAATTTTGGGAGTATCCTGCACTGCTGCTTCTTGATCAGGCTCATTCAGACCTATCTCTTCTTCCTGATTTACCGGATCAAGCTGACTCTGTCTCACCGGAGAGGATTGAGGTCCTTGAACACTGTCTTGGTCATCTTCATCAAACTCATAAAATCTTGAAGGCTTCTCAATTCCTTCATCAACCTTTACATTGGTGCTTTCTATCATCTTCCTCAATCTCTTATTGTAACACCGGTATGCTTTGCTTTGAGTGGAGTAACCCAAGAAAATTCCTTCATCACTTCTAGCATCAAACTTTCCTAGATCTTCATCTCTTTTAATATAACACTTGCTACCAAATACTCTGAAATATTTCACAGTAGGAGTGATGCCAAACCAGAGTTCATAGGGGGTCTTACCGGTGTTGTTTCTGATTTGAACTCGATTGAGAGTGTAGACTGCGGTGCTGATAGCTTCTTTCCAAAACATTTGAGGAACATTTGCTTCCAACATCATTGTCCTAGCAGCTTCCTGGATGGTCCGGTTCTTTCTCTCAACTACTCCATTCTGCTGTGGAGTCTTAGGAGCAGACAACTGTCTCCTTATACCCTGTTTCTCACAAAAGTCAATGAATTCACCAGATGTAAATTCACCACCTCTATCAGACCTTAGACACTTTAGTTTCAATCCGGTTTGATTCTCCACCATATCTTTGAAGATTTTGAACTTCTCAAAAGCTTCTGATTTTTCTTTTAGAAAGGTAACCCACATTATTCGGGAATGATCATCAATTAACAACATGAAATATCTATCACCCTGCAGACTCTTGATTCTTGTCAGACCACATAGATCAGTATGTACTAATTCCAACAATCCGGTAGAAGACTGATCTTTGCTTTTGAAAGAGACTCTGCTTTGTTTACCTAACTGACATTCTTTACACACACTATTTGTAGGTTTCATCAATTTTGGAAGATCTCTCACAGCCTGAGTATTGCTTATCTTGATGATGTTATCAAAATTTACATGACACATTCTTCTATGCCATAACCAACTCTGATCAATTTGGACAAACAAACAACTTTTATTTGAACCAACCAGATGAAAGATATTACCTTTTGTCTGAGTACCGGATGCAATTTCAGTTCCGGAGCTTGTAAAGATTCTGCATTTTCCATTCTTGAACCGGAGATCATAGCCTTTGTCCACTAACTGACCAACACTGAGAAGATTGTGCTTCAATCCTTCAACATAGAATACATTTCCTGTTTTGCTCTTACCATCAAAGGAAATAGTTCCCCTACCTCTGATTCTGCCAGCAGAATTGTCACCAAACTTTACCATTCCTCCTTCATATCTTTCCAAATCTAAGAACTTATTCTTGTCACCAGTCATATGGTGAGAACATCCACTGTCAATAACCCAATCATCCTTTTCTTCCACTTGAGCAGCCAAGGCTTTTTCAACAACTTTGTGATTGACAGATTCAGAGAGTATTGAATCTTCTTCCTTGATGGCTATAAACACCCACTCATTTCCGGATTTGCTTCCTAGTTCTGATTCATCATCTGTTACTCCTTCATTGTCATCTTCTTCATGAACATAATAGCAATTCTTTTGAAACCTTTGTCTGTGAGTATTAGATCTTGTAGATCTCTCCGGACATCTTGAGGCAAAATGACCAATCTTATTGCAGTTGAAACACTTAAAGGGTAGTTTTCCTTCATACTTACCGGATCCTCTTGGCAGTCTCTTTGCAATGAGGGCTTCAAGTTGAGCTGTTTCTGCTTCTTCTTCTTCCATGTCTCTTCTTGCTTGATCATACCATGACATTTTCCTTGATGAGTTTTCACCCGGATCAAATCTCTGTTTGCCTTTCACATAGGCACTGGCTTTGAAAGCAGATTCAATCTTGGGAGGATCATCTCCAAACTCGGTCATTTCAAATGCAGCTAGTTTGCCAGCCAGTTGTTCTCTTGTGACAGTTGTGTGGGCTCTGAATTCATCAATGGCAGCAACTTTGATTTTGTAGGCAGCAGGAAGGGATCTTAGGATTTTGCAGACAATCTCATTTTCATCTAAAGTTCCACCAGCATTTCTGATTCCACATACCAGCTCATTTACTCTTGGCATAAAGGTAGTGATGTTTTCATCATCTCTCATTTTCAATCTTTCAAATTTCCCTTTCAGACTTTGCAACCTTGCACTTTTGACAAACTCATCTCCTTCATACAGAAGTTCCAGTTTAGTTAGGATCTCATATGCAGTTGGTAGGTTAATGACATTCGAGAGATCTGAGTCATTCAATGCGCTTAGAAGAGCTTCCTTGGTCCGCAGATTGTTTTCAGCTTCTGTGATTTCATTCAGAGTTGTCGGACCACCTTGTGGAGGTACATATGGTTTTGAAATCATAGCCAAGTATGCTTTTCCCATACATTCCAAGTGACACTTCATGCGACCTTTCCAGAGAGTGAAGTTGGTTCCATCGAACTTCGGACTATCCTTCTTATATGATGAAATCCTGGATCTCCTCAAGCGGTTAAGCTCCTATCAGAGGAACTTAGCTCTGATACCAATTGTTGGATCTAGGGCATACAACTGAGAGGGGGGGGTGAATCAGTTGTATAAAACTTCTTCTTCTTTCAAACACTTGATTCTTTGTTGTTAGTTAGCAGCATATCAAATAATCATCCATGGAAGCATGATACATAAACACAAGAGCAGATAAGCATCAACACATTGAACACCAAGATTTTGACGTGGAAAACCCGGTTAAGGGAAAAACCACGGGGTGATTAACCCAAGAATTATTCTCTGTTAGAAGAATAAAGAAAAATGAATGGCACATGCCAATAAGGGCTCACTGCCCGAGCACACTGCTCACAAAGAGGCCCACTGCCTACAAGGAGACACACTGTCTACAAAGTGATAAAAATCACAGTCTTGAACTGGAGAATGACATCTCTACCATGTCCGGATCAGTTCCAATTAAGCCCAACAATCTCTGCTCTGCCTTTCGCACGTTTCTTCGCTATGCCACACTCATCCACACACCACACTTTGAAATGAACTCACAAACCGTTATTTATACAAGACATTGACTTAGGAACAAACATCTAAGTCGGCAAACAACCATAGGAGTATCCGCAAGATGAATAACACATCCGGTCGGCCATCACAAGAACATTCACAGGATGAACAACTCATCCGGTCGGCTAAATAGAGCAAGAACTTCATCCGGAAGAATAACTTCAATTCCGGGCTCTACCATCAATGCGGACCAACATCACAACCTAAACATGATCCAAGAACCTTCACAAGCTTGTCTGAATGTCCGGATACATCCGCACTTCCTCTACTTACTGGGATCTCTTGTCTTCCTCATCCGGAACTTCAAGAACACAGTCTGTTGCCACTGTCATAATGCAAGAGGTACTTTCGGACCTCCAAATCATACACAAATCAGGATGACACATCACAAGGACATCCCAAACACTCCGTCCAATCCGCAGATTAGGATAATACAATTCCGGACCTCACCAGACCTTTTTGTGATCCTCTGTCACCTCTGGATACTTGCCGGAACCGGTTCTATACCGACAGCCACAACTCCTTCAGATCTTCATACGGACCTCTGAAATCTTAACTGAAGCATCTCAAGACTCATATCTACTAACCCTTTAATCCGCATCCTCCGGTTCTCATCCTATACAGTACATTTGCCTTCTTCTCATCACTGTTCTTCACTGTTCCTGACTGAGGCTAATTTTCTCAATATCCTCAGCACACAGCTCATCAAATCCTTCTTGTCAATGCAATATGAGTATGTTGACATCAATGACAACACTGGCTCACCTCATACTTGCAACATAGATTTAGCAAAATGGTACATTTCTTGCCATGCAAAACCACTGCTGATGCTTCATACATTGCAGATTTGTTTTTCAAGGAAATTGTCAGAATACATGGATTGCCATTGAGCATTGTGTCAGATAGGGATGTGAAGTTTATTGGTCACTTCTGGAGAACCCTTTGGAAGAAACTGGGCACAAATTTGTCTTTTTCATCCGCATATCATCCTCAAACGGATGGACAGACTGAAGTAGTCAATCATTCCTTAGGGAATTTGCTTAGATGTTTGACAAAATAGCATGGAGAAAAGTGGGATAATATCCTATCTCAGGCCAAATTTTCCTATAATGATACTGTCAATAGGAGTACAGGGAAATCACCTTTTCAGATAGTGTATGGTATGCATCCAAGAGGAATTTTGGAATTGAGAGATCTACCTGCAGTAGACCCTATTAGTGCAGAGGGAGAAGCTTTTGCAAAAGACATAAAAGAGGTTCATGATCAATTCAAGACCCAGCTACAGCAAACTACCTTGAAGTATAAAGAATATGCTGATAAAAAGAAGAAGGATGTACAGTTTGATGTTGGAGATTTAGTATGGGTTCATTTGAAGAAGGAAAGACTTCCTAAGGGTAAATATACTAAACTCATGCAGAGGAAGATTGGACCATGTCAAATTTTGAGCAAGCATGGACAAAATGCTTATGAGATACAACTCCCTCCAGCTCTTGGTTTATCACCTATCTTCAATGTATGTGATTTAACTCAATACAAGCATAATCCAGATGAAGACTAGGAACTCCTACAGGATACAACAGCTGATGACATTCCAAAAGATGATTCATCACAGTTGCAGAAGGTTTTGGACACAAGAGTGATCAAGAAGACCCGGAACAAAAGCTATTTGGAATATCTGGTAGCTTGGCAGGGCAAACCTGATTCAGAAGCAGTGTGGATGACTGAAGAGCAGATCCAGAAACATGGTGCAGATCTACATACTCTCATCTCAAGTGGACTTGAGATTTCTTCTTCTGGGGAGTATGGTGCAAGAGCACCCCTACCAAATAGGACATAAGTCTATTTTTAGCATGTCAGGACATCAGTCTATTTTTAGCTTGTTTGACTTCTTGATGTAATAAGGTCCGTTGGACCAATTATTATGTTTTAGATCCATCTAGGAGGATGTGCAGGTTAGTTAGAAGTTTGTTATGACAACTGTCTTAGCTGTCTCCTCCCAGTTGCTAGGAATTGAATTGGTAGTACTCGCGAGGAATTCCTATTTATGCCCTAGATCAGTTGGTTTTAGACAGAGTAGTCTAGAAAGTGGAGAATTGATAGTTTAGTGAGTTCTTAACATTTTAGAAGCAGGACATTTGTGATACAGTGAGACTGTGAATCTTGTATGCATCTTTGTTATTGAAAATAAGAGGATCTCATTGATTTCATTTGTCTGGTTTACAAGCTATCTGTATATTGATTCTTTTTTGGTTGCAAGCGAAATGGATTCATTCAACCATTCCACCGGTTGATTCTCTGAATAGGTGGAATGGACATGTACAGTAGTTTAGTTTACATTTTTGTTTTTCTATTTATGCATTTCATGTTTGTGGGATCAATTTGTAGCATGCTGTGAGTTATCCTAGCATCCTCATGTGCTAGGGTTAAGAGGATAAATTTCTATGTTTGAATTGATCAGGAGACAATCCAGCCCGATCATCATGTTTTCTATGTGAAGTTGTGAAGTTCTGAGAGTTTTGTCAAAAAATGTACCTTTGGCAGATATATAGCATTTGCATGCGACATTACAGACTGTGTATATCACTTTTGCATCCATGTGCATATCACTATCTGGATCGGGTTTTGAAACTTATGAAAGTGCATGTTTTGAAGGCATCAGGATGATATAGGTTCGATATATATTTCCTGTATATATCATCTACAGGATCATCATTTCATGTGTATTCATCATCCGCATGTCGTGGTTGTATGCTGGAACATACATGCGGGCTAAAGTACAATCAAACAGGTCAAGGGCAAGTCAAAGTCACATTTGCTAAAGAAAGGAGGAGGATCATCTTTTGTTTGAACATCGGGTAGCCGAGGATCACATAGATCATCATCAGGATATTAGAGTATAACCTAACAATTCATGTCATGCTACGGAGTATGTAAGTGGGTCAAATATCAAAAGAGAGGTGCATGAGGTTGTCGTCATTAGGATATTTGGGAGGAACCTGATATTTTATATCCTGCTGATAAAAGGTGCAGATGATGCTGAACATCATGATGCTGCAGATAGAGTTTAGCAGTAAGGTGAATAGTGATTGTCAGGAGGATAATTGTGTTCACCCAATATGATGATGGTGCTAGTAGGTGAATATGATGATCTTGCCGATAGGAAGTAGGATTAGCTATTTGGTGGGTTTAATGGTTTTTTTCACCCTGTTTGTAAGCTTTTGTTGTGTGGCTCTGCATCATTTGGTTTGATTAATGCTGGTGCTACTTTCCAAAGAGCAATGGACCTTGCTTTCAGAGATGAAATGTGGAAGTTCATTGTGGTGTACCTTGATGATTTGATCGTTTTCTCAAAGAAACATCAAGATCATGCCTACCATTTGCGACAAGTTTTGGAATGGTGTCATCAAAATGGTATTTCTCTTTATCCTAAGAAGTCAATTTTTGGGGTTATAGAAGGTAAGCTTCTTGGTCAGATTGTGTCCAAAGAAGGTACCAAAATTGACTCTGAGAGAGTTAAATCTATCCAAAGTCTTACTTTGCCTGCTAGTAAGACAACTGTTCATTCTTTCTTCGAGAAGGTGAATTTTTTGCAGAGGTTCATTCCAGAGTTCACAAAGAAAACTCGTCATATTGTCAATATGATGAAGGGTAAGACCACTTTCCATTGGAGCGTAGAAGGTAAAGTAGCTTTTGAGGACATTAAAAGGGCCATAGCCCATCCTTCAGTTCTGGTTTGTCCTGACTACACTAAATATTTCATAATGTATAGTTATGCTTGAGAGCATACACTTTTAGCGATTATAGTTCAGTAGAATGAGGAGGGTGTGGAATGTTCGATTTCATTTATGAGTTGCCCACTGAAGGCTCATGAACTTAAGTACTCAAATATGGAGAAACATGCTTACATTGTAGTCAAAGCAGTGAAGCATTTCAAGTTTTACATTCTGAATTCACATACTATCGTTTTGGTGCCAGATACAACAGTGAAATCTATCCTGACACAACAAGAGTTTGGAACTAAAAGGGGCAATTGGATTGCCAAAATTCAAGAATTTGATCTTGATATCAAACCTACCAAGCTTGTGCATGGAAGAGGTTTGTGTCAACTGATTGCTGATAATGTCCCAAAAGAAATAGGTGATGAAGAGGTAGAGGTTGAAGATGTTCCAACTGTTCTCTTTGTTACTACAACATATGAGTGGTATTCCAATATCACTTATTTTCTCACATATGATGAGTACCCTTCTCATTTATCTTATAAAGAGAAGTGAACTATCAAGCTAAAGGCTGCAAACTATGTCTTGTGGGATAATGGTTTGTATAAAAGAAGCCTTGATGGAGTTTTTCTCCGTTGTGTGGATAAAGCACAACAAAGCAAACTTTTGGAGTCTTTTCACAATTTGGCATGTGGGGGACATTTTTCTGCACCTGGAATAGCTCATAAAATTTTGCGGGCTAGGTACTATTGGCCTACATTATTTCAAGATACGTACAACTGGGTATGTAGATCTGAACTCTATCAGCAGTTTTTTGGGAAGCCTAAGTTAGTTGCATTACCACTAAAACCAGTTGTGATTGAAGAACCTTTTCAACAATGGGGTATTGACTTCATTGGTGTTGTGAATCCATCATTGAGTGTGGGACACAGTTTTGTTCTCACTGCAACAGATTACTTCACCAAGTGGGTGGAGGCAATTCCAGTTAAACATGCTACTTCTAAGGTAGTATGTAGCTTTCTCAAGGAGAACATTATTTCCATTTTTGGAGTTCCAAACAAAATTGTAGTGGATAATGCTACATGTTTTTCTTCAAATGAGATCACTAGTTTTTGCTTTGACTATGGGATCATTCTTTCTCATTCATCAGACTATTATCCGCAAAGGAATGGTCAGGTAGAATCTAGCAATAAGAATCTGGTTACAATTATCAGGAAACTAGTTGAGGATAATCAGAGAACGTGGCATAAAGCTTTGTTTGATGCTTTATGGGCCGACAAAATTACCCCTGAGAGGGCAATAGGTATGTCACCATTCTAGCTTCTATATGGTTTGAATGCAGAAATACCAATTACCTTAGAATTGTTGGCTTTGAAGTTGGTGAAAGCAGTGGAAGATAGAACTTTTGAAAGTTCTATTGACAAAAGAATAATGTACCCTTCTGAACTTGAAGAGCAGTGGGTTATAGTAGTAGACCATATTACCAAGCATCAAAGTCAGGTCAAGAAATGTTTTGACAAGAAGGCGAAGACCAGAGAATTTCAAGTTGGGGATCAAGTCTTGTTATGGGACAAGAGGAGAGAGTAAAAGGAATGCATGGGAAGTTTTGATTCCCTATGGAGAGGCCCATTCATCATTCACCAACTTTGTGGTGAGAATAGTTTCTTGTTGGAGTATTAAGATGGGACACCATTCTTGCTACCCCATAGTGGACAATATCTGAAGCATTTCAATCCTTGAAGTATCAGATAAGTTCATTTGTCTTTTTGTATAGTTTTGTGTTTTTGTTTTTTGTTTTTGTTTATTTTTTTGTGTCTTTTTCTTTTGGTAGCTTGACTCTATGACCCAATGGCATGGATGAAGGCACTTAGAGATTGGATTCTTCTCCCTTTGATCATTTCAAAGAATGATCGAAGGAAGTTCCCCAGTTAGAGCCAACTGTTGTCCTCAAAATCAGTTGCGCTCATTTTGTAGGACGACCCCTACGAAACTTGTCTGTTTCGTAGCCTACACTCTAAATATGCATTTTGAGGCAAGTCTCTTTGACCTCACACGTAGTCCTCTGACACCTAATAATAGCTTGTAATGTTCCCCTAAGACGATTCCTAGAAATTCATGAAAATTGGCTAAGTTACGAGTTTGTCAAAATATTAATTTTGACCTTTTTGGGAGTTAGAAAATTTTCATTATTAACATGCTAAAGCGGCGAAATTCACTGCTTATGCATGTTTTTAAAAGTTTTCATTATACACATACTAAGGTGGTAAAATTCACCGCTTATGCATGTTTTTAGAGTTTCCCTTTTGCATGCAAGGGCGGCAAATTTTGCTGCCCTAGCATGTTGTTCCTCTTTTATATGCGACGACGGTAAAATTTACTGCTATGGCATATTGTTTCTTTTTATGTGTAGGTGGTAAAATTGGCCATCGATGCACCCAATTAATGCCACACTGAGTTAACTCGTGTGACATTAATTACAACTTTTAGTTTTTGTTTTAGGTTTTTAAAGGTCTTTTAAATCATTTTTATTTTGTTTTTCCTTCTATCTTGCCTTCTTTTCTTGCTCTGGGTGTATCAAACTATCAGTTTGAATCAGTTCAGAGGATTAAGGAGGTTTTCTTCATCGGAGTTTGATTGTAGTTTTTCCATTCATCTTTATTAGGTTAGTTTCTTTTTCCTTCTTTTCTAGTCACTTCATACTTAGGGTTTTTGTAAAATGGATAAAAAAGTGATCATTATTTCTATTGTTTACTTTTCTATGTTTTCGTGTTAAAAGAAAAACCCTAGATGATTTGGTTTCTAGGTTTTTATCTTTGTTTTTGAGTTTTATTTTTATGTTTTTGTCTTTCTTGTATTGTGAATTCTGAGATCTGCTTAGTGTTTTTATTTTCAAGCCCTTTACAGTAGCAGTAAGTATTACCGCTTAATCATGAAAACCTAAAAAAAACTCCGTGATATGTTGAGCTGATGAAATTAGCCACTCAGACATGTGATCCCAATGGTCCCTTCTTGTAAAGGTGGTAAATATTACTGCTGATACACATTTGTAAAGTTTCACCAAGTGCTATGTCGGCAAAATTTGCCACCCTTACACAACAAACTAATGGTTATATCTACCACATGCAAAAGACGTAAATTTCACCGCTCATACACTTTACAAAACCTGTTATCCTTCACATGCAAAAGTGGCCAATTTTGCCATTCACACATTTGACAATGCTCTATCCTAATCTAAAGGAGTGGAAAAATTTGCCACCCTAACATCTGTATTTCCCCTAACATTTAAGGGCGGCAAATTTTGCCAGCCATGCATTCACTCTCCTAAATTTTGCCAACTCTGGAGAATTTTCTGAATTGTTATCCTGAGCCCACTTTCCTCCATTTTTTTGACTTGCTTTCTTTTAAGTCCTTTCAAGCTCACTCCTGTGATCATGATCGTCAACATGCAGTTTCCCCAAATTCCCAGTTTTTCCCCTAATTGCAATATCATGAATTTTTTGCAGTCTTTACAAGTAGCTGCCGAGGTCTTCAACTCATTTGAAGAAATCTTCTTCCCAGATGTCTGATCTGTCTCCATCAAAGGAAAAATCAATGAAGTATAAATACCAAGGTGTCTTTCCCGTAACATTGGTAACATCAAATGTTGATGAGATACGGGATACAGAGATCGACCATGTGGACATGGCTGAATTCGTGGAGAGAATGAAGTCTTATAAGCCTAGTTCCTCTATGCAGAAGATTGTCAAGAGTAATATACATCTGGTGGATTCATTTCCAGTGGCAGTACACAATATGGAGTTTGTTTTCCAGGTGGCTCATTTCTACAATAGAGATATAATAGTAGTGGTTTATGCTCACAGGAATGTGATTATAAGGCTTGACCCAGAGTTCATATATAAGGTGTTCATGTGTCCGAGAGTTGAAAATGTTGTTGAACTAGATTTTGGTATTACTCAGCGTGAGTATGATAAAGATGTGGAAAAGGCAAAAAAGGTAATAAACAATAAGTGGCTCAAGAATGCTAGACCTAATTTGTCTAGATGGCCCAGGAGTTTTCCTAGGAGTGACTTTGTGGAGGAAGTAAGTGATCTAATAACTCTTCTCAGTAGAGTTAAAGGTCTATCTACATCATCAACTTTTCATGAATGAATGTATCCGTACATCAAGGTCATACTTCAGGGTAAGCAGACTATCTTCTGAGGGGAACAAGTTAGTAATGCTCTTCATGAGCAGTTAACTTAACTGTCAACTACTTCAAAGTTCTACATGACTTCTTACCTTGTGTACATAGCTACTTCTATGAGGAATTTCCTAGGCTTAACGTTTGATGGAGACATGAGAGTTGTACCTATTTATCAGTACTATCCTCATCTCACTTTGAAAGGACTAATTCATCATTTCAGAAGGGTGAATGATGCCTTCTTTTCTATTTTCTTGTGCCTTTTTGATCCTCAGTTGGAACAGAGAAGAGTTTCAGATGAATCCTGGTCAGTGGTAAATGGTTATGGCTATTTGTTTCTTCAATTTTCAAATTTCACATATCTTAGAGTTGGCTTTTATCAAGGTTATACCTATATGTTTCCAAGATTTCCCTCTGATAAACTTGTTTGAATGGAGTTGTGTCGACAAATGATTGTTGTCCATAACAAATAGATGGAATTGAAAAAGCCTGGATTTATGTTTCCAATTGAGATTGGTAGATATTCTGTGGCAACTGTTGCTAAGGCCAAGGTAATGGAAACTAAAATGCAGATGGTCACAATGTAAATGTTCAAGAAGAGACTCAGATTTGATTATAGGGGAGTGAAAGACAGAATAAAGATAAAGACTCAAATATATCTGGGTTGATTTGAGAACAGAAGAGGAAATTAGAAAGTTGGATTATAGTAGGTTGAATCTAAATCAAATTGAATATTTGGGTCTAGCTGATATTCCAGAAGATATGATGGATGATGAAGAGGTTCTCAATTCAAGCTATGTCAATCAGAACATTGCTAACTCTCCCTTGCCTGTTGTACAATGGTCAAAGAAGGAGGTAACTTCTTTGAGGAAAAGGTTTGAGCCAATTCTTGCTAATACCAATCCGTGGCTTCAGAGAAAAGGTATTCCTTTGAAAGATTTCATAACGGGATCTGAGGAAGAAGTCTTAAAGCAAACAAGTAAGAAGGTTGAATTGAGGACAAGAATAAAAGTGATACTCTAGGCACATCCAAGGTTTCCAAACCAAGGATCAAATTTGTGTCCAAAGGGAAAAATGCCAAAGTTGTAGAAGAGGAGTCTGATGCTAAGGACATGGAAGTTGAAGAATAGGGTGTTGATGAACTAGTTGCTGAGGAAATGGATATGGAGGATAAGTCTTCAAAGGAGAAAAGAGATGAACATGAGAAAGAAGAAGGAGATAGTTAGGAAAGTCAACAGGATACAACCATGTCTCCACAAAGGGATAATCCACAAGGAATTGAAAACCCTCCTCCCTTACCTATTGTATCTATTTCAACTCCTGTGTCTGTTCTTCCTACTAGCCTAGTTTCACCCATCAATATTCCATCTTCTGAGTCACCATCATCTTCAAGAACAATTTTTGATAACCCTCAAGCTACTTTTGATAATGTTCTTCATTCCTTACATTCTATTCCCAGTTTGTCTTCACCTTCTTATGACATTGGTGATTCTACAATCTTTAATCATTTTGTCTTGGGTATTGAGCAAGTTTCAAATGTGGATATGCCAGGTGCTGTGTTTACCAATACTCCTCCTATCATTACTACCACAAGTGTGGGTATAGTTCCTCCTACACCGACAATGGGTTCTAATCCAAATGTTAGTACATTGTGCTTCCTCCATGGATTTCAGCATATACACCTAAAAGGAAGAAATAAACCATCTCTCCAGATGACTTTGATTTTGGTAAGTTGGTACTAGTGAAAGCTAAGACTCAAAAGAAGCCCAAAATTCTTTCTTAGCTTTTGGAGGATAAAGGTCACAAATATGTGGAGATTGGTCGACCACCACAGGATGTAACTGTTAAAAATTTCAGTATGAATGACTACACCATTTCTAGAATTGAAATTGGAAAGATCACACATGAAAGTGCAAAAGCTGATATGCAATCTGCAATAGATTCTTTAATCCAAAAGTTTGATCGAGAAAAAGAAATGAAGGACCACTACAAGGCAATGACAGAATAGCTGGCTGTGGTGGTAAGGAAAATTACTCTGGCATTTGGTCCAATAACTCTTGAAGCTATTTCTGTAGAAGATCCTGTTATTCAGAAGGCTGAGAAGACTCACCTAAAGGGAAAAGTGGTTGAAGAGTATTTGGAAAAGATGCAGGCACAAGGAGTGTCTCCTCTCATAGAGATAGTTGAAAAGACAAGTAAGATGGAGAAGATCAGAGCAGAGCTTGATGATCTAGTTGATACTATTTCTCAGGAAATTGAATATTTGGATGGGAGCTACGAGAAGTGGAGCAAATGAAGAAGTTGAAGATAAATACTCTGATATCAATTAGTGTTATTCCAAATCATGATTCATATGTGGAAACTAAAGAAGCATTGGTCTATCAAAGTAATGTTTTGAAAGACTTGATCAAAGATTTGGAAAGCGCCAAGGAGCTAAGTGAACAAAGTGATGTTAGTCTCTTGCATAAATCAGAGGAGCTTCCATGTAATTTGGTATCAGAGGATCATCATTTCCTTCCTATAGATGAGATGATCCAAGAATTCAAAAATATGTTCCAGAAAGAATTTAAAGATAAAGCTTTCTCAATTTCTTCTATGGATAACATCCTAGATAATCAGTTAACATTAGATAGCCTAAAGACTAAGTTAACAAGTCATGCAAAGGCCATCACCATAGTGAAGGATACACTGATCAGGGCTCAGATGATCTTTAGGAACACTGTCAGTCCAGATAGTTTGGGGATGCAAGCAGTGTTTACCATGTATAATGCTAATGTGAAGAAAGATGGCAATACAAGTTGATGCAGATTTTCATAACTTAGTTTATTTTATATTTTCATATGTACTTTTCATTTAGTTTTGGACATATTTACATGTACTTTTCTCATATGTAATTACATGTAAAAATATAGGAAATCCCAAGTCAATAAGGACTCCTATTTTTGAACAAGTCAAAGTAGTTAGGTTTTTCCTAAATTTTCTCAAGGCCTCTCCCTATAAATAAAGAGGGTCTCTATTGTAATATTTATCTTTTGACTATTGAAGATAAAGCTTTCTCAATTTCTTCTATGGATAACATCCTGGATAATCAGTTAACATTAGATAACCTAAAGACTAAGTTAACAATTCATGCAAAGGCCATCACCACAGTGAAGGATGCACTGATCAGGGCTCGAATGATCTTTAGGAATACTGTCAGTCCAAACAGTTTGGGGATGCAAGCAATGTTTACCATGTATAATGCTCATGTGAAGAAAGATGGCAATACAAGTTGATGCAAATTTTCATAACTTAGCTCATTTTATATTTTCATATGTACTTTTCATTTAGTTTTGGACATATTTACATGTACTTTTCTCATATGTAATTACATGTAAAAATATAGGAAGTTCCAAGTCAATAAGGACTCCTATTTTTGAATAAGTCAAAGTAGTTAGGTTTTTTCTAAACTTTCTCAAGGCCTCTCCCTATAAATAAAGAGGGTCTCTATTGTAATATTTATCTTTTGACTATTGAAGATAAAGCTTTCTCAATTTCTTCTATGGATAACATCCTGGATAATCAGTTAACATTAGATAACCTGAAGACTAAGCTAACAAGTCATGCAAAGGCCATCACCATAGTGAAGGATACACTGATCAGGGCTCGGATGATCTTTAGGAACATTGCCAGTCCAGATAGTTTGGGGATGCAAGCAATGTTTACCATGTATTATGCTCATGTGAAGAAAGATGGCAATACAAGTTGATGTAGATTTTCATAACTTAGTTTATTTTATATTTTCATATGTACTTTTCATTTAGTTTTGGACATATTTACATGTGCTTTTCTCATATGTAATTACATGTAAAAATATAGGAAGTCCCAAGTCAATAAGGACTCCTATTTTTGAATAAGTCAAAGTAGTTACATTTTTCCTAAATTTTCTCAAGGCCTCTCCCTATAAATAAAGAGGGTCTCTATTGTAATATTTATCTTTTGACTATTGAAGTGAAGCACTGCCATTTTGAAGAGCAATTTGAGACTTTGAGCTTATTTTGTAAATCAAATTTTCAAGAAATATAAAGAAGCAAGTTGGCATCCAATCTTTGTCTTGGAACAAGTTTGTGAATGTTATGGAATTGTTCTTATGTCCTTTCTATCACATGATCTTATATGAATGTTTGAATTGTGAGCGTGAATATCAAGTGTTTGGGAGGTGATTCAAATCAGAATTTGTAGACTGTGTGCTGCTATTTCATATTTGAGATTAGAGTTTAAGTTTGTGAATGAAAAGTAATTGGAAGACTTTGGGCTGCAAATTATTGTTCATGATCATGTCATTTTATCTCAGCATATAGTGAAGACTTTGAGCTGCACTCTATTCTAAAATCTTTCATTTTCAATCAGTATAAGGTGCAACGAAAAACTTTGTGTTTTCGTGGGTTTCTTGGTTATCAACACAAGTAGGTACTTTTCAGATAGTAAATTGTTTTGAGTTTTGTATTGAACATTGTAAACATCATTTATGAAAAAAGACAAATGGATGATATGAAATCACCCCAAAGTTAGGTTTATTGTAAATAAGTTTGAAATAGTTAGAAAAGGGAACCTCTCTTTGCTGAGAGGAGAGAAATTTCTCATCATAGCTGTGGTGATATAACCATTTTGCCGTTAGTTAGTTAACAACAAAATATTCACCCAACAGGATTATGATGACATTGTGGGTATGATAGAAGTGGATAAGGAAAAGTTGGATAACCCACCTCATCCATGGGGAAAAGGTATTTATGTTGAGGTTCCTCCTCTGTTATCTTTACAAGGATCAGGAGATAACCAAAATGCATCAGAAAGACAAATGGAACAACTGAAGAAAGAGACTATAATAAATGAAAAGATTGAGATAGTAAAAGATAGTCCTTGTCACTATGGTAGACGACTCAACAAAGAAAGCTAGCTAAACATCATAAAAGAGTAAGACGATTATCATCAGTTGGAAATAATAGTGGTTATCCTCCTCACAATCAACAAAAGATATCACATACACAAGGACTTGAGAAACAAGCATTGCATGGATGTTCTAACAACAAAAAAGACTCATAAGAACCAGTCATGCTTCGTAAAAGTTGATAGAGCATCTCTCCAAGATGCTCGCAAGTTCCAAATTCTAGACTAGTTTTTCCTTACAGGTAAGTATCTCTAACCTTGGTGGTCACCTATGTGGTAGCATAATTAGCTCGTGTATGTGACCTCCCCTCTGTGTTGTGTTTCCCTTGTGATGTGTTATGTGTTGTTTAGGCCTCCTAGGATGACCCTTGATTCTC